>QEPC01011901.1:7910489-7939652 GCA_003113815.1 Sphenodon punctatus | reverse complement strand
GGGAGTCGAGAGGGGGGGGGGGGGTTAGGAGGAGGGGCAGGGGTTGGGAGAAGGGGCAGGGGTGAGTGAGTCAGGTTAGGAAGGTGTGGGGGGAGTCAGGAGGAGGGGCAGGGGTGTGGAGGTCAGGTTAGAAAGTTGGGGGGACAGGAGGAGGGGCGGACTTGCAGGGGGTCAGGTTAGAAGGTGCGTGCGTGTGTGAGTCAGGAAGAGGGGCGGGAGTTCTTACCTGCGGGGGACACAGCCCACGTCCATGCGGCACCCCGGGAGCTGCAGCAGCCAGACAGACAGCAGCTCTCTGGCCAGCAGCAGTTCAGGGCTCCCAGTGGTGGCGCGGCAGCCGGCCGGGCCAGAACACAGGAGAGCGCACTGGAAGCAGTGCCAGTTCCTGGGCCCCAACAGCAGAGGAGCGAGGTGGGGAGGCCAGTTATGGGGCAGCAAAAACCGCCATGGGCAGGGAGGGAGAAGGGGAGCAGCCGGCAGAGCAGGGCTAGTGGCGGCGATGGCGATCTCCACTGGCAGCGGAGCGAGTGGGAGGGAGGTGGCGACGAAAAACTCCCCTTTCTCCCTTCTCCTCCACAATATTGCCCAAGGCTCCCCCACCCCCGAACCAGGCAGGACTGGTAGCTTTGGGGGAAGCAAGGAAACTATTGCGCATGCGTGCCCCCGGCAGAACTGATTTTTTAATCAGTTATATTTCATTTTTCACAGCATCCAACACCCCGAGACTTCAAAAGCACTTGATCGACATCTCTGACTGCAAGGCTGTGAAGTCTCAGGGCTGAACTCGATCGGGGTACGGAGATATCAGTCAGAACAAATTATCGGGAAACCTGCATTTTGACCAAAAGCAGTGAACGTATTGTTATAACTTTGGATTTCCTGGCTCAATCTTGTTACAAATTTGCATAGACGCTGGTCTCAAGAGTTGTGACACAGTGAAAATTTCAGAACTGCAGCTCAAGCAGTTTCTGAAATGTAAGGGCTTCAAATTCTCCCCTTTATAATGGAGGATGGTCCTACCTTGAATTTTCTAGGCCTAGAAAGTTAAAGATCAAAAGGTACATGACAAATACTAGTTTCTCTAACAAATTAAGTGTTACTGTCTCCTTCAAAGGAAATTGTTTAATATTTAGGTAATGGCTTTCTGAAGGACATGTATCTTTGTAAAGGAGCACAAGTGATAACTACGCTGGCTGTGTCTGCAAACCCATACATAAAGCTTACCATTTGTCTGCAGTGATCTTGCCAACATTTGTCTATTTTCTTTAGAAAGAGAACACTGTCCAATGAATCTGTGAGGAGGCAGTTAAGAAAATGATGACAAAAGCAGAGCTAATATTTATTTCTGTCACAAAATCCAGCAGACCCGGTTTAGTCCTGCATGACACCATTAGTAAGTTGTACCTCTTACTCTGGAAAGAGGGGACTAGTTTCTTTTTGTGTTTGCCTATTTTCACTTTATCATAAGAATCCTAGGATTAAAACGAGGCCTCGAAGTTTGTAAGCGAAATCAGCTATAAAGCATATGCGCCAGAATGAAGGGATTCGATATTTGAGGGTGTTCTTCTCCTGCTAGTTCGTACCAGTCCTGGCCTGCAGTGCTAGCACTAAGATCAAGTGTAGTCAGAGGATTGTGTTGTAAGACTGGTAGCTAAAGGTCCAATTTAATCTCAGCTATCACAATTTATTATGGACAAAATAGATGGGTATAAAGTTTGCAGGCTTTTTAAAGAAGCCCGAGCCTTCTTTGTGAAGTAATCGCAAAAGGCTGGTTTCAATTTAGCTGGAAAGTTTCAGAAATGCAGGATTCCAAGTCAGTAAACTGAATACCAACTCTAAAAAAAACACAAATGTGTTGAAAATTAATCCCTTCTTTCCTTTCTTCTACAAAGTAAGTTCTAGTTTCTGTGATTTACAAATAGCCGATTCCATGCTCCCTGTGGCTTTGGAGTTCCTGACTTTGCACTTATCACACCTTCCACAAACAAGTTGTAAAATGTTTTACAAACATTAAACCTTGCACTATCCCAGTTTATAGATGTCTGTAGGGAAGTTAAACTAGCCTAATGTCTCAGCAGTTGTGGCAAAAACAGAAATAGAACCCAGAACACCTCATTTTAGATGCTGCTTTAAACCCACTAAAACTCTCCGTAATGTATGTAACATGACTCCAAAATCAGAGACTAGCAGGTAAAAGTCTTATTATTTATTATTATTATTTTAATTTTTACTCCCCCCCCACCCCTTCCCGCTAACAGCGGCTTACAATATATAAAATACAAGTAAAAAACAACGAAAACATAAAATACTCCACAATCCTACACCATCTCCACCACCCCAACCCCACGACACCCCCTCCCCCAGCCCACACCCCAAACCACATCATCTGCTTAACCTAATGGCTTACTGCTAAAAGGATATTCTCTGAATTGGTGAATCTGTGCTTTGATGTGGTCTTCACAAATCTGTCTTAATTGTTTGTACAAATTTGCAGAAATCTTGTAGGAGCAGAGATTTTCAACAGCCTAGAAGAGAAGTATGCCCAAAATAAAAGATGTTATTGATTCTTGTGCAAAACACATCCACTCAAATCAATCTTTGCATAATATGCTGCAATACAAAGCATAATACATAGCATGGTGAACACACACAGCACATTCCACTATAAAAAAGAAATTTGATGAAGGATCGATATGCAGTCTAAGGGCTTATTTAACTCTGGTTCCTGGTGTCCAAGTGAGAATTGGAGATTTGGGAAAAGGTAGCCAGATTATTTTCTGTAGTTCACTAGGTGCCACTACCTAAAAGATACAGATATATGTAAGAGGATGTTTCAGTGGCACACAAATTATCTATTCTAGCACATCATCATAAAGTAGAAAAGTGAAGATCTTACAAAACCATCTTGTAAGTAGAAGAATTACAAGATGATTTTGCTTTAGAAGCCCTTTAATGCAGAAATGAAGAGTCAGGGAAACAACAACTTTAATTTTTTTAAACATTTGTTAGTTGCCCCATCCATTCCAATGGCATCCCGGGGCGACGTATAATTTAATAAAACAATGATCCTGTTAATTCATTCTGCACTCACCCTCAGGATCCCCTTGAATTGTACACAACCCGCCCCCCCCCCCCCAATCTCTCTCAATCGCATGGAAACAGACAGATTTAACTAGAACCCTGAATGGTTTTTGTAACACTGCTGCATTTTATACATTTATATTCTGAAAGCATGTCTGTTGGGGTGATGAAGGGAACAGTGAACACATTTGGGGGGTGGGCAGTGTACAATAGAGAGGCCTGTAAAGACAGAATCTGTCTGCCATCCAGATGTGTGCTCACTACTGTGGTTAGTGTAGAGGTTCCTGAACTATAGATTGTGATTCCAAATGGAGTCACCCTATCTACAGATAGGCCTCTATCCTGAATGATATTTGACATACTTTGCATGTTTTGTTTCTGTCTGGGTCACAAAATCCTATTCAGGTCTCAGAATAGGGTCGTGCATGCAAGTAGTTTGGAAATCACTGGGATAAATGGCTGAATTAACAGTGGTTACCCAACTATATTTTTTAAGCAGCAACTGTTAGCTAGCTGACCCGTTCCCTGGTCTTTTGACACAGGTGCTCCTTCACCAATGCATTTGTAAATATACCGAAGGGGCGAGATACAGCCATTCTGGCCCCAGTTCCCTGCTCTGATGGATGAGCTTCAGTCACATGCAAGTATGAGCACATGTATATCTTGAGTTATACACCATGGTATGCTACGCTGCTAGTGGAAAACTAACAATGTGCTTATGCAGAATAGAGTGTTCAGACACTTGGTGATGAAATAAGGAAACAGCTGAACTCCTGTGTCCTTACTGAAACAGATTTTCTGTTAGCTGTGAAGTTTCAAGTTAAATAATTTGACATTAGAGCCAAAAAACATCAGACAGCTAACAGAATTTTACTTCTCTGCTTAAGAACTCACCTTTGGGGCTCAGAAATACCCCCACACCCAACAAATATTTAACACAAACAAAACGGTGGAGGAAACTTTCCACTGAAAACAGGACCCCTTGAATTACAGTTGTGGAATTGTTACTTCAGTGCTGTACTAGGACAACATTTAAACCAGGCTGCAGAAAGGTTGGTTTTTGGTTCTTTTTTTAAAACAAAAACTATTCCTAAACAACAGCTAATCCCACCCTATGTTAAAGTAAATCTTAAATATCTGCTGGGAGGTTTTTCGGTGACAATTCACAGCACTGGACTATCAAGAATGAGAACAAATTAAGGACCCCTCCTACTTTTGCTGGCCTACTTTTACTGATCACCTTTTTAAAATCCTGGTCTCTAGTATAGCAGTATTCAAAGAGGTCTGGCAAAATAAAAAGGAAAATTGGGTTCTTACCTTGCGAATTTTCCTTCTGTGGGGATCCTCCTGGCAGGCCAGTCTGTAGAGTAGGGTAGATCCCGCCATCATCCAGCAGGAGGCAGGAAACTAAACTTTGAGGAGCCTATCTGGAGGGATCTAGCCTCTGCTCCCCAGTAGTGTGTAGCCCTTCAGCTAATGCCTTACTCTTATCTAGAGAAACAATCTAACTATTAACCGGTCTAAAGGTGTAAAATATTAGTCAAAACCAAAGGTGAACTAGCCAATATAACCACCACAGAGTTGCCTCACTCCGGGTGGGGACTGGCCTGCCAGAGGATCCCCACAGAAAGAAAATTCAGAAGGTAAGAACCCAATTTTCCTTTCTCCCGGGGATCCTCCTGGCTGTCCAGTCTGTACAGTAGGGACGTACCAAAGCAGTACCCCGCTGTACCTAGTGGGAGGGAGAGTGAGGATCAGATTGTCCAAGAGGCCCCTACAAGGACTCACGTGACTCCTTGAGAACTGCCTGCAATACTCTCCTTCCGAACGCTGCATCTGCAGAATCTTGCAGTGGAATTTTGTAGTGCTTCATAAAAGTGTGTATGGATGACCATGTCGCTGCTCGACATATCTCACCATATGAGGCTGCATTCTTAAAGGCTTGAGAGGTCGCCGCCCCTCTGACCAAGTGGGCAAACACCCCCAAGGGTGGACGTTTGCCCTCTGCTTTGTAGGCCTCCACTTTGCAATGAGCGCTTTAGATGCCCTTTTGCCTCTTCTCTGGGGATTGTAAGCTACAAATAAAGAGGATGTTTTCCTAAAACCTTTCGTTCTGTCTAAATACATTTTTAGCGCCCTCCTAACATCTAAAGTGTGCCATTGTTTCCCCAATGGATGTGAGGGATTAGGGCAAAAGGAAGGTAAAAGTACTTCCTGCTCCCGATGAAACCTCGTGTTCACCTTTGGAGTAAATCCTGTGTCTAATCTGAGGATGACAGACTCTTCCTTGAAGATACAGAAATTTGGTTCTATCGATAAGGCCTCCAGTTCTGATACTCTCCTGGCTGAAGTTATTCCTACCAGGAAGGCCACTTTCAACGAAAGGTAGTACAGAGATGCCTCTGTAAGAGGTTCGAAGGGAACCTTTGTTAAAGCTTTGAGTAGAATTGCTAGGCTCCATGTTGGAAATCGGTGGATAACCGGTGGAGCTAGAATTCTAGCGGCTCTTAAGAACCTTCTGATGTGGGGGTGCTTAGCTGTCTTGTTTCCCCTCACTGTATCTAACACACTGCCAATAGCAGCTAGCTGTCTTTGTAGGGTGTTCGGTTTTAACCCCTTGTCCAACCCCTCCTGCAGGAATTCTAAGCTCTCCCTAACAGAGGCCCTGACTGGTTCGACTGTTTTGTTTTCACACCACCTCGCAAAGGTGGCCCAAGTACTTTGGTATATTGTCCTAGTTGCTGGGAGTCTAGACTGGAGAATGGTGTTCAGTACTTTGTTGGAATATCCCCGTTTTTTTAGTTCTCTCCGCTCAATCTCCACGCCGTTAGTTTGAGAGAGTCGGGGTTGTTGTGAAACACTGGTCCCTGCGATAGGATATCGGGCCTGCTCGGTAACCTGACTGGGGATTCCAGACTGAGGCTGTGCAAGTCTGCAAACCACGGCCTTCAGGGTCAAAAGGGTGCGATCACGATGACCGACGCTCGTTCCGCTTTGATCTTTATCAGTAGCCTCTGAATAAGCGGCAGAGGTGGAAACGCATATAATAGTGCCCGGGGCCACGGGCTGTTCAGAGCATCGAACCCTACGGCCTCCGGGCATGGGTACCCGGAGAAGGATTGTTTTGCCTTTGCGTTGGTCACCGACGTGAATAGGTCTACTGTCAGTTTCCCCCACCTCTGTGTAATGTCTTGGCAGGCTGCGTCGTGTAGCGACCACTCCACTTGGTCCAGAACTCTCCTGCTGAGCCAATCGGCCTGCGTGTTCTCTATCCCTAGGATGTGGATAGCTCATATGGATTGGAGATTGCTCTCCGCCCAACTGATGAGAGTCGTTGCCATCCGGTGTAGCGCTTCCGACCTGGAGCCTCCCTGATGGTTTACGTAGGCTTTTGCCACTGTATCGTCTGTCTAAACCATCACGTTTTTTTCTTGGAGTTCTGGAGCAAGTCCTTGTACAGCGAGATATATGACCCTGAGCTCCAACCAACTGATGTGGTGTTTGAGCTCCCACGGTTTCCATTGCCCTTGAGCTGTGAGCAACTGGGTGTGCGCCCCGCAACCCAGTAGGCTTGCGTCTGTCGTCAAGGTTGTTCTTACCGGTTCTGTGATTGGCACTCCCGTCAGGAACCTGGCTGGTTGATTCCACCACTGGAATGATTTTTTGATCGAGTCCAGAACCCGAATCCCTGAGTCAGCGTGTCTTGCCAGGGACGCAGAAAACGCTGGAGCGTCCTGGAATGGAACCGGGCCCATTGCACTATCTCCAGGCAGGAGGTCATGTCCCCCAGCAAGCTTGCCAAGCTTTTGAGGCGTTTTTTTCTTGCTGATGTTACTTGCTGTATTAGCGAGCTGAGGTGTTGCACCCTGTGACTTGCCAGAAACAGTTTGTTTTCTTTGGTGTTCAATCCCACTCCCAAGTTTTCTAGCACCTGCGCTGACTCGAGATGACTTTTCTTGAAATTGATTACAAACCCGTATTCTTGGAGGTACTCTATTGTCCTGCGAGTGTCCTCTTGTATCTGAACCAGAGACGATGATCTGATGAGTATGTCGTCGAGATACGGGTGAGGTTTTATGACTATTTTTTGTTAGCCACTCGTCCTTCGAGATTGCCACTCGGATGGATTGCAGCATCTCCATTTTGAATCGCTGGACCTTGCCAACTCAGTTCAATGGCTTGAGGTCTAGGACGGCTCTCCATTCCCCTGACTTCTTTGGTACCAGGAATAACACGGAGTACAGGCCCCTCCCCTGCTCTTGGTCGGGCAATGGTTCTATGGCAAAGATTTTGTATAGTCTGGCGATTTCTGCGTTCATCGCGTTGCGTTTTGCCTGGTCATTTGACACCTGAGAGATGCTGAAGCAGTGTCGGGGTGATCCGAGGAATTCTATAGCATATCCTCTTCTGATGGTGTGTATCACCCATGCGTCTGTGGTTGCTTCCTGCCATTTTGACGCGAATGACTGAAGTCTGCCCCTTAGTCGCGTCTGGGCAAACCAGTCTCCGTCTTCCGAGTCATGCTTCTGTTTTGGGACGGGATGTTCCCTGTCTCCACTTTGACTTACTATCGAAGTTCTTGTTCTTCTACCATCTTGGTCTGTAGTGCTGCTGGTTCCCTCTGAGAGGAAAGAAGGGTCTTCTGGACGCTGCTGGATTATATGATGCCGGGGAGGTCCCTGCTCCCCCACCGACTGTAAAGTGTATTTTTTCATCTTGTCGGATGCATCCGCCAATACCTTATCCAGGCAGATTCCAAATAATTTTCTTCCCTGGTAGGGGATGCCAATGAGAGTGTTTTTGGACGTGTTGTCCCCCTTCCAGGATCTCAGCCACAGTCTGCGGCGAGCTGCCACATTCGAGGCGACTGCCCTCGATGCCCAGCGCAAGATGTCCGTTGAGGAGTCTGCCATGAAGGCGTACGCCAGCTGGATTCGGGTTGAGAGGACCCTCGTCATCTTTGGAGATACTCGTGGATCACCTGCTCTTCTGATCCATGACATCAGGGCCCTGGAGAAGTACGAGGTCATCGTGGCCATCTTTATTACGGTTGCTAGCTCGTCAAAATTTCTCCGGAGGTTGATTTCAATCCCCCTATCAGTCTGATCTTGTGGGAAGCATTCGCCCTCCGAGGGAAAGACAGCTTTCCTGGCCAGCGGCGCTGCTGCTGCTGCATTGGCCTTTGGGGCCGCTAGGAGCATGCTCTTGGTCTTGGACAGGGAATATAGACTCAGCTGGGCTTTGGACAGTCTGGATGCTTTATTGAGCTGTCTCCATTCTCTCTTTATGATTCTCTCATATGCCTTATCGAAAACCATGCCCCTGTCTCTCTCCCTGGCCCTTGGAAGGCATGCCCTCTCCTCATCCTCGTCCGAAGATGCTGAGGCGGCCTCCTTTCCCTTCTTTTCTTTCAGGTGCAGGGCCTTGACAACTAGGTCATATATTTTTCCCCTATATTTATGCGGGAATTGTCTATCTGGATCTGAGAAGAGTTCCAGTTCCTGCTTTTCTGGTTCTCCCTCCATCGAGTGGCCCCCTTTGCTGTCTATATCAGAAGTTTGCTCCTCTAGTTCCCGCTCCTCCTCACTGGGTTCCTCCCTTAGACCTTTCCCCTTATTTTCCTTTTTTCTTGGGGCAGCCTCCCACTCTGAGGACCCTTCCGATGCGATGTCCTCCCCCGATGCTGAGGCTTCAGGAGAGTCCAGCTGCCTTGCAGCCCCCCTGACATTGCTGGGCTGTTTACCCTTTCCAGCCCCCTTAGATTTCCCCTTAAGCTTTTTGGCTTCCCTATCTGGAGAAGGGGACCTCTTCCTCTTTAGATCATTTAAGATTTGGAGTAGGACCTCCATGTGTGGGTCTTGCTCCTGCTGTTGTTGGGGGGGACTCACGGTTCCGGTAGCTGCTCCCTGAGCGGAGGCTGCTGTTGCCGCTCTTCGCGTGGTCGCCATCTCTCTGGTTTCCCGCCGGCGCGTCGAGCTGTGATGGACGGAGGGTGGAGGGGAAGGGGAGTAGGCTCCACTGTGCTGGTCTGCGGGAGGAGGGGACCCCGCTGGGGGGATGGTTGGGTAAGGACGAAGGGAGGGAAGGGGCACAACACGAGCGGGCTGATGTCTTGCCGGGTAATCCGCGGCTCCGCTCTGCCCCGTTTACTCCCCTCTGAGCGGTAGAAGCCTGGCTTTGAAGAAGGCCACGCTCGCCGCTGCTGCTTTAGCTGGGCAGAGGGCGGGCTGTGGCGATTCTGGGCTCCGCCGTGACTTTTTTGGAGCTGCCGGCTGTTCCTGGGTCCTAGTGCCCATCTCTTTCCTTCCCCCGTGGCTGGGCTTTTTTAGGTGCTCCGCCAGGGGGCCACTGCAGTTTCCCGCCTTTCTGCCCCCTGCGCCTTTGGGGAAGGGGGACAAACAACTCTGAGAGGGGAGTCCTGGTGAGGGCCCCTGCCCGTCTCTTGGCCCCCCCACGCCTATGGGGAAGCGGAGGGTCCGGCAGAGCTCCCGACCCCTCAGAAAGGGGAGTCCTGGAGAGGGCTCCTGCCCGTCCTTCGGCCCCCCCGCGCCTATGGGGAAGGGGGGTCCGACCCAGCTCCTGACCCCTCTGAGAGGGGGGTGAACAGGGAGGAGAATTACTCTCCAACTGGCACCTGGAGCTCCTTGAGAACAAAGGCGATTTTCCTGCCGCCTCTTTTTCAGAGGCAGCGTGCCTGCTTCCTAGCTGCTCCGTGGCAGACAAAAACACTGGGGAGTAGAGGTTAGATCCCTCCAGATAGGCTCCTCAAAGTTTAGTTTGTCTGCCTCCTGCTGGATGATAGCGGGATCTACCCTACTGTACAGACTGGACGGCCAGGAGGATCCCCGGGAGAAAGTGCTTGAGCTAAAAGCTTACGTGGCTTCATATTTTTATGCACCGTTCCAACATCAATAAGAGGAAGGGGAAAAAAAGTACTACCATAAAGGTAACATAGCCTTGCAAAAATTCAGTATGTTTTCAACTGCCTACGAAAAAGAGCGTCTGCCTAAACATATATGCCTAGGAGGAATTAAACATATCCATCTGGCATTAAAAAAGTGTACCCATCTGGGACAGGTGAGTTTACTTAATAGACAATGGTGCTAGAAGAAGCTGAAGACTCAAATTTTACTGGCAGACGGAAAGGACAAACTAAACCCAAGACACTTAACATTTCAAAACAAAATATGCCTAAATCCTTTTGAGGCGTGTGGGAGGAAAACTCCTGCTAACTTTTTGCCATTCCTCTCCTTGCTTGGATAATGTCTGCCAAGGCAGATTTGGAATCGGATCCATTTACTAAACAGCTGTTCATAAGCAGCACTGGTTTACTTCACATTTGGAACAGTCACAATTCATACTATTTTTAAATTAACGCATTTATTTTTAGATTCAAACTAGTTGGAAGTACATACATTCACTTAATGTTACAGTTAAGATTCTGACGAACCATGATCTCCACGTCAGGAGACTCGGGCTTGCTCACACGAGGTTGATAGTCTGCCCTGCTCGTCCTCCTCCCCCCAGCGTATACAAGCTTTTGCATTCCAGGGCAGCTCTCTCAGAAGAGACTGATCCCTGATTGATCCAGGGATGTTTTGTACCTCAGTGTAACTAGCAATTTTTCACAGGGCAACCAGAATGTTAGATGGACACTGGGAATTATTCATAAGAACATAAGAAATGCCGTACTGGGTCAGATCAATGGTCCATCAACAAACTCAGCATCCTGTCTCCGACAGTGGTCACTCTCTGTTACTACTTCATAGCCAATATATTGCAAGAGCAAGCTCAAAGCCATGACTGCTAAAGTAATGCCATTCCCGCAAAAACCGATGTTTTCAATGGGGTCATGAACACGTTTGCGACATCCTCCTACCCTTTCCATTACCCTCCCCCCAAAAAAAGACATGTTTCCAACCTCATGGTTAGAGAGAGAATTGGAAAATCCAAATCAGTTGCAAACACAACGCTGCCTAAAGAAGCCTAATGTGACCCAATCAAAGCCCGTTGGCGCCCAATTCTGAGGCCATGGTATCTAGATTTTTCTCTCTCCATAATGTGACTGCTTGGGGGATGACCCCCAAATATTCTTAAAAGGGAACCAGGTTTAGGGGTAATATGGATATAGGAATGAGGTTTATGTTATAGTAAAGGTTAGGACCTTGCAACTTAGAACATAAAATATAAGTTGCTCTATCGATGACCTCACAGCCTTCTGGAATAGCTGGTCCGATGAGGCCATTGATCGGGTTGCTCCCAGGCGTCTGCTTCCGTCGTGTCAGCTCCACAGGTCCCCGTGGTTCATGGAAGACCTGGGATGTCTGAAGCATCAAGGAAGGCAGTTGGCGCGTTGGTGGCATCGTACTCGCACCCAAGACGACAGATTACAGCATAGAGCATTTTTGAAATCCTATGCCTTGGAGGTGAGGGCAGCAAAGAAGTGGTTCTTTGCTGCACTCATTGCGTCTGCTCAGTCCCATCCAGCTGAGCTGATCTAGGTGGTGAGAGGTCTGATCAGTCCAGTCTGTCTCTGTCTGGAACCGGATTCGTCCACCACCCGTTGCAACATATTTCTGAAGTACTTTGTGGACAAAAATCGCTCGCACTGAGCATGACTTCGACTCTGCCATTTTAGAGGCAGTGGCTGAGCCAGAGGTTAGGAATGCCCTGTCTGGTCATGTTTCGTGGGATGAATTTCAATTAGCGACGCCCGCCGATGCAGCCAATGTACTGGTCTGTTCAAGTCACAACTTGTGAATTAGATCCATGCCCGTCCTGGTTAGTAAGTGCTACCAGGGAGACGTTAGGACTGGTGCTGGCGGGGGTTATCAACACCTTCCTTTGGGAGAGGAGGTTGCTGGTTTGTCTCAAGGACGCTGTGGTACAGCCCCCTCCTCCAAAAACCATTGCTTGATGATCGTGCCTCAGCTAGTTACCGACCTGTCTCTAACCTTCCTTTTTTAGGGAAGGCTATTTAATGGGCAGTGGCTCGTCAACTCCTGGTGTATTTGGATGGCATCCGTTTTCTTGATCCCACGCAGTCTGGCTTTTGCCTGGGTTACGGCAGAGAGACAGTGCTTGTGGCCTTGGTCGACTACCTCCTCGTAGAACTGGACAAGGGTCGCATGACCCTGTTGGTCCTATTAGATCTATTTGCAGCCTTTGATACCATTAGTCATGAGTTGTTGGTGACATGCCTGTGGGACCTGGCGGGGGTGGATGGAACTGTTCTGCAATGGTTTCGCTCCTACCTTGCAGACAGATCTCAGCGGATGATGCTAGGGGACTGGTACTTCGTCTCCTGGTGGCTTCCTGTGTGGGGTCCCATAGGGTTTCATTCTGTCCCCTCTTGTTTAATGTGTATATGAAGCTGCTCAGGGAGGTCATACATAGCTGGGGGGTTCGTTGTTAACAGTATGTTGACGACACCTAGCTGTGTGTGTCATTTTGGTTCCACTCCTTCCTGACCGGAAGAACTCAGTGAGTGGTGCTCAGCGAGTATTTTTCATCGTACTGAGACCTCTCATGTGGAGTCCCGCAGGCTTCTGTCTTGTCCTCTCTCCTGTTCAACGTGTATATGCAGCCACTTGCTGAAGTGATTGGGTGTTCGGCGTGCGATGTCATCAATATGCTGATGACACCCAGCTATACCTCACTTTTTCATGAGACCCAGCAGTCTCGGTGCTTACCCAGTGCCTGGCAGCTGTGGGGGACTGGATGAGGGCTAACTGACTGAGGCTGAATCTTGACAAGACGGAGGTAATGTTGGTGGGTAACCCAATGGAGACGGTGGCCTCCGTCATTGACGGGATCTGTCCTCCATTGGTTTCCCAGGTTCGAAGTCTGGGGGTGCTCCTCGATGCGCAGCTCTGACTGGATATCCAGGTGAAGGCTGTGGTGAGGAGTGCTTTTCGCCAATTACATCTGGTGTGATGGCTTTGGACGTATGTCTCAGACTCTGACCTGGCCACCGTCATCCATGCTTTCATCACCTCTAGACTGGACTACTATAACGCGCTCTGCGTGGGGCTACACATGGTGACGGCTTGGAAATTGCAGCTGGTGCAGAACGTGGTGGCCCGTCTTTTGGTAGGACTGGGCCACCAGGAGCACATTACACCAGTGCTCTTCTCTCTGCACTGGCTGCCAGTGGTTTTCCGGGCCCAATTCAAGCTGTTGGTTTTGGTCTGTAAAGCCCTAAACGGCCTAGGCCCTGCTTATCTGCGGGACTGCCTCACCCCCTGGGTGCTGGATCGGCCCGAGGTTGTCCACGGGAGCCCTGCTCGAGGTCCCTCGAGTCTTCCAGAGGGCCACACAGGAGAGGGCGTTCTCGGTGACCGCACCATGGCTGTGGAACTCCCTGCTGGTGGGGGCCCAGCTGGCCCCTGAACTCCCCTCGTTTCGAAGAATTTGTAAGACCTGGCTGTTCCGCCGGGCATTTGGCGGGGGAGATGGCTGAGGAGTGGGTTATTTGTTACCTCCTTTTAAAGCTGTTTAAAATTGTTTTAAGTGCTGTTTTTATATTTTTATATGATTGTAAGCCGCCTCAAGCTGCCTGTGACAGGAGGGGCGGGATAATAAGTAATAAATAAATAAATAAATTTTCATCCGGCCCAGGCCCCGCTGTCTTGTTGCTGTCCCTGGTACTTGGCTGCTGTGGGGGATTGGATGAAGTCAAGCCAACTGAAGCTCAATCCTGGTAAGGCAGAGGTGATGTTAGTAGGTGGGACTGGTGATCTGGGCGAGGAATTTCCCCGGTTATCCGGGGTGTTCATCCTCCTTTGGCTCCATCTGTGTGGAGCCTAGGGGTGCTCCTGGATCCGCAGCTTTGCCTGGGTTCCCAGGAGTTGACTGTGGCCAGGGGCGTCTTTTGCCAATTACATCTGGTGAAGAGGCTCCACCCATGTCTTGGACTCCAATCTCGCCGCTATCATCCATGCGTTCGTGACCTCGAGGCTAGACTATTGCAATGCACTCTGCGCGGGGGTTCCCTTGGTGATGGTTCGGAAGGTGCAGCATGTGGCAGCCTGCCTCCTTACAGGGATGGGCTGCCTGGAGCATGTAACACCTGTGCTCCGAGCACTGCACTGGCTGCCTATTGTCTTCCATGCCCAGTTCAAGATGCTACTATTGACCTTTAAAGCCCTTCATGGCCTGGGCCCTACTTATCTGAGTGATTGCCTCACCCCCACGGCGGCCCCTGCGGTCGCCCTCCTGGAAGTTCCATGTTACCGGTGAGTTTGGACGGACAAGAGGGCGTTCTTGGTGGTTGCGCCGTTGCTCTGGAATTCCCTCCTGGTGGGGGTCTGCCTCAGCCTGGATCTTCATGCCTTCTGGTGAAACTGTAAGACCTGGCTCTTCCACCGGGTGTTCGGCGGGGGTGGGGGGGGAATGGATTAGATGGGTTGTGGGAAGGGATTTTCTTTTTATTCTTTCCTTATGCACTAGCCAGAGTTTTTATGAGAATTTATAGTGTTATTTACATTGTTGTATTTTTATACTGTGATTATTGTTTTAAACTTTGTAAGCCTCCCCAAGTCGCTTTTGTGAGAGGGGCAGGGTAAAAATAGAAAAAACAAATAAACCAACAAATAAATGATACCATGAAATCTGTGCATGACAGTCTCCTCTACTAGGCCACCTTTAAGTAATAACTGAGGTAGTGGCAAAGTATCAAATATAACTTTTGTTCAAACCTTAGCTTAATCCATCCCTATGAGACAATTTATTGTTGTTTATTCCTGGAGAGATGTATGCTTAAAGAAACGTGAAATCTAACTTTAAACAAAGCTGCCATGAAAGGTAATTTGCAGTTCTGAGTTATTTGTCATGTTCTGAGCCTAATTAAAAAAACCAGATAAGTTTACACACACACACACATAGACCCAACACCCTGAAATCCAACCCAAGTCCATTTGCTCCTAATGTATTTCTAAGACATCCCAAGCCTAACCAAAAGCAGCATTCTTCATCCTTCTAATTTTTAAGTTTCAAAACAACCAGAACCTGGCAAGCATTCAAAGTGTGTTGGGTAGGAAACGGAAAGAAAAATGGTCTCCTCGCAAACAATTTTACTTCGCAAACAATTTTACTTCTGAATATTTGAAAGTTTCTTGTGAGCTGTTTTCAGGAGCACAAAACCACACTCAAAATCCTCCTTCTGAAGAAAAACATGTGAAGCAATTCCTCCAAAGTGTAATTTATCAGATGATAAACATTTGAAATGAAGGGATAAGTATGGCTGTTTTTAAACGGTGGGTGGGGGGATGGGTGTGCAACCATGGTGGGTGTTTGCTCATTTCCATGGGCGCACACTCATCTCCACCCACGGAGCATTGGGCACTGGAGCCCATTGCTCCATGCGTGGGTAATGGGTGGAGGTGGATGTAGATGTAGTGCAGGAGCACGCATGCACCGCCCCCCACCATTCACATCAGCGCCTCCACCCAAAACTGCGTGGAGATGGGTGTGGGGTGTCTTGTGTGAAAATAAGCCTATGGCAGTACTACTTGTGGTCAGGCTTTCCCTAGCTCCTCACATGCACAGATTGCTCATCTATGGCCCTTTTCACATGAGATCGGACACACCCAGGGCTACTACGCGGGCATGAGTGGATGCTTCCTGTGTGAAATGCTGTGGCAGTTGGGTGGGCGTGTGCTCCCGTGACCTGCCCACGCATGAAGCAACTGGACAAAACGGCGGATGCTCCGTGCGTGCGCGTACGCACTCATGTGCTGCCCCTGCACCAGCGCGCACACCGAAACGCCCCCTCTGCAGTCCATTTAAAAAGGGCCTATGCTTCTCATAGCACCTTATCCTTCAGGATCCTTCTCCCCCCTTTTAACTAAGCTAACCACAAAGTGGTACAAGTTACAGATGCCTGACTCACTATTGTTTGGTGCAGCACAACAGATCCCTCCCTTCTGGTTTATCTAGACAATGTATGAAGCATCACAACATCCTACAGGATGAAAAATGCTATGGAAACCCAAGGGCAAAGTTCTCCACCCTTAAAGTCAGTAGGAGCTGAGCCCTTGACTATATTGGATGGAGGATTCCACCCAAAGTTTCCGCAACATCTCATTTTCATGAACGTATCCATGTCTCTCCCTACGTTCACTCCCCCGACTGTCCATCAAATATTGAAAGACTCAGGGCAGTGACCTCTCTCTAATCGTAACTGTTCAGCACCAGACACATTGCTGGAGCAATAATAATAATAATAACAACAGAACTGCTGTTGCAAAATTTTATAAAGCTACTTAGAACTTATTGATTCTGATTAATTTTTCAATCAAAATAAAGGCAAAGGTAAAACCAATTTTTTGGTGCTATATAATTTTTAGAGACAAAAGGCTGCAGAGAGCGGGTGCATCCACACGAGACGAGCTGGGGAGGCTGCCACTCTTTGGGTAGCCTTACCCCTCCCTGGGCAAACAAACGCAATAGAGTGGTTCATTTGTCCAGGGCACGCCAGATGTTCTCCCCACACTGTGAGGGGGAAGCAGGCAGCCAGCTGCTCCGCAATGCTGCCTCAGGAAAATCCCACGGACACATAACAGAGCAGCCTTACCCCAAGTGAGGTAGGGCTGCCCAAGCCGGGGCAAGCCGTGTGGCCAGAAGCGCTTGCCCTGCCACACTTGGAGCAAGGCTGCGGGACTGTGAGCGATGGGTGGTAGCACCCGTCGTGCGTGGCCATGTCACAGCCCCCGGGGGCTGGCTCTCAGCCGGGCCAGGGAAGGGAGGCGGACAGGGCTGGGCAGCTGCTCCTGTGGGCCTGCCTCGACTCTAGATGAGCTGAGCTGCCTGGCTCCCTGTGCTTGCCCATAGTGTGGCAGGGCTGACTGCCCAGGGATCAGGCCCATGCAGCTTGTCTGGTTGCACCCAGAGTTTAGCATACCAGCCTAAACATCTTTCAGGGCTTATGCCCAACCAAAATAATCAGTTGCACCAATGCAAGAAACAAGAAAGGAGTTAGAATTAATTCTTAGATATATGTAGATCTGTCAGCAAGCAATATACAAATCAAAAGCACGCTATTTTCATGAGAATAAAAATGGAGACATGTTTACACCTACTTCCAAAGCAAAGAGAGACAATAAAATTGTGATCCAAAACGATGAGTAAATGTTCAGTGTAGACAGGCACATTTTAAAAAAAGAAATCATTCTTTTCTTATCCAAAAACCAGCTTTTGTTTCTCTGTAAGAAGTTACAGTTCATAAACTCAAAAGCAGGCTTATGCTCTTGTCAGGCTGAGAAGTTAGAGCTAAAGTTTAACTGAAAGTCTAGACCTTTTATCTTGGACTTTTCAATTTTTCCTCAGGAAGTTTTGGTCAGAAGCAGAGTACAGGTCAGAGTACATTTCCTTTATATCCTTACAAATAAGTAGTGAGTGGTAAAAATGAGTGCATGCCTCAATTACACCTGGGGGGGGTGTATCTTGTTGCAGCCATGACAATCCTCTAAACAGACAGCACTGGAGCGAACATGTATAGGGGGTAGAGGCCCAATTAAAGCGAATGGGGCTAGTGCCCATGCTATCTGTTCAGAAGTAAATGCTAGCCACTGTGGGTAAAAACACAAAGTGATGCTGGGCTGCCACCCCAGGCTGACACAGGACAGGCAGACAGGGCGTGCGCCAGAGTACAAAACAAATATGCACCTAGCCGGGGTGACAGCTGCAGAGCCGGGGGTGGGGAGAACAGGAAACGGGCAGTGAACCATCCCCACCAAAACACTGCACCCAGTGCCCCGCCCCTTGCCATGACAGGCAGCCATGATGCCAACTGACGGACAGCCATGGCTGCCTGTCATGGCAGAGCCGGCCTGGGCCATAGACCATCCCGGAAACTAACATTCAGCTCTGGGGAGGCCTGCTTTGGCCAATCAGGCAGACCTTCGCCCGGGCTGTGATCCTGGGGGGTCTCTGGGATCAGAGACCGGGCTGGCCGCCACCATGACCCAGGATACCCCAGGCAAAACATCTGGTTGCACCAGCACACACGTGCAGGCGGGGTCCGTACACAAGCGTGCCACAGCAGGCCGAACCAGTCCACTTTCACGTCAGTTTTTACCCTATGTCCACTTTCAAAAGTCGTCGGCCTCACCACAAGTTCTACTTCCAAGTCAGACAATTTCCTACAGTAAGGATATTTGACCGCCACTTCTGTCAAGAGAGGTGGTGGTCTCATTGTTACCTGAAACCTTTTTCTAAATCTTTAATCAAACTGGGATAAACTCCACAGCCTGTATGTACAGGAAGTCAGACATAATCACAAGTCTCTTCTAACATTAAACTAGACTTACCTGATAGAGCTCTTCTAAATTATATTTTATTGAAGTGCTGTTCTGGATAGCTTCTACAGCTTCTTTCAGTTTTTGCCAAGTTTCATCTGTATAATTTTCAGGCAATTTAGGTTTATCTAGAACATAAATAAAAAAGTTGAGATCCTCTTTAATGACAACAGAAAGTTCTAGCCCTTCTGTAAGTGTGCAGATGGCAAACAATCTGAAAATCATTTAGATAATAAACACAGTTTCAATTTACGCCCCAATCCTACAAGAAGTTTTATGCTAATGAGCAACTTTTTCTATGCATGAAGAAAGGCTATTACAGTACAACAGCAGAGTCTGATTTACATAAGGTAATGAGGAAATGCAAACTTCAGGAAACTTAAAACTTTGATTTTAAATCACCCTGTTGTGCCTGTCACAATACAATTGTCTGCAAGTCCTACATACACAGAATGTAGCGGTCCACATATGGGGAAAAAAGATCCTGAAATCCCAGTCTGTACTTTCATTAATATTTAATTGTCAGTTAGTGACAGCAACAGCATCCAAAAGAACTGCATAGTGACAGGACATCATGGTCATTACACCTATAAACAATTGTATGCAGGGGTTGTTTGGTTCTTATAAACTCCAAAGCTTGGAAAAACTTCACATGCTGATGAGCCAGTGGCAAGAGTTGAAAGAAAAGATCTATGCCATTAGTTTTATTTTTAAAAAATATGTCTCTCTTTAAAGATACAATACTGTTACTCAGACCCTGCTAGTTTCAGTGCTAATCTTCTGAACATGAACCAGTTGAATACCCTCTTCTTAAGTCTGGCTAATTTTTGTTTAAAACATTTTTCTCGGTTCTTTAATTTAATAATCTTCCTCAAAAAGGTGCAATTCAATCTGTTTAGCCTCTGTTCCGTGGTTCATACCCATAACTATGTTTGGGTTTTTTCTTTAAGGGCAAATACTGATGATAATCATCTGAATAACAGGGCTAGTAACATTTGCTCTTAAGACTGGCAAGGGCTAAACATGCAGCAGAGGTGAATACCTTATATTACTCAACAAGGACCCTTTTAGAATAATTAAGGGAAAGGAGGAGATGCCTATAGAAATCTTCATTCTCCTGCCAGGAATATGATCCAAAAGGTTTCAGGAAGGATTACGGATGAGCAAGAGAGAGAGAGAGAACAAGCCAAATGATTGCTTTGTTTCAGAAGGAAACAAATTGGAATTGTGCAGGGAGAGAAAAGTTATACTTAGGTGACACTATCAGGTCACCTCTGGCACAAGTTCATGCTTTGCTTTGGCAGGAGGGAAGAGGGAAACAGGTAGGAAGATTTGTGATTTTTTGTTGCGTCAAATCATGATGGAAACAGGTTTTGTACAATACATGAACACTTCCCTACTTTGACTTCATCTTACAGTTACTCGTGCAAATTAAATAGGATTACGCCTGGATGTTTGCAACCCACAAAGTATTTTCAGGAACGAGGCCACATGAACAGCTGCATGAACAAGTCAATTCATACGCTGTAGCAAGTGGAGAGACTATGATCCAGAGCTTGTAACAAGTTATGAAAAAGTTACTGCCAATATTTCATTCAGATGCCATTTGTAAGGGCACCCACGACTGAACAATAGCCATCCGGCCTCATGTCATGTAAGTAACGTGCGAATTTTCCTTAACTTTCCCCCCCACTGCAACGGCTATTGCACATAGGATGGGATCTCTTTACATAAGCATAAGTCTTCTTTGATCAACACATTCTAGCTTGACCATCACAAATTGGTACAAGTTACAGATGCCCGACTCACTATAGTTTGCTGTAGCACAACAGATACCTCCTCTGGTTTACCTAGACAATGTAGGAAGCATCACAAGATCCTACAGGATGAAAAATGCTATGCAAATCCAAGGGCAAAATTCTCCAGCATTGAAGTCAGTAGGAGCTGAGCCCTTGACTTTGATGGAGGATTGCACCCAAAGTTTCTTCAATAAAGGAGGAAGCATACAGAAGTCAGATGCCACATACAGGAGAGTAAGAGAGATAGGGAAAGCTGCATGAACCGTGGCTCTCTTCATGGCTTTAGGTAAGGTGACACGTAGCTCTTTGAATGCTGTAGGATTTCCTGCCTGTTCCAATGGTAGCTCAAAATATAGCTAGCTTATCGAGTAGCTTCTCATTGCATCAGACCATGTTTTGCTTCTCCACTTCTATAATCAGCTCAGTCCAAATACACTGTTTCTTCACAAAGTATCCCAACCCTCAAGCAATTATTTCAGGAGAAGTCTATTCTGGGGAGAGGTGGACAGTGTGGGGAAGACAAAGGAATAACAAGAAGGGGGGCGGGGGAGACAACATGTAACAGGGGGAGGGGGAGGAGGGGAAAAATCACAGACGGGCCTGATCCACAAAACACTTATGCTCACAAGAGCTCTGCTGATTTCACTATGAAGCCATGTGTGCGCACAAGGTGAAAATAAACTGTCCAAGGGTGTGGTGACAGGGAATGCACAGTCAGATGTAGATTATTAGAGAAGTGGAGAACAACAGAAAAGTCTGGCAATTTCTTATGAGCTTTTACAACACTCAGCTGTAAGAGGTCAGGCTATGGTAGACAGGCTAAAGAAGGCAAGGCCCAAAAGTAGGTTTCGTCTTGGAAAACCTTTTAATAAAAATCCTAAACTAAGTTATTTCCTTGGATTGTACCTTGATTTTGAATATCTACCTTAATATTAAATGGAAGTTAGCTAAGGGGATTAGGAAACGAAGCCAGCCTGTTTCTCCTAAAATGCACAGCACGATATCCCTTCAAGAGAGAAAAACACATTCAGAGTGATCCCACAATGAGGAAGTCTCCCTCCAAGTATGTGCAAGACTTGACAAGTCTGCCCCATCAAAGATTACTTCCCCTGTCGCATTACAGGTTCAGATGTTCACAACAGAAGGTTATTTCAAACCAAGCTTATGTCTATTTACAAGCCAGCAAAATAGCTTTCCGTGCCGAAATAAAACCTAGGTTGAACACCAGCGGCTCAGAAGCGAAGAGAGGCTGCGGCCTGTTACCTTTAAAGTTCTTGATCACTAACTTCTTGGCAGAGCCAGGTTTACTGTTAGCGAAACTCGAGACTGTGGAGGAGGCAGCTTTGGTCAGGCCATTTGCATGGTGTCCCACAGCCACGGAGGAAATTAAAAGGCTTTTGTTTTTGAGCTGCTGCTGGTGCTGCTGCTGAGAGGAAGCAGCAGGAGAAGAGGAGGAGGAGGAGGAAGACGACTCTTCAGCCATCTTCACATCGAGTCCGATAAAATCCAAGGAGTCCTCAAAGCGCAGCTTCTTCTGCAGGTGATGGTTGGAGGAAGAGGAGGATGAAGCGGAGGTGGCAATGATGGAGGAGGAAGAAGAGGAGGAGGAGGAGTTGTTTTTGGAAGGAGAGGGGCAGGAGTTGATGGAATCAAACTCTTCCCTCTCACTGTTGTTGCTGTTTAGTTTTCTCTTCTTGCAGGAGGAGGAGCTGCTGCTGTTACCATCAGTGGCAGGTTTGACCTCCTGAGCTGCTGCTGCTGCTGGGGGGTTGGGGGAAGAGAAACCTGTGGGAAACATGAACACACAGAGGTGAGCAGTCTGAGGGGCATCAAATCCTTCTGGTGCCAGAGACACACACAGCGCGGTCGCCCAGGCTCCCCGCTTCCTTCGCCTGTAGAGGGGGGGCTGGGCCGCGCCTCCTTTTCTCTCTTTCCCACCCCCTTTTGTCTCTTCGCTCAGCAGCTCCTCGGCACTGCCCCCTTCCCCTCAGGCGGCGGCGGCTACGAGGTGGGGGGGGCGCGCTTGGCTCTCCCGTGCCCCCTCCCTCCCCGCGCGTACTCTCTCGCTCTCCTCCCCCCCTCGCTGCCTCCTGGTCGCGCTCCCTGGAGGGGGGAGGGCCAGGGCTTGTTATTGTCAATACTGAAGCCGAGAGAGAGGGGCCCAAAGATGGCGGCACTTCCGGTCGCTAGGCATGCTGGGAGGCTCCCTCAATCCCGGAAGCGCCCCCGGCAGCGAGGTCTCCCCTCACACCCCGCCAAGCTGAGGTAAACGGGGGGGGGAGGGGAAGTTCCTCTCCGTTACGGACCCCTCTCCCCCTGCCCCCGCTACCTGCCGCCACCCCCCTTTCCGCTCCCCTCTGACCTACCGGAAGTGATCATGGTGCCGGCAGCTCGCGCCGGGGTAGTTCGTTAAGCGTCCGGGCTCCGGTGCAGAGGGGGGAGGAAAACCTCCGTACGGAACGGGGTGGGGCCACGGCTCTGCTCCGCGTGGCGGGAGCGGCGTGACCCTTTCTGGCTCCCGTAGCTGGGTTGCTCTGGCAGCTCCCCTAGTGGGAGGAGAGGGTTTGAGCCTCGCGGGCTCCCGTACCTAACTGGGGCTGAGCCCTGGGGAGAGGGCGGGGGCAGGGTCCGTGTGGGCGCCTGGGCATAGGAGCAGGGCGGGGATTGGGTTTGTTCCCCTTCACTCTGACTGAAGGGGCGGGGCTGAGGTTTGCCCTCCCCTCTGCCCCTCCCCACGCTGTAGCTGGAGGGGAGGGGTGAGTTTGCCTGTACATGGGGGGGCGGGGGCTGGAGTTTGTCTCCCCCCTTCCCCATTTAATGACGGGGGGCTGTGGCTTGCTGCACCCCATCTCCACTCTCTGGTTAGGTGGAGGGGTGAGTTTGCCTCCCTTAGTCTGTGGGTAGGAGAAGGGAGTTGAGTTTGCTGCCTCCCTCCACCCCATTTTCTTTTTTAAATAGATAATATTTCCACAGAAGAATTTGTTCAGTTGCCCATTGGCATAAGAAACCCTCTTTTTCATTGTGTGGCCCTTAAATTAGTTTCTGCCATCATACTGTGGCCCTTAAATTAGTATCCCCCCCTCCCCCCCCCAATCTTTCTTCCCCTTGTCTTTTTCTCTCGTCCGTTACCAGGTAATGCCATTGTGGCCACCCAGTAACAGTATTATTTGATATCTTGGTTCCTCCACAAGGGGATGTGTGCATTCCCGCCGTTGGATGTGTGCCCCGTAGCCACTCTCCACAGAAGCATTCAAACCATTCTCAGCCAGGAACTTAGTCTTCCACCCTATTCATGCAGAGTGAGTCTTCCTGCGTGCTCAGTCAAGGATATAAAAGGCAAGGCTGCTATGTTCCACTTCAGTTCCTTCAACTGCCAACAAGAGCATCTCCAAGAAGCTGAAGTGGTCGCAGCATGTTCCCCTTCTTAGAATATCTGTAGTTAGTTCTGGGATATAAAATCGGAGAGCAGATTCCTTGGTTTTTCCAAACCCTGGGGACAAGGTATGTAACTAGCTAATCTGGGTTTGTACTGACAAAGAGCTCAGCACTGCTCTGTAGTTCTTGAAGTGTTGCTCCCCACCTCATTTTCTTTTGCTCCCCCCTTAGACTTCCTGCCTTGGAAAGGGGGCATTAGCCCACGTGCTGTCCTGTGGCTGAGCCCCTGTTTTGCATAAACTTTTGCTGCATGTGGAACATGTGCAGATGGCCTATAGACCGCAAGCTGGTGTAGATTCAGTACCACGCTGCCTCTTTCTTCCCACTCCTATTTGTGGTTTCATACACAAGGGAGGGGAATGACTCAGTAACCTGATGGTTGCCCTGATGCGTACACACACATTGATTTGCTTCTCTGCTCAGCACACATACAACACACTCATATTTATAATGTTCCGAAAACATTTCATATTGCTTTGTTTTAACCCAGAATTTTTATGCAAATTGTACTCTAAGCTATCATACATTCAAGTCAGTGGGAGCTGGGCAGTTGTGAAACTATTATTTATGTAGTGCCAGTAATAGACTTGACACTACAATGTTTAATTAGAGACAGGTCCCTGCTGCAAGGGGCTTACAGTCACACCGATTGTTCATCTACTCAGCTCTCTGACTGCAACCAGCACCCAGTGCTTAAGAGATGGTGCAATGCTCCCATAGTAGGCAAATGTGAAATAATATAGTCCCATGAAGGTCTCCTATTGACCCCTAATGTTTAGAGTTTGCCTTTAGGTTTTCTCTCCCCCCCCCCCCAATTAAAGTCCACTTCCCCTTTACAACCATTGTGACCTGCTGGGCTTCTTTCAAGCCACTGTGATTGACCACTGTCGGAGACAGGATGCTGGACTAGATGGGACATTGGTCTGACCCAGTATGTCACTTCTGATGTTCTTATGACGATCTGACCTTGCCTACTTATCTGTAGTAATTAAATCATTTATTGTCTTGACCATTGGTCGTAACAATTATAGAATACAAAATAGAAAGCACAAATAATAATAAACTATCATGTTCGATATAGCCATTACCCCATAAAATAAATAATTTACTTAATATAGGAGGTTAACATAAAGTATATAAGCAGGGTTGAATAAATTGAACCCATTGCTTAAACACAATTAACCAATATTAAAACTCTAAAACTAGCCTTGCCCTTCCTGGGGCTTATGTTGGCAGCACTTAACCCCTGAAGGTAAACGCCTTCTCGGGGCTTATATCAACAACACTTAACCCCTGGGGATAAGTTTATAATAAAAAATATACACAAAGAACACCCTACTAGATAAATTCTCCAATTATGGGGACTATAAAGATTCAAATATATCAGGCATTATCGACAAAAATTAGTCAAAATTGAACGATATTAGCCTTGACCAGGAAAATCAAATCCTGGACTGGAAACTGTCCTTAGGCCCAAAATTGGATCCAGCCCAGAAAAGCCCCCCATGAAACCAGACCAAGGTAACCCAAAAGTACTTATCCTTATTCCGATAACAAGGGGCATTTCTTTCTACCCACCTCTGCCGGCCAGGCAAATTCAGCCACAGTTCTCGTGTCTTTTTCGTTGGAATTGGCCACTAAATAAGCTATTTTCCAGTTGGCACACCAGTGCTCTTTGCCCTTTAGTAGCGGATGGATGGATATTCTTCTCAGTGATTCATTAATCGGGCAGTCCAACAAGTAGTGTTCGAGGGCCTTCACCTTCATTTAGGTACACCTGCAAAGTCTCAGTTTATAGGGAGTTCCGTTGTATCTGCCTGTTAGGACTGCCGAAGGGAACTGCTGAAGCCGCAGCCGTGCAAAAGCTGCTCTGTATCTTGAATCCAGTAACTGCACCAGATAATTTTCAAGCTGGGAAGTAGTTTTAAACTCGGCATAAACGGGCCAATGCCGAGGCTTCAACTCGCATCAGCTCTGTTTGGGTGAAAACATCTTTGAGTCTAGAGTCCAGCTGCACTACTTATCTGTAGCAGTTAGTTCCACTGTCTTATTACATACTGGGTCCAGTCCTCTGCCAGCAACGTCAGTGGGAGCTAAGCCATTGACTTCATTGAGGACAGGATTTCACCTACCGTATGATACACGATCTCCATTATGTTTCCTTGTTAGCAAGGATACCATTCACTTTCTTTATTCATTTATGATGTGCCCTGTTACTCATGTCCTTTCTAAAGGAAACAATCTCAGTGTTTTAAACCTCTTTATATGCAAGTGCCTCCATTTTTCTTGCCTATCGCTGCAGCCCCTCCAGTTTGGTAAGATCTTTTTAGAGTTGGCCAGAACTGCATCTGAGCATACCACTCATTTGTATAATGGCGTTATGCAAATGTTTATACTATTCTTGGGTTTTGTGCATGAAAAGTTCTCTTTTTTAGCCTGTAGCTGTCGATTGAGCAGAGGTTTCCAAGTTTGCACTGGACTTTCCATAATGATGCCCTCAACTGCAGTCTTGAAACCACTTCAAGTTCAAGTTTATTATTAAGCAGTCAGCTTTCACCATAGCCATCATGAAATTTTATACATAATTCTATAAACAAAAATAAAACATATATATAATATACAACAATTCATGCTGTCCATGGTCAGCATGTTTAGTAATGGCAACAATATCTAAAATATGCAAACTTCAGGTCCTCAAAACAGGATAAAACTTAAAATTATTCTAATGACTACCTCCGCAATAAGCTCAGGACAATCATGTGTAAATATTTACAGCTTCACTTATATTACATATTCAGACACTTGTAATGCTCAAAGGAGAAAAATACAAATCTGTCTCGTCATAACTTCTTAAGGAATGCCTCCCTCTTACTACTTGTCAAAAGGAAGAATAATGCCACTGCTTTCATAGTTGCTAAATTATTTGTAGTTAGTAAATAGGACATTTTCTGATAGCCTTAGCGTATACCGCCTTCTCCAGCAGTGGAGCAATCCAAGCTAACCTCAAGTTTTCATAGTATGGACAGTGTAGTAGCACATGGGAGAGAGATTCAATTTCCTCTTGGAAGCAGGAACAGTCTGTCACAGTATTTGTGCCTTTGGTATCTTCCTCTGACCACCTCGGAGTCAAACAGTTGGAAACGGACTAAAGTCAACCTTCTCCGTAGTTTAAATTCAAGAAGATTAACCAAATATGGTTCCAAAGAGAAAGTTACTTTAGCTGCAGAATACCAGGGTGCTATACTAATTGTCTTACGGGTGGATAGCTCGCTTTGTGCAGAAATATCAAAAAGCCACTGCTTTATTTTGGAAATATTGAAGGATCTGGATATCCCATGTGCTTCTGCAGGAAAACCTGCTTGGGTTAATATTTTAACAACCCCGGCCCACCACCAAAATTTCCTGCTCCCAGCATGAGAGCGCTGCTCTAGCCAACACTTACATGGCAAGCGTGCAGCCTCCATCCTTGAGATTTTGTCCCAGTATAAAACAGTTCTAATCATCACCAGCACAGATATAGGGAAAAGACCCGTTTCAGTCCGGAGCATGGTAAGTGGTGTAGAGACCGGGGCACCCCAATACTCCCCGTATGAACTTATTTTGGACACCCGCCATTCCCCGATGATAACAAGGATAACAGACTTCTGTGGCATAGGGAAGTTGCCTCAGGACTTTAGCTTTAAATATTTCAATGGCCTGTACTACATTCACCAGTTGAGAGGCCTTGTATATTCTAAGAATCCCTGCAGTTGAACTCAATGCCTTACTCGTCAAAGAGTCCCTATGGACTACTCCCGATGTTGATGCAGAGAAGGTTACTCCCAAATAAACATACTTCAACCCTTGGGCTAGCTGATGATTGCCCAAGGACCATTTATATTGGGCTCTCTTCTTGCCAAAGCAGATATCCTGTGATTTCTGAGGATTTACCTTTAGGTCATTTTCTCTGCAATAAACAGCTAGTTGGTCCAAACATTGCTGAAGACCTAATTTAGTTTGCGACAAAAATATAATATCATCTGCATATAGGAGTGGACGATCAATAATTTTGTGGGGCATAGAATTGGCCTTTTCAATAGACTTAACCAAGGCATTTATGAAGAGATTAAAAAGCATTGGTGCCAATAGGCATCCTTGTCGAACTCCTACATGAATATTAAATGAATTAGACACTCTGCCTGTATTACCCAGCCTTACCACTGCTCTGGAATCTCGATGGAACTCAATAGTTCCAGTAAGTGGGTTAATGCCCATCTTTACATTTATCTATATTTCATTTCATTTGCCCCAGCCTTCCTTTCAAGTAGCTTGGTCAGATGTCGCTGAAGTCTTCTATAGGCTGGACGATTCTAAATGTAAGAGGCAACATAAGACCTTTCTGTTTGCCCAGACATTTGGCAGGCAGGGGTAGGGTTTAGGGAGTTGTGGTTTAGGGGGGTTACCTTGCTTTTAGTGGTTTTTTTGTGTGTATTCTAATATATTAGGAGTTAGAGAATTTTATTTGGTTTTATGCCTTAAGGGAAGGACAGGATAAAAAATGCAAATAAATAAATAAATTTTCCTACCTCACCAGTCAGCAATTTTTTTAGATAATTAGTAAACATATAAAATAACACTGGGCCTTCTACCCGGTCTGCAGGCACGGGCTTATCCTCTTACTGTAATGACAAGTTACCATTTATTCTTACTTCTCTGTTTCCTGTCCCTTAGGTTTTAAACCCATGTCAAGACTTTGCTTCTGACTCCATGACTACTTCGGTTTCTCAGTTAACATTTGTGAATGCAATTTGAAAGTCTTTAACATTTTTTTTTGCTTTGGGCACAGTCTTCAGCTGTTCAATGTCATCGCTAGCCCTTAGTGCTGGCGTAAACCTCAGGTCCAAGCGTAGGCTGATTAATTTTATGGTTGCTTGCTCATTATGTGAAACTGCTTGGCATAGCAGGCTTAGAGATCTAGAGAAAGCATAAATTGGTTCACTTGACATTGTTTCAGATCATGTCAGGAGGAAGAAATGAAGGAGTAGTTAGGCTGGCAGAGAGAAGCAGAAGAGAGGTCAAATGTACAGTCAGACTGGCAGGCAAAATTAGGGGAATGGTGAAATGTATGCTGAGAAGCTGATTGGATAAAAGAGAGTTTTACCTTATTTAGCTGAGATTTAGCTGAAATTATAATAAAATAATAAGCTTCATAAATAAATATGAGATTTTTGACAAATTCAGATCAAATTCAGATTATGGTAATGATGTGGTCTATAAAAAGGCCCTAAAATTGAAGGCTAGTTAGCTGTGCAGCTCATTACCATTCTGACACAGAGGGTGTTTGTAGATGAGACGCGGTGGATGGATGTGTGTGTGATTGATGCGAGGGGAGGGTGCGTGGGTGCCGTGTGGGGGGGAGGACTTCACATGAGCGCCCCCATGGACAGCCGCCCTGCCCACACACCGCCCACCCTGTCCACGTAAGGGACACTCTGTTTTTTTGCTGAAAGCCCCATGCATGGAGGGGCCGGGGATGGGTAGGGGGAGCGTACACCGCCCCCCCCCCCCCC
>QEPC01011901.1:7855698-7907836 GCA_003113815.1 Sphenodon punctatus | reverse complement strand
AGGCTGAAGGAGGCGAGGAAGTGATCAGAATTAGGGCAGGGGTCAAAGGAGAGGTCAGTAAGAGAACAGTTTCGTGAGAAGATGAGGTCGAGGGAGTGGCCGTCAGTATGAGTGGGGGAGTCGGTCCAGAGTCTGAGATCAAAGGAGGTGGTCAGAGAGAGAAAGCGGGAGATAGCGGGGGTGGAAGGTGTGTCGACGTGAATGTTGAAATCACCAAGAATGAGAGTGGGGATATCATCGGAGAGGAAGAAGGTGAGCCAGGATTGAAAGTCTGGGAGGAAAGAGGAGAGGGATCCCGGGGGGCGGTAAATGACAGCAACACGAAGGTGTACAAACCATAACTTAAATAAAGCTGCTTCTTCTCCAAGTCCTATTTTCTTTGGTGGGCAAATGAACCCTTTTCCCTAGTTTAGAATATCTTTATTTAGCATTAAAGGGAAATTTATGCCATATCGTATTTCACTGCATTTTTTCAAATAATTACAGGTGCTAACTTTTATCATCTCATGCATTGCTGGATTTTTTTTCTTGTCTACTTCTTCGTACCTCCCATTTTTATCTTTTGCTCCCTGTCTTTTTCTATTACCTGACTGTTTGTATGATCAAAATAATTCTTTTTAGAAAAATTCATTTCTTTTAAAAGAAGACTTCTGATCCTGTCTTGATTTCCTGTGTGGGCAAGGTCTAAAGGGGATGATGGCGGCTGAACCTTGAGTGGGAATTTTTCCTTCCAAAATTCCATGCAAGAGTCCAACACCTTACCCAGTGGGCTACAGTAGCGCATGCATGAAAATTCTCACTTTTTTGATGTAGTCAGGATTCTGCCCTAAATGAACCTCACAACCCTTGGAATTTTTTGGCTACAAAAGGTGCCAAATTGCCCCTCCAGGTGCTCTGATTGTTACAAAATTTTGGGTCCCTATTTATTTCTGAACTTTTTGTTTCTTTACCAGATTTGCCGGAAATTTCCTGAGGCATCAAAAATGATTAAGGAGGGGAACATACCTCTGTGGTGATTGCATAAGCTTTCTTTCCATAGGAAAGTAGGCTAAACAGGTTAAAACGTAAGTGCCATATGGGATCAGACCAACGTCCATCCAGCCCAGCATCCTGTCTCTGACAGTGGCCACCTTCGGTCGCTTCACCGAAATACACAACAGGTCACACAATGGAGTGATTTGTTCTCTGCTCTTTACTCCCAGCTCCTGACATCTAGCACATTGTTGGCAGTGAAAAGACCTTTTGGAAGAGGTTACAAAGCAAGTTAGAGGTGTCAATGGGCTTTGTTGCATACTAAATTCTCAGAGGGCTCTTTCTGGATGCTTACACCTGCCTCTCTTGTCAGCAGGGGTCCTCAAGAGGGAGACTGCTGTTATGATGGGAGAAGATACACTAACCTGTCGTGACAGAAATAGGGGTTCAAAGAGAAGAAAAGCAAACTAAGGCAGTGATCTAAAAGGGAATGAGGTAGTTAATCTTGTGAAGGAAAACACTGTTCCAGTTAATCTCCCAACTAACCATCTCTCTGGGTTTCATCCCCATCCACACAAACAAAACCACAAAATATCTTAGAACTGCAGAAAAAACTGATGTTATTTTTCCACATATCTGTGTGATTTGGTTTCAGGTCTTGGGCGCTCTTTGACAGTTAGAGGTGGAGGCAAAGTAGTTCGAATGATAGCTTTATTGGACCAACTATTGTTGATGGAAATGTGCAAACCTTTGGATCTCACAGGGTCCTTCCTCAGGCAAGTAGGAGTTGGAACTGAAGACTTGAGCAAAGTACAGTGGCTATATTATTATTATTATTATTTATTATTAACAAACATTTATATAGCGCCAGCAGTGTACCTGGCACTTTACAAAGTAATAAAATAGACACGGTCCCTGCCCCTAGGGCTTACAATCTGAGAGACAGGAGCTGGGGGAGAGACTTAGGAAGGGGAACAGAGGGAGAGACAAGGGGTCTAACATTCATGAAGATGCGAGGTCTCAAGTGCACGTACTTGGCTTGGTTACGATGAGAATGACAGCAGGCAGGTCCATGTTGCAAGGATAAGGGTAAACCGATCGTAGGTATAGGAATAGTGGCTCAGCAGGATAAAGAGTCAGACAGAGCAGAGCGAAAGAGGTGAGTTTTAAGGAGAGATTTGAAGGTATGAAGGGAGGGGGCAAGGCGGATGTGGACAGGGAGGGAGTTCCAGGCATGGGGGGCAGCAAGTGAGAAGGGACGAAGGCACTTAGGGGAGCAGGGAAGGCATGGAAGGGTGAGAGAAGGGACAGGAGGAGCGAAGTGCACGGGCTGGAGTATGGAGGGCGATAAGTGCAGAGAGGTAGGAGGGAGCGACGTTGTGAAGAGCTTTATAGGTGAAGAACCTGTTATAGAAGAACTGTTATATATCATGTAACAGAAGAGGTGGGGTAGGAGAGAAGGGATAGAGAAGGGGTGTTATATATCAGGGAGACAGGAGTGATAGGTAAAACAAAGTGGGTGATAAATGAACCATAGTAACAGAAGGTGATAAGGGGGAGAGATAAGCAATACAAAGGGGGAGGGAGGGTGGGGTACATTAGAAGATACGTGAAGGTAGTGAATAAGCACTAAGGATAAGGTGCAAGTAGAGCTGAAGATAAACAAATGAGAGGTACAATGAAATAGCTGAGAAACAAAATCCAGTAATGCATTAGATGGTTGTTAGTACCTGTAATTATTTGGGAAAATGCAGTAAAACAAGATATTGCATAAATATCTTATTTTACTAAGATTGAGCAAAAAAAAATAAAACTCCTATTCAGAAAACCAAAGCAAAAATACTTCTCATTGTGCATTTGCTCTTCCAGTTATGCAAAGATTTATAATTTTGCTCCTTTAAGACTTGATCCTGTAAGGCGATCCCAATGGAAGATGAGGGTGAAGAAGATACTTCTTGTTGGATCAACCCCCTAGATACCATAGCGATTGTTCTAGGCAACTGAAGAAACTGAAAGGGTGCTCCCATTGAGTTCAGTGGAGGCAGGACAGCTGTTAAAACGTCTGCCCTGCTATGCAAGTATTGATCAGATGGTCACTGATGGATTGCTCTATTTCAAAACCTCATTTTAAATGTCCTGAGATTTTTGACAAATTCAGATCAAGGGAAATAATAGCCTTGTTGTATTCAACATTTGTGGGTTTCTTTTTCTATTTGGATAAGCATTGCTATTTACATAAACTATTGTATTCTGTGTATAGCTACTAGAATTTAATTAGGCCCTAATTATATAGTGGAGTATACTTTTGTCTTGAAATTGTTCGTTGTTGTGGATCAGTACAGTGATAACTCAAATGATATGGTGCCAAGAAAGCTATTTTATTAAATACACAGCATAAAAGATAAAAATACACAGCATAAAAGATATTTATGACCCCATAACCCCAATGAATGCAGAAAGTAAAAGACAGCTTTTTATGTCCCTTTATGCAAGCCAGGAAACCACAACAACAGCTGCAAGATGATTCCCAGGTGGGCCCCAGGTTCTGCTGCTCCCCTCAGCACGTCTGTGAAGCGGCCAGCAGTGAAGTTCTAACGTGGGTCCCCGGCTGCTCTGTCTTATAGTATTTTGACTTTACAAAATCCACTATGCAACCACTGCACATGTGCTAACAATTAACTATTGCCTCCCTCTGGCCTGAGTCATTCAACTTCAATTAAAAAGCCTTTCTTTAGATATCAGGTTCAATTACTGATAAGCGCTTCTCATAACATTACAGCTCTAGCTGGCCTTGGCATTCTGAACTACTTCTACAATACAGCATAGGCTGCCAAAAAGGCATGCTTACAACTCATGTCAAGCAAGATGGATTGTTATTTATTTATTTATTTAATTCCATTTATATGCTGCCCCCTATGCCTACGGCATCTCGGAGCGACTTCCAACATAAAATAAACAATATAAAAATCCACACATTTAAAACAATTTTAAAATACCCCCATACAAACATTTAGCCCACCCTCCCCTCCCCGTCTCCGAAGGCCTGGGAGAACAGCCATGTCTTGCAGGCCCGACGGAAGCCCACGAGACTCCGGACCAGTTGTGCTTCCTCTGGGAGGGAGTTCCATAGCTGGGGCCCAGCCACCGAGAACGCCCTCTCCATTGTAGCCCCCCCGCTTTACACGGGGGACCTCCAAGAAGGTGCCCCCGGTGGACCGGAGAGTCCGTCCTGAGTCACGGAGGGTGAGGCGGTCCCTGAGGTATCCAGGTCCAAGACCGTACAGGGCCTTATAGATTAATGTCAACACCTTGAACCTGGCTCGGCACATTACAGGCAGCCAATGCAGTGCACAGAGCACCGGTGTTATTTGTTCTCATTGGCCCGTCCCTGTTAGGAGACGGGCCGCCGCATTCTGCACTAGGTGCAATCTCCGGGCCAGCGTCAAGGGAAGCCCCACGTAGAGCGCGTTACAGTAGTCCAGCCTCGAGGTGATGAAGGCATGGATCAAAGTGGCCAGGTCAGGTCTGGAGATATACGGGCGCAGCCTCTGCACCAGATACAGCTGGTGGAAAGCTGCCTTCGCCACCACATGCACCTGCTGATCTAGATGGAGACCCGTGTCCAATAATACCCCCAGACTCCGAACTTGCTGAGCCACGGAGGGGCGCACCCCCTCCACAAGAAGGGGCACCACCTCCCCCGCCCGGCCCACCACCATCACCTCTGTCTTATCAGGATTGAGCTTCAGTCTGCTTTGCCATAACCAGCTCGCCACGACCTCCAAATACTGAGATAGCACGGAGACGGTAGGGCCTGGGTCAGCTGAAAAAGAGAGGTAAAGCCGGGTATCATCAGCGTGTTGGTGGCAACGCACACCAAACCCTCTCACGATTTCCCACAAGGGCTGCATATATACGTGAAATAATAAAGGAGACAAGATTGAATCTTGCGGAACGCCACAGTCCAGGGGCTAGATGTTTCTGCTCTCAAGACAACCCGCTGGGTCCCATCCAGACCCCCCACGTCACGCAACCGTCTCAACAGCAGCCCATGGTCCACTGTATCAAACGCGGCCAAGAGATCTAGCAGGACCAGTAATGTCGAACGTCCTGCGTCCATCTCCCGGCGGAGATCATCTACCAAGGCCGAATAAGATATATAAGGGTTCACTAACTGGCTCCACCGGTGTACATAGGTCTTCCACAATCTTTCACTCCACTCCACACCTGAACACTTATATTTTTTTAATTGAGGCCTGAAGTCCTTGTTCACACTTATCCAAACGATACCACATCTTGTGCATACAATGCCACATGTAAAACATTAAACAAAAAATTAACATAATAATTAAAGTAATTATAACAGTGTAAGGAAAATTCACACAAATTTTAGTTCCTTTAATAAATTCAGTAACCACCACCAGGAAGTAGAAAGCAATGTTGGTGTAAGGCAAGAAGAAATGGTAGGTTTTCTGCAAAATATAAGCATAAATGTTATAATTATACATAAAAGCTATTTTTAGCAAAGCGCTGTAAATTTAACTTGAAGGTTTATGGCTGTGTTCAAAGGTGTAAGAATCATGTTGTTGGTTACTATTATCCAACATGGATTTTTTTTACCTGTGGCTATTACCTTCATGAAAGATTAATATTTTTGCACCTTGTGTGATCTTCAATACAACATCTTGTGTGACCTTCAATACAACATCTTTTTAACAAGGGAATGTATCCTAGGGGGCTGTGCCATTTACACTCCAGATGTTGTCAGGCATAAAGATGACCAGTGATACCCCGGCTCAAGTCATCTTCATGAGTTCAATTAGCAAGAGTTGTGTGGGAGTTGAAGCAATCCGGGGTATGGGGTTTGCCCTACTGCAACCTTGTTTATCCCAATAAATGGGAACATAAGTCTGTCGAGATGATCTCATTTCCACCATCATCAGGTGCCTTAATTGCCACCACCTCAACCAACCCCTGCAAAGTGCCTGCAGGGGAACGCTGTCTCATTTGCTGTTTGAGCAGTGTGTTACCACAGTCTTCACAGCATTCCCAGGACAGGGAATGCCTCCGGCTGGAGCCCATTCCCTAATGCCTACCTCCTCCAAGTGGCCAGATCTTTCATGTGCCCATTGGCATAGGAGATGGAGATCATCCTCCCTCTTTTCTGAGGTGTTATTAGGGACTTCCACCCCTCGGAGTTGGACCATTTGATCCACAGCACTGTTGCACTGGGTAATTGGGGAGGTGTCCCTGGCATGGGCATTAACATGATACCCTGTCACAGGGACTTTTCTGGTAATTTCAATTACTTGGTTCCACAGATCATCCCCCCATAATGGCCTACCATGAGTTAACCAATTATCTTCTTTTAATTTGGGGGCCCAAAGAGTCAATCTGTTTGCAATGGCCCATGAGTCTGTATACAAATGTATTCTGGGTTGGGACATCTCTAGCACATTTTGAATGGCTAGAGTTTCCCTGCCCCTGCTGAAGCAAGACAGTGCCCTTTTAGCTGGTTGTAAAGCAGATGCCTTCCACACCCGCTCCCCCTTGAGATATTTCGCCAAGCCGTTCGTTTATCCCCCTCTGGCAACTGCTTAAAGGGAACTCCCCACTCAGCTATCGGGGGAAAGGCTCCACAGGCTGCACTGCGGGAGCAATAGGGTCTGGTGGTAGCTCCGCCACCTGTTCATGGATGCGGCTCCCCCCCTGCTTCCCTTCTTGGCAGCTTAGCTTGCCCTAACATTTCAGTTGGCTCTCTCATTTAAGCACAAACAAAATAATAAAAGCTAACACAAAACTGCAGTTTTCTGTTTTGCAACTGGCCGCCATCCTCTTTTCAAGGCTGCTTGTACTGCTGTTATCTTTCTTTACTGCCTAGGAACACTTGATTAATGGCTGTAGGCACAGCTTCAAATAGCAGTGATTTTACAAACAAACAGTTTATTTTTATTTAACTAGAAACACATGTTTTTAATGCCTAAATCATCAAACCAAAGCTTTAAATTCTTCCTATTGCTTGAAACACACAAGTCACTTGCTTTTATCCAGCTCCTTGCTCCTGACACTTAACTGGGTTTTTTAATTACCCCTCTTTAAGCAGGGCACTCTCCACTGCTTCCTATCGTTTCTACATTCACTCCACCAATTTATTTACATACTTTTTTCCAACCTGACACAAATCATTGGAAACTCTCTTTCAAGAATACTTAATTAGTTCTGTTCTGCAAAAGCAGGGTGAGTTTTTGTTAGGAACATGGGTTGTTTTCTTGCCTTTGCCCTGCGCAGCAGGGCAAATTCCTATAGCAACATATATTTTAGTTCCCCCAAACAGACAATAATCAAACAAACACAAACATAATGTTCACAACAATTAATAACCATAATTAGCCTATTAATTTGTTGGATGCTTTTTTTAAATTAATACTTCTAACAAATTTTAACACAATTAAAATAATAATTAAAAAAAACCCAGACAAGTTTAGTTAACATAACTAATAACAAAGACACCACATGCATGTAAAAGCAAATGATTTTTAGCCTGCGCTTCTACTCTTCCCACAGCCCTATCCCACAGTGAGGAGCATCCAACCAATTCCAGAGACTGCTTTTTTGTTTCTCTTTTTGCCCCCCCCGGGACCCCCAACTCCTACAGGTTTTTCCTGAGGCGTGGGCCCCTCTGGGACAATGCAGCTCCTCCCAGCTCATCCTAGAGACTGGTTTTTGTTTTGCCTCCCCCCTCCCCAGGACCCCCAGCCACTTACAGGCATTAATTGCCGGGGCCCCCGGGACAAAGCAGCTCTTCCCAACTTGCCGGTGGGGATCCCCGGCTCAACATTTGAGCGACCGGAGCCCAGGCAGAGGTGTCAGACCACCCCTGGATCCAGATCAGCTCGGGCCCAACAGATTTTTGGCACCACATCGCAGGTTCGCTGATCTGATCCTGCCGACTACACCCTAATTATATAGGCCCTAATTATATAGTGGAGTATACTTTTGTCTTAAAATTGTTTGTTCTTTTGGATTACTACAGTGAGGACTCAAACGATATGGTGCCAAGAAAGCTATTTTATTAAATACACAGCATAAAAGATAAAAATACACAACATAAAAGATAATAACCCCAATGAATACAGAAAGTAAAAGACAGCTTCTCACATCCCTTTATGCAAGCCTGGAAACCACAACAACAGCTGCGAGAAGTTTCCCAGGTGGGCTCCAGGTTCTGCTGCTCCCCTCGGCACGTCTGCGAAGAGGCCAGCAGTGAAGTTCCAACGTGGGTCCCCAGCTGCTCTGACTCATAGTATTTTGACTTCACAAAACCCACTATGCAACCACTGTGCATGTGCGAACAATTAACTATTGCTTCCCTCTGGCCTGAGTCATTCAACTTCCAATTAAAAAGCCTTTCTCTGGGTATCAGGTTCAATTACTGATAAGCGCTTCTCATAACATTACAGCTCTAGCTGGCCTTGGCATTCTGAACAGCAACTTTTACAATACAGCATAGGCTGTCAAAAAGGCATGCTTACAACTCATGTCAGCAAGATGGATTCTTAAAGCAAAAGCAGGCCGAATATGATATATAAGGGTTCACTAACTGGCTCCACCAGGGTAAATAGGTCTTCTGCAATCTTTCACTACAACTTTGCATATCCTATGGCCATGATCCTGTCCTCATCTGAAATCCATGACAAAGTTCTCACTGGCTTCAATATGGGTAGAATTGGGACCCATATTATTTTACTTTTGTGTGCCATTTAGTGGCTCAAAACATTGCGATGGGGGTCGGGGAGCATGTGCCCCCCAGATTTTCAGAAGCCCTCCCATAGAACCTTGCCCAGTCCCCTCTATCAGCAGTTACCAGTGCAGTTAATTTACACAGTGGAGATTATGCCCCCTCCCCCCCCCACATGAATGATGCATTGGAAAATGTCCAAAATAAATTTTTGAGAAAATCGTTAGCAGTTCTGCAGAGTGTCCCAGGTGCTGTGATATGAGCAGAAACAGGACTAGACTCAAAATATTGCTTGAGTGCCACTGCTATCTTAAGGCACTAGGTCAAGCTCTGTTCTTTGAATACAGGATCTATACTCCATATGTGTCTGATAGAGCAACTTGAGCACCAAGGTGCCCATAGATATTTCTGGATTGAACAGATATTTAAGCTCTCAGCCAGGATAGGGCTCTCTCTGCAATTCTTATGGGGAAAAACATCAGTCCAACAAAAGTCCCTAGTTAAACTAAGGATGAGAGTTATCTCACGCTAAGAAGATCCGGCTAATGTGGCTACCTAGAGAGTGGCCCCGTGGTATACCAGGTTTAAGATAGTCTTCAAGTTTGAAGACTATCTAGAGATATTAGCTGATCCGGCCTCACGCAGGAGTTATACTCTCCTGCGTTTTCAAATGTTTGAAAAAGCCGTAACTCGGGAGATATGAGCAGAGGCCCTATAACCAACTTTTATGTCCATGTAAATCTGGAAAGATCAACAATTTGGAGCATGTAGTTTTTGACTGTTTAATTAATGAAGAAATAAGACAGCAGTGGATTATTCCATTACTAGTTGGGAAGGCACAGTACCCAACTAATTTCAAATTCAAAATATTAATGACATCTTCGTCAGTATCCGTTATTAAATCTGTGGCAATCTTTGTTCTTCCAGCAACAAAACTACATAGGAAATGGGTAGAATAGTCCCCAGAGTTGATACTACAGTGTTACACTCAGCTCTTCATCTATTTTATTGTGGGGAAATAATGTAATTTTTTTGTTTGGCTGATTGCTTTTAGCCAGAAAGGAACAAGGCACAGGGTTACATTTTCCTCATGTTGTTGTATATTTAAGAGGGTTATTACTTGTAATTCATTATTGTTTTGTGATATTTATTTTCTATTATGTGGTTGACAGGGGCGTAGCTAGCTTGGGATGGGCCCAGGGACAAGAAATGTCCGTGCCCCCCCCCCTTTTTTTTCTGCCGGTGGTGAAGATGTCGGCCGGCCTAGGGGCGCCTCCCAGCTCGGCTGGCCTGGGGCACTGGGCTGCTGGTGCTCGGGACTTACTTGCTCTCTGCAGAGTCTGCGGCGTGCTGCTGGTGGCCTGCTGCTGGGCGCATCCATCTTCTGGCCAAGCTGGTCCCATGGTGCACTCTGTCCGTCATGGCTTGCTGCCCGCACGCTGGGGCTGAGCATGGCCAGCAGGAGCAGCAGTGCCATTGTTGCCCCAGCCCACCTGACCAGCCCTAGAGCCCGGGGGCAGGCCGGCTCAATGCAGGGCGCGCCGGAGCAGGAAGGTGTCCGGCAGCGGCTCCACTCATGCTGCTGGGCACCTTCCCACTCTGGCTGGGCCTCCCTTGAGCCCTTCCTGGACTGGGTCCGGACTGGTGGGGAGGTCTCCTCCTTCATGACGTGGCACCATGGGGGGCGAGCTGAGCCGTGAGGCTTGTGAATGTCCTGACTTGACGCAGACTGCTGCATGGGGCCCCTCCCTCCCCCTCCCCACGGTTGCAACATTGTGTCAGATATAATGTTGCAACCACGGGCAGGGAGGGGCCCATGTAGCAGCCGGAAGGGCCCCCAGTGGCCAGCCAGCTCAGGTGGCAATTTAAAAAGAAAAAAAGGGGGAGGAGGGTGGGTTTAGCTACCTTGGATATTGGGCCCCCAACCGGTATGGGTCCCAGGACAAATGTCCCTGTTTGTCCAATGGTAGCTACACCCTTGTGTGGTTGGACCATGGTGAGTAGCTAGTGTCCTTAATAAAAATTTGAATTAAGTTACCAGCCACCTATGACATTTATATCTGTTTTCTCTTTAAGATAGGTAAAGGGTAGCTGTAGCCAGTTAACGGGACTAGATACACTATTAATTTAAACCAGGTGTGGGGAACCTTTTCCCTACTGTGAAATGAGTAAAAAAAACCACTTCGATAATGAGTAAAAACTCCATGGACCAGATAGGAGTTGGGAGGCAGGTGTGCTCATGATGGGGGAGGAAGGGAAGAGTCCAGATCATGGATCTATGCCCTGGATCAGTGTCCTATCCTTAAACACGTCCTTATCACTGTTCCCTTCCCCTGAGCTCAGTCTTTTAAGTGCTTGATGGTAGGGATTGGACCCACAGGCCAGTCCCAGGAATTGGAAAGGAGCTGATTTGGCCCACAGACTGGAGGTTCCTCACCCCTGATCAAAACAATGCAGATCACTAGTTGCCATGATAGAGACTGTGCATTCATTATCCCAACCATCACCTTTACCAGAAAGGAATTTTGGGCCTATTAAAGGCTAGAACTAGCAAAAATTGTTTTCACTAGAACCCATTCCTTTTTTTGGCTGCTGGGATCTTCATAAGAGGTCATTGGTGTTCTGCTCCTCCTCCCCTCCAGGGAAACGGCAGGAGGGTTGGTGGTACCCTTTCCTCGCTTTTGCATTAGGGTCTCATCCTGGAGCAGATTCTCTGGCTAGTTGCTGCAGCCACTACTTTACAAGAGACAGATCTATCCCCCCCCTCCCATCCAGTGAATTGGGTTTTTCTTTTTGAGGAAGTCGTTTTGGTAATTGTGGAAAAACACTAAGGAGAGCAGTGCTGAGGCTGCAGGTAACAAGGAGTTACTCTAACCTATAGAGAAGCCAGGGCCGGCCTTACTGCAGTGCGACCCCGGAGTGGCTGTCCTGGGCCCTGGATGGGAGGGGTGGGTCTTGGGGTGGGGGGCAGCAAGGGCGTAGCTAGCTTGGGATGGGCCCGGGGACCAGAAATGTCCGTGTCCCCACCCCCCTTTTTGTTTTCTGCCAGTGAGCACCTCCCAGCTCGGCCAGCTTAGGGGCGCTGGGCTACTGGTGCTCGGGACTTACTTGCTCCCTGCAGAGTCTGAGGCGTGCTGCTGGTGGCCTGCTGCTGGGCCCATCCGTCTTCTGGGCCGGCGGTGAGCTGGTCCCATGGTGAACTCTGTCCCTCCCGGCTCGCTCGCTCGCTGCCCGCATGCTGGGGCCAAGCGTGGCCAGCAGCAGCAGTGCCATTGCTGCCCCGGCCCACCTGACCAGCCCTGTAGACTGGGGGCTGGTCAGGCAGGCTGGGGCAGGCGGGACCGGCTCAATGCGAGGAGTGCCGGAGTGGGAAGGTGCCCGATGGTGGTTCCACTCAGTTACTGAGTGGAGCTGCTGCTGGGCACCTTTCCGCTTGGGCTGGGACTCCCTCAAGCCAGCCCTGTCTGGTCCGGACTGGTGGGGAGGACTCCTCCTCCATGACGCGGCACCACTGCTGGGGGGGGACCCTCCCTGTCTGCGATTGCAACATTGTGTCAGACAGTGTTGAAACCATGGGCAGGGAGGGGGAGGGGGCCCACGCAGCACTCAGAAAGGCCCCCAGCCAGCTCAGGTGGCAATTTAAAAAAGAAAAAAAGGGGTGGAGGGAAAGGGTGGCTTAACTACCTTGGATATTGGGACCCCAGCCAGCCAGCCAGCATGGGCCCCGGGACAAATGTCCCTGGTTTTCCAATGGTAGCTACACCCGTGCGGGGCAGAGCGGGGCCCATGTACAAGCAGTAGCTGGGGCAGCACAGCCGTGCTCTCTTCCTGCCTCCTTCACAGAAGCCCTGGTCAGAGCCATAGGAGCCAAGCACTGCACTGCACCATGGGGTGGGGGTTTGCTCAGGGCTCTGTAGGTCTGACTGGTGCTTTTGCGAGGAGGGAGGAAGCACAGTGCTGCTGCAGTTACCAGCTGTGGTGCAGCCCCCCACTCTGGTCCCTGCCCATCCCGGGGCCCCCTGTCCCAAGACCTGACCCTCCTCCCCATGCCCCCTGTAGGGCAAGCCCTGGAAACAGCCCATAACATTTCAACAGACGTACTTGGAGAGAGAAAAAAAGTAAATCGTGACATTTCTATCCATTTATGAAGGTGATGATGATTTCTGCATCCAGCTATTAATAAACAAAAAACATAGACATGACTTAGAGTTAAAACAAAACTGACATGCTTTTTAATGGTCTGCTCATTTTTCCATTTATAACATTTAAAACTGAAGATGGATCCCTCGTGAGAGATTCAGATCAGTTACACTGAAATGAATAAATGAGGTGGCGTGTCTCAATTTACCCAAACGGGATTGAAGGTTGCCAATGAACAAGCCAAAGTCTATAGGTACAACTCTATTTTATTGGATGGACACTTAACATCTGGACATGGCAGTGTTCTCAGCTACAAACCCCAGTAACCCGGGATATCTTCCGTGTCAGAGGCACAGTCCGAGACGCAGGCTGGTTCAGAGGCGAAGGGGAGGGGGCCCAGCAGGCAGCTGGGTAATCTCGCTGGATCTTTGAGAGAGTCGTTTAGGATCAAAGACCCACGCGGCTCACTGCAAATGCTAGTGGCTGTTAGCGTCAATGACAAATGGTAAGGGGATGGGCTTTCCCTTTTATAGCTTTATTTATTAGGGATACATGTTGCAGGGTCCCCACTTCCAGGTGCAGAGAATAAGCTGACTATTCATTATGCTATTACTTGGAGCACAGCCACCAAGCTAGTTTGGAGTTTGGGGGGAGTTTTAGGGAGTTACTGTTTATTCGTAGGGGAGGGCACCTCTCTTTCTTACAAACTCTCTGTTTTCTCTCAGGCCTCTTTCTGTGTTCTCAGAGATAGTGGCTGTCTGGGGTTTGTTATTGTGGCCTTGGAAATACATTTTCTGCTTAGAAAGTGACTTTGACAATTTTATTCTCATGGGCCTAGTTAGATAGTGTCAGCCTGTGGCTGAATTAACTATGCTGAGTTATCCAAACCTCATCCTGCTTGTGTCTCTGATCATGGCCAATATTGCCTAATTAATACATAACAGCACCATGGTTGCTTAGAAAGAAATCTGCTACAAAGCAACATAAATGACATCAGAATTGCCAGCCCAGGTGTCATAAGCCACTTGCTCACATTACAGTGGTTGGTGAGTCTCCTGGCAGGGAATCTCCTGGCTGGGAAATGTACGCTGAGCTCTGCACATGGGTGCGGGGCTAAAAAAGTCATCAGCCGCATCCAGCGGCTTTCTTCCCTACCAACTTCAGGGTTCGATTTCAAGCCAGTGTTCTGAAAGAGGAAATTATACAATGACCTGTTCACAAGGAAAAGTTCCTCCGAACATGAGTTAGGGCTTGTCCACACAAAATGGCTACTTTGGAGTTACAGCCAATATATTCATACACCACATAGTAATTTGCATGTTACCCCAGGTAACCTGTGTTTATCTGAGGGACCGCTTCACTTCCTGGGCCCCGCGGCCCCTGTGGTCGTCAGGGACTGCCCTCTTGGAGGTTCCCCGCTATTGGGTGCTTTTAGTGGCTGCTCCGGTGCTGTGGAACTCTCTCCCGACGGAAATCCGCCTCAGCCCAAGTCGTCTTATGTTCTGCTGTCAGTATAAGACCTGGCTCTTTCGCCAGTAGTTTGGTGGAGGGGGAGGGTTAAGGGCTGGATTGGGGCAGGGGGGTTGATGTTTTACTGCACACCATTTGCATTTTTGTATCTTTGTATTTTGAATGTTTTATATTATTTATGCAATTTATAGTGTTATATTTATATTTTATTATGATATTGTGAGACACCCTGAGCTGCCTGAGGCAGGAGGGGCAGGATACAAAGTTATAAAATAAATAATAAATTTATTCCAGGTTAAATATCTCCTGTTTTGCCAACCTAAAATGTGTGAATGCTCCATAGTAAGGCCCCCCAGGGTAGTTCTTTAGTCTGGTCTGACCAAGGCCGAAGGTGGTGGTTTACAAAACATATCCTTTCCACAGTTTTCTATTTTAATATTACAACTCTGAATGTTCATACACATGTATATCTATATATTAGAGAGAGAGAGGTCTAGTTCCTTTTTGAATCCTTAGGGGGGTCCTGGCCAGGAAGGCGGCTCTGCGCACCGGCCACGAGTCCCATTTGTCTCCTTCCCGCCCAGGAAGATGCTGAGCAGAGCTCATGGCTGGAGCGCAGAGCCGCCTTCCGAGCCAGCTGTTCCCCGCACCGGCCACTCACCCCGATTGCCTCCTTTCTGGGAGGATTCATCACCTACAAAGAATAGTTCCAGCATGTATCTCCCCAACATTATTGATTTTATGAGTGTTTTAAATATTTATTAGGTGCCCTGAGCTGTTTCAGGAGGGGCGGGGTATAAATGCGAATAAATAAATAAAATAAAATAAACATCCTCTGCAGCGAAGACTGAAGCAAATAATTCATTCAGCTTCTCTGCCAATGGCTTTATCCTCCCTGAGTGCCCCTTTTACCCCCTGGTCATCTAATGGCTCAACTGATTCTCTAGCAGGCCTCTTGCTTTTGAGGTATCTAAAAAAGTTTTTATTATTAGTTTTTGCCTCTTTAGCGAGTCTCTCTTCAAATTCTCTCTTGGCCTATCTTCTTATTAATGTTTTACATCTAATTTGCCAGTGCTTATGCTCTTTCCCGTTTTCCTCATTAGAACTAGTTTTCCATTTTTTAAAAGACGCCTTTTTAGCTCTACTAGCCTCCTTCACCTCACCGTTTAGCCACGCTGACAGGTGTTTAGTCCCCTAGATACCTTATTAAACCTGTGGAATACATTTAATCTGGCCTTTCAAGATGGTGTTTTTAAATAGTCTCCACGCCCCTTGCAGACATTTAATCCTCACCACTGCTCCTTTTTGTTTCCTTCTAACTAGTTTCCTCATTTTAGCATAGTCTCCCTTTTTAAAGTTAAGTATTACTGTGGTAGTTTTATTTACCATTCTCCCTCCAGTAATGGTCTGAAACTTGATTATATTATTATCACTATTGCCGAGTGGCTCCACCACCATTACCACTTGAAACAGGTCCTCCACTCCACTGAAGACTAGATCTAAGTAGTTCCTTCTCTCATTGGTTCCAGGACCAGCTGCTCCAAGAAGTAGTCATTTATGGCATTAGAAACTTTACCTCCATATCACACCCAGAGGAGACATTCACCCAGTCAATATTAGGATAACTGAAAGCACCCATTATTATTGTGTTACTGATTTTAGTAGTCTGTCTAATCTCCGCTAGCATTTAATAATCAGTATCGCCATCCTTGTCAGGGGGTGCGATAGTACAGCCCCACTGCTAAACACTTCCCTGTTACACATGGAATTTCTATCCATAGAGATTCCAGAGTACAGTTCCCATCCTGTAAAATTTGAATCCTACGTGACTCAGTGCTCTCTTTAACATATAGAGCCACCCTGCTCTTACAGTGAGCAGAATAAGAATAAAAAGAATACATTTAAGTGTCTATATGCAAATGCTAGAAGTTTAAAAAGTAAGATGGGAGAATTGGAATGTTTTGCACTAAATGAAGATCTTGGCATAATAGGCATCTCAGAGATTTGGTATTACTGTATCCCATTAATCCTCATTCCACCAGGTCTCTGAGATGCCTATTATGTCTAGGTCTCCATTTAGTGCCAAACGCTCTAATTATCCCATCTTGCTTTTTAGATTTCTAACATCTGCATATAGACACTTAAATGTATTCTTTTTATTCTTATTCTTCTCATTATAAGTAACTCAGGTATTTTGGAATCATTTATATTTGTGTTCTGTACTGATTTCTGCCTGAGCTCCCTCAGCTTCTTTCTTGTCCTCTATACTAGGATACTCCAGTTTCCCTGAATGAACAGCATCCTTTTGAGATGCCTTGGTCTGAACCACCCGCTCTGCAGCACCTGTCAACTTTCCCCCCGATTCTAGTTTAAAAACGGCTCTAAAAACTGCTGTCTACAAGATGATGTCAAGATCATCCTGTGGCAGTATTACCAGATTCTGAATTTCATATTTCCCTACCCAAGGGCAAATTTTCTCCCTTTTGGACCAAGTTTTCTCTCCACAAATATATAGCAACAATAATTGTAGCATTTGGCAAAAGGGACACATTTTGTAATTAGAAATAAAGGACATTTAAAAGATGTGAGGAGATCATCTTGTCTCTGAAACCCTGGAGCAACTTGCCTTTGCTGTTCATTACAACAGCTGGTTTCTGATGACCATGTAGATGTTCTACTCTGGAAAAATTTGTAGCCAAAAACTCTAGAGCAACTGTTCATGTGTGCAAGTTTCTCTGGAGCAAGTGGCAGTTTGCTCAGGGGCAGGACATTCACATGGACTTGCTCCAGAGTGAGGACATATTGCTCCAGAAGGCAATCACTTTGCTCAGGAGTAAGTAGGATCAAGTACACCCATGCGGGAAGCTTGTACGGTCACTCACTAAATCACCCCTAATGACCGTTTGACAGAATACGCGCTTCCTCTACTCATCGTTGGGGCCACAAGGATTAGTCTCCAGGACCCAGCACGGGTCAAGCAAAGATGTACCAAGAATCAGCCAAGCATACAAAGCTTTTCCCTCAACTCCCTGTTGATTCACCCTCTGCTAGGTCTATGCTCCCCCTAAGGCTGTAAGGGGGAATACTCATGTGCAACAGGAAAGGGAGAGATCCTTGCATGGCTCCCACAAAATGCAGGCCCCTTGTGGACCTCCCTCCCAAAAAATAATCTTTCCTGAAATTCAGGGAATTTTCCAGAAATTTCCCTTCCTCTAGCAACACTGTTCTGTTACTAGGGTGGGGTAGGGCTCATGGGTCCACAAAGGGAGGATCCTTGGTCACAGACTTCCACAGCAGGGGTGCAGCTGGAGTGGGAGGAAGCCACTCTCCCCCAACAAACACTCCTCTGTTCCACCCGTGCCCAGATGCTACTGCCCCCAAACACTTCCTGCCTCTCCTCAGTCTTCCCCACAAACACTACACCTACAGCAGACTATCCAGGCCCTTCTTCTCCCCCCCCCCCAATCCTGCTAAGCACTGCCCCCAAAAGCAAACACTCTGCTCCCCCCTCCCCAATCTTTTCTATAGCGCTATTAGGTGTATGCAGCACTTTACAGTCCCATATTTTTCAAAGACAGGTTCCTGCCCATTGGGCTTACAATCTAAGATGGACACGGGTGAGGGCAACACAGGGACCAGACAGACACACGCATAGTCCCATTTTACAGATGGGGAACTGAGGCTGGGAGGTTGTGGCTTGCCTGTGGCCACCCAGTGAGTTAATGACTGGGGCAAGCACTTCCTGCTCCACCTCTCACCCTCCACCCCCATGCCAAGCATTGCTCTGCCCTGCAGGAGACACTCCTTGCCCCTTCCCCTGACAAACATTGTCCCTACACCCCCTGCCCCTCTTCTCAGCCCCATGCCCTGTCAAGCAAACACTGTCTCTCCTCAATCCCGCACACCCTGCCAAGAAGTGCCCCCACTTGAACAGGCGCGGCCTTCCCACCCCCCAGGGCTGCCACCTATCTATGCACGTTTTAAAGGAACCCTTATGAGAAATACATGTTGCAGGGCCTGCATTGGCACCAAGGTGGGACCTGCAACGTGTATTATTCATAAGGGTTCCTTACAAATATGCATAGGTGGCCACCCTACCCCCCTCCGTCCCTACAGGGGACATTTCCTGCCCCTCTTTAAGCCCTCACCCTTTGCCAAGGGCTAACCCCCGCCCCGACATACTGCCAAGCACTGCTCCCCCCTTGCCCAGGCGTTGCTGCCTCCCCAACACTCCCTTCTCCCACCCTTAACAAAGCCAGCCCCTCCTGGTAAGGTTGCCACCTAGGCATGTTTTTAAGCAACACTTATGAAAAATACATGCTGCAGGCCCTGCATTGGCGCACAATGTGCCAGCGCAGGCCCCGCAACATGTCTTTTTCAAAAGCGTTCCTTAAAAACATGCCTAGGTGGCAACCCGACCTCCTGGCGAAAAGCCAGAGTGCCCCCCCACCCTATGTTTGCAAGACCGGCATTTCCTTGCACGCATGCGTCGTGAGGCCGTGCTCCGCTCTGGCTGCTGGGAATTGTAGTCTTTCCATCAGGAGCCGCTCCCTCTTCCTCCCCCGCCGGCTTTCCTTTCAGTTGGTAGGGCGCGGCTCGACCGAAAGCCGTAAAGCGACGCAGCTTCCGGCTGAGCGCAAGAAGGAGGGGTTTACAGGGCCTCGTGTGAGGAGGGATCAGGGAGCTTGTGGATGTCAGTCCCGTCCTCCCAGGCCCTACTGTTCGGCCGGAGTCCCGGGGACCCAGCGCCCCCAGGATGTTCAAAAAGTGAGTAATGGGGTGGGTGGGGCTAGCTCCGCCCCCCCCGGGGAGAAAGTGGGGGGGGCGCCCTGAGGTTGCGGGGAGGTGCCGGCTTCTTGGGAGGGTGGGGCCGGGGCTCACTCAGGGGGACGGGGCTGTGTGAGAGAGAGAGAGACCGACCCAGGGGAGACTGTTCCCCCGAGATTGGGGGGGGGCTGTTTGTGGGGCGGGAGAGGAGGGTGGGGCTGTACGGGGTTGGGAGGGGCTGCTCTTCTGGGCGTGGAGGGAACGGGTGTGTGTGTGTCTGTGGTTTTTCCAGGAGGGATGTGGCGTGGCTGGGGGAGGGGAGAGAGGCTGCGTGGGGGGTGTGTGTGTGGAACAAGTGAGGAAGGGGGCTACTGTCCTGGGAGTGGGGTACCTGGGCAGTGGGGAGAGGAAGGAGAAAGGGGTGGGATGACCAGACAACGGGATGGGGAAGGTGGTTGTCATGGGGTTTTGGGGTGGTTTTCCAGGAGAGATGCAGGAGGGGGACTGGTTTCCTTGGAAATGGAGGGAGAATGGGGGGGTGGTGTGGTCAAGCAGGCTGGGGGATGCTTTCCTCACTGGTGGGGAGAGGGCAGCTGGCTTCAGGACTGGGAGGGGTGGTTTCTTTCCCTGGTGTGGGGAGAAATGCTTTCCCCTGCTTTCCCTGGGGTGTGGGTTGCCAAGCATTGTGTGTGTGTGTGCACGTACGTGCAGGCTGCTATGTAAGCAGATGGACTGTCTCCCTGAGCCAGGGCAGCAGTGAGGCCCCAAGGTCTGGCTGCTCTGCTACTTCCCCCTGCCTGTGGCAGCTCTGCCTGGTTCCAGGCTCCGGAGGCAGTGGCTGCTCTCCCTGGATGAGTCTGGTGCCTAGGGCTGCTACCCACACGCTGCTTTCCTTGTCCCTGGTTGAAACTGAAATTGGTGTGCTCAGCTCGATGAGATCTCTTGATAGCAGGAATCCTGGCCCCTGCCTTACCACAGCCCTGCAGAGGGGAGCTGGATGGTGTAGCAGCTCAAACCTGGTGGGCAGGCCCAGATATCCATGGGAGTTGTAGGGAGTGAGAAGATGCACAGTTGTCAGTCCCGTCTAAATTAGGGGGATTTTCCAAAACGGGTGTGGTGGCAAGGGTTGGTGGGGGAGGAATTACAGTAGAAACCTGTAGACGAGTGCATCTGTGTGTGTTTGGGCCTCAAGTACCCCAAAGAGGAAGGTGGGGTGCAGTGGAAAAGAGGAGCTGCTGGCCTAATGCAGGGGTGCGGAATCTTTCCCTCCAATGGGCTAACTTGAACAATCAGTGTAAACGCTCCAGGGCAGGTTGGAGTGTGTGTGTATGTGGGCGCGTGTAAGTGGTGCGCTCATGAAAGGGGGAGACAAAGGGCACACATCCAGATCATGCATGTGTGCAATGCCATGTGAGCTCTCTTCTCTTCCCCCCCCTTTCAGTGCTTGAGGGTAGTAACTGGATCCCTGGACCAGATCCAGGAACAGGAAAGGGGTCAAATAAAAAAAACCCAACACAACCCACCATTGTCAGAATTTGGATCAGATTCTACCCACCCCTTAATGTCCAGGCTAGCGTACATTTGTTTAGAACAATAATGCCTTCCACATAATGTTTTGGGTGCTGGCTTTAGCCGTTCTGTGACAAATGGGTCTTGGGGCTTTTCTCAGTTGCCCCGTCTCCACATGTTAAAGAAAATTGCCTTATCTAGCCTTTTTAGCAAAGGACTGTAAAATGTTCTTATTATACCTAGTGAATAAGATGAAAAAAAAATAGCTTCAGGACTATTCCCCCAACTCTTCTTCAGACTCTTAGCTTTCCCAAAATATGAGTCACCGTCTTGTAGTTTGTAGAATTCGGACATTAAAATCAGTAGTAACTTTGCATCTAAATCTGGGGGGGGGGGGGAGACTGTCCCAAAGATCACTTTGAAAATTAGCATGGGCTCCAATGGCCTTGTACAAGTTGGGGGTGGTTAAGGGGTGTAATCAAGAAAAGGTAGGCCCAGACCATGGATTTGTGTTGTGGATCTGTCCCTTATCCTTCTGCGTATGCCCTCGTATTTGCTTGCTTACCCTGAGCTCAGGTTTTTAGTGGTTGGAGGTAGGAACTGGATCTAGGGGTCAGATCCAGGCACGTGAAAGGGGCTACATCCTTGGACCTGAGGTTGATCTAAACAGAAGACTCCCTTTTCTTCAAGCTTGTGAGCGTTCCATTGTACATGAAAATGGCATCATTAACAACCTGTGGTAATGGCTATGCATAATGACCAAAATGCATATTAATTTTATTTTTATCTAGTTCAAATTTGATAACCCACCCTTCACTGAAACTCAGGGCAGCTTACAATATAAATACACATAAAAATCCCTTTTAAAAAACCTCCCCCAACCCTTAGCCCCGCCTGCCAAAGGCGTTGCAAAAAGTATCTCCTCTGGAACATTCTCAGGCTATGACAGACCTCCAGAGGAAGGGAGTTCCGCTACGCTGAGGCAGTAGCTGAGAATGCCCCTCCATGTGCCCTTGTCATCTGTACATGATTGGTGGCTGGTACCCACAAGAAGCTGCACCAGGCTGACGCAAGGATTGCCGTGGTCCGTGATAGGATGGGCGGTCTTTCAGATCTGAGGCCCAGGCCATTTAAGGCTTTAAAAGTCAAAACCAGCACTTGAATTGTCCCTGGAAAGCTATTGGTAGCAAGTGTAGACTTTGAAGCATGGGTACGATGAATTATACCATGTAGAAAACTTTAAACACTAATTGTATATTTCAGCTCCTGTTCAGTATGACTTAGTAAGATAGCTCATGCAAGTTGTTTCCTGGTTAGTGCACGTCTCTGTACCATCTTATTACTGAGGTGAATGAGGCTTCCCCAAACTAGGTCAGTTTCCTAATGGGGTGGTCACAAGAGTTCTCCACCTAGATAGCACTTATTGGACACTGGGGTATTGCCAGGAATCCATGTTCACTCTGTTTTCACCACTGCTACTAATTGGGAAAAGGCAGTGACCATGGGTCACGGGTATTGCAAAAGTTGCGTTTATACGAACACATTAGATTTGCATCCTTATTAAAATAGGAAGAATATTCTCTGCAAGTAGTCTCTTGCCATCAAAAGATTACAATTACAATTGCAATACTACCAGTCCTTTCATAAATAGCTTATATGACTTTCTAAAGACTAAGTAGATGTGCAGGGATGATATATTGCAGATGAGATCTTCTTTGAAATTCTATTGTTTGGCAGATTTGATGAAAAGGAGAATGTATCCAACTGCATCCAGCTGAAAACCTCTGTTATTAAGGGCATTAAGAATCAACTGATAGATCAGTTTCCTGGTATTGAACCATGGCTGAACCAAATAATGCCAAAGAAAGACCCTGTCAAAATTGTACGATGGTAAGTGTTTTTTCCCTTAAGCTCTTCCAGATGGCAATGCATAAATATCCAGGCGTATTTTTCAGCATTGGTGAAATGCTGCTGATTTTCTCTTAGCAGTTATAGATGAGAGCACGTTGAAACTCTTGAACATATGGGACCTTTTTGGTTGGTCATACTTAAATAACGTTCCAAAAGTTTCATAAGCAGCTTGTTGGAAGATGTTGGAAGAATTTAAAAAAGACTGCATAATATGTTGCTCTCTGGTTGTGGTGGGAATAATTGGCCCTGAGGATGTCTGTCAACACACAAAACAAACAAAACCAAAGACCATCTCTTCCAGTCTTGTTCATACCGTGCTACATGGAGAAGAGTATTATTGGAGAGTGAGAGAGATTTTGATGAAGATTCTTAGCGTATTTTCAGTTATGTTTGGCCTTCCATGTACAAGTTGATCTCTGACTTGGCTTTACATGATGAACATCCTATTTGTGCTGATCTTCAAAACGTCCAGACCTTATGTACAAAAGTACCCATGAGGGAGCGAGTGTGTGTCTGTGACAAAACAAAGGGGAAATGGAATGTGGCTGCAGTTCACAAATTGCTTGAAAGTAGTTCCATTGGGCTTCAGTAAGATTACTCTAGAATAAGTAGTTTGGGCCAAGATTTATAGGCCACAATCTTGCAAATACTTAAAATTAATGGGGCTGTTCATAGTGTGTAACCTCTTATTCCAGAGAAATTTCAGGTGTTAGCAGGGTGGAGTTTTAACAAGGAAACGTATGATTCAAATGTTACTGTTTACAATCCCATCTCTGTCGAATTCTCCACCGCAGGAGAACTTGCAGGAAATTAAATACTCCTTCAGAAAATACTCTTCCCATATATCAGCTGTTTGACTGACCTTTTGTATTTTTCAGTCATGAACATATAGAAATCCTCACAGTAAATGGAGAGTTACTGTTCTTCAGGCAAAGAGAAGGCCCTTTTTACCCAACTCTAAGACTACTTCACAAATGTAAGTCTCATGAAGGGGCAGGAAAAACAAAGATATTGTGTGCGTAGGCTGAGGGAAGCAGTAATAACCTTTTACAGATAACCTGTACCAGGAGTGTGTCTGGAAATGTCAGGAGGAAAAAGACCTGTTGGGTCATGTAATTCATCCTACTGTAGATGTAGAGTTGTACCATCCAGCATCTTGGTAATGCCTTGTGCAGTCCTGTGTGTTTTTTTAAAAATTATTTAACTAGAGCTGAAACAAATATTCTTGCAAATGAATAGATCTGTTGAAGTTGCACTACTTGAACAAAAACAGAAGTGGATAATTGCTATTGGTTTGTGGCTTATCTAGATATTCGTTTCAGGTATTGTGGTACTTTATTTCAGCACCATTTGTGCTATTGCATGTGCATGGTAGCTGAAACGATGTAACCAAATTGAAGATAAGCAAAGTAACCAAAATGGAATACCAGAATAAACAGATGTGAATACCGTTGCAGTTGAAACTATTTCTACAGATGCCTATCCAAAAATGTGAATAGCATCCATGAATACAAAATCCACCTTTCCTTTCAGCTCTAGGTTTTGTGTGTCCAAGTTCTTTTGAAGGGACTTCCCAGATTAGACTTTCCTTATGTTCATCTGCTTAGTCCTGGTGCCTTGTTCCACCCAGTCTTTCTCCTTTTTCTAGATCAAATACTTGGAGGAGGTTGTGTAACCATCCCTTCAAGTTTAATCTTTATTTAGCCATATCGTTCCTCTTTAGATGTTCCACTCCCTCCTGCCTGTAGTTGTATTATGTAGAGCTGAAATAGGTACAGAAAAGAGTGCTAATTTCTTTTGGATTTCAAGCAGTGCGCACTCAAGCGAAATGATCTTCAAATGAGGTCGAGCACCCAATTCTCTTCCCTCCTCCCACCCCCCATTTTGGGTATCTTATTTAATTTTTCATCTGTTCTTGCCACTGATTAACAATTTAACTTTTTTTGGGTCCGGTGAAAAATGGAAAAAAATAAACGAATGAAAGCAAGTATCTAGGATGGTGACAATGGGGTGCTCTGAGTAACATTTACTAGTTGGTTAGCTTATTTCAGTTCAGAATGTCTGGGTTTGCTTGTGGTTTTTTTAAAGGGTACTTGTTCAAGCTTGAGTATTTTCCCCTTCAGCAATGTCCTCTTAGCTCATATTGGTAGTCTTGGCTGCTTTTTAATTGGCTTTCTGTTCTAGTAACGAAGGCCATGATGCACAAACCACTTACGCTGGGCTATTCGAAGTAGGGCTTCAATGGGACTACCATTACTGACTACTTTGGAGTAAATGGCTTGTGGATTGTGGCTGAAGTGCTCAGAACTGACAGAAGCCTAGTCTTGGAAGAGCTAGGGAGAAACAATGGAAGTGATACGTGTCCTGTGTTTTACCTGTCCTTTTTGAACCTTGCTACTTGTATTCAGTTGAACTTTTACTGTAGTCCTGAAGGAGCAAACTATATCTTGCGCGGTGTCCATTTTGGGCACTTAAAAACATAAGGAATCCTTTTTGGGCACTTAAAAACGTAAGGAACGGTGTACTTAAAAACGTAAGGAATCGCAACCTTGCTCGTCTAATGGGCATGTGAGGGATCCAGATGCTATCCTGTCGTCCTCTCCTACTGATCTTAGAACAAGAATTGGCAAGGGTGTTGCTGAACTGCAGACCCTCTGGTGATTCATAGTGCCCCAGAATAGTCTATTACTGAACCCATCTAATGCAAGGTGGTATCTCTGCTACTGTGTTAAGTTTTCTATTTTTCTCCCCCTCCAGATCCATTCATTCTACCACATCAACAGGTTGATAAAGGAGCCATTAAATTTGTACTCAGCGGAGCGAAAATAATGTGCCCTGGTCTGACATCTCCTGGAGCTAAACTTTATCCAGCTGCTGCTGATACAGTTGTTGTATCCTTGAACAGTTACTCTTTGCCAAGGGACAAGTGAATTTTATGAGCTAGTACCAATTGTGTATTTTCAAGGGCTCTCCTAGGAGCTCTTTTGTTCATTGAGGTTTCCCCAACCAATACAATTTGCAGAAGTATAAATGCATGGGCTTTAAATGAGGAAACCTCAAGATAACAAACATTTTAAAAAAGCCTGCATTTTTATGCTTGCTATGGTAGGCATGATAGTAGAAAGACAACTGCTCATAACTATGGTGTATTAACCACTGGTGGCATTAGTGGGTTTTGCTGCACATAACTGAGGAATGGATCCATATTTTTATGGAGTGCTCGTGCCCTGTTAAATCTATATGTCCAGTGTTTCATTCACTCATGACCATATCATTTTTAGCCAACCACCTAAGTTAGGGGGAGGCAGGCATGTCCAGTGCTGCCCTATTGTACTCCTGTGAGAAACATCATCTTTACTAGGTGCATAGAACACATTTTGCCAGTTGCCATGAGCGTTTCTTATGGGGTAAATTCAATATTTGACCCCTCACATTCTTGGAATGTCTTACTAGCTTCCAAAAAGATTTTTTATGTACCCAAGAATGTGCTTCCAGACTGACATCCTTGCCACAGTTTGTCCAGCATGTATAGAGCGTAGCACCTGACGTGCAATTGTGTAGGTGTATAATAAAATCCATATAGGGTTTTGTATTGTTTCCATCAGATAGTATGATGTGGTGTTCCCTCTTAGGAGCTTAGGACAGAGGACTTAGGATGTTTGAACCAATTTACTTATAACCAATTTACTTAACCTATGTACAAAAACCATATACTGCTTTGTAATTCTTAAACACTTAATAAGGTTCATAGTGTTTTTTATTTTTAAAAAATGCTTTTTAATGAACAGCTGAACCCTAAATGAAATTATGCAGCCCAGCATAAAGGGTGGTGAGAAGGGAGAGTTCCCCCAAATGACTAAGAGAACGCTCTTGAGCCTTGCGTAGCTGGATGCCTTCGTTTTCATGTATATGAAAAAGTGTTGCAGCTTCTGGTCCTGTGGCTTTGGGTGTGTTCAGATGAGAAACGACCTTGTGTGGCCACCCAGGAGCCACAAAGCCAGCTGCCTATCTGAAGGTGGAGTGGCCGGAAGCGCCCTCCTGTGAATCACGGAGCACCCACTGATGGTCACATGTGGAGGAGCCATGGCGGGCAATCTGAAGTGCTCTGTGCAGGGCCAGCCAAATGTACGGTGGCCAGGGTAGCCATGTTGGGAGCTGCACATTTGACGCCCTCCCTGGCCCCCCCAGCTTTATCTGTGTGGATGCTCCACTGCAACGCGACTCGGTGGCCATGGACATGCCCTACTCTTGTGCTTGTGTAACACCCTTTGAGTGGAACCATAAGCGCACACAACTCTGCTGATCTCTAGTAGTGGATCTGCTGTTCAGTGGCTCTTTTATCCATGATAAGGGGAGGAAGAGGTTATCTTATTTACTGGTTTTGGATTTGTATCCTGCCCTTCCCCTAAAAGCGCTGGGTGACTCACAATATGAAATATATATAGATACAAGTAACACAAATAAAACCCAATAGAAATATAAATTTCCTTAAATACCAGTCCCAAGCCCTGTCCCTACCCACTAAAAGTACAGCCAAATACATAGGTCTTGCGTTGCCTTCTCGAAATGCTCAGGCTTTGGTGAACTACCAAAGGGACTTCCAGAGCTGGGATGTAACCACTGAGAAAAGGGAACTGGGGCTCTTACCTGTGAGTCCCTGTTCTGCTCAGGGCTAGGCTAGTCCAGCTCTTGGGTAACACTGCGCTTGGCCAGCAGGAGGCAAAAATCAAAAACTGACTGCGCATGTGCGGGGTCACCCCCTTTGCGCAATTCAGTTGTAGTACAGCCAATCATCTGGAATGCACTTGAAAACAAAGTTAATGCATACACAGAAATTTGCTGCATTGTATGTAGACCCCCGCCCCCTGCTGTCGGGAGGGCCGCTGAACTGGCCTAGCCCTGAGCAGAACAGGGACTCACAGGTAAGAGCCCCAGTTCCCTTTTCTGCTCCGGGCTGCGGCCAGTCCAGCTCTCGGGATGGACCCAAGCGGTACCGGACTTAGGGAGGGAGACAGCGCCACTATGGTAAAACCACCTGCAGGAAGTGCCTGCCAAAGGAGGTGTCCGCTGACTGGTACAAGTTCAACTTGTAGTGCCTTGTGAAAGTGTGCAGGGAGGCCCAAGTAGTGGCCCTGCACACTTCGTTGTAGGGGGCCCTGGCTGCGAAGGCGGCCGATGTGGAGACTCCCCTGGTGGAATGTGGCCAGATCGGTTGGGGAGGAACCTTCCCTTTTGCCTTATAGGACTCTGTGATGCAGGCCACCACCCATCTGGATATGACGGCCTTGGATCCCTTCGACCCCGGGCGTATGTTGACGAATAGGGCCGAGGAAGATCTGAATGTGGCCGTGCGTTTTAGATAAATGCGCAGGGCTTGCCTGACATCTAGGGAGTGCCATTCCCTTTCTTTGAGATGGACTGGATGAGGGCAGGAGGGGAGGATAATCTCCTGGCTTCTGTGGAACAGGGAGTTGACCTTTGGTAGGAAGGCCTGGTCCAATTGGAGCACCACCAATTCTCTATTGAACTGGCAGAAACCACTCTATGGAGAGGGCCCCCAGTTCTGACATCCGCCGTGGGGATGTAATAGCGACGAGGAAGGCGATCTTAATGGACAGGAAGAATAGTGAGACCCTCTGGAGGGGTTCAAAGGGAGGGGCGTGGAGTGTCCCGAGGACTAGATTGCGGCTCCAGTAAGGGAACCTATGTACCACTGGAGAGGAAATGGCCCTGGCCCCCCGTACGAACCTGCGGATTAAGGGGTGACCTATCTTGAGCCTCTTGGCAGGAAGGAACATGGAGTCGAGGACGGAGACTTGCCTGGAGAGGGTATTGGGCTTAAGGCCGCCGTTTAGACCCTCCTGCAAGAATTCTAGAATTTGGGGGATTTGAGCCTCCTCTGGATCGAATGACCTCCTTTGACACCATTCCCTGAAGGCCTTCCACGTGGATTGATAGATCCGGCGCGTGGAGGGCCTTCTGGAAGCCAGTAGAGTGCTCACTAGGGCTTCCGAGAAGCCCTGTTCCCTCAGCGCTGCGCGGTCAGTGTCCACGCAGCTAGCTTCAGGTGGGCCAAACCCTCGTATTGGAAGGGGCCCTGTGTCAGGAGATTCGGGGATTGTGGGAGGAACAGGGAAGATGAGACTGCAAGTGCCATTATGTCGGAGAACCATGGCCTCCTTGGCCAGTAAGGGGCCACTAAGATGAGGACTGCTCTCTCCGTCCTGGCTTTTGCCAGAGTCCGCCCTATCGGGAAAGGGTGGAAAGGCATATAGGAGTGTTCTGGGCCAGGGGGAGTTGAGTGCATCTACCCTTTGCGTGTCCTGGGATCTTGTCCGGGCAAAGAACAGTGGAACCTTCGCATTGTTTGGTGATGCGAACAGGTCCCATTGGGGAGTCCCGAGTCTCGAGCGTATCCGGTTGAACGCTTGCGGGGATAGGGACTACTCGCCCGGATCTAGATCCTTGATCTGCCTTGGTTGTTCACATACGCCTTTGCTGTCGTGTTGTCCATGAACGCTAGGACGTGAGAGTTCTGTGTATGTGGGAAATTTAGCAGCGCAAGCCTGATGGTTCGTAGCTTGAGAAGGTTGATGCTGCTGGTTGCTTCCCTCGCTGACCAAATGCCCTGGGTCGTCAGGGCTTGGGAGTGGGCTCCCCATCCAGTGAGGCTTGCGTCCGTTGTGACCGTGATCCTCTCGGGTTCGGAGAGGTGTGATCCCTGTTGGAACGGCTTGTCTGTGAGCCACCAGCGCGTGCTCTCTGCTAATGTGCGTGGTACCTTTATCGGGGGATTGTTGCCCGCGATGAGGTGGGTCTGCCATGGCCTGAGGAGGCGTTGGAGTGGGCGAAGGTGGAGACGAGCCCATGTTACGTGCTGGATGCAGGAAACAAGTAGACCAAGGAGGGCTGCCAGGGTTTTTAGCCGGAGACTTACGTTGGTGATGAGTGAGGTCGCTCCCTTTCTGATCTTCTCCTGCCTTTGGTGGGTGATGAAGACCTTGTCTCTTCCTGTGTCAAGAATGATGCCCAGGTGCTCTATTCGTCGTGACGGGATCAGGTGGCTCTTCTGGTTGTTGATAAGAAATCTGTGTGTGGTCAGGTATGCAATCGTCAACTGGACATCCCTTACTGCCTTCTCCCTGGAGGAGGAGCGGATTAGAAGGTTGTCCAGGTATGGGTGTACGTGGACGCCCTGCAAGCGGTGGTTCGCTATCAACGGCACCAGTACCTTGGTGAAGGTGCGTGGAGCTGAGGCTAGGCCAAATGGCAGGGCCGTTTACTGCCAGTGGCTCCCGTTGTAAGCGAATCTGAGCCACCTCCGGTGTTTGTTGACTATGGGCACGTGAAGGTATGCTTCCCTTGGGTCGAGGGAGGCCATCCAGTCGCCTTTGGAGATTGCTTGGCAGATTGTCTTGAGTCTCCATGCAGAACCTTCTCTTTCTTACGCGCCTGTTTAGGCATTTGAGGTCCAGCACCGCTCTCCACTCGCCCGACTTCTTTGGTACGAGGAAGAGTATGGAGTAGAACCCTTGACGCTGCTGCTCTGGCGGCACCAGCTCTATGGCCCCGATGGAGTGCAGTTGGTGGATCTCCTGGAGCATGGCCTGGTGTTTCTGTGGCCTGTTGGACACGGGGGAGGGAAGAAGCTTGTTTGGAGGCGGGGAGGAAAGTTCTATTGCGTATCCCTGAGCTATGCACTCCCTTACCCACGCATCGGAGACTGAAGCTTCCCAGACTGGAGAGAAATCCAGTAGTCTGCCTCTGATGCGTGTGGAAAGGTCACTCTTGCTTTCTCTGGTTGGGGCCCCCTTGTTGTCTGCGGGGGGGGTGGGGTGTGGGTGTTGGTAGCCCTTCCTCCCTTGCCAGGCGGGTTTATTCTTGTGCTGCTGCCTGTGGAAGTTGCCTTTCGAATTTCTTCTTCTGAGGCCTGCCGAGTTTCCTGCGAAGCGTGTTTGGCGAAAGGAAGGCTTCTTGTTGCCCACCTGCTGGAGAGTTGTGCGCTTCTCCTTGCTGTTGTGGTCCTCCAAAACCTTCTCCAGGTACGCGCTGAAGAGCTTTTTTCCGGTGTAAGGGCTGTCAACGAGGAGATTCTTTGCTGCGTGGTCCCTGCCCCAGGAGCGAAGCCAGAGGTGTCTGCGGGCGACTACTCCGGAGGCTGCAGCTCTGGCGGAGGCTTTTAGTGCGTCCGCATCAGTTATGTAAACTATCCCCAACATGATGCGCGTGGTGAGGGCTGTAGCTCTGTTCACGGTGATGTCCTTGCTCTGGACCTCCTTGAACCACGAGATGAGGACTCGTGCGACATACGTGGTAGCTATGCTCATTCTCAGAGCTGCTGTAGATGCCTCGAAACCCCTGCGTAGAGCCCCCTCGATGGCCTTATCGGTGGGGTCCTTGGGGTACAGGTCTCCTTCGGTTGGGAAGAGGGTCTGAGCTAGGGAGGCTGCTTCTGCATCCACCTTGGGTTGTTGGAGTAGAACTCCCCTACGTTGGGAGAAATTGTAAAGCTGCTGCTGCTGCTTTGGGAGCCTGTGTGAGCGGTTAGGTTGTTCCCACTCGTTGAGGACCAGCTTCTCGAAGGCTTTGTCCAGGGGAAGGCCCTTATCTGGCTTGTGGATGGTGGGAATATGGGCCCTGGAGTCGTGCTCTTCATCTGACTCTACAGGGTGACCCTCTGCGGCTTCCTCAGCTCGTCCCAGTACTGTACTGGGAATTCCCTCCCGTAGTCGGGTATGGGTGGAGGGGCGTTGCTTTTGGCCTGGGACTCTTCCCCTTCTGAGTCCCCCAGTTCTTCCCTCCTCCTCTGTGTGGGAGTCATCACTGTCCCGCTCCTGCCAATCCCTGGAGCTGAGTGGGGGCTCTCGGGATGACGAGGATGAGGCATCTCCCTCCGACTCCTCCCCCATGAGCCTTGCAAGCCTAGCCGCAGCTGTTTTCTTGCCCCTGGGCTGAGAGCGCTTGGCTGGGGGTGAACCCTGTGTTCCCCGAGCACGTTTGCCCCCCTCTGTGGGGGGGTGGGGAGGGGTTTCTAGGTTATCGAGGCGGGCCATGATGTTGGCCAGGGCCTCGGTAATTGTGCTCATGGCCTGGTTGTCCGGGGGGGAAGGGGCTCCTTGGCTTGGGCTGTCTTGGGAGGGTGGCCTTCCCTAATCAAGGTGGGAGGAGGTGGATCCCCTGTATTCCCCTGCGGGGCTTCCTTCGCCCCTTGGCCCCCCTCTGGGGTGGCTTTTTTCTTTTGCCCCCCCATCCCTGTACCTGAGACCCCGCAGGGTCGAAGGAAGGGCCAGGCGGCTGCTGTAGGGAGACGCCACTCCGGAGCCGGGGAGGAGGCTGGTGCAGTCCCGGCTAGGAGGCGGGATGGATCCAGAATGCCGCGTGTGGAGCCGGCCCCCCCGGAGGATGGCTGCGGGGGCGGCTACGGCAGGTAGCCCTGGCAGCTGACCTGGGCGATGGCGCGGGGTGGCTCGCTGATGTGGCTGGGCTAGGGCGGCGGCGTGGTTGAGGCGGTGCCCGCTAGTGCGGCGCTGGCAGCGTGGTTGAGGCCGCGTGCCCAAGATGGTGGCCGAGCGCTCCGTTTGCGGGGGCATCCTCTGCTGGCCGATGGTGCCTTGGGTCCTGGGAGCGAGTCGCAGGCCCTGCGGCTTGGAAGGGGAAGGGAGAGAGCCCGCGCGTACAGGGATGCCTGGGCGAAGCGCAGGATCCCGCCGTGAGTTTGCCGCCTCGGTACCTCTCTCCCGGGGCTGGAGTCCTGTGCCCCCCGTTTCTCCCTTCCTTGATTTTCTCTTTTTTCTTTTATTTTCTGCAGCTCTGCTCTCCTGAGCAGAGTGAGACTGCTCCTGCCAGCATGGAGGCAGGAAGAAAACTGAATTGCGCAAAGGGGGTGACCCCGCGCATGCGCAGTCAGTTTTTGATTCCTGCCTCCTGCTGGCCAAGCGCAGTGTCACCCAAGAGCTGGACTGGCCGCAGCCCGGAGCAGAACACCTCTGCATACCCTTGCCATACAGACTTCATCCACTGATAGACCTCACAAGAGGGTGTCATCCTTGGCTGAGGGATCACAGTAGAATGCGGGGGAGAAGTCTCTCACGTGCAGGACCCAAGCTGTTTAGGCCATTGCTGACCATAACAAACAAGAACCTGTCTGATTTGAGTCTTTATCTCTGCTACTTAAGCATTTACATTTTATAGAGTTTTTGTCTTTCTGTAAGCTTCAAGCCGTTCTATTGAACAGGAATGGCAGAGACTGGTTCCCTGCTCTATGGAGCAAAAAGGAGACCGTTTAAACTATGTAGCTTGCTATTGTTTGAAGCATCAAAAACCAGGCTTATCTTTTTTGCTTGATATACAAACTTTAATGTACTAGAACATGCGATTGCCCAACAGTATGGTAAGAGTGATAAAGGGGGGCAACAATCAACCTAGTGACCTGACTTTCTGTTGAAAAGATGTTTCTGGGGTTGGATTCCTTTCTCTTACAATTGTTGCTTTTCAACCACCTGTTCTCCTTAGCTAGGCATTGCAGGCAATAATGGCAGAAGGAAAGCAACATGCGCTTTGTGTTGGAGTCATGAAGATGTCCGCGAATGACATGTGAGTCTCTTAATCCCTTGGTTCTCTATTGAATGGAATAGCTAAGGTGTTAATCTCTTGTAGTGTTAGAGCCCTTTATAGATAAACAAAAAAAAATCAATAAAACTCAGGCCTCTGCCCTGGTGATCTCATTTTAGGAAATGGGTATTCACTTTACTGGCAAACAAGTGCTTTGGTATGGGTAGAAGCCGAACACTGAAATCATTCTCCCCACCTCCCGCTCCCTAAGAATTTGTTGAGCATACATCTGAAATTAAACAAACCTGAAGTTTAGGAATTATTTTCAGAGTACGTGACGAGGTCACTAATGGGCTCAGTCGCACAATACTGGTGGAGAGTTGGTGGTGGCACAAACCCTGATTGGATGTGTGAAATCCTTACTGCATCCTGTGTTCCATGCTACTTAATGCTAATCATCTATGAACAGGTGTCTTGAGACTGACCACCCTCAGACCTGCTTCGGGGGTGGGCAGCCCTGGATCCCCTGAGCACAGTGCCAGGTTGTAATGGGTGCCGGGGCTGCTGCAGCCTGCAGTCACACCACTCGAAGCTGCTGCTCACAACTCTACGGCACTGTCAGGGCATCCCCTGGCCTGAAGTGGAGCTGCAGCAACCTGTCCACTGAGTAGATGGACCGTTGCTCTGGGTTGGCTGGCCCGCTGGGCTTGCAGTGCCCTGGGATGTTCTGGGCACAGACAGCCTGCCCTGCCTCTGCTCTAGATCGCTGCTCATTGGGGATGAGGTGGAGCAGAGGCAGAGCAGCTTTTTTTCTAAACACCCAGTTGTGGTTTGTGACTTGATTAGCCTGGATCAAGCGTCAGTTCCAGTAGGCCAAGGGATCGCTGCTGGGATCTATGCATGGGTCCTCCTCCAGATAGGTCTCCACTGCTGCTGATGCGCCATCATACTCCCTCTGGTAGCTCTGGGTGGGCACCACCTGCCCCACTGCCCTCAGCCAGTTCCCGGCTTCCTTTTTGTCACTTGCTACCTCCATGTGACCAAAGAGTTGTGGCCAGAAAATCCTGCAGTAAGCAAATCCCCTCCATTCCATGTTGGCTCCTGAACCTTGCATGCAGAATCCTCAGGGGCATTCCTCCATGCCTTTTGCATTGTGGGAATACTGCAGGGAAGGAAGGAGAAGGAGATGTCAGTGAAATGCAGGTGAATTGGTACCTGTGAATGCATTGCTCTAGGAAAAGAAATGCAAAAACGAGCAGAGTTATACAAATGAACCTTGAGTTCCCAGTCTGTTTTCAGTTTGAGTTAGCTCACTCAGAAGCCCTGGGGGTTAGGCTTGCAGTGCAACCCATGCGAACATACTTAACCTATTCATACTGTCTTTCCACAGTGAGAAAGTCAACAAAGGGATTGGCATTGAGAATATCCATTATTTAAATGATGGCCTTTGGCATATGAAGACCTATAAGTGAAACAAAAGAAACTGTGTGATTGCAAAGGAATGCACTTAAGTGTAAACGTGGACTGCTTTGTAATTCCTTCTGTTTTTAATGTGACTGAATGTACACTTTTTTTTGTTTTGTTCTGTGGCTATGCTAAATAAATCAAGTGGATGCTGAAGGCCTGTTAGCTGCAATAGTTGTCTAGAATTTCACTTAAGCTTCTGTCCTAAACCGACATTGGAACATGTGAAGATAAGAACTGATGAGAGATGACATGGGAATGGTAAAAATATTTTCTGCCACACAGAAGAAAATTAACAGGACTAGAGCTTTATGCCCTCTGCTAAAGCAAAAGGAGACACTCTAGTATGTGCAGAACTTATTTAAAAATAAAATAATTTGAAACTCTTATCTTGGGATACACAATTTAGCAAAAACAAGACACCCCCCCCCCATGCCATCTGCATTTTAAACACAAACTAGATTTTTCTGCTTAATAGACAACTTAATTTGTTTAGTATACAAATCAAGAAAACAAACACCTAATTTAATGTGAATTTATTATGGTTTAAAGAAGATTGGAACATGGGTTGTGTGACTTCTGAGAGCAGTTCACAACTATTAAACACAAGGTATGTTGGCCAGGTTCATAGCTACCACACAATACTTGAATTGCAGCATTCCTCCCATATGCTGAGAATCGAGGGCAGACGTCTATGGTTTAGGTTATATGCCAGACTAAGCCCACCGTGTGTTGAGAGCTGTGAAATGGCTAGGGGTCCGTGAAGACCTAGCATCCAAACCCAATGATGAAGACTGCATTTTCTTATTGACACTTTCAAATGGACCTTAACAGGCCAATAGGGGAGGAGTGCTCTCTCTGTAGGTCAAAAGAAGCTTGCATGTATAGATGCACTGTGTACAAAAACTCGTGCATACAACAATAGAAGGGAATTACAATGTGGAGAACCACTTGGGAAAGCTGATACCCAATGACCAATTCTTCTGGATTCGTTGGCTTTGTATTTCAGCTTCTTTGGATGGCTACTTTAAAAGCTTAATATAGCCTTCACTGCAAAAACTAGTTTGGCTTATATTTTCACTCTTAACTTTTTAAATGGAGTGGCTTCCTTTTTCAGCTTTGCTTGTAGTGTTTGTATCCTGCTGAGCTCTTATTAAAAAAAAAAAAAAAGACTGCTAGCTTGGAGTACTTTTTCTCCCAGAGCCTTATCCACTACACCAGTGTAGCTCTCACTACTCATTGTTGGTGGCAAAAATGTACCCAGCTCCATGGTTGTGGATTTTCTGCACTGGAGTCTTGCAGATGTAAAACAGTGGCAGGATGCTAGTACCTGCTGCATGTTCCATCTAAAGTTGGGCATAGCTCTTGGGAAACCATATGACCTCATTCCTGCATATCTCCATGTGGTTTCTTCCACTCTCTTACCCTGCTTGCAAGGAAGCTATAGAAGGGGAGGAAGGCTCCAGTCACAGTTTTGAATGGAGCTTTGCCCATCTAATTCCAGCAGTTTTTATCCTGAAGCTGGCTTTCCCCTCTGCCACCTGGATGTGTTGTACTAAAGGAACAGGAAACAGCTAGTAGGAGACCACCACTGGGTAGCTGTAAACACATGCTGTCATAAATGTCTGTTTAATCACTTTGTGGACAGGTTGCCATCAATTTTAACACAATGGATTTGCACATGTTCATTGTCTGGTAACACACTATAGTTCTGATCTTCAGTGTTGTGCTGGTTGAAACTCCATTTACTTCAATGGGGTATTTGTGCCCAACTCCTTGAGGATTTGAATTTATGGTATGAAAGCTAGACTCTAAGGTGGGCTACCATAGCAGCTTGGCTGAAAATAATATCTGGTGGATCCAACTCCTGATCACTCTACTTCTAAAATAAAAACTGCCTGTCAGTCTTTTGTCACAATATTGCAGGATTAGAGAGTTCTAGAAATCTATACTATTTGCTGTAATAAATATTCTCACTTGTCAAGGGAGTCAAAAATGATTTTCTAATTTTATGAAATGCTGCAGTAAAGGAGGCCTAGGGCCTTAAGTCTTTTTTTTAGACAAACCTAACTTTGTTTTCAATTGCTGAATGGGATTGTGTTTTTATGAAGAAAAAAAAGTACCCAAATGCTTGACGAGGGGAGGGGGCAAGGAGAGATGAACAAGTTATGGAATGTAAAGCAAGGGATGGATTGACTTCAGCATACATCTTTCTAGAAGAGATGTTCAGGACACTTGCAAAGACCTAAAGTAAATGAGGGTTACAGCTGCAGGATTTATTTTAAAGACACACTTAACTTCTTTGTTTTTATTGCTAAATGGGATCAGCTGAGGGCCAGGATCAGCTAAACCCCCTTACTCCATAATAGGCTACACCCTTGGAGCAATACCCTTTGGCATGTGTTCTACTAAAACTGGCCTTTTGAGGGGATTTCTAGGCATATAAAATGTAGGTCCAGCTGCAGGCTGCAAATTCCCCATGCCATTCTTCAGTAATATTAGATAAAGCTAAATCCCCAGGGGCTTTGCAAACACCATCTTACTGTACTTGGCCCTAAATGTTCCAAGATGATATGACCACACAGAAAGCATAGTCAATCTGTTTGGCTGATAGGTAGACCATACTAGAGGATGGAAGGCAAAGCTGTTACAACACTCATGAGCTCTGTACACAGTCTTGCTATTTCAGTTAGGCTATATCAAAGGGCAAAAGAATATAACACTTATCCTGCCAAAGGACAATCCTGGAAGTTCTAAAATGGCTGCTCTAACAGCAGGGAGAGAATTACAGCCCCTCCGATAAGAGCAAATAATGCAAGTAATTCAGGCAGTCTATAAATAGCTGGAAAACCAGCAAATCTGCGTTTTTCCACCTCAACCATACCCTGCCTATAGCATTTCAAATTCTTGCAGGTGAATTGTGAACTCTGCTTTAGCCTGAGTGCTTTTGAGTGAACTGTGCATGAGGGATGTATCTGGTAACTTGCACATGCTAGTTTTTTAAAAAATAAGAACCCTGCGTCTGCCCTATGCTCCAAGGCTTGTAAATCTAGAATGTACAACAGAACATAGGGTGAGAGGCATGCTGCGAATTCAAGCATGCTTAGTTGGTCTCATTTTTCGGCTAGATAGGATGCTAAACTGCTGTGCCACTTGTGTCAGCCACAAAAGACTCTAACTGGAGCTTGCTTGGGTAGATTAGATTGTTTTCAATGTACCTCTAGTGATATTGGTGTGCCACATTTCTCTCACTAGGAAGGTGTTGCCAAAGCAAAAATCACAGCCAGGGGGATCTGTTGAGTAAGATTACACCATTTTAAGGCACTTTTCTGATGCTATGAGCACCTGAAGACTTTATGTAGATTAGGAAACTGCCTACATTCTTAAGATTGTGGCCAGTGGGCTGTTACTAAAACTCTCAGCGCTGCCTGGCTGAGTTCTTTGTATTCAACAAATTCAAGTGGATGCGTATGCCAGTGTAGGACCCTGCCCCTTCAATGTATACTGAAACATACTGCAGATGAAAAGTGCTTTTCCCACAGAATTACTGATGAACACAGGCAATTTCTTTTCAAAAAGGTATTCTGAAATTTCCATCATTTGGCTGGCAACATTTTTGATGTTTGGAGTACACTACCGGCACATTTTTTCGACAAGTGAAAAACCTACACTCAGTTTGATAGCATTTCTCTGTTTTCAATCACTGCATCTGATCAATTCCAAGATTTCAGGGACTGTCCTAGGCCCTACTCATTTTAGTGAGAGAACGGAAAACAAGAAATGACTTTTATGGGCAGTTGGGATTTTGAACTGTGAGATGGATAAACAGGTGAAAATGGATACAGCAACGGTTCTCAAACATTTTAAACCATGCCCCCACCATCCTACTACTAATCGTTTCTATAGTGCTACTAGGCGCACACAGCACTTTACAGAGAGATTTTCAGACAGGTCCCTTGCCTAGTGGGCTAGACAAGGGTGAGGGGAACACAGGACAGACACACACACATTCCCATTTTACAGATGGGGAACTGAGGCTGAGAAGTTGAGAGTTGCCAAAGGTCACCCAGTGAGTTGTTGGTTAGGGCAGGATTTGAACCTTGGCTTCCCAGGTCCAGCACTTTATCCACTACACCACCCTGGCTCTCATCTTGTATATCTGAGGCCTCTTCCTCCGTCACACACACCCCTTGCTCCCCCACCATCCATTGCTTCCCTTGTTTTCTGACCATCTCTTCCTCTTGCTACTCCCCCATCTTGAAAATTCCACACCCTAGCACAGTCAGAACACAGGTAGGTGTTGTCCAACTGTGCTCTTCATGCCTGCTCCAAATACCTTCAGCGCCCATTTGAGAACCACTACCGTAGACATTATGGCAGAAATACAGCTTTTCTGCTCTAGGGCTTCGGCCAGTCCAGCTCTTGGGTGACACTGCGCTTGGCCAGCAGGAGGCAGGAAATCAAAAACTGACTGCGCATGCGCGGGGTCACCCCCTTGCGCAACTCAGTTTACTTCCTGCCTCCATGCTGGCAGGAGCAGTCTCACTCTGCTCAGGAGAGCAGAGCTTCCAATAGAAGGAAAAGAAAGAAAACCTTCAGGGAAGGGAGAGACGGGGCAAGGACTCCAGCCCCAAGGAGAGGGGCACCGAAGCGGCACTTTCGCAGCAGGAGCCTGCGCTCCGCCCAGGCCTACCTGATCGTGCGGGCCCTCTCCCCCCTTCTACAGCCGCGGGTCCTGCGACGCATCCCAGGACCCAAGGCTACAGCGGCGCTTGACCCGGCCTCCGGAGGCTCCACGGACGAGCGGACCCTCCCCCCGCCGAAGCGGATTAACCGGCCGCCATCTTAGCCACACGGCCACAGTGTGCGGCCGCTACAGCTACCCGCCCCGCGTCTTAAGCCCGGATCGGCTGCTGCCCGGCAATCCGCCGCTGCCGTCCCCGCAGTCAGCTCCGGGGGGCCCGGCCACCACGCGGCTTACCGGCTCCATCCCGCCTCCTCAGCTGGGACCACGCCGCCCTCCCTTCTAGCTCCGGAGCGGCCCTTCACATCAGCTGCCGCCTGGATCGTCCTTCGACCCCGCGGGGTTTCAGGTACAGGGATGGAGGGAGCACGGAAGAAACCGGCCCCAGAGGGGGCCCAGGGGGCAAAGGAAGCACCACCGGGGAATTCAGGGGATCCCCCACCCTGACCAGGGAGGACATCCCTAGCAAGGCAGCCCCTTCCAGGGACCCTCCCTCCCCCTGCCCCCGACAACCAGGCTATGAGGACAATCACCAAGGCCCTGGCCAACATTATGGCCCGCCTCGACAACCTGGAAAAGCCTCCCCCCTCAGAAGGGGGCAAACGGCCCCGGGGAACAGAGGACTCACCCCCGCCAAAGCTAGCACAGCCCAAGGGCAAAAGAGCAGCCCCGACAAGGGTCACAGGGCTCATGGCGCCGGGGGACGAGTCAGAGGGAGAGGCCTCCTCCTCCTCCTCTTACCAGGAACACCCACTCATCCCCAGAAACTCCCGGGAGCAGGAGAGCGACGCCTCTCACTCAGAGGAGGAGGGAGAGCTGAGGGACTCAGAAGGGGAGGATCCCCAGGCTGAAAGCCACGGCCCTACCTCCGCACCTGAACACGGGAGGGAATTCCCAGTACAGTACTGGGACGAGCTGAGGAAGCAGGTCACGCGCACCTTCAAGTTTGAGGAGAGGGCTGCAAAGGGCCAACCTGTAGAGTCAGACAACGAGCCAGACTCCAGGGCCCATATCCCCATCCTCCACAAGCCAGACAGGGGCCTCCCCCTGGACAAGGCATTCGAGAAGCTAGTCCTCAATGAGTGGGAACAACCAAACCACTCATACAGGCTTCCGAGACAACAGCAACAACTATACAATTTCTCCCAGCGGAGGGGAGTTCTCCTGCACCAGCCCGAGATTGATGCGGAAGCGGCCTCCTTAGCTCGGCAGACCCTCTTCCCGACTGAGGGAGACCTGTACCCCAAGGATCCCACCGATAAGGCCATCGAGGGGGCTCTCTGCAGGGGATTCGAGGCATCAACTGCAGCGCTGAGAATGAGCACAGCTACCTCCTATGTTGCACGGGCCCTCATCTGGTTCAAAGAGGTCCAGAGCGAGGACATCACCGAGAGGAGAGCAAAGACCCTCACCTCACACATCATGTTGGGGATAGCGTACATAGCAGACGCATCCATGGACGCACTAAAGGCCTCCGCCAGCGCAGCAGTCTCTGGAGTAGCCGCCCGCAGACGGATTTGGTTACGTTCCTGGGGCGGGGACCACGCGGCAAAGAATCTCCTGGTCGACAGTCCATACACCCGACAGAAGCTTTTTAGCGCGTACCTGGAGAAGGTCTTCGAGGACCACAACAGCAAGGAGAAGAGCACGACTCTCCACCAGGTGGGCAACAAGAAGCCCTCCTTTCGTCAAACACGATTCTCAGGAGACTCGGCAGGACTCAGAAGAGGAGCCTCGAAAGGCTCCTTCAACAGGCATCAGCACAAGAATAAGCCTGCCTGGCAGGGGAAGAAAAGGTACCAACCACCCCCTAGCAACAGACAGCAAGGGGGTCCCAACCACAGAAAGCAAGAATCACCTGTTCCCACGCATCGGAGGCAGACTCCTGGATTTCTCTCCAGTCTGGGAAGCTTCAGTCTCCGATGCATGGGTAAGGGAGTGCATAGCTCAAGGATACTCAATAGAGCTTCTCTCCCCATCTCCAAACAAGTTCCTCCCCTCCCCCGTGTCCACCAGACCACAGAAACACCAGACCATGCTCCAGGAGATCCTCCGGTTGTACTCCATCGGGGCCATAGAGCCAGTGCCGCCGGAGCAGCAGCGTCAAGGTCTCTACTCCATACTATTCCTTGTTCCAAAGAAGTCGGGCGAATGAAGAGTGGTGCTGGACCTCAAGTGCCTAAACAGGCGCGTAAGGAAGAGGAGGTTCCGGATGGAGACCCTCAAGAAAATTTGTCAAGCAGTCTCAAAGGGCGACTAGATGGCTTCCCTCGACCTTCACGTGCCAATCGTCATCAAGCACTGCAGGTGGCTCAGATTCGCTTACAACCGAAGCCACTAGCAGTACACGGCCCTTCCGTTTGGCCTGGCCTCGGCCCCTCGCACCTTCACCAAAATCCTGGTGCCGCTGATAGCGAATCTCCGCCTACAGGGTGTCCACGTACACCCATACCTGAACGACCTGCTAATCTGCTCCTCCTTCAGGGAACAGGCAATGAGGGATGTCCAGACGACAAGGGCGTACCTGACCGAACACGGATTCCTCATCAACGAACAGAAGAGCCTCCCGATCCCGTCACGACAAATAGAGCACCTGGGCGTCATTCTCGACTCAGAAAGAGACAAGATCTTCATCACCCGCCAAAGGCAGGAGAAGATCAGGAAGGGAGTGCTCTCACTCACCACCAACACAAGTCTCCGACTAAAGACCCTGGCAGCGCTCCTCGGCCTGCTTGTTTCCTGCATCCAACAAGTAACATGGGCTTGCTGCCATCTTCGCCCACTCCAACGCCTACTCAGGCCTTGGCAGACGCACCTCATCGTGGGCAACAACCCCCGATAAAGATACCACGCACAATAGCAGAAAGCATGCGCTGGTGGCTCATGGACAAGTCGTTCCAACCGGGATCACCCCTCTCCGAGCCTGAAAGGATCACGCTGACAACGGATGCAAGTCTCACGGGATGGGGAGCCCACTCCCAAGCCCTGACGGCCCAGGGCACGTGGTCAGCAAGGGAAGCAGCCAGCAGCATCAACCTGCTCGAGCTACGAACCATCAGACTCGCACTGCAAGCATTCCCACATGCACGAGGCTCCCACGTCCTAGTGTTCACGGACAACACGACAGCAAAGGCGTACGTGAACAACCAGGGCGGATCGAGGAGCAGGATGCTACACGCAGAGGCCTGCACCCTCCTAGACTGGGCGGAGCAACACCTCCTCTCGATAAAAGCCCTGCACATCAGAGGAGAGGACAACATGGAGGCGGACTGGCTCAGCCGACAATGCCTAGATCCGGGCGAGTGGGCTCTATCTCCGCAAGCGTTCAACCGGATACGCTCGCGACTTGGGAACCCCCAATGGGACCTGTTTGCATCACTGGACAATGCAAAGGTCCCACTGTTCTTTTCCAGGACAAGATCCCAGGGCGCGCAGGGGGTAGACACACTCAACTCCCCCTGGCCCAGAACTCTCCTTTATGCCTTTCCACCTTTTCCCCTGATAGGGCGGACTCTGGCGAAGGCCAGGACGGAGAGAGCAGTCCTCATCTTAGTGGCCCCCTTCTGGCCAAGGAGGCCATGGTTCTCCGACATAGTAGAGCTGGCAGTCTCATTGCCCCTGTTCCTTCCACAATCCCTGGATCTACTGACACAGGGGCCCGTCCTATACGAGGGCTTGGCCCACCTGAAGCTAGCTGCGTGGACACAATGTGCAGTGCTGACGGAACAGGGTTTCTCGGAAGCACTAATGGGCACTCTACTAGCTTCCAGAAGATCCTCCACGCGCCGGATCTATCAATCCACGTGGAGGGCCTTCAGAGGGTGGTGTCAGAGGAAGTCTCTCAACCCTGAAGAGGCTCGAATCCCCCACATTCTAGAGTTCTTGCAAGAGGGTCTAAACGGCGGCCTTAAGCCCAATACCCTCTCCAGGCAAGTCTCCGTCCTCGACTCCTTGCTCCTCCCCACTAAGGGGCTCAAGATAGCTGGTCACCCCTTAGTTTGCAGGTTCATACGGGGGGCCAGGGCGATTTCCCCTCCAGTTGTACATAGGTTCCCATCCTGGAGCCCCAACCTAGTTCTCGGGGCGCTCCACGCCCCTCCCTTTGAACCCCTCAAGAGGGTCTCACTATTCTTCTTGTCCATTAAGGTCGCCTTCCTCGTCGCTATTACATCCGCACGGCGGATGTCAGAACTGGGGGCCCTCTCCATAGAGAGTGGTTTCTGCCAGTTCAATAGAGACTCGGTGGTGCTCCGTTTGGACCAGGCCTTCCTACCGAAGGTCAACTCCGTTCCACAGAAGCCAGGAGATTGTCCTCCCCTCCTTCTGCCCTCATCCAGTCCATCCCAAAGAAAGGGACTGGCACTCCCTAGATGTCAGGTGAGCCCTGCGCATTTATCTAAAACGCACGGCTACATTTAGATCTTCCTCGGCCCTATTCGTCAACATACGACCAGGGTCGAAGGGATCCAAGGCCTCAAAGGCCGTCATATCAAGATGGGTGGTGGCCTGCATCGCGGAGGCCTATAAGGCAAAAGGGAAGGTTCCTCCCCAACTGATCTGGCCACATTCCACCAGGGCTGCCTCCACATCGGCCGCGTTCGTGGCCAGGGCCCCCTATGACGAAGTGTGCAGGGCCGCAGCTTGGTCCTCCCTGCACACTTTCACAAGGCACTACAAGTTGAACTTGTACCAGTCAGTGGACGCCTCCTTTGGCAGGCACGTCCTGCAGGCTGGCCGTCCAGGAGGACCCCCCCGCTGTCTCCCTCCCTAAGACATGGTACCACTTGGGTACATCCCAAGAGCTGGACTGGCCGCAGCCCGGAGCAGAAAAGGGAACTGGGGCTCTTACCTGTGAGTCCCTGTTTGGCTCAGGGCTAGGCCAGTTCAGCGGCCCTCCCGACAGCAGGAACCGTCTACCTACAATGCAGCGCATTTCTGTGTGTGCATTAACTTTGTTTTCAAGTGCATTCCAGATGATTGGCTGTACTACAACTGAGTTGCGTAAGGGGGTGACCCCGCGCGTGCGCAGTCAGTTTTTGATTTCCTGCCTCCTGCTGGCCAAGCGCAGTGTCACCCAAGAGCTGAACTGGCCTCGCCCTGAGCAGAACAGGGACTCACAAGGTAAGAGCCCCATTTCCCTTCTCCATGAGGTTAGAATGAACACTCTTGTTTCCCCTTGTCTTTTTCATCCCTAGTGCACCCCAGAGGATGAAGCAGTTATGCAACAGACCATGGCATGCCCTCAAAGGCTAGAGCTGAAGAGTACCTGTAAAAACAGGTATACTCAACATATTTCCACTATCCAAATTGAGCCGACAACATTGCGACCTAGGTTGGGTACCCGATGCCAACTTCCGACTCTGGTTTCGTCCCAGAAAGTCAGCTTCTGGTCCCAGTTTTTCATCCCATTATAAAATGGTACCGGAAGTGACCGATTTTTTTGGTATCCAAGTATCAGTAGCTGGGTAACCCCATTGAGTACTTGCTGCAGTACTTGAAGATGTGGGTATCTCCCATGGTTTGTAAATTAAGTACCTGTTGCGGCTCTATTCAAGCACAAATACAACTTCCTGGCTTATGTAGGAGTGCTGTGTGTTCTCCCTCTTATGAAGTGCATTTCTGTATCATCAGAAATTTGCATATGCCAAAACCAAACCATTAGCATCTACAAAGGTTAAGCAGCTATCTGAGTGCCGTCAAGGTGAAACCGCCTTTTAACAAGAAATCTGTAAGCTGATGAGCAAAATGCTAATGCCTGCACTGTGAAAATGACACTACAAACTGAGCAGCATCTGCAAGCTGACTGTCAGTTGTCTGTGCAATATTTTATTTTTATTAAAAGATTTAATATCCTGCCCCTCTTGCCACAGGCAGCTTGCAACAAAAAAGATCAATAAATATAAAAACAGAAAATTATAAAAACATCTCTCTCCTCCCACACCCTCTCTACTCATCTCCCCCGCCAAACGCCTGACGGAACAGCCAAGTCTTACAGCTTTTTCGAAAAGGAGGGAAGGTCCGGGGTCAGACGCATCCCCATCAGAAGGGAATTCCACAGCTTCGGTGCGGCCACCGAGAATACCCTCCCCCGCATGGCCCCCTGGAAGACTCGGGGACCACAAGAAGGGCATCCCCCCCAATGGCCGCAGGGGCCGATCCAGTACCGGGGGGGCGGGGTGTGAGGCGGTCCCACAGTAGACAGGGCCCAGACCGTTTAGGGCTTTATAGGTTAAAACCAACACCTTGAATCGAGCTCGAAAGACTATCGGCAGCCAATGCAGAGAATGGAGCACTGGTGTAATATGCTCCCGGCGGCCCAGTCTCACCAAGAGATGGACCGCTGCATTCTGCACCAGCTGCAACATCCGGGCCGTCACCATGCGTAGCCCCACGTAGACTGCGTTACCATAGTCTAGTCTCGAGGTGATGAAAGCATGGATGATGGTGGCCAGGTCGGAGTCCGAAACATACGGCCTAAGCCGATGTACCAGATGTAGTTGGCAAAAGGCATCCCTCACCACAGCCTCGACCTGAGCATCCAGGCGGGGCTGTGCATCCAGGAGTACCCCAGGACTCCGCACCTGGGGAACCAATGGAGGACAGACCCCATCAATGATGGGGGCCACTAACTCCATCGCCTTACCCACCAGCATCACCTCCGTCTTGTCGGGATTCAGTTTCAGTCGATTAGCCCTCATCCAATCCCCCACAGCCATCAGACACCAAGTAAGCATGGAGACCGCAGGGTCTGGGTTTGTTGAAAAAGAGAAAGGAAAATTGGGCACTTACCTCCTGAATTTTCCTTCTACTGGGGAATTTTCCTTCTACTTACCTCCAGGAATTTTCCTCCTGGACGGCCAGCTAGTACAGTAGAGTAGATCCCGCCATCAACCAGTAGGAGGCAGACATAATGATTTTTGCACACAGTGTCCCAGGGATCTTCCTTACTCCAGAATATTCCAGCCTTCTAAACTATCATATAACATTCTACTAACGATAAAAACTAAACAGAGTCAATGCGAGTTCTGTTAGAACAATAACAATAGTGCCTTCCTCCCTTGCACTTCCTACTTTTTAACAGTCTAGGCAACCGTCAACCCAGCGTCATAAGACAAACTTTAAGGTAAAAGATTTTAGAATCTGTCCCCCCAGAATTTCTCTTCATTCTGGGTGGGTCTGGCCGTCCAGGAGGACCCCCAGTAGAAGGAAAATTCAGGAGGTAAGTGCCCAATTTTCCTTTCTCCCTGGGGGTCCTCCTGGACGGCCAGCTAGTACAGTAGGGACTTTCCCAAGNCGAACAGAAGAGCCTCCCGATCCCGTCACGACAAATAGAGCACCTGGGCGTCATTCTCGACTCAGAAAGAGACAAGATCTTCATCACCCGCCAAAGGCAGGAGAAGATCAGGAAGGGAGTGCTCTCACTCACCACCAACACAAGTCTCCGACTAAAGACCCTGGCAGCGCTCCTCGGCCTGCTTGTTTCCTGCATCCAACAAGTAACATGGGCTTGCTGCCATCTTCGCCCACTCCAACGCCTACTCAGGCCTTGGCAGACGCACCTCATCGTGGGCAACAACCCCCGATAAAGATACCACGCACAATAGCAGAAAGCATGCGCTGGTGGCTCATGGACAAGTCGTTCCAACCGGGATCACCCCTCTCCGAGCCTGAAAGGATCACGCTGACAACGGATGCAAGTCTCACGGGATGGGGAGCCCACTCCCAAGCCCTGACGGCCCAGGGCACGTGGTCAGCAAGGGAAGCAGCCAGCAGCATCAACCTGCTCGAGCTACGAACCTGTCTCTTATACACATCTAGATGTCCAGTTCTGAAATCCTCCGAGCTGATGTAATGCCTATCAAAAAAGCCATTTTTAATGATAGATAAAACAGAGATACCTCCTCCAGAGGTTCGAATGGGGTGCTAGTCAACGCCTTTAGTATTTAAGTCCCAAGATGGGAAGCGATGACTAACAGGAGGAGAGATAATCCTGGCTGCTCTGAGGAAACGGATAATGTGAGGATGCCTAGAAATCTTTTCACCCCTCACTCTTATTCTTGCTGCCATAATATTTCCAGTTAAGGAGGCAGCTCGCCTGCTTCCTACTAGCTTGAAGGCAGACAAACAACTGGAGTAAAAAAGATCCCTGGGACACTGTGTGCAAAAATCGTTGTCTGCCTCCTACTGGTTGATGGCGGGATCTACCCTACTGCACTAGCTGGCCGTCCAGGAGAACCCCCAGGGAGAAGTATAGCTGGGTGTCGTCAGCATATTGGTGGCACCATACGCAAACCTCCTGATCACCTCGCTGAGAGGCTGCATATATATGTTGAACAGGGGTGTGTGTGGTGGCAGGCGTTGTCTATTTCTATGTTCCGTACAGCGCCAGGCACAAGGCTGGCGCTATATAAATGTTTATTATAATAATAATAATGCGAGGTCTCGGTATGATGAAAAATACTCCCCGAGTACCACTCGCTGGGTTCTCCTGGTATGAGACAGTCCTCTGAGACAGACAACCAACCCCCTTCAGGCCCCAGCTTATATAAATATAACCTGACCATGAAGATACTTCGAGTGGATTCTATTATACAAGGGGCACAACCCTCCACCACTATAGTGAATGGGGTTTTTGCCATTGACTTCAATTAGGCGGAAGATTGTGCTGAAAGTGTAAAAAAAAAAACCACAACCAAACAAAAAACAAGCTACCAAGGAAGAGTAGTGGTTTGCACGGCAGGAAGTATGGTCCTCCACGTGCTTTTTGCCAGCACCACTCTTTCGTGTAAAACAGATTCTATTAATTACAAGGCTATGAAACAGATGGAGGATTGTGGCTGCATTTATCGAACACCACTCTGATGGATGGTGAGTGTGTGGACCTACATAGTGTGACACTTGCGGTGTTACCATGTTGGTGCTGGTGACCTAGGAACAGCCTTCCCGTGCAAACAAACCAACACATGACGACACCCCAAGCCCACCGCACGGTGCTGTATGACTGCAACCTTAATCACATTTAGGTAGGGAGACAGCGCGTTATCAAGTTCAGCTACAGATTCAGTGTCCTCCTTTTTCTAATTAAGCCATTTGCACTTAAGGTGGATAACACGCAGTCCCGGCCTACCAGGCAAGCAACCCTGAAATTGACAAACATTTGAATAAAGCAGGTAGAGAATAGAACTTCGTGATCCAACCAACCGCTTGCTCCAGAGTAGTTTCATTGGTTTCAGCAGGATTACTCTGAAGTGGTTGGTGGATTGCAGCCTAAAGCAGTAAGAAATGGAAAGCAAACATCCAACTTTGTAAAGTGCTACCTGCAATGAACGGCTAAAAAGACGTACTTTCATAGTAAATCTGTATTTTCAGGTTCATTTGTACATCTTAGAAAAGAAAGATAAAAAGACTTTCAAGAAGTGGACAGGAGAGTTTCTTTTTACAATCAAAAACAATCTTGCAAAAATATATTTAAATTACAGTAGATTAAGGTTTATCGAATTTTCCATTTATAAATATATATACAAACACCCCTTATGTCATTTTCTTGTCACACAAACGACATTAACGTTTCTCATTCCAACACTGCTGAAAGTTGAGCAGTTTTGTATAAAGCGTTTTAGAAAAAAGATGTCCCCTCTTCCATGTGTAAAACGTCAGGATGTGCAAAAAATACACCAATACCATAAAATACAAAACCTGCACCAGTTTGAGTACATGCAGTTAAGTGGCATTATGCATTAACTGGCTGCATGTTCTACACAGTACGCATGACTTCGGTCATCACGCTTCAGTCGTTGTCTGAACCTGCTGGAGGTATGAAAACCAGTGCGTCATTGAAATTGTGACCATATGCTCTGAGCCTATAGACACCATACATCATAACGTGCATATGATTAGGAGATAGTCCATTGAAGGTGATGGCCATGTCTGAACAGCACCCCTCCACTACTTGTTGAGGGTGATTAGTCATAGCTTCTTTAATAAGAGAGCCAACTGATTTGGTGTTAAAGACATCTTTTCCTTCAGAATCTTCTGCATTTTCAGCTTGTACTCCAGTATATTTTAGGCAGACTGCTAGTTGTTTATCCTCAGAGAGCTTCCAAATCATGCCTCCCTGTTCTGGACACTTATCAGGGTCTTCAAAAACTTTGTAAAGTCTTCTTAATGACTCTATGCTTAACACAATCCCCCCATCCCCATCTACATACTGAAGGTCTCCAGATTTGACAGTATGGCCAGTATAAAAAGGCTGTCCAGAGTCTTTTTTCAGCAAGAAATATTTGAGATTTTCAATAACAGCAAATGTAGTTGGATGTGCCAGGAAGAACCAGTTGTAGTCCTCTCTATGCTGTTCAAACGCTAGTTTGTAAGCCTTCCTCATCATTGTCCACATATCGTTGGTGTCGAGAGTAATCGAATCAAAGACTTTCACATTTTCAGAGCTGTAGAATTCTGCCTTATCACAGTGCTTGCTCCACGTTTCTTTCACTGCAGCCCAGTGTCCAAGATCTTTAGGTTTTACAAGGATAATACAGTAAACACGGATACTCTGACTAAGCCCCACACGTTCATCTTCGGAAAGGTTTAAAATGTCTTCCTTGTTTGGAGCTAGGATGTGACGATGTTCATGAGGTTTAGTCCCGTGGCCCACTTTAATATGTCCTAGGAGAGTAACCAGCACACAGAAAATCCCTCCTAGCAGCATGCCCTTCAAAAAAGAGCTGCTTTCAGAGATCATTTTTCCTAGAAAGAAAAGAAACCGTGAGATATTATTGAAAAATAAAAATATTGTCCCTGTGCAGCATCTCAAGAAAAGGGTAATTTGCTCATAAATTCAAACACAACAAAAAGTGCAGTTTCAAAATGCAATTTGCAGTGTACTACCTTTCACCTAACTGAGAAACAAGTAGTTCATTTTAATGAGGCTGACTGACAGGTAAGTTCTAGTTTGTCTTGCACCAGGGTCCCGTGACTCAAGTAGAGAAATCCATTCAAATTATATCAGAGAAGCAGAGAGAGAGAGAGCACACGTGCGCATGCTGCCAGCTTCCCATTTGTCAAGGGAACTTTGTTTAAAGAATCATTAACAAGTCAGCAAGCCAGCAAATAAGAGTCACAATGCCAGTTGCTTTGCCTTCCATCCAGGCTGACAAAGGAACCTTAACTGAGAAGTTTATTACTGCTCAGATCAGGCTAAGCTTCAGTCTTGCCACGCATTGTATGATGCCGGCTTATTCTGCAAGCTCTCCTAACCACCAAGATTTAGAATGGTTTGAGCTCGGTCTCCCGGGAAACGAATCACCAGGATTACCTCCTAATCAGATGTATTAACAGAGGGAGGAGAGAACAAGCTTTCTTTTTCCTTTCACCATGACACACTCATGGTTGCCAACTTCATTTCAAGACTTACCATTTTAGGGTTTTCTTAAACCCTAAGAGTGGCTAAAAAGATGAAAATCTCAGTTTCCTTTCAAAAGTTTCTAGCTCCTGATTGCTGTGAAGAGAAACTTAAAAAGGTGACTGTGTGGTGTGCTTTAAAGGTTTAGAAATGAACCAAAATGATAAAAGGCCAATTATTTCTCAAAACCATTCCAGATCCAATCTCATGATTTCTCAGATTGTCTGTCATGGACAACTCTGTGCGTAATAATCCAAGTGATTTGTGTTTTTAGAAATTACCAGTCATAACAACAAAGGGACTTGGGCGGACACAGGACTGGGTAACAGCTGTTGGATAAACATGAGAACATGGGAGGGAGAGAAAGACAAGGAAACAGTCAAGGGTGGAAAGAAGGAAACGTCTGCAAGAGGGCAGCACAGACGGCGTAATGCCACATAGCTGATTGCCACCCGAGGAGGAATGGACACCGGGAATCAAATGCTAAACATCAGAATCTAAGCCCCAAAGCATTTCCAGATTTTCACCCCACCCTATCCTATCCTTTCACCCAGCACCCCCTTCCCCCTCAGTACCAGAGCGATCCCAGGCTTTCCCACAGCACCCAACCTGAGTCCACCTGGGGGAGGAGCTCTTGCTCTTTGGGTGGGTTTTGTGGAAGGGTGGTGTTTTTTGGGGTGGGGTTACTAGTTTTTATGGTTTGTGATCTGCCTTGAGCCTCTGGGAAGGGTGGCGTATATTTAAATCAATCATTCTCGTGTACACTGGCAGCAGCTGTACGTACAAGGCGGCTAAAGCGGAATGGAGCTGGAACTGCTGCTCGAGGGAGGCGGGCGACTAGAGTAGCATGGAGGAGGCGGCAGGGCTCATGGGGTGTTTTCAGCCAAGCGCCTCCCCACCCAACATGCACGTTGCAGGGCTGTATCTGCGCCCTATGCAGCCCCGCAACATGCACGGGGGGTGGGTGGGTGATGCATGGGTAGTGGGGGGGGGCCATGCTTGTCCCATGGCTTCACCCTCCCCGCTTTAGCTGCGGGAGTCTCCGGGTGACACAGTGAGAGGGGGTAACCCGAACCGGGAGGGGAAAGAGCAGAGGCGTCTGGGCTGCTCCCCGTGGGTTTGGGGGGGGGTGTCTGCGTGGGGAACGGAGGGAAGAAGCACCAGAGGGATCCATGGAGCAGAGGAGGCAGCTCCCTGTGCAGGGGGGGGAGAGACATTAATTTCCCGGGGGTTCCGGGGCTCCTCCCTGCCCTGCGCCCGCCACTCACCCGTCCGACGGAAACCGAGCGCCTCCGGCCAGGCCACGGCTCTCCCCGCCCGCCCGGAAAGGAAGTCGGATTCGCTTCCTCTTCCGGCCAGGAAGGCGGAAGCGCACGCGGCAGCTGGCGCCAGACGTGGCTTCTCGCGGGGGGGGGGTTGTGTCCGTCGCACCCGCCTTCCCGCTGACCGAGAGCAACACGCCGCCCCGTAGCAC
>QEPC01011901.1:7836977-7853245 GCA_003113815.1 Sphenodon punctatus | reverse complement strand
CTGATCCCAGCCTGTCCCGCAGTGCCCAGCGAGTGCCCCCCCATGTTCCCACCAGTTACATAGTGTCCAGAAAGTGACCCCCACTACAGCCCCCCTCACAGCACAACACCCATGTATTCCAGCCTGTCACATAGTGCTCAGCTAGTGCCCACCCCTAAGACCCCTTTGCAGCACTACACCCACATATTCTAGCCTGCTGCATAGTGCCCAGAGAAAGTGCCCCACTACAGCCCCCCCCCCAGCACAACATCCACACATTCCAGACTCATACAGTACCCAGCTTGTGGCCCCCACAGTACCCCCAGGGATTCCAGTCTGCCCCACAGTGCCCAGTAAGCGCTCCCCTCAGCACAAGCTCCACGGATCCCAGCCTGTCACATAGTGCCCAGCTAGCAACCCCTACAGCGCAACCCACCCAGCCTGCCCCACAGTGCGCAGCTAGTGCCTCCTCACAGCACAATTCCCACATATTCCAGTCTGTCAGCTAGTGTCTAGCTCATCCCTCCACAACACCCCTACACCTATCCCAGCCTGTTGTACAGCGCTTCGTGCCCCACCCAGTAGAACAGCCCCAGACCCATCACACAGCACTACACCCCATAAGACCTAGTATAGCCTATTAAAGCACTTATACGAGATGACACAAAGACACTTGGGAACATGTAAAATGCAACACCAGTTTGCAACAGCTGGTGATTTGGCCTGTGCTAGGCTTAGATATTCTTAGGCAAACAATATCCTGTTTTGTTTGCCAACAGCCCAGATAACAGGCCACTATTACACACTCTCCACATCACATCCACATACACTCCATATACCAGCTGACCATCCATCATGCCAGCCTGAATGAATAGCACCAAGCACAGCACAATATAGTGAACAGCAACTATATAGGGCAGGCACACATGCCCTAGAGCAGGAGTGGGGAACCTTCCCCCTTCAGGGGCCACTTTGAAAATTATTACAAGCTCTGAGGGTCCCAAAGGTTGGAGGTGAGTGCTTATGAGGTGCACTCAGGAAGAGGAAGACCAGATCTGTCCCCTGTCCTTGCGTGCATGTCCTCATCTTTGCTCTCTTATCCGGAGCTCACTCTTTAAGTCATTGGGAGTAGGAACTGGATCCATGGGTCAGAACAAGGAACTGGAAAGGGGCCAAATAAAAAAAAAGCTGTTTACCACATTTGGTCCCCGGCGTGAGGTTTCCAACTCCTGCCCTATAGGTATCGAGGTCACACTCAAGTTATTCATGACACAACATATCACACACAAACACACCATGTGAGAGTTGAGTTCATGCTTAAGTCCTTTGCTGAAGCATGGTCTTAGAACAGCAGCCTCTTCTACTTAAAAGAGAATCTTCATTAGCAGGTAAGGTTTCATGCAACTAGTGTTCCAATTGCTGGTGGGTATTATACATGTGCACACCAGAGAACACTTTTCTGTACTATTTATTTATTCATTCAAATTTATATGCTGCCACAAGGCTCAGGGCAGCTTACAATCCATAAAACACAATAAAATTCATAGAATAAAAACACCCATCTCACCCCTCACACTCCCACTCTCCCCCACAGCCCTACCCAGAAACCCACCCAAATCTTATTTATTTATCCCTGCCTGCCAAAAGCTCTTTTAAATAAAAAAGTTTTGCACCGTCTCCAGAAGATGCCCAGGCTCGGGCTCAAATGAATCTCCTGAGGAAGGGAGTTCCACAAAATGAGGGCAGCAACCAAGAACGCTTTCCTGCACGCCCCTGCCCTACGGACAAGGGTAACCGATGGAACCCGTAGGAAGGTTGCCCCCAGCAGACTGTAGGGGCTTCGAAGAGATATGGTAGGACAGGTGATCTTTCAGATATGGGGGGCCCAAACTGTTTAGGGCTTTCAAAGGTCAAAACCAGCACCTTGAATTGTGCCTGGAAAGCTATAGGCAGCCAGTGCAGACTTCAGAGCACTGGAGTAATGTGCTCCCGGCGACTCGTCCCTGAAAGGAGCCAAACTGCTGCATTCTGCGCCAGCTGCAGCTTCCAAAGAATCATCAAGGGGCGGGTAGCCCCTCGTAGAATGCAGTGTAGTAATTTAGTCTCTAGGTGAGGGCAATGGTCAGATCCATGCTAGTCATCTAGCATGGATGACAGTGGCCAGATCCAAATCAGAAAGAAGAGGCTGCAGCCTCCTCACCAGATGGCGTTGGTAAGTGCTCCTGGCCACTGCCGCCACCTGACAATCCAGGCACAGTGATGGATCCCAAAGCACTAACATCCTAAGTACTAACATGGTTGTAGCAGGGGGTCTTCCCAGGGCCACAGGGGTCTCACTCAGGGAATTAGCTCACCCCTCTACCACACCTATTCAGCCCAAGCCTCAGCTGAATCCTCCTTTTCTGGAAGGGGGTACACTCCTATAGGACCCAACATAGGCAAAGTCCAGAGGGTATCACATTCTAGTCTTTATTAGACATAGTGTTCACCGTCCATGGGGCTGCCGGCTCCGTTGCCTCCATCCTGCAGGCCCAGGTCACTCTCAGGCTCAGGAGCAACACAACATCAACCCCCAAAGTCTATCCAGGCTCTGGTCAAGCCTTCCCCAGACACAAAGGTCCCTCCTAGGCACAGCCTCTCCCAGCTATGGGGCTGGCTCTGCCATGCCCCTGGGTGTGCTCAGCCCTCTGGCTGACCCACGCAGCCTCCTTCTTAAAGGGGCAGCAGCCCCACACAACTACTCTCCTGCTACAATGGTACTCCTTTGGGGATAGTTTGAACTGGGATTGTTTTTTCCAGGACAGAGTTTGAGGAAGGTGCAAAAAGTCCTTTGTGTAAAATGAACTCCTTTGAGCAGAGATGGTTCCAACAGCATCTTGCTGTGCATGGGAACTGGAACTGGAAATTCTCTTTTGAAAAATTAGAAAGAAAAAACAGAAAGGAAAATTTTAAATAGAAAAATGTGTTTGTTTTTCTGTTTTGGACCCTTAACAACCTTTGCATTTCTGGATTTCGGTTTCAAAGTGTCAATATGCTACAAAAGTGAGTTACATACCCACACACCCTCCAGTACACTGTTCCTGGTAGGGTGGTGGAAATGCAGCTGTGGGTTTTCAATTTATTTTCTGAGATCGTTGACTGTATTTTACTAAGGGAAGTTCCATCTGTTCAATTTTAGATACAGCTACTTGAAAACACAGGTAGCGGCAGATTCTGACTCAAATACTTATTTTGGAAGGAGCAGCACAACTGGGTAGTAAAACTGACTAGATTAAACCACTAGCAGCATAATAAACCTCACCAACAACATTTGTTCTCCTGACGAGTAGTAATCCATTGTACCTGTTTATCAGCACAATAGATTACTGGCTGCAATTTTTCCAAACCAAAAGCAAGCAGATGACTCTAGCATGGAAGGGGCTGCCTTTGTGTAAGTCGAGGTATTTGTGTATTGCAGAGTATTTGCAGAAGAAGAGAGAAGGGGGGGATGCGCCATTGCCCATGAAATGTGGCAAAAGATTGCTTATTTTATTCACACTAAGGGCAACAATTTGCTTCTGATTGCTGTGAAGTTTCAGTCTACTGAAGGGGGGAGAGTTAAGTGGGAAATTGAAAAGGAAAATAAGAAAAGCCTGCCATCTGGTGGCAAAAGTGTTGTTAGCATTTTTTTGAATTTACAGATGTGTCATGTAGCTATGAATAATTATGTTTTGCAAAAGAGTCAGAGGCTATATAGGGTTGCCCCCTTTGGTTGATTTTTACCTGACACTTCCATTTTGGCCTATGGGAGTGTCGGGTAAAAAGCCACCACAGGGGACAACCCTAAGACTATGGTGTTTAAAAGGGAAAGGGGCAACTGGCTTAATGCTACTAACAACGGCAACACAAAGTAATCAATGTGCAGGAGTGTTTAAAAATCCATATTGTTTGATTTCCCTTCTTCTTTCTTGTTTTGGGGAGTTTTTGCCTGATTAGTTAGAAAAGTGGCTTACTTTTACCTCCGTGATCCTGGTCTGGGCTATAAAATTTAGGGCTGCCTTAGAATTTGCAGGGCCCAGGGACAAGATAAAATGTGGAGCCTCTGGTGACACCCTTCCCTCCCCCCTGGCTTAACCCCCTTGGGAGCACCCTTTTCAGGGCCCTAGAGATAGCCATATTTGGGTTCTTGCTGGGAGGGAGTGGGGGCCCCACCCCCTGCCCTAGTGAAAAGAGGTTCCACTGTGGGGCCCCTGGAAGTAGAAAAAATAGCAGGGTCCAGGGTGGTTGCCCTGTAGGAAGGCCGGTCCCATTGAAATCAGTGGCTCAGCTCCCATTGACTCGAATGGCAGAGGACTGTCCCTTAGACCACACCACAGATGGCCAGACTTATGGAGTACTTGATCCATGCGTCAGCCTTGAGTTATCTTCCAGGGCATGCCCCCCACACCCCTGTAGTTGTAGGACACCTCAGCAACTGGTCTCAGGAGTGGAGAGGTATCCATCTCTTTAGAGAGAGTCTTCCCCACTACACTGGAGGAACTCCTAGCTCTCCACACTGGAGGATCTCATGTGCCTCACTGGAGGAGCTCTTATCAGCCTCCTTAGAGACACTACTTGGGGTTCTAGTTCCATTCTTCTCCCTAGAGGCAATCTTTGAGAGGCTGGTCCCCCTCCCCACACTCGAGACTAGTAGATTCCAACCTATCCCTTGGGCACCCCTGAACATATTGGGTGTTTTTAGACTGACACCTGCTCTTCTTGTGCTCTGCTCCACCCGCCTGGTGGCCTGTCCGTAAAAAGGTGGGCCACCATGGGGTGAGACGGAGCAGGAGTGGAGTAGGTGCTGCCTGCTCTGGTCCAGCTCTGCTCACGGTGCTCCAGAATATCCCAGAGCACCGCAAGTGGAATGGCCCACCCAGACCTAGAGCACTGGCCAGGGGTGGAGCAGCGGTCCGTCTACGTGCAGACGGGCCACTGCAGCTCCGCTTCTAGCTGGAGTTAACTTGGCAACGGCCATAGAACTGCAGATAGCAACCTAGAGCTGCGGACGACAACCTAGAGCGGCTGGTGATCTGCCCACAGCTCTATGGTGTGGGGGAGGGGGTGCTGCCGAAGTGGACTGCAGTCCACAGTGGCGGTGGCCTCCATTTAAACCCGTCATTGCCAGAGCAGACCCGGGGTGGCCCTCCTGGAGCAGACCTGAGGGTAGCCACCCCCGGGTCCATCTAAAAACACCCATTTTTTGAGCACATACCAGTTAGTAAGATGGCCAGAATCAAACCCTTCATCGCCATCAGACTCCATTAATTTAATAATCATTCTGTTTGACTGAGCTCACGCAATGGCCACCTGATGAGCTGCCATTCACCAGCTGACGTTCTGCCCCAGAACATGACACAAGAACCACAACAAAGCTGTATCAATATTTAAAAAGCAGAATAAAAACTTCTCTTTTATACATCGGAAACTTCAAATTATATTTATCATCCATATCTCCTGCTTTGAAAGAAGAACTGCCAGCAGCTTGGTAAACATAGACTGCAGGTAGATACAGGAGAACCACTTCATACGTACTTCTTTGGTTTGCGCTGAAATGTTGTACTGATGCGCTATAGCAGTTCACTCACATATTGCATATGTCCACAAACTGCTTGTTGGAAAGACTTTGCAGTTGGTTCTCATTCTACCTGCATAGCCCAAGCCTTCACAAAGCACCATTCATGGTGCACTTTGAGGGCAAGCCAGGTTGTTAGGACCCATAGGACTTGAAACCAGGCCTTTCGACTCCGAGGCCATTGTCTTGCACTGTGAACCATGTGGAAACAGTTGATAGCTTTGGTCTGAGCATCCAAATCCCCTATTCCTGATAACAGCCTGGCCACAGGGCCCCTGACTGGTTAGGTGTGATCCTTGCAGCTGGTCTATTTATCTTCCAGAACTACTTTATGGGTGAAAACAGACATTCACCTTAACACTGCTTGGACATTTCTTATGCGTGTTGCAGGGCTGCATAGGGTGCCAGTACAGCCCTGCAACATGCATAAGAAATGTTATTTATTTATTTATTATTTATTGTAAACATTTGCTACCCTGCCCCTCCTGCCACAGGCAGCTCAGGGTGGCTTACAATCACTAAAATCATCAAAGCTAAAACAACACATAAAAGGAGAAAAAAATATCACATCCCAACCCCACCCAATCCAAATCCCCCCCATCCCATCAACCCTCTCCCCTGCCAAACGCCTGGCGCCCTGTTAAAGCGGGGTTACGTGCATGTCTGCTTTCACTCTATGACTTTTGCCAGTGCAAGATCAGATCCTTACTTTCCAGGCCATTGTCTCTCACAGCTGAAATGAATATTTGCAGCAACTGCAATATCCAACAAATTTGCTTAATTTGATTCAGGTCCAGCAAAGCAGATACCAACAGCTATTGTCGACGCGCCTGGAATAAGACAAGGACTCCAAGTTGGGGTTTTAAAGGCCACACTCTTTATTCGAATTGTGATTAGGCTAAGTGGGGTAATTGCCTCTAAGCAATTCAGGTCCAGCACTCCCCACTCGTATAGCTCTCGTTACCATAATCAAAACAGGGCTTGGCCTGGATGTGCCCTCCAGTGCCAGCCCAAAACACGTCTCCCCTTCTCTCACTGCCCCGAAGCCGTGATTGAAGGGGACAATGTCCTTTCCGGACTGGAGCAAGGATACAGCGCCGAAGGATTGAGGATCGTGCTTGTCCTTGCCCTCCTTCTGACTGGCACCTCTCCCTGGGATGTGACCCTCACGCTTGCCGTCCCCTGCTTTTGCGCCAGGTGTCACCTTTCCATCTCTTAAGGAGATGCCTCCAATTGCTATTTGCTTAACTATTTAAACCAAACAGTGCTGGACCCCTGCCACAGAGGGACCGCTGATCCCACATCGGACGATCCCGACCCCCACCCAGCCTAACCTAACTTAAAATTTCCACCAACTTTGCCTTTAAGGTGGTCAAATAAAGTTCATTGCTCTCCGGTGACAAGCGCACCCCATCCGTGCGATAAAGCTCAGGGGACCTGTGGGTAATGCTATGATGAGAGATCTGCATCCTTCCCTTAGAGTATAGCCATTTCCCCACCTCCCTGTTGATATTGCGCTGGGATTTATCGACCTTCCGGGGGCTCAGGGCTTTATCCCACCTCAGATGGGCCACCAGGTCTGTCCATACTACGGTAGCCCTGGGAAAAATTTGCTCCACCTCTAGCAGATCGGCCCTGATGTTAATGACCATTGCTACCCCCTGTCATTCTCCCCTAAATGGATTACCATAATGTCCGGTGGCCTGTTAGCCCCCACTGAGCAAAGCGTGGTGAGTAACTGATGCCACCGCATGCCACTCCGAGCCATCCAACGAAGCTCAGCTCTGTCCGCCAGTCCCAGCTGGGTTCCCCAGCGAGTCTGGCCAGCAGCCTTTGCGGCCCACCTCACTAAACTGTGGCCGATGATCCACGCCAGTCTCCTGTTGCTAAACCTCACTGTACCTCGCTGTACCTAAATTAAGATGGAAGACAACCTGTTGCGTACCAGCTCCCGAACATACGTGCGATATGCCCGAGAGCGCCACCGCCCCACTGCTTGTATCCCTTGCTCGGGGAGGCCAGCAGCGGCCGTGAAGGATACTACCCCGATACAGAAGGAGTGGGATCCATATTCTGTGGGTGGAAGGCCGAGATGGGACAGAGCTTTTCTCAAGACCGCAGTAAACTGGTAACGGGTGACAGAGGGGCCATGACTATGCCTGAAATAGGGCCCCCCCTACTGGTGGTTGAACTCCACTGTACTCTTCCACTGCTCTTACAGAGCACAACTCGATGGATCCCGCTCTGTGCAGTGTCACAACATGGCCTTTTCTCCTCTGATCCGTCTTTGACCAATGGAGGTGCAAGCAGAGTGTGTCACCACCCAATCTTACGTCGTCAATGGAAAGGGCTTGCCCTGAGAAATCTCGCCCGGACTCCGTCACGAGCTCGCTAACTTGAAAGGCTCCGAAAAAGGCGAACTTGAACGCTGTTGCAAACAATAACACTTCAAAGGAGCTAAAAGAAACTTGGTTAAGGGCATTAACTATTCTAAGGAGGAGAGCGGATGTGATTGGGGCCCTAGTATTCGCTCTCTAATCTGCTCTCGTGACCAACTCTCAACCATCCTGTGGTAGAAAAAACCTCGGTCGGGGACGGGGGGAACCTGCCAGCCCACTCATGAAACCCAGTGCTGACATTTTACTGGTGATGGTACCCACTGCCGCCCCCCGGCCCCTCAATGCTAGGGCAAACTGTAACATATGCGCTTTGGGAATGGGAAAGCCCAATCCCCAGCCCTACTGTGCTTGAAATTCCTGGAATTCACGGACGGCCCTCATATATGCTGCCCGGGTCCGCGATGCCAAGGATCCTTGTATGACGTTGAACAGCTCTAGGATCCAAGGCTCCACAGTGCTGGGGGCAGGGGCTCTGGTAACAGGCTGGCTCCAGGGGTCAAGGAGTGAAATCACTCCCTCTGGAAGTGAGAAAGGGCATCAGTTATCCCGTTACTAATGCTGGGTACATGCCATGCGACAAACAGGATGTTATGTTTCAAGCACGCCGACACCAATGCCCTAACTAACTTCATGACCTGGGGAGATCTACATGATAACGAGTTGATGACATGTACTACTGCCATATTGTCACACCAGAAGAGGACGGAGCGGCCCCGGAATTCGGCAGCCCATATGTGTACTGCCACTACAATCGGAAAAAATTCCAGGAAGGTCAAGCCCTTCATGACCCACTGCTCCGTCCACTCCTGCGGCCAAGGGGCAGTGCACCACTTGTCCCGGAAATATACCCCAAAACCACAACCACCAGTCACGTCCGAGTGAACCTGGAGCTCAGCCTTGAGCAGGAGCTGCTCCCGCCAGAAGCTGATCCCATTAAACCCTTCCAGGAATTCCGCTCAGGTTCGGAGATCGCTTCTCATCTCACTTGTGACCCTTATGTGATAATGCACGTGTGTGTGTGTTCCCCCACAACTTGCAATACAGGTGTGCCAGGAACGCCCGACCGGGTACAACCACTCTGCAGCCGAAATTGAGGCTCCCCACTAAGGACTGCAACTCTCTCACTATGACCTTGGCTGCAACTTAGCAGCCCGAGATTTTTTTCCTCAGGGTATCCAGCTTATCCCTAGGAAGGCGGGAGAGGGCCCTAACTGTATCGACCTCTATACCCAAGTACCTGATGGAGGTAGCAGGACCCTCCATTTTTGGGGGGGCCAAAGGGATCCCCAGCTCGTCTGCCACCCCATGGAATGTTTCCATTAGCTCCACGCACTCCCTTGTCCCAGTTCTATCAACGAAGAGGAAGTCGTCAAGGTATTTGGTCATTTCCCCCCCTTTCGCCCACTGCTGGACCACCCATTCAACTATGGAACTGAAGCGCTCAAATGCAGAGCATGAAATTGAACAGCCCATTGGCATTGCCCAGTTGAAATAATACTGGCCTTGGAACTGAAAGCCCAGGAGGTGAAAACTCTCTGGGTGGGCTGGCAGAAGCCGAAAGGCAGACTTGATGTCCACCTTGGCCAACAACGCTTTAGGGCCAGCCCGCCTCACCAACTGTACTGCCCTATCAAATGACGCGTAGTGAACGGTTGTAAGCTCCTTGGAGATGGCATTGTTTACTGATTCTCCACGGGGGTGGGAGAGGTGGTGGATGAGACAGAATTCCCCTGGGGCTTTCTTTGGCACTACTCCTAGTGGGGAAACCACCATGCCCGCCAACAGGAGGGACTGATATGGCTTGGCAACTCTACCTTCCCGCACTTCCATCTCCAGTTTAGCTTTTACTACTCCTTCCATTCCTAGCATGGATTTAAGATTAGGGACTGGGTTCGCTTGCTGTTGAACCCCTACTGCTGGTATCCTAAACCCCTCGCGAAACCCAGACACTATATACGCTACCTCCTCCTTATTTGGGTGATTCCGTAATGCCTTTTCCAACTTCTCGACTTTAACAGGGGTTGAGGCCCTTTCCCACAGTGCTCCCTGTTGACCCACCCTGGCCACCTTTGACTTGAAGACCTGCCTGGCTCTTCCCTTTCGCCCACGGCTGCCTCCCCTTGTTGCATGCCGTAGTGGTGTGCCTCCCCCCAGCAAATGGTGCAAGCATGGTGGAACTTACACCCGCTGCAGCCGCACTTTCCCGAGCATGCGAACTCCCAGCATTGGGTACCACTTGCACTTTGGCCCAGCTCCCCCTCCCCCTGGCGGCGGTGCCTGCGTCGAGAAAAAGGAACGGGCGCGCAATGGCACAAGCTAATGTAAGCAGGGAGCTAGAGGCAGTCAGGCGGCTGTCCATACAGGAGCGGCTGGCCGACTGCACAGCCATGATGGTCCAAATGGCGGCCATGCAGCAGGGGCATTCCTCTGGGTTGCATATGGTGGTGACCCCTTTACCAGCTGAGCATGGCCCAGAGTGGGCCGAGCAATGGGAGGAGGGGATCCCCTCCCCAGCAGAGCAATGGGCTCAGGGTGCGCCTGGGCCAGATGGGGGAGCGCAGCCTGCGAACTATGGCGGAGCAGTACCAACCCCCACCGCCAGCAGTGGAACCACGCCCAGGAATCCCACGCCCAGGAATCCCACGCCCAGGAATCAGGTATGTGGGGGACTGGGGTGGCGGGGTACCCGCCTGGGCCAGCCCAGCCCCCAGGTTATCAAGCAGTTGGTGGGTGGGGCCCGGCAACAGGGTCAATGGCGACCCCCCCATCGGTTACCAGGAAGGGGCACCAGGGGAAGACTGCCCACTGGGCAGGAGTGACTACCGGTGCCCCGGGATCCGCAACACCGTCAGGGGTAGGGAACGAGGCACCCCGCCTTTGGTGGAACGGAGCCTGGGTACCTGCTTGGGGGTTGGGAGCCACAAAGGAAAAGATATGGTGGGGCAAATATGTAGATATTTTCGCCCAGCTGTTCACGGACCTAATTCCCGACCCGGGCATTAAGGAAGTTCAGAAAGATAAGGAAAGATTCTGCTGCCACAAAGCAGACAGAAATTGGGCGAACTGGACCCTGGCCTTTTCAGTCTATCAGGGCATCATAGTGCAGGCTTACCCGGATAATCTTGCTGGATTCCCTTCACTCCCTTGGCTTTTGTGGCTCTGTCCATAACTGGTTCTCCTCCTACCTCTCTGACCGCTCCTTTAATGTGTCTCTCTCCAACTCCGCCTCCTCCTCCTTCCCCCTCTCAGTTGGTGTTCCTCAAGGCTCTGTTCTTGGCCCTCTCCTCTTCTCGATCTATACCTCATCCTTAGGCAAACTCATTGCCTCCCATGGCTTCCAATACCACCTCTATGCTGATGACACTCAACTCTATCTCTCTACTCCCTCTCTCTCTCCCTCTGTTCAAGCTCGTCTCATCAACTGTCTCTCTGACATCTCTACCTGGATGTCTCAACGTCAACTCAAACTCAACATGGCTAAAACTGAACTCCTTATCTTCCCCCCTCATCCTTCCTCTCCTTCCTCACTGTCAATAACTATTGATGGAGTCACCATCCTGCCTGTCCCCCAAGCCCGTAGCCTAGGCTTCATCTTTGACTCAGCCCTTTCTTTTAAACCCTACATTGACTCTGTTGCTAAATCCTGTCGCTTCTCCCTCCATAACATTGCTAAGATTCGCCCTTTTCTCTCTGTCTCGTCTGCCAAAACTCTTGTTCATGCTCTGGTCATCTCTCGCCTCGATTACTGTAACCTCCTTCTCACTGGCCTTCCCCGGTCTCACCTTTCTCCCCTCATCTCTGTCCAAAACTCTGCTGCCAGGGTCATCTACCTCGCCAGTCGCTTCGACCATGTGCAGCCCCTCCTCTCTTCGCTTCACTGGCTTCCCCTTCCTGAACGAATCCTGCACAAGCTCCTAGTCTTCACCTATAAAGCTCTTCACAACCTTGCTCCCCCCTACCTCTCTGCACTTATCGCCCTCCATACTCCAGCCCGTGCACTTCGCTCCTCCTCTGTCCCTTCTCTCACCCTTCCACGCCTTCCCTGCTCCCCTAAGCGCCTTCGTCCCTTCTCACTTGCTGCCCCCCATGCCTGGAACTCCCTCCCTGTCCACATCCGCCTTGCCCCCTCCCTTCATACCTTCAAATCTCTCCTTAAAACTCACCTCTTTCGCTCTGCTCTGTCTGACTCTTTATCCTGCTGAGCCACTATTCCTATACCTACGATCGGTTTACCCTTATCCTTGCAACATGGACCTGCCTGCTGTCATTCTCATCGTAACCAAGCCAAGTACGTGCACTTGAGACCTCGCATCTTCATGAATGTTAGACCCCTTGTCTCTCCCTCTGTTCCCCTTCCTAAGTCTCTCCCCCAGCTCCTGTCTCTCAGATTGTAAGCCCTAGGGGCAGGGACCGTGTCTATTTTATTACTTTGTAAAGTGCCAGGTACACTGCTGGCGCTATATAAATGTTTGTTAATAATAATAATAATAGGGCGTATGCCCTGATGAAGTATGTGGACATAATCCACTGTGCCTACGACACAGGCCCCCCTGGTGGCTTAGGTATGACGAGGCATTTCGACATTGGGCATCATACACGTCCGGGCTGAGGTGGGACATTCACACTCACGATCTCTGGCTGAATTGCATTAGTTTGTGCCATTGTGCGCCCGCCTGCTCCTTTTCCCCAAGGCAGGCGCTGCCACCGGGGTGGGGGTGGGGGAAAGCTGGCTGCGTGACTGGGCTGGTCCGGCTCTTCTTTTTGGCCTTTCCCATGTTGCTGCCTTGCTTTGCTCCCCTACCAATTTAGCCGTATGGGGTGAGGGTGTGTGTGTGTGGCAGCTGCCCTCCCCATCCTCCTTGTTCGCACCGGTGATAAGGCGAGTCGCACTGCCACCCGCCAGCTGCGGTTCCTCGCTCTGGCCTGCCGACACCCCCCTCATCTCCCAGGGGAAGGACCCTCCATGGCCCGCAAGCTGCTGTTGGCTCCTGGCTACCTCGCCGAACGACGAGAGAGTCGCCCGAGCCGGCAGTGAGGCTCCTCCCATTCAGGGGAGGACCCTCCACACCGCGCCACTGGGTTGGTCAGCAGCCCGTTGCCAGGGCAACCCTGGCCGGGCCCGGCCAAATTTCCCGCCGGTGCGGTTCCTTTAACTGCTTCGCAAACCTCCCTGCATCCTTGTCCCTCCCTCAGGGGAGCGCAACAAGGGGCCTGCTGGCCGCTATTGCTGGGAGCCAGGAGCTGTTCTCTCCTACTTCATTGGACATCGATTTTGATTATTCCAGTTTGGTTATTTTGTTTATTTCAGTATTTTGGTTATTTGGACTGGTCAGTTTGATCATAATTTGGTATTTTGATCACTTTGCGTGAGGCCACACAAGCTGAGGCGACCTGATCCCCACGTGGCAGGCAATCACCACGGTTACACTGTGGGGCCAGCGTGGGGAGATGGCCCCACTGCGAGGAAGCCGGATGGTTCTCAGAGCTCCTGCCCTGACTGGGGTGGGCTGTGGTGCTGGCCACACGAGTGGGCCCCCTTGGCCTGCTCTGCCTCCCTTCCCCAGCCTGACTGAGATCCCGTCCCTGGCTGTGATATGGCTGCGCATGATGGGCGACAGCACCCGTTGCTTAAGGCCCCACAGTGGTGCTCCCAACATGGCAGGGCAAGCGAGGTCCCTCCACACGAGTAGCCCCACCTTGGGCAGCCATTCCCCCAGTTGGGTAAGGCTGCTCCGTGATGCATCCTCAGAAATGTTTCCCAAGTTGCGTTGCGTAGCAGTCAGCAAACAGCTGTTGGGCGCCGGCTGCCCCGGGAGGGGTAAGGCTACCCAAGGTGTGGTAGTCTTCCCTGCCTGTCTTGTCTGGCTGCACCCTTTGTTTCAGTGCTACTGCTGAAAGAAGTAACCAAATTACCCGAAGGATCAAACTGAATAAACAAAATGCCAAAGTGGATAGGCATCTATCTGTTTTGATTGCAAGTATTGTTCAGCTATCCAGAGGACTATCAGAAAATACAAATAATATTAATGAATACCAAACCTAGTGTTTGTTTCAGCCCTCCAATCCTGCTCCGAGCCCTACTGCTTGCTTCCAACCTTGCTTGCCTTACCCTTCTCCGAACCCCTTTCAGACTGACTTCCCAGCACTTGAGCTCATGGTTTGCCTTTTGGGCCCTGTCTTATGGATTTCTTCTTTCCTGTCAGGTCCTGATCCTGCTTTACCCACCAAGAGTCTGGATCCTGCGAAGACCACTCACAACCTGGTGCATTACACAGGCTTACTGACACAGGCTATATGGAGTTCATCACTTCGACCATATGCTATTGCCCCCTGTGACTTCACTGGGCTGATCCTACCGCGTGATTTTCAGAAGGTCGGCAGCATCCATTTGCAGTTGTCTCAGAGACTGCATGTTAGTTACCCTGCAAAAGTCATTGCTTCATTACGTTCAGGCAGTTTGCCAACTCACATGATTCCTCTAGTCAGATTGGACACGTACTCCTTGATAAAGGATGCGTCGAGTGCGCATTTAGCCAGACACCAGGGATAGTAGCTGAACTGGCTGTCAGGATAACATACTAGAGCAGGGACTGACCACAGGTGTTTCTAGCGCTTGGGTGACTACTCCACCCTTACTGGCCAGCACTGCACCTCTGGAGCCTCTGATTGGTTGGAGTAAAGTTACACCCTATTGGTCACTGTGGGTTGTTTATCTCTGGCTATAGACTGCCCCAGCAGACACCAGAGGGTCTGCTCAGTGAAGAAGTTTTTGAAAGTGCTTACCTCCTCCTTCTGTTATACAGAGCTCTAGCACACTTTTATGTTCTGGCTTTACAAGTTTCCTTCTAACATGCCACATTGCCTAGCTGATGAGGTAGTGACTCCTTTGTTGTTTAACCTTTTCACAGAGGTGGGCAGTACACAATGTAGTTCAAATGATCTCTTTTATTGCACCAACTGTTGTTGGTGGAAATGTGCAAGCTTTCGGACCTCACAGGGTCCTTCCTCAGTCAACTAGGAGTCAGAACGGAAGATCTGAGCAAAGCACATTGGCTGTATATCATGCAACAGAAGACCGGGAGGGGAGAGATAGGGAAGGGGCGTGGTACAACAGGGAGCCAGAGTGAGAGGCAAAGCAAACCTCTTCACCACATCTTCAATCCTGTATTTCTTCTCCTGTGATATTTGGAACTGGTAAATGATGAAGACTAGCCCTTCCCATTTCCTCCTAATATTTGTAGCCCTCCTTCCTCGCAAAGAAAGAAAGAAAGAAAGAAAAAGAAAGCGAGATCTTATTTGGCTTCTAGTTACACAGATTTTGATGGGTAATTGAAGAAGGCAATTATGGACTGAAATGTTGCTGCTAGTCATACATTGGTGATGTTATTAATGTGGAGACTTTGTCTCATTAAATATATAACAACTCTGAGGCAATGTCTGTATCTAATATGAGACATAATTCCATAAATATTCAGCAATTTCCAATAATAACAGGCCCTGTGAGCTAAATCCTGTTCTCAGTTAGGCTGTGTAAGCTCTACTATTACTACTTATTTGTATAATGCTACTAGGCATCTGCAGTGCTTTACAGTCATAGACTTTTGGAGACAGTCCCTGCCCAGTGGATTTACAATCTAAGATGGACGAGGATGAGGGGAACAGGCAGATACATATTCTCATTTGACAGATGGGGAACTAAGTTTGAGAGAGTGTGACTTGCCCAAGGCCAGTGAGTTTGTTGGTTAGAGTGAGATTCAAACCCTGGTTTCCCAGGTCCAAGTCCAGCACTAGGGATGGGCGAACGCGGTTCGGTAGTTCGGTGTTCGGCCCGAACTCGGCCTGTTCGGACAACCGAACACGAACATGAACACGAACACGAACGCACCGAACGGACCGAACACCGAACACCGAAATAGCGAACACACCGAACGGAACCGAACACCGAACGATGAAAATGGCGAACACACCGAACGGAACCGAACACCGAACTATGAAATGGCCGAACAGTTCGTTCAATTCGAATCGCGTTCGGTTGTGTTCGGGTGGCTAAAACACGGTCTTCTGTCAGGTCACTGGAAGGCCAAATGTAGCAGGGAGGGGGATGTCATTTGACTCAGCTAGGAGCAGACTTCCAGGCACCAGGGGTGGAGGGCTTGGAGTAGCAGCCAGCCTGATGAAGAATCACCATCTCTTTTCGCCTCAGACCACTGGCTTGGCAGTCTATGATTGGCCACGGGCTAGGCTGCACGGAGCCAATGGGGCTGATTTGAGGTGGGCGCAGCAAGAAACAAAACTCT
>QEPC01011901.1:7822902-7836570 GCA_003113815.1 Sphenodon punctatus | reverse complement strand
CTGTGATTCAGCTTTAGGGTTTGTTGGAGTTATTCATAGCATTTAGAATACATTTATTAGTTAGGTAGTTAGTTAGTTATTAGTGTAGATATAGAGATATAAATATTTGATAAAAAAATTCAATAAAATTTTTTTAAAAAATTATATATTAAAAAACATTGTTTTTTTCGGGCCGAACGGCCGAACGCGAATGCGCGAACCACCCGAACACCGAACGACCGAACACGAACGCACAACCCGATGGCGAACGAACCGAACGGCCGAACACGAACGTACGACCTGCCCGAACAACCGAACACGAACGGCCGACACACGAACGGCTGAACCGAACGGGCGAACACGAACGCGAGGTACGACCGAACGACCGAACACGAACACACGAACCGAACGTGGCCGAACCGAACGGCCGAACGCGAACACACGAACCGATCGCGGCCGAACCGAACGGCCGAACACGAACCGTGATCTGTTCGCCCATGCCTATCCGGCACCTTAAATCACTACATCACACTGGCCCTCCGAGTAACTTCATTGAGGAGAATGGAGGTATTTGAGATTTCCACTGCTGCAACTAAGGGTGTGCTCCCACAAAGAGCGAAATCGAATGAATAAGTCCTTAACTCGTGTGTACTTTGATATTACTCACACATCAAATGACGGTATTCAGGAGTAAGAGTTAAAATATGTTCTCTGCAATAATGAGTATATAATCCCCTTCAATTCCCAAATTTAAGTATCTTGTAACGTGAACCCCTTCAGTATTTGATTGGCGAACACAGCATACCAAACATTCCCAGGTTGCATCTCCTGCTATGAACTCTGTGCTTCCTCTTGGGATGCAACATCCTGGAATGCTTTACATACAAAGCATGAAGGGATAGGTCGCCTCATCTGTATTTTCTTGACATACCAGTGGGGCCTGTGGTCATGCATTTTGTATTGCAGTTTTGAAGTCTGGTGTGAAGTGAACAATAGCAAAGTGAGTTACCAAAACAAAAAGTTTACTTTGACTTTGCTGACTTGTTTTTGCTTTGTACATCATGTGAATATGCCCTAAGAGGTGTATTTGCCCCATGATCTCTGCAGAACTTCAGTGGTACATTTGTGTTGGGAGCTGCCCCCCTCAGCAGCCTGCATTGCAGATGTGAATAAAGTGGTCCCTCTACAATCTATTGGATCAGATCCTCAGCAAAACAAAATAGCTGCTTGGGCTTCACTGTGTGTATACTTGGGAAGAGGTATGTTGATTTACACCGGATGGACATCCAGTTTTAGGTTCTTTTGGATGAAAAATGCTGTGTAAATGTGGAGTGCTGAATTAGTATCAGCTATTGTTACTGCAAGTTTCGGGACACGTTTGCAACTACCTGACTCTGCTCTATTGAGTCCCAGTGCTCATGATTTTCAGAAGCGGAGCAAGCTTTTCCAGAGACTCAGTCCATAAACATTATTTTTTATTAATATAGTGCCAGGTGGTACATCTCTGCCCCAAGAGGCTTAGGAAGGACAAGGGAGAAGAGACAAAGGAGAGGGGAACAAATAGAGACAGGAATTAATTCACAAAGTTGAGAAGGTGCATGTACTTGGCTTGGTTACAGGGGACGGGGAGAAGGAGACCCTGAATGATAGGACAGTAGAAGGATCATCAGTGGGCAATTTGTGGGTTTGAGGAGCTAGGGAAAGAGGTAGGATTTTAGTAAGGATTTGTAGGTTGGGAGGAGGGAGGGAGCATTCAACAGAGTGAGTGCATACAGGGAGGGAGTTCTTGGCATAGGAGAAATTTTAAACAGACATTTTAAAACTAGGATGCTTCACTGTGTTCTATTTTCCCTCTCCGTTGTCTCCTTCTCCCTTGTCTTTCCTAAGCCTCTTGGGGCAGAGATGTACCTGGCACTATATTAATATAATGTTTATGGACTGTGTTCAGATATGGAAGGGGTTCACATTACAAGTTACCTGTGTTCTATTTCAATGGAAGCCTATTAACTCAATCTTGATAATACTGTCCCTTGACTCTTCAGATAAGATGACCCTCGGAGCTACTCATTTAAGTCTCTGTTCTGTGTGTTGCAGGACTGATTTTTGTTGTTGTTTGTTGTCTTTCCCTCCGCCCAGTAGCAACTCCCGTGGGAGAAATCATCAAGGGTCTGCTCACATTCCTAGAGGACTCCAGTTGTGAAGTAAGAAAAGGCATAAATTGGGGAAATGCGTTGTTACGTTCAATAGAATTCTGCTTTATGCCAGTTGAGGCTCTCCCCAGTGTGTTCAGATTAAATAAGTGGGCAGTGCAGTCAATATGGACAATCTAAAATGTTCAACAGTCAGAGTTGGAAGGAATTCAAAGGGTTATTTAATCTAACTTCTGCCATAAACAGGATCCACAGTATCTACACCATCCTGGAGAGTTGCCCGTCTTACCAATTTTTAAAAGCTTCCAGAGATGGGGCCTCCTCCACCTCCCGTAGCACATTATTCTACTGCTTAACTGTCATGAGTCATGCTCTGAAAAATTATGAAGAAAAATGATATAATAATAATAAGACATGTCAGATTCTTTCATACGTCTTGTCTGCTTTGAGGTTTTAGAACGGGCATGGGGGATTCCCCCCCGCCCCAACCACTTTGAAAATTTGCACATGCTTCATGGGCTGGATTATAGTTGGGGTAAGGGTGCTTAAAGCATATGCTCACGATGGGCAAAGAAAGAAGGGTGGCAATGTGGATCTATGCCATTGATCAGGGGTGGGGAACCTCAGGTCTGGGTGCCAAATCTGGCCCCTTAGATGACCCCTTTCTAGTTCCTGGATCCCATTCCTATCTCAAAGCACTGAAAAACTCAGCTGAGGGTAAGAGAGCAGGGATGAGGGCATGCACACAAGGATAGGAGACAGATCTATGACACAAATCCATGGTCTGGACCTTCCTTTTCTTGAGTGCACCCCTGCCCCCAGCTTCTATGCAGCCCCTTGGAGCTTCTACTAATTTTCAAAGTGGCCCCTGAGAGGGAAAAGGTTCCCCACCCCTGCCAAATATCCATCCCCTGTCCTTGAACGCACGCTGTCATCTCCCCTCTTTTCATCCCGAGGCTCACTCAGTGCTTAAGGGTAGCCTTCCCTGCTCCCCTATGTGCCTTCGTCCCTTCTCACTTGCTGCCCCCCATGCCTGGAACTCCCTCCCTGTCCACATCCGCCTTGCCCCCTCCCTTCATACCTTCAAATCTCTCCTTAAAACTCACCTCTTTCGCTCTGCTCTGTCTGACTCTTTATCCTGCTGAGCCACTATTCCTATACCTACGATCGGTTTACCCTTATCCTTGCAACATGGACCTGCCTGCTGTCATTCTCATCGTAACCAAGCCAAGTACGTGCACTTGAGACCTCGCATCTTCATGAATGTTAGACCCCTTGTCTCTCCCTCTGTTCCCCTTCCTAAGTCTCTCCCCCAGCTCCTGTCTCTCAGATTGTAAGCCCTAGGGGCAGGGACCCTGTCTATTTTATTACTTTGTAAAGTGCCATGTACACTGCTGGCGCTATATAAATGTTTGTTAATAATAATAATAATAATTAGATCCAGGGGCCAAATCCAGGAACTGGAAAGTGGCTTTTGTATTATGTCCCTTTTATGCAAGATGCTGGAGACAGTCTACAACAATAACAGGGGGCTTTATTTCCAAGCCCCATATAGAGACTCTGCCATTTGCTTCTCTTCTTGCCTTCCTCTTTGCTTCCCCTTGATAGCCTCCTTTTGATCCTGCAGCAAAGCTACAGGAATCTCAAGAGGACAAGCTTGCAAACTGAAACCAAAGGTGTCTGGGCAACTTTTAGGTTGGTGGCTGCCAGGGAGTTTGGCCTCTTACAATTTTACACATTACTATGGAATACACAATGAATGAGTTTTTTCAGATGGATACGAGGCTGGACACCCCCGGAGTTGCACCCCTGTATCTTGCCCGCAACCAGCCCTGCTTGGGTTGGGTTTAAACAGATTTGGCGGGATCCCCGGCCTGCAGTCTGCCTGCTCAGCACCCCACCCATCTCACCATAAAGTCAGTGTGGAGTAGTCAGAGAGCTAGTGTGCTGGACTGGGACCTGGGAAGCCTGGGTTCGAGTCCCGCTCTAGCCATGAACTCACTGGGTGGCCTTGGACAAGTCACAAATCTCAGTCTCAGTTCCCTATCTGTAAAATGGGAATATGTGTGTGTTTCCCTGTATTCCTCTCATCCTTGTCCATCTTGGATTGTAAGCCCACTGGGCAGGGACTTGTCTCTGAAAATCTGTGACTAAAGTGCTACGTATGCCTAGTAGCGCTATAGAAATGATAAGGAGTAGTAGAGTTGTGGGCTAGAGCGGCTGCAGTTCTACAGTGTTGGCTGGGGTAACGGCTGGCTGGAAGTAGAGGAGCAGCATGGGTCCACACATTAGACAGACCGCTGCTCTGCTTTGGGCTGGTACCCTGGGTTTGGCTGGCCAGCTCTGCTAGCGGCACTCTCGGATGGTCTTGGGGGACTATCAACATCTGGTGGTCTGCCTTTAGATGGATGGGCCACCTGGGGGTAAAGTGGAGCAGAAGCGGGGCTGCTGTCTGTCTGAAAACACTCATTGAGTAGAAAAAGATCTAAAATCTACACAACACGGATAATCTTGCCATGCAATAGTGAACAAAATTGCAAAACTCAGTGAGTAAATCGAAAAGGGGAACCCAGGCATTGTTCCTGTAGGATAGGTGCTAGAAAAGAAAATGGGTAGATTGAAGGTTCAAGTCTGTTTTAAGTAAGGGGACGTTATGCATATGTGTGATTTCTTTCACTTTTAAAATAATTTTTAAATTTAACATTTAAAAAATTATTTTAAAAGTAAGAATCCACACAGGAGAGAAACCCTGTACATTCCAGAAGTGTGAAGAAAACTTCAGGAGAAGTTGGGGGACTCAATACACACCAGAGAAATCACACAGGAGAGAAACTGTACATGTGCTGTCACTGGGAAATACTACAGGGTGAGCTCAGTCCTCAGTACACACCAGAGAATCCACCATGCAGAAGAACGGCCCTATAAATCCCTAAGTGCACACAAAGCTGCGTGCAAAGCAACTATTTAAGTTTTCACATTGCAGCAGAAAGACTGAATATAGAAAAGACAGAATAGAACAAGTCAGCAAATAAATCCTTCAGAAAAACTTCAGTTCTGCCTGCATTTCCCCCGCACTACATTAAGGGTGAAAACAGACATGATGCTAACCACCCTTTAACCACCCTTGGTGGTTATTTATGCATGTTGCAGGGCTGTATTGGTGCCCTATGCAACCCTGAAACATGCATAAATGACCACCAAGGGTGGTTAAAGGGTGGTTAGTGTCATGTCTGTTTTCACCCTAAGTGAATCTAGAAGATATCCCAACCAATTTAATCATCATTCAGGGTTCAGCAAAAAGTTTTTCAAGAATCACATCACTTGGAGGGAGGAGAATAAAAAAAGTCTTCAGACCCTTTTTAAAGGTAAGGAGAAAGGAACTGAGACCTACATCTGGGATTGAGCTCAGGGCAAGTGAGCAGAGATGAGGGCTTGCACCTAAGGATATGGAACAGCTCTATGATCTGGATCCTCCCTTTCTTTTGCACGCCCCTTGCGTACCCCACCCCCAATGTCTATATGGCCCTCAGAGCTTGTACTAATCTTCAAGGTGGCACCCGGGAGGGAAAAGGTTCTCCACCCTGGTATAGAAGTTAGGGGTGGGGGTGCTTAAGGGCTGTGTTCAGGAAGAGAAGCATCCAGATCACGGATCTATCTCCTATCCTTGTGTGCCTGCCCTCATCTCTGCTCCCTTACTGTTGTGTGAATGTTTTTGAGTGGTTGATTTTCAGGTCAACACTGGCTGAAGCAGAGGCTTTTGGGAGCAGGACTTTTGAAGCAAGCTTTTGGAAGCAGAGGGCTCTGGGAAAACATCACTTTGAAGCTGGACTTTTGAATTGAACTGAAGTACCAGGGGTCAAGTCGAGATAAACAGAAGACAAAGGAACTGCTGACATGAAGAACTTCAGAGAAAGGGAGCGAGAGTGTGTGAAATTGTAACATTCTGCCTGCTGAAGAATCCAGAAAGTGCTAAGTGCTGCGTGAAGCAGAAAGCACTGGGAAAATATTGAAGACTGCAACTTTTTCAGCCTTGGAAAGGAACACAGAAAGAAACACAGAAAGCTGTGGAAACACAGACAGGCTGTTAAAACGTTTGCCTAGATGCATGAGAAGAAAAGAAAAGGAACAAAGCGGATCATGTTTTCCCAAGACAGTGGTTAACAAGGCTGTCACCCCTCCCTTTTCTTTGGAGCAGCTAACCTAACCTGGACCACCTTAGAGGCAGCACTGCGCAGAGAGCTACACTCCCAGCACCAAGTTACTTCAAGTCTGGCCAACTTGAATGTCTGCTTGTTTTGTAAGTATGAAAGGTGTTCTTAATTAAAAACATAGTTTAAGAATAATAAGTCTAAGTGATATTAATATTAAGAACCTGCTTAATAAAATTTATCTTATGGGTTAGCACTGTGTGGTTTGCATTTTTACATGTTATTTAGATAAGAACCGCCCCCAGGAAGGTCCCTGAGACTTGATCAATCTCAGAGATCAGGATATTTACTTTGAAAAATAGCCGGTCACCATTCTAAAGAGAAGCAGTGATGATGACTTTACTTTGAAATAATAAACCATTTAAATAGCCTGAGAACTTGGGTCAAATAGAGAATTTTGCCCCTAACATTACCCTGAGCTCAGTCTTTCACTGCTTGAGGGTAGGGATAGGATCCAGGGGCCAGATCCAGAAAATGGAAAGGGGCCAGAATAAAAACTATCCACCGGCTGCACTGAAAGAATGAACTCAGGATAAGGGAGCAGCGATGGGGGCAGGCGCACATGGACAGGGGGCAGATCCATGGCACAGATCCATGATCTGGACCATCCTCTTCCTGAGCACCCCTCTCAAGCACAGGCATCGCCAGGAGAAGGGGGCTAAACCTGGGGAAGGAGGAGGGAGGAAGGGGGTGAAGCCCAAATGGGAGGAGGGAGGGAGAAAGTGGAAGGGGGTGTCCAAATGAGAAGGGGGGACAAGGGCAGGGGATGGGGAGAAGGAGAGGAAGGATACAGAGACTCACCCAGTCGCACCTCTGGCCACCATTTTCTTCAGCTCCATTCGGCTGGGATCTGGGGGACGAGGGAAGGTGGAAGGCATGGCTCCAACCCCTCCTGATGCTCTTCTTCGTTGTGATTGGCTGGGGGCGCTGGCTCCATCACCCCTCCAGCCAGGTTAATTGGCTGGACAGCTCCATAGATGACTACAGGGAATCCATGAGTCCCTGCCTCCTCCCTCCCCTGCTCTGAACTGCGCAGTGATGCTTGGGGGTGATTTTCCTGAAGCCCCACCAGACGTGACTGCACAGTGCTGCCCACAGGAGGCTTCTCCCTCCCACTCCTGCGGCCACCCCCATTGTCTGCTTCACCATTAAAGTAGGCACAGGTGCAGAAGGCAGACGCAGACAGCAGCCGTCTGCACTTGTGCCTGCTCTCATTATGATAATGCAAGGCAGCAGCAGTGAGGGCTGGGGAGTCCAGGGAAGGCAGGGCTCTGCACCTTTCTGCCCTTATGATGCACCACCCCTGAATACAATAGGGCTAAATAAAAAACAGAACTGTGGGTCAGAGGCTCTACAGCCCTGTTTTGCAGCATGATGCAGCGGTGTTTGCAAACCTTTCTGCACAATCATAAGGGCTACACATTTCATTTTATAAAAGAATAAAATGTCAGATGCTGGGGCTTTAAAACAAACACCAGCTGTTGCATGACTCCTAGTACAATGATGAGCATTGGCAATCCCATGGAGTTGGCTGAGACTTAATTCAGTGGTTTGATCTTCATTGTCAGTTTGATTATTGGTGCTCTCAGGGGATGGGCCCACCTTTAATTAGGAAAAGGGAAAGGGAAAAGAGGGCCTGTAGGGACAGTGCACAGTCAGTCCCAGCTAATGAGACTGCCATGATGCTGAGAGCTGCATTCTGAATGGGGTAAGAGAACTGGCTGTGCACAGACCGGAGTAATGCAGCATGTGTTCCAAAGGCAGCACTAGGCAATGCCAGGGGATCCCAAGAGGACTCCTGGCTGAGTTGGCCTCCATTCTTGCTGAGGATTCCTGCCGCAGAACAGCCAGCCCATCATTACTTCCTCCATTGCTCTTCTGGCTGGAATTGCGGGGAATCTCTTGTAAGAACAGGGGATGTGCTCTTTTTACAGTATTTTCCTCTTCCTCTTTGTGTCTCTAGTAATGCACTTAAAAATAAATAAATGTATGACCAAGGAGAGGAACCTTTTCGTTCCTATGGGTCACTTTGGAAATAAGTACAAGTTCCCTAGGCCAGACGGGTGTTGGAGTGGGGGGCGCCTGAAGGAAGGGGAGTGTCCAGAACATGGATCCATCCCCTATCCTTGAGCGCATCCCCTCATCCCCATTGCCTTCCTCTGAATTCACTCTTTCAGCATTTGAGCATAGGGACTGGATTCATGGACCAGATCCAGGAACTGGAAAGGGGCCCATATAAAACCTAACCAGCCATGTGCCAGAATTGGTCCATGGGCCGGAGGTTTCCCACCCCGGGTTCTATGACAACAAAAAGAATAGCAATAACCCTGCTGTCAAGCACATGGACTTGGAATGTCATTGTCTGCGATTCAAGTGAAAATAAATTAGACAGGGTAGGCCAGCCTCTGTTTTCAGATATTTTGGTGTAAATTCAGAGTGATTCTATTGACTTGGGAGTATTCCTGGATTCCTCACATAGCAATGCCTTCAGTGGGCACTTTCTAACATTTCTAGTTGGCAATGATCTGCACTCCATCCTTGTAACGGCGACTTTAAATATACATGCTTTCATCACCTCCTTTACAGCCATCTGCAATCTACTTGGGCATGAAGCCATTGGCCCAGAGGAATCTATTCTGGTTGAAAATATAGCCGTATATTTTCTTGTTGCAAAGCCTTGGACCAGGATTCCTGGGCAGTGACCATCTCCACAGAATCACTGCTGTTCCTTTGGCCCTGCCCTACCCTGAGTACAGACTGAAGGCCTTTTTGTCCCATGCCAACTGCAGCCTCTTGATTGGCTGCCTGCTTGTTACAAAGGACCACCCAGCAGGGACAGGAAGCTGGTGGGACAGGGTTTGGGCCTGTGTATCTGCCCTGTCATTCCTCTTAACCCCTGGACTGTGAAAAGAGGGGCAGCAACACGCAGAAAGAGGGACATAATTTGCATAAACTTTGCATATGCTAGATAGATAGATAAATAATTTATTGTGTGACAAAAAGTCATTACAATTAGTACATTAAATAAATATAAAACATAACGGGCATATGAAACACTAAAATGAAAAAACAAGGTTCTTCCATGGGTAAACATAATTTCGTTCCAAGGTGTATCTCCTGAGGTACGATCTCCTGTCTATCATATAATATAATTACCAGATTCAAGCATTCTCCAAATTAAGCAATTTGTTACAAATCACCATAGCCAGTACACAGAATTTTGCCACCGATCTCGCTTCTGCCGAGTCTCTTGGGTTCAGCCATTTTGCCAGGATGCCCGTCAGAGGGAGAAAGGTTACATCCTTTATTAGAAACTTCAATATAGTGACACGTATTTTGGCATACACTGGGCAAAAAGAAGGACATGCACAAGATCCTCAATAGCCCCAAGTTCGCACAGCGGACAAGTTCTCAGGTTTTTATCTACTCCCTTATAACGCCCTTCCCTAGACACTGAGGGGAAGCTCTGAAAGCGAAATAATGTGAATGCACGCCTTAGGTGAGGGTCCTGCCAGGTATAAAGATAACTATACCTCAGATCTTCTTCCTGCATCATATGGTACTCAGGGGCTATTTTTTGTGCCCTAACTTCAGCTTGTTTCTTTTGCAGGTCCTGGTCAAGAGCTCTACATTTAACTAACAGCATGGCCCTTGAATAATCATATAGCTGGAAAGATTCTCTAGAGAAACCCAACTTATGGATTTCTTCTTCTGTCAGGGAACTCCATCTGCTATTCCCTTCAACTGTGTAGCCAATAAGAGAGGATTTATCCTGCCTATACACGTTTAACTTTAACCAAAAGCCCATCATCCCTATCATAGTCCTTACTTTAATTGTTGGCACCTTTAACTCTGCATGCACCAGAGCTGTTGGAGTACCACTAGGGACTCCAAGAATCATACGCAGAAATTTGTTTTGGAACTGATCCAAGAAACCCCAACCCCAAATAGGGACTGGGTAAAGCAGTTGAGGGACCACCTTTGCAGCAAATAATCGAAGGGCGGGGGGTAACAATTGACCACCCTGTTTATAATAAAAGGATGCTAAGGCAGCTATTGTTTTGTTTGCTTGTTGCTTTATATGATTAAAGTGAGATCTCCAAGCGCCTGTCGCTGCAATATAGACTCCCAGATATTTATATTCGGTCACCTGCTCAATTAGTGTTTGTCCCATCGACCACTTATGTGTCGTACCAACCTGGGTCCTACCAGTAACTAAAACTTTAGTTTTCGCGTAGTTAACTGCAAGGCTCTCCCGGCCACAGTACTCCTCAAATTTTTGGAGAGATTGCCTTAGGTCTATCTGCGTTTGTGATAACAGAACTGCGTCATCAGCATAAAGTAGTATCGCTACGCTTCTAGGACCCATCTTTGGAGGGTGTAGGCATTCTTTTGTCATAAATTCCACTACGTCATTTAAGAAGTTATTAAATAGGGCCGGGGCCAGTATACATCCCTGTCTGACCCCCTTGTAAACAGGGATGGATTGAGTCAAAGGCATAGAGTGTGCCACCCTTACTTGCATCGTATTACCTGTATATAACTGGATTATTAAGTAAAGGACGCGTGGATCAATAGTAGTCCTACTCAGCTTATTCCACAGCCTCTCTTTATTTATCGAGTCAAAGGCTGCTCGGAGATCAACAAAGCACAAATAGAGACTTGTTTTTTTGTTCTGCCCTGGGCACTTCCGGCCAGTATATTTAGATATCACAGAGGTCAAGACATGTACTTGGTTAACCGTGGATGTGGCTTTTCTGAAACCAGCCTGCTCTGGTTCTAGAATGGATTCCTGATCCAACCACTCCAGGAGTCTATCCAACAAATACATGGCATACAATTTTCCAACCACACTCAAAAGGCTGATTGGCCTGTAATTCCCTGGGTATTGCGGATCACCGTTCTTATAAATAGGGACCACAATGTTTGACAACCACTTCTCCGGGATACGTCCCGAATTGTTAATGGAGGTGAAGACTACCGCAAGAATCTTCGATCAACACTCTATTCGAAATTTCAGGAGTTCCGCAGGAATAAAGTCTCCTCCCGGGGATTTTCCAGATTTTACCTTATATATCAAGTCCTTTACCACTTCTGGGGTAACAGGACCACAATGAGGTAATTGGTCTATACCATGGGTTATTACCGGCATATGTTAATCTGCATGAGTTTATGTACATTTACACTCCGATGCAGTACATTCAGCATATGAAACAGTTGGGGGGTCAGGGTGCGGCCCCTTTAAGAACCCAAGCAGGGGTGCGGTTAAAAGAAAGAGTAGCTTGAGGGTCAACGAGAGCTGCTTGGGTCACCTGTGTGAGTGGTGATCTCAGGATGCAGGACAAGTGTGAAGAAAGGCCAGTGGGGTGGAAGGAAGGAGGTAGACCCCAGACCCTAGTGGGGAAGGGTAGGGAGAGTCTGTGCACCTGAGAAGGGAGAATTGCTGATGAGTGAGGCAGCCGGCCAGAGAGAGAAAGAGGTCACCTGGGGCATAAAGTAGGGAGCAGCTTGGTGAGAGGGGGCTGTCCACCCAAGGAATTGCTGAGGGAACAAGAGCTGAAGTGAGAGGCAGGGGGACAAGCAGAATGGGACAGCAGAGCAGACCAGAGCAGCCGCTCAAAACTGACAGCATTGGGGAGTTGCTTTGAAACCAACAAGGACCCAGCTAGCCAGGGAGCAGCTGGATACAAAGTAGCGATGGAAACACTCCAGCTCTGCGAGGCCGTTGCGGGGACCACTGAAACAGGCAACTTAGGCAGTAGTGCTGCAAGCAATTTGGCGAACTGTTTGTCTCCCCAAACCAGGGCATTGGGTCAGCGAGGCGATGGGCCAGCGGAACGTCAATCAAGCCCTCCAAGGCCGGTAAGCACATGCCAGGCCCCCGGGAGGTCAGACTCACTGTCCTGGATGGTGGCGTGGTTTTTTTATGGTTCAGTTTCCCTTCCCATTGACTTCAGTGGGAAAAATCTGAAACTGAAAATTTGACACCATAAAAAAAAGATCACCACATGATATTTTAATGGGAAGACCCATGAGACTCCCTAGTTCCCTACCTGTATCAGCCCATGTAATGGGCATTGATTTGGTTGATGAAACTGTTTTAACCTATTGTCACGCACTAATGAAGTGTGTCAAGGCTTTTCATTCACAGGTTCAAGAAGCCCTTCCCCAGGAACCTCGTGCAGCGTGTCACGACCTACAGCCAGGAGACTGGGTCCACATCAAGGTTCACTAGAGGAAGGCATCCTTGGAACCTCGCTGGAAAGGCCCTTTCCAGGTACTTCTTACCACCAACACTGCTGTAAAGTGCCAGGGCCGTCCATCCTGGGTTCATGCCTCACATTGTAAAAGACCTCTGCACCTGTAGAAATAAGGTCAGAGCAGCAGGATGAAAGTGCTGGTAGCCTCTCCCCTGCCACTCCAGAGCGAAGAGGATGTACCACCACAACACCCTTACCACCTTAGAGGGAAAAGAAAAGACCCTTCCAAACAGCTGGTTCTCTAAATGGTTCATTGCCTTCTGGATAGACTGCATTACCGTTATCTGCATAATTCTGTTCTGGACTGCACAAGACACAAAAGGAACTTTAACTGTTAACATGCCAGTAAAAACACACCTGACACCAAGAGCAAACTACCCTATGCAGATTGAAAATACATTCTTATTAACCATTGAACAACTTCATAGAGATCTGAATAAGTCTAATTGTTGGAGTTGTGCTCACATTCCTGTAGATGCCCATGGAGGTATCCCTATGTATGCCTACCCACTTAATAGTACTGAGCTTGAAGCCCCATACATGTCTGAGTTACCTCCACACTCCACCTGGGCAGTGGTACAGCATAATGTTTCTGAATTTATGTATATAATTGCTTCTCATCATATCGCAATTTGCTTGCAATGTGATTCCACTTGTAATGTCACCATTGTCAATAATGGAGCAGTACAAACAGTGTCTTCCTTCCTGATTACACCCCTACACATTATAATATAACAGGATATTACCATCAGGTTTTCATGTATACCTGTACCTGTTCTTGTGGGGTCACAGCTCTGGTAGGACACTACTTTGTTTGTGGTAACAAAGCTTACAAACACCTCCCTGCACATTTTAGTGGCTCATGTTTCATCGCAGCCCTAGCTCCCGCCATAAGATTCATGTCCACCCTTCCTGAGGGCAAACTCCGGAATCGAAGGGAAATCACTGAAGCCCAAAGGTTTTGGGGTATCACTCTTCCCGGACTTGGAGTTGCATACTCTGTTAGAGAATTAAAGCTGGTTGCTGGGGTGCTGGAGAGGGTAGCCAATGCAACAACCCAAGGCTTTGAGA
>QEPC01011901.1:7806157-7817745 GCA_003113815.1 Sphenodon punctatus | reverse complement strand
CTTATGGTTGCCTTTGCCTGTCTGTTCTTTCTGTCCCACACCTCAGGGTTTGCTGCAGGTCTGTCTGTGGTGATCACCTCCCACTGGTCATCTTTGGATAGGAGCATTTCTATTTTGAATTTCCACAACTGGTAGTTTGTGTTATTCAGCTTGCAGACTGAACGCTTTAATTCAGAGCTGCTGGCCATGCTTGCTTCCCTCCCCTCAGATTGGGATTCTGGTTCTTCTGCTCACTTACTGTAAGTAGGCCTCCTCTGGGAGTTTCCTTTGGGCCTCTTTTCCTTTCAGCTCACTTCCAGTCTTTGGAGTTGTTCTGGGCTGTTCTGAAGAGGTGTGGGCCCATAACCTGTTGCAGAGTAATAACTGATTCGCAATTAGTAAGGACAAATGCAGCTGAAGGTTTAAAACAGAACTTGCTTTCTCAGGCACAGATCCTTAGTTGCATCTAACTAGTAAGGAGACAAAATGGAGACTGAGACAATGAGAAGGGAAGAAGGAGTGGTTACACAAAGGAATTCAACTGCAAAACCCCATCTCCCTTCCATGTACACATAAACTTAGCAGCGCCATCTGGTGGCTCTATAGTCAATTACCGTTCTTAATACAGCAGGCATTAACTTATGGATGCTGCATATACCAACAATCCCAACCTGCCCTCAGAGGTTCATACCTGGGTTTATACCTGTCAGCACTCGGCAGCTGGAAATTACTTTTTGCTAGGCACAGAATGCTGAGTTTATTGAGCAAATTGTATACTTTACTGAGGACCTATAGTGAAAATGGAAAGTGACAGTAAAAATGGAAATAAAAAGTAATCAGTCTTTGCATGCTGTCAACCCAGTTTCTGACATCAAGGGCCCACAGAGATATAGTGACAGATAGCAGCACACAGTTCTATTGGAGTCTTGCCTGCCATGGTGTTGGAAATTCATCTCAGTTCACATGAAACCCCCAGTCCAACGTGTGCCTTTTATTCCCTCTCTCTCTAGCATCTTCTGTGTTACCATACAGTTGGGGCTGAAAACATTCCTGTTCGTGAGGGCTCTCTGCATTTCTCCAAGTGTCCAAACCTCATATAGGGCACAAACTCTCCTTCAGTTGGTTCACATTCCCTGTATCTCGAAGCCACGTGTCTCCCCAAAGAGATTCATTTCTGCCGTCCGATTGAGGCAGTCCCAGCTCTTGCTGTCATCAGGGCAGTGATGACAAAAGATGTCAGGGAAGGTCTAGCCTCTTGTAGTGATTGCCCTACATCCGACAGTGCAAAAACATCCAGAAAAGTTCCAATCTCATTCACATCCCACTCTCACTTTTACTTTATTGACGGCACTGGCTTTCGACATGGCCCAACCAACAAAACAACAAACATACAAAAGCTAAATTAATAGAATCCATAAAATATAAATAAAGATAATGATACATTGTAATTATATAATTGTATGATTTGAAAATCAATCATTAATATGTCCCAGCCAGACAGGGTAAGAAAAGGGAAGATATTATCCAAGCAAGAGAAACCAATATCCTTCACAGTTAACTTTCCAACTCCATATAATCAAAAGATCCCTCATCTAGCACAAAGCGTTAATACAGCAACAGGAAGATCATTAATATCACCCATTTGGCCTATGTCAAGAAGTCCAGCCAGACTCCTGCGCAAAATCAGTTACCAGCCAGACCAGCAAGATCCTTACAATCTCAGGACCACATTGCAGAATTGCTTCATTATAGCCTCCAACATTGCTGGACCAACCAATACCAACAATATTCCACTATTGGGGAAAAGTCAACTCCCCCCCCCAAAAAATAAGGATAAAGTAACAGCGCAATACAGGTCAACAGATTTTAATATCCCATGCCCACCCAACCTAATCTAGATGGAAGTTGCCAGAAAACTATGGGACCTTCCCCTCGCTGTACTCAGCTGATGTTTAATATATATTCTCCTTTTAATACATCCCACTCTCTCATCTTATCCGGGGCTCCCATTCTGCTGAACTTAGAACTGTAGAAGGGCTGTGCAGTGTCTGCATTCCATCATGCATCCATAAAATTTGATTGTGTGCACGTACCACCCTATGAGGGCACAGACTGCCTCGGAGGATGGGTCTGGCAGTTCTCTCTGTACATCAGGCCTAACCCAAACGTCAGCAAAGGCCAGGGTATCCATCACCCCTGAGCAGCCACAGCACCCAAAGACCAAAGCTTGAAACCATTTGGCTTTCTCAGGCAAACAACCCGTAGCAATAGCTTTCTGTGGCATTATGACCCCTCATGCTCGTTGCAAGCAAAAACTATACAAAGATAGGAAAATACACAAGTAGCTTTTAACCAATGGGCAGCTCTGCTCCCACATACATTCTGAGAACAGTGACCTTGCAGTTCCCCCCACCTGCCCATTTTGTACCATGTGGTGGTTCCCCACCACCCCAATTTAAAAATTCCATGTTTCCATGGCATTAACGTCTGTATCATTTTTAGATGATTTGGTACATGCACTGACATGTTCGTAAATAGACACCTGGCTTGACAGTGCTGGTGTAAGTAACATATACACACCCAGCACAAGCTTTGCAAAAACTTTTTCAACCAGTAGCTGACCTGTAACCAATAGCAGCCAAGAGCATCTTGCGCTAGGTGTGCAGCCAGTCCTGTACCAAACAATCAATAGTGGCCAATAGCTGCTCACAGCTCTTTAAGATGTTCAAAACATTTGGCGCGTGGTCTGCAGAGTTCACGGACTCTAGAACCATAGCCATGGAGACGAATGCAAAGACCTTCCTTGTGCTCATTATTGTGCTCCAGGTCTTCCTTTCCACTGTTGAGCAGAATCTGTGAGCAATCCAACAGATCCAGGCCTTCTGCTGTCGTTGGCATGATGTGCTGTCAAGGCACAGAAAGGCTCTTGCTCAATCTCTGGCTGGATAATGCAGCACACAATACCGTGAAGGTGGCTCCTGCTTTGGTGCCATGCACTTGCCTACCTCTAGAGACAACAGACCAGGCTGGGGAGGATCAAGGCTATGCAAGGGCACCTGATGCATGCAGAAGTACCCGCCAGGAGACATGGCTTCAATCACCGATGCCATGCACAGGGCTGTACCCACCAAGAGGCTGCTTTGGGTGAAGGAGAAAAACACAGATTGGTGGGAGAACATGCTGTCCTCGCTGCGAGATGCTGAAGGCAAACTTCAGGCTGCTCTGTCACCTCATCCTGCAGATAGCCGAGAACAGAACCCAGTGATATGGTTGCCCATCCCCATGGAGAAGTACATTACCATCGCCATTTGGAAGCTCGCCACTGCAGACTCCTGCCACTCTGTCACCTAGCCATTTGGTGTTGGAACCTCCCGTGGGCAGCGTACTCATGGATGTTTGCACAACAATTGTGGAAGTACTTCTGGTCCAGGTGGTGCAGTTGGCTGACCCCATGGAGGTAATGGAGGGCTTTTGGCGGGAGGGATTCCTGAACTGTATAGGGGCAATTGATGGGAGTCATTTCATCATCATCTGCCCACTGCATAGCAAGGATGACTATCTCAACTGGAAGGGGTTTTTCTCCGTGGTTCTCTAGGCTGTAGTGGACCACCGTGCCCAGTTTGTGGATGTGCTGGCCTGGAAGGAACCACAATTGCTGCATCTTCTGTCAGTCCTTCTTCTGTGGCTGCATGTACATCAGAGACTTTGGACCCTCCATTGAAACGTGCATTGATGCTCTTGAGGTCTGTTGTTCTCAGGAACCCAGGCTACCCCCCGCCCCCAAAACTGGCTCATGAAGGCCCACACCCCAGAGCAAAGGTATTTTAACTGGAAACTCAGGGACACCTGCTCTCTTGTGGAGAGGGCTTTTAAAGCAGCACTGGAGATCAATAGCTGCTAGGATTGTTTTCCAGCTACAGACTGCTCCATTGCTACTGCTGCCTGTGTTCATCGTAACTTCTGTGAGACCACATTGGAGAACCCCCCACCAGTTAGCCCCAGTGAGCCAGTGCCCCTTTTCTGGGACCAGTGGGCTGAACCGAGTGGAGCAGTGCATAGCTGGAGAAATCCAGGACACCTTGTGCCAGCACATCAACTGCAATGATAGAGAAACCACGCACCATCAGTGACAGGATACTAGGCCAGATGGACCATTAGTCTGATCCAGTATGGAAGATTTTACTTCTATTAGTTGTGTTGCTTAAAACCTTTGCATCCTATTCAAGATACTGTTGTAATGAAAACCACTGAAAAAGTTGTGTGGAATAGAATAGAATTCATCCAGATTTACACAATTGAACCTGACAGGAAAAACTGGTCCAGCTTCTGCATTCTGGCAGTTCGTAAATTAAAGCAACAGTCCATGTGCTATCTTTCCCCATGTGAATGCCTCTGAGGGCTACAGATAGCAGCTCAAGGTAGTATCATGTTCCAGTGACTGGAGGTCAGCAGCACAGCGTTATGGATCTTCTGTCTGCATAATCAATCCCAAGTTTCAGCTGCTTCCACAGTTGTTGATCATGTACTAAGAAAGGTTTCAATGAGTTGCAACTCACTGCTCCAGATGATGTTTCGGTAAATTGTTTCCCTGCTGGAGTTTGGTCAGGTTCTCTCTCTGGCCTTGACAGAATGAGCAATGTAGCTGCAGATTTCAGGTGTCACGCCAATATAATTTCAGCTTTGCTTACATCAGGCGGAAGATTGGTACGGGGAAAATTTGAGCACCATGCAAAGCGTCTTGTAAGCCTGGAAGAACTCTTTGAGCTTTTACTGTTACCAAAGCTACGACTGAGTATTAAATGGAGCCTCGCTCCTCATTAGAGTGAGATGGCATGGTAATGCTTGTGCTCTGTTACTGTGAGTGTCATGCCATAGGCTAATGCCCAAATCCACTTCAGTTACTCATCGGTGGATTAGTGCCATTATATTGTAACCCACTGAAGCAAAGCACACACACTAACCTGCCTATCCATTCCCTCACTCTCCCTATCTGAAATTACGACTGAAAAATGTAGCGGGTGAGATTTTTACACCATGTGACTGCATGACATGACATTGGGGGAGGCTACACAAGTGGCGGCGGCCAGATGTTCGCGTGGCCTCGTGGTGGGCAATTGCTACCGCCATACAGTGGGACAAGCACAGGGAGCCAGCCAGATGGTTGTGGGGAAGCTGAATGAGCTGAGCCCTCTTGGAGCCACTACCGTGGGCGGAGAGGGCAGCGGCGCAGGTTGCATGAGCGCATGTGCCTGGCCCTGCCTCCTCCGGGCCTAAATCCCGCCCCCTGCAGTGGCATGGCCACGCGCGACAAGTGCCAGTGCCCGTTGCTCACAGTCCCAACATAGAGATTGCCATGCAGCGGGCAGAAGGGACCTGGCCACACAGGTTACCCCACCCTGGGCAGCCTTAAGACTGCTCTGTGCCGCGGAGCATGTGGAAAGGTTCTGAGGACGTGTCGCGTAGCAGGCAGCTCTTCCGCATGCCCTAGGGCAGGGGGAACATCTGGCTGCCACCAGCTACATGATGCGTCGCGTGGCCCGGGGAGGGGTAAGGCTACCCAAGGCGTGGTAGGCCCCTCTCCCTGTCACCCTCAGCATCTCCAATCTCATGAAGTAGGCAGGCTTGGGTCCCAGATGGAGGAGAAGGAGAACCACGAGATCATAGCAAGAAGGGTGTTGAATCAAGGGAATATACTAAACAAAAGCAGGGTGAACTGACTGAAATCAAACTGATTTAAATCAGCAAGTGGAAAGACCTAACTTAAATCATTGGTTTCAATCAATTTTTCCATTTGAACTTTAGTGCATTTTTAAAGAAACATGCATTCTTGTTGGTGGGTTTAACCATTTAAACGTAACTGCTTTACCACTAACTATAGCACCAACATTAGATTTGATGCATCTTTTTGCTAGTTAGACCAAGTAAGGCCATTTTGAACTTAGTAACCAGAATGTCCAGAAGCAGAGGTTGGTAGTACTGGGTAGATCAGTGTTTTTTCATGAACTGGAGAGTAAGTTTATATGGTGTGTGTGTGTGTGTGTGTGTGTACTGTAATAGTAAATAATAGCTTATACTAAGCTTGTACCTTAACCTGTGCTACATTCAATTTAAATTTCATTTTAAGCAGGTTTATTTTCAAAAAGGAAAATGTAATTTAATTATAATTAAGAAAATAAAAAGCCAATTTAAATTAAAAAACTCTGATTTTAATAAACAAAAATTCTGATTTTAATTTAAAAAAAGAAATAAATCAACTTTTATCCACCCTGGTACCGATCCGGCACCCAAGCCTGAGATTAAGGTGCATTGTTTTATGAGAGGAACCTCTTTCAGAGGAGAAATAAAAGAAAGACTCTGATCACTTTTAAATATGGAAGAGCCCACTTTTCATGTGTGTGATTAACTCCAGTGCCATGGACAGATTTAAATTTGGGGAATTTTATATTCCACTTATCTAAACCTTTCCTTCAGTTTCAACTTTAATTCCTGCTGGTTGCTAACACTGGCTCTGCAGCACAACATTGGCTTGTGGTTGGATTTGAACCAGAAACTTAGAGGATCAATAGACCATTGCAAAAACCCCTGAGAAATCTAGTCCCCCCTGATGGTTTATATGCTTTTAAAATTATTTATTATTTATTTAATTTATTTAAAAAATGTATACCCTGCCCCTCTTGCCACAGGCAACCCGGGGCAGCTAACAACATCAAAGATAATCACAACAAAATATCATAAAACATAATAAAACATCAGTAAAAAAGAAATAATAAAAACCAACCCCCTCCCTCACCAACCCCCACCCCCTAGTCAAATGCCTGATGGAACAGCCAGGTCTTACAACTCCTTTGGAAAGCTGGGAGGTCTGGGGTCAGATGGGCCCCCACCGGGAGAGAGTTCCAAAGGCGCGGTGCAGCCACGGAGAACGCCCTATTCTCCGTGGCCCCCCAGAAAACCCGGGGGACCTCCAGTGTGGCGCCCCTGGATGACCGCAGGGGCCGGTCTAGGACCCAAGGAGTGAGCCGATCTTGCAAGTAGACAGGGCCCAGACCATGTAAGGCTTTATAGGTCAAAACCAACATTTTGAATCGAGCCCGGAAGACTATTGGCAACCAGTGCAGAGACTGGAGCACTGGTGTAATGTGCTCCCAGCGGTCCAGTCCCACTAAGAGCTGGGCCGCCGCATTCTGCACCAGCTGCAGACTCTGAGCCTTCACCATAGGTATCTCCATGTAGAGTGCGCTACAGTAGTCTAGTCGAGAGGTGATAAAAGCATGGTTGATCGTGGCCAGGTCAGGAACAGAAACCAACGACCGAAGCCGCCGCACCAGATGTAACTGGCAGAAGGCACTCCTTGCCAGAGCCTTCACCTGGAGATCCAGGCAGAGCTGTGCATCGAGGAGCACCCCCAGGTTCCGTACCTGGGAAGTCAAAGGAGGACAGATCCTATCAACCATGGGAACTGTCACTTCCACTGACTTACTGACTACCATCACCTCCATCTTGTCAGGAGTCAATCGCAGTTGGTTAGCCCTCATCCAATCCCCCACAGCTGCCAAACACTGGGTAAGCACCGAGACAGTCGGGCCTGGATCTGTTGAAAATGAGAGATACAGTTCGGTGTCATCTGCATACTGATGACACCTCACCCCGAACCCTCTAATCACCTCACCAAGCGGCTGCATGTACACGTTGAATAGGAGAGGGGACAAAACAGAACCCTGTAGAACCCCACACAAGAGGTCTCGGTAAGATGAAAAACAATCACTAAGCACCACCCGCTGAGTGGAACCATTCGAGAACAGTTCCGCCCACCCTCACACTGTCCTGCAGGTGTGTTACCAGCAGCGTCTGATTGTATGTTCTGTACAGCGCCAGGTTTTGCAACTGGCGCTTTATAAATGTTTAATAATAATAATAATAATAATAATCTCATGGTCAACGGTATCAAATGCTGCTGAAAGATCTAACAGGATCAATAGGGTCGAACGACCCCGATCCTTCTCGCAGCGGAGATCATCTACCAAAGCCACAAGTGTGGTCTCAGTGCCATAACCTGAATGGAAGCCAGACTGAAAGGGATCAAGATAACCGATGTGGTCAAGATGCTCCTGGAGCTGTCAGGCCACTACCCATTCAATAACCTTCCCTAAAAGGGGAAGGTTAGAGACAGGCCAATAGCTGGCAGAGGAGTCAATGTCAAGCGATGGTTTCTTGAGCAGAAGCCATACCACCGCCTCCTTGAGGCAGCTCGGCACTCTGCCCTCCCGAAGGGAGGCACTGACCACCCTGGCCAGCAACGGCCCCATTGACCCCCAGCAGCTCTTAACTAGCCAGGACGGGCACGGATCTAATTCACAACAGGTGGCCCAAACCACCCTCAGAACCTCCACCACGTCAGTGGGTGTCACCAACTGAAATTGATCCCACAAAATTGGACATGATGGGGCTTTAACAACCTCTACCTCCTCTACTGCATTAAGTGCGGCATTGTAGTCGTGGTGAATATGAGCAATTTTATCCACAAAATAATCCGCAAACACGTCACAGCGGGCAGATGATGACTCAACTCCAGGGTCGAGGGAGGCCGGACTGACCAGCCCCCACAAAACCCGGAACAGCTCTGCTGGATGGGATTTTGCGGACGCTATGAGGGTAGCAAAGAACTCCCTCTTTGAAACCCGCATAGCCACGGTGCAGGCTCATAAACTAGCTCTATGCCACAATCTGTCGGCTTCAGCATGAGAACGATGCTATCATCGCTCCAACCATTGCCCAGCTTGCTTCAGCCTCCGCAGCTCCTCGGAAAACCACGGAGGTCTGTGGAGCCTCCGCCTAGGTAACAGACGCTGGGTGCCGTTCGATCGATAGCCTTCATCAGCAAGGTGTTCCATAGCTTAACGAGGTCATCAATGAGACGGTCGTCAAGGTCAGAGGGTAACTCCCCCAGAGGACCTAGAAACCACAATGGGCCCAACAGCCTTCGGGGGCGGACCATCCAAATAGGTTCCACACCCTTCTGGGGGCAGACGTGTGCTAGAAGGGAGGTCTGCAGGAGGTAATGATCCATCCATGACAAGGGCACAGCTGATATCTCCCCCATTAACGGAGCACCCGCCTCAAGGCCAGTGCAAAACGTAAGGTCCAAGGTATGTCCTCCAAGATGTGTCGCGCCGTTGACCTTCTGGGGCAGGCCCATGGTTGCCATGGCGACCATGAACTCATGCTCGGCTCCCCTGAGAACCGCGTCGATGTGAATGTTGAGGTCCCCCAAGACTATCATCTTTGGGGACCGCAACACCACCTCCGACACAGCCTCTGCCAGAGCATGCAGGGAGGCCGCTGTACTGGTAGGTGCAGGGTATACCAGCAGCACTCCCAAACTGTCCCCTGCCAAATCAAACACAAGATGGAGACCTTCAATGGCCACTATGAATTGCACTGGATACCTCCTCACAGACCAACCTGCTTTAAAAGTCATAGCTACACCGCCCCCCCTCGTCCCTCTAACCGCGGCTGGTGCTGCGTGAAATACCCGGCTGGAACAAGATCAGCCAAAATAGGCCCCGATTCATTGTCCCGTCAGGTTTCTGTGATACACATGAGATCGGCGGCACAGTCCAGGATTACCTTCTCGACCGTCGTTGCTTTGTTCACCACCGACCTCACATTTAACAGCACCACCACCGGGTTGTTACGTTTTCTGCAACTGCAGTAATTCTCTGTTGTACATTACTGCCTTCCAGAGAATACATCAAACATGATGTTCCCGTTCTGTGATTCATAGTGCCCACGGGAGGTTGGGTTTTATCAAGACACATCTGATGGGAGCTTTGTTTCAATTAACATGAAATGTTTCTGCTGACACATGAATTGTCATATTTTACAGTGACTGCTTTTTAATGAACACAAATTCAAAACAACTGTCCTCTCCCTGGGAAAAAGGACTCATCTGTCTTTCTGTTACATAAGTGTGCTAGGCTATTGATTGAAGGTTAGAGAGCCAGTCTGCAATTATCCCATCATTCCCTTATTACAATATAGAGGTGGGCATTCATAATCATGACTGCGTATTTAATGTCAGCTGCAGACCGTGAATGCTCAGGGTCTGAGTGTTGCACATGAAGAACAAAGCACTAATACGAAGGTGTTGTTAGGAAATGCTGGAAAGGGGACAAACCCTGGTGGAATTAGTGCGTGTGTAGATTAGTGTCTGAAAATAGCTCATCAGTCCATCTCATTGTAGCAGGCCTCATTGCCAACGTAGTTCCATTCAGCTCAGCAGATTGCTCAGTCACCTCTGGAGATGGAGCAGAGTATCTGAAGAGAAGGGCACAGCATCAGCTGCCAAAGCAGCTATGTTAAAGTCACTGAACAGGAATATGCGGTCTCTAGGCGTGTGAGTCTCAGTCTGATGACAAGCTGTAGCCAGTGATTCACAGAAGAATACACTGTTAAAAACAACCCTTTACAATCCTGCAAATGACACACTCTGGTAGTCCCATTGCTCTATGGCGTGGAGTACCCGCAGCTGATTGCTCTAGTGCCGTTCACGCTGAAGGATCTTTCCCTGCATTTTGCTTGGGTTGAATCCTGCACTTTATGAAGTTAGTGGCAAAATTCTCATTAGACATTTCCCAATGGTGGATGGGTGTTTCTACCTCGTAGCAAGGGGATGGATAGGAACACGTGTGAACTTCCATAACAAGAGTCCACAGGCACTGGAAAATGCATAGGTACACCCATGGCTTCACTAGCAGCAGCCTGAGGTTCTTCTCCAGAGCTGTAAGCAGAGCCATCCTGGTCTGCCAGAAGCACCATGGCTGGGAAGAAACTAGGGATGCTGGCAGAAGGCCAGGACAACACAGGAAGCACACTGGCCCCATGGGCATTGCTGAGTCATTGGGAGCCTTTAGACGCAACGGGAAGGGGTGGCTGAATGTGTGTTGACACCGTTATCTAGCCATGCATGTTTCCTCGTGTTTAATATGTTGCAGTACTTAGATGCAACAGCTGCCTTTCCATGTCCAGGGACTAATCAGGGTCCTGTCTGCCACTAGTACCGGAAATTTTCCTTTCAGAAGCACTCCCATAGAATTATGGGACTTGTAGTCCATGCGGGAGAGTGGTCAGGTCTGCCCCAAATCCTCTGCTCTGTGGTGCAGCTAACCAGCGCATTCTTCACTGCTCATTCCCCTCCGGGTGCTTTGGGCGAGCACAAAGACAGTGTGCTGCAAGGAACGAGCGGTCAGTGTGTGGCAAGGAATGAGCTGTTTCGCAACAGTGCCGAGTGGAGGATTCAGGGAATCCAGGGAAGGATCGGGGCAGACGGGCCGGAAATGGCTGTGAACACACCACCTGATGTCTTTAGACACAACATTAGCCACGTAGGGAGGTAAAACACTCCACTGCTGCCCCTGAGACATCCGTGCAATCAATGGGTGAAAACAGACATAATGCTAACTCCACTTTAACACTGCTTTAACATTTCTTATGAAAGTTGCAGGGCTGTATTGGTGCCCTATGCAGCCCTGCATAATAAATGTTAAAGCGGTGTTAAAGTGGAGTTACTGTTATTTCTGTTTTCATTCAATGGGGGGGGGGGGGGGGGG
>QEPC01011901.1:7775154-7792435 GCA_003113815.1 Sphenodon punctatus | reverse complement strand
ATAGATGTTTCTGAACCTTGGCTAGACTGATGTTGGCTAGACTAAGGCTAGACTGTCTTAGACGCTGTTGGTGTAGGGTACCTTGTTTTGGAACAGGAGTTGGATTTAGGGTGGCCATACCTCTCCTTTAAAGAGAACACTTATGGAAAATTCATGGTGTAGAGCTGCACTGGAACCAGAAGCCCTGCAACATGTATAGTGGGTGGATGGGGAGGTGCTTGTCTAAAAGCACCCTTGGTCTGGGAATTGACCATCGGAAGTCACTCTGGGATGGGTAACACATGCTGCATGATGCTTAGCTGGCCAGACCTGGCAGCATGGTTAGAACAGTTCTACAAAGCAAACTAGCCCAAGGCATGTAAATCTTCATTTCCCTCAATTTCCCTAGCTCTTGTCCTGGATTTTATGCTCTTCAGAAGTGCAGTTGACAGCTGTTGAGCAGATGGTGTGTGCTTGGCAGAGAGAGGCGGCGTTGCTGCCTTCTCTCTAGAATAAGCTGATACAGCAGCCTCCTCTGCCTGGTCTGCAGATCGCTAGTTCCTCTAATGGCTGCTACGGTCGGATCTGCTTCCTGGTCTGTATCAGCCAGGTGACTCAGATGCTGGGTGGATTGGCCCCTTGCAAGCTGGCTCTCCTGGGTATCTAATGTTGAATAAACTATCTTGTTCTGCATTCCTCTCAAGTCATCAGACTTGTAAAGAATCTGATGCCTGGTCTAATTTTACAATTAGAAGCCATTAAAGTGGTGGCAGCGACTCCAGAGGGACTTCTGAAGGCACACATGTTAAACAGATGACAGGACCATGTTTTGTTTTGGAGGTTTGTTCTGTGCTAGGAGTCACTGCTTACCGGAGCAGAAAATGCAGTGACTAGATTCTCCCTCTCTTGGTGTCTGGTGGAGAGTCTGTCCATTCAGAGTAAATGTAACAACTTATGTACTGCTGCAAGGCTAGACAGGGGGGACAAACAAACAGATTCTTAAAGGGTAGGGAGTTCAGAGTTCGGACCAAACTCGGTCTGTTTGGTCGACCGAACCGAACTTCCAAACCGAACTCGAATTCCAAACCGAACCGAACCGAATTTCCGAACTCCGTTCTGTTTGCCCATCCCTAGTGGCAACACACACCAAAAAAACTGGTTTTGAATGGTCGAACTTGGTTTGGAAGTTTGGAATTCGACCGAACTCGGTGTGTTCGGTCGACGGAACCGAACTTCCGAACCAAACTCGAATTTCAAACCGAACCGAACCGAATTTCTGAACTTGAATTTCAAACCGAACCGAACCGAATTTCCGAACTCCGTTCTGTTCGCCCATCCCTATTAAAGGGATATCATCCTCCCAAAGCATGTTAGGTCAGGTGAAGTAGGGAGTGCTTTTCTGCAGCTGTAAGCAGGGCTGGCAGTACCACAGAGGCAGCACAGGTGACTGTCTCAGGTGGTAAGTTGAAGGAGGCAACAAATTCTACAGCTGCCAGCTGTCAGCCCCCCCTCCCCCCTTGCCGATAAGCTCTGTAGCTGGATTGGGTGCGGGAGAGGCAGGGGGAGTCGGGGCCTCCTAAGGCAGCAAAAATCCATGTGACATTCCTGGCTGTGAGCACATTTCCTTAGTCATATGGAGAGACTGAAAAAATAACCCCACACTCTAGTGGCTTTTTTGAATAGTAGTGAAAAATATTTCTTAATATGGCCCTCTAAATTACTCTTATTTACAGTGACAGGAGCAACCCCCACAATATAGCTTGTAGTAGAATAAATTAGGCCTGTGTAATCTTATACACAGAACACATCATACCCTCCCATAGTACCTTTTTTGGTCAGTACAATAACAGGTTTTATTATCTTGAACCTGGCTCCCAGTAGTGTAAGGTTTGTATTGGTTTCAGCAGACAAAAGGGGCCATTAACACCTCATTAATCCACCCAAACAGCTGTTATGGTTATTCATTGCTGGGGGAGCGGGGTTGGATACTTTTCTCACTTTAACAAGCTTGGGATAAGCACTTCTGTCAAAGGACAAAGAAAGCTAACACCCAGGCAGGAGGGAGTTGTGTGCCTGGGTCATGATGGAAACTAAAGAAGAGAGGAGAGGTGTGTGTGTTTGGGAGAGATGCTTCTATAGCTGCTGAAAGGGATGGTCACTGCTTCTACCTGGGATCCTCTGAGTGTCTTTAGAACTAAAACTTTAGAGTCAAAGTCCGTGCACACACTTGAGAATTCTGCCTTTTTAATAAGCTGATTTATAACTTGAACCATCAATCCTGCACATGGACATATGTATACACAGAGCTGCTCACACAGACACCCATTTTTCCAGCTCAAGGCCAAAGTTAGTCAGTGGGCTATTACAGATTTTGGTAAATACATGCAAATGAATGCAAATTAGGGGTAGCATGACGTGTACGTATTTTTCTCTGTCAGATGCTGGAGGGTTCGGTTCTCTCACCCCACAGGCTCTTGTAGGGGGAAGGAGGTGTGGCACGTTTTCAGAGTGGGTGGGGGTGGAGTACTGGCTCTGCTCTCACCCACTCTTAAATCTTCCTTCCTGGTGGAGTTGCTGCTGTTCCTCTCGGAGCCAGGATGAGGCTGGCCAGGAGCCCCGTTGAGGGGCCTCTGCTTAGGGTGGCCCAACCCACCCCCCTGTTAAAAGAGGAGACTTCTTAAAAATGCATGGTGCAGGGCTGCACTGGAACCAATGCAGCCCTGCAACCTGTATTTTTCATAAGCGCCCTCTTTTAAAGCGGAGGTATGGCCACCCTAGCTGTGCTGCTGTTGCACAGTAGGGTGGCCAGATATGCAATTTTTACAAAACACTTATGATAAATACAGGTTGCAGGGCTGCATTGGAGCCAATGCAGTCCTGCAACCTGTATTTCTCATGTGTCCTCTAAAATCTGTATATCTGGCCACCCTCACGTTCTGGGGGGCTGCCCAGGACCTCTGCTGCAGGCCACCCACTCCTGAGGCTTGCAGTAGCAACCATTCACCTCCAGTGGCAGTGGCCACCTGTAGCAGCTGTCATTGCCCCTCTCCCAGGGGGGCCCGGGTACCCCCCACCCAGTGGCTTGCAGAGGAGCTCTCAACTGGAGCCACTCTCGAGTTTCTGTGGCCTGAAGTGGGGGCTCTCGCCTCAACAAAGTCTCCCCACCCTGGAGACGCTACCCCTTTGCCTGTAGGGGGCGTCCCATCATTGGGACAGGAGTCTGGACCCTGCCTAGCCTTGCCACACCCCTGCCCTCCCCGCCACAAATAGCTGATAAGAGGGTGGCACCGAGTTGGCACTTCTGCTGGTCACTTGCACTAGGTCATGACTGAAAAATAATAATCAAAATCCTGACTTGTATCCTTTGCAGCCCCAGCATCTGGCCCCTATTTCCTGCTTTAAGGCTGAACCTTTGCCTCATCTGTTTTTCTAGATGAGTAGGAGCCTTTATTGCTTTTGATATTTAGATGGAATAGAAACTATTGTTTAAATAAATAGCTGATATCACAGCCAGAACTGTGCAAATTGCTCCTTATGGTCTTTTAACTCACTACTCTGTGGCTGTGAGGATTTTCGTCTTGTGTTGGCTTGTTAGTTTGTAAGGCAAAGATCTCAAAATTGCCACTTGGTGTTTTTTCAAGAATTCAGGTAAGCTCGATAAAATGCAGTGATGCAGACTGATAGTCTTTGGTAAAATAATACTTGCCTCTCCGTAGATCAGTCAGGCTATGGAACCTTTCCTTCCATTTCTCCCAAGGGCTACTTTGAAAATCAGTAGCATTTTTTCGGTTGCGTTTTCCCCCCACTTCCCCAGTTCGGTTCTTTTTAAATTTGGTTCTCCTTGAAGTCCATGGGAAATTCCCACGGGCTTCAATGGGAAGGAGAACTGGACTGAAAGGAAACCAAAGTGAACTGTCTGGGACCGGGGCCAACCCCCCACCCCCCGCATTCCTAACCCACCCCCGTCCTCTGGGGCAGAGGGTCCAACCTCCCCCGCCCCCCCCATTCCCTGGGGCCTACTACTGGTCTTAGAGGGTGGGAATTTGCATTCCTAATACCCCACCCCTCCCCCTGGGGATGGGGGTGGGGGAGGTTGGACCCTCCCGTCCCATGGGATGGGGGTGGTGGGGGTTAGGGATGGGTTTTTCCCAGTCCCAGATCCAGTTCCCTTCCCATTGAAGTCAACGGGAAGATTTCCCATTGGCTTCAATGGGAAAAGATACGAAACTGAAAACCAAAATAGGCCCAATTTTCAGATGCTCTGAATTTAAACCAAAACAGCCATTTAAACAGTCATTTAAAACCGAAACAGAAATCTCATCCTTATAAATTAGTACAAGCTCCATGGACCAGATGGCAGTTGAGGACAGGGGAGGGGTGCTTATGGGCGTGTTCAGGATGGATGAAGGAAGGATCCAGATCAAGGACAACCTGATTGTCCCCAAGTGCATGCAGTCATCTCCATTACCTTCCCCTGAGCTCACTCTCTAGTGCTTTTACTGAGGGTAGGGACTAGATTGCTGGGGTCAGATCCAGGAATTGATGAGGGGCCAAATAAAAAACAGCACAAGCCAGATTTGGTCCATCACCTGGAGGCTCCCCATCCGTGCTGTAGTGCAAATCATTGTACACTTGGGTAAGAAACAGTATTCCAGATACACAGGTGGTGAAACTGAGGCTCAAAATAGGGCAAGAGTTGCCTACAACATTTAGGCCCTTTTCACACAGACACTCTAGCTCTGATAAAATGGGTGTTACATTTTATTATACATGTTGCAGGGTGCCCATAGAGCACACATGCAGTCCTGCAACATGTATAATCAAATGTAACACTCATTTTATCAGTGCTAGAGTGTCTGTGTGAAAAGGGCCTTAGTTAGTGGCACAGCTGGGGACAGAACTAACAGCTGCTGACTCCTGGTCCATTGGCTTTTAATTTCTTTGTGGGGGTGAGCCTAAACACATTCACACTGAGTGGTATTTACCCTGGGAAATCCCACTGAATTCATGATCACTTTTATTGGATCAACTTCTGTTGGCAAGAGTATGCAAGCCTTTATGAGTACTGTGTCCAGTTCTGGGCACCGCATTTGAGAAGGTCATTGACAAATTGGAACGGGATCAGAGGAGAGTGAGGAAGATGGTCAGGGGTTTGGAAACCAAGTCCTATGAGGAAAGGTTGAAGGAGCTGGGTATCGGGCAGGGACTGTGTCTATCTTATTCTCCGTAAAGCGCCAGGTACATCGCTGGCGCTATATAAAAGCTTATAATAATAATAATAATAATTTAGCCTGGAGACATGATAGCTATTGTTAAATATCTGAAGGGCTGTCATACAGAAGATGGAGCAGACTTGTTCTTTGTTGCTCCTGAGGGCAAGACTAGAACCAATGGGCTTACAAGAAAGCAGATTTCGGCTAAACGTAAGGAAGAACTTCCTAATGGTAAGAGCTGTTTGACAACAGACACTGCCTAGGGAGGTGGTGGGCTCGCCTTTGCTGGAGGTTTTCAAACAGAGGCTGAACAGCCATCTGCCAGGGATGCTGTAGCTGTGGATTTCCTGCACTGAGCAGGAGGGTGGACTAGTTGTCCTCTGAGACACCTTCATAGAATCTATGATTCTATGACACACCAGGTCCTTCTTCAGGCATGCTGAAAATCAGGAAGGGCCCTCCGTGCCCTGAAAGCTTACATCCTCTCACTAACCATTGGTCCAATAAGATTCCATCTGAACTACTTTGTCTCCTTCCGCTACACTGGAGCCCAACAAGGCAATCATGTCCTCACTCAGGCTAGAGAGAGTTTGTTTTGTATGTTTGTTGGAGACAGTGCTTCGTTATTCTCTGATTAGAGCTGAAATACTCATTCAAATTGAGGTACTCAACCCGACCGGGTAACATCAGATACTAATTGGTACCCAGCGATTAGTGTCGGACGGACTACCTGATGTACCAATTTTCTGACTTCCAGTCCTGATATACTGTGAAAACTGCAAGTAAGCAACTTGATATGGGTAATACCAAGTATTTTCGAGTAATCGGGTGCCCAACTTGGTACTAGGATACTGAGAGAGTACTAAACAATGCAGGTATCCCCCAATGGTAGCAAACGCACTCCCCGTTTCTGTTATCCTGGCTCTGATACAAGGTTCTACCGAAATCGATTAATTGGGGCTGTCAGAATTCAGTCACCAATTTAAAATACACTGTCAACAAAACAACAAACAAGGAAATGAAAAGAAGTCTTAGTAAACTCTCTGAATTGGTGGTGGTGGTGGGGGGGCGGGGGCGGCGGAATCGGCTTTGACTTCTCCATTTAAAAAAAAAAAAAAAGGTCCCAGGGAAAGATTAGTTTTAAGAAACTAAAATGTCTGTTAAAATAGATGATTATTAGCTGCATTAAACACAAAATATGTGTTTACTTTTCTCCGTCGGCATTGCAGGCTCAGGCAGAGTGGCTTCTGCTTGCTGCGTTCGAGCTGAAGCAGAAAGCTGGAAGCTTTATGGCTTGGCTAAGCACTGAATCGGCAGCAAAATGTAAATCCTGACGGATGAGACAGGAAAGAGCAAATGGATGAGTCAGATACGTTTTAAAATACATATACAAGAGGCAGTTGGCTCTGTAGCAGTTTAGCAAATGGCACTTCTGTTTGTTTTCATCGCCATACTGTTTCTTTGTTTAAATGAGGAGAGTTTAGAACAAGTCATTATCTCTCTCTGTCTCTCTGTCTCTCTCTCTCTGTGAGACATATGAGAGAGAGAGAGCGCCATTCTCTTACCATCCAAGGAAAATGTAGTGCTGGTATGGGCAGAACAGAGCTGCTTGCACCTCACCTGATATGTCTCCCACTCTGTCCACTGTTAGCTAGTCTCTGCTATATCTGCAAGAGCAGCTGCCTCTGTGTGTGTGTGTGTGTGTGTGTGTGTGTGTGTGTGCTCAAGTGATAATGCACAAGAAAAATCATGCCTCTGGTTTTATATCTGTTTTTGTTTTTAAGGATATAAGAATGAAATGTGCAGGAGACACATCATGAGATCTACAAAGCTAAACTCTGTAAGGGGTTTCTCTATATCAGGGTTCCAGGGGTGTAGCTAGGTTGGAATGGGGTCAACTCCTCCCTTGACCCCCTCCAATCTGGCTTCCACCCCCGTCACTCTACTGAAACTGCTCTCGCTAAGATCACCAGCGATCTTGTGGCTAAATCTAATCACCTCTACTCCATTCTTGTCCTCCTTGACCTCTCTGCTGCGTTCAATACTGTTGACCACTCATTCTTGCTGGACTCACTTCACTCCCTTGGCTTCCGTGGTTCCGTCCTCGACTGGTTCTCCTCCTACCTCTCTGACTGCTCCTTCAACGTGTCTCTTGCCAACTCCAACTCCTCCTCCCCTCTCGGTTGGTGTTCCCCAAGGCTCTGTCCTTGGCCCTCTCCTCTTCTCTATCTACACCCTGTCCCTAGGCAAACTCATTGCCTCCCATGGCTTCCACTATCACCTCTACACTGATGACACTCAACTTTATCTCTCTGCTCCCTCTCTGTCTCCATCTGTTCAAGCTCGCCTCACCAGCTGTCTCTCTGGTATCTCTACCTGGAAGTCTCCACGTTAACTCAAACTCAACATGGCTAAAACTGAACTCCTTATCTTCCCCCGTCATCCTTCCTCTTCCTCCTCCCTGTCGACGGGGTCACCATCCTTTCCATCCCCCAAGACTGTAGCTTAGGCTTCATCTTTGACTCACCCCTTTCTTTTAAACCCTACATCGACTCTGTTGCCAAATCTTGTTGCTTCTCCCTTCATAACATTGCTAAGATACACCCTTTTCTCTCTGTCTCCTCTGCCAAAACCCTTGTCCACGCCCTGGTCATTTCTTGCCTCGATTACTGTAACCTCCTTCTCACTGGCTTCCCCCGCTCTCCCCTTTCTCCCCTTATCTCTGTCCAAAACTCTGCTGCCAGTGTCATCCACCTCATCCGTTGCTTCGACCACATGCAGGCCCTCCTCTCCTCTCTTCACTGCCCCCCCTTCCTGAATGAATCCTGCACAAGCTCCTAGTCTTCACCTATAAATCTCTTCATAACCTTGCTCCCCCCTACCTCTCTGTGCTAATTTTCCTCCGTATTCCAATCCATTAACTCCGCTCCTCCTCTGTCCCCTCTCTCGCCCTCCCATGCCTTCCCTGCTTCCGTAACTGCTTTTGTACCTTCTCCCTAGCTGCCCCCCTCGCCTGGAACTCCCTCCCTGCCCACATCTGCCTCATCCCCTCCCTTTGTACCTTCAAATCCCTCCTCAAGACCCACCTCTTCCGCTCTACCCTCCCCAACTCCTCGCTCCCCTCACCTAACTCCTGCTGAGACCCTCCATCCAGTACAATGTTACCTGAGGTCTGTGTACTCATATCCTCACCACATGGACCAACCATCCATCTTTCTTGATGTAACCAAGTCAAGCGCGTGCACCTGAGACCTCGCATCTACACCCCTTATCTCTCCCTCTGTTCCCCTTCCTTAATCTCCCGCCCCCCCTCAGATTGTAAGCCCTAGGGCAGGAACTAGTCCATTACTTTATAAAGTGCCAGGTATATTGCTGGCACTATATAAATGCTTGCTAATAATAAAATAAAATAATAATAATAATAAATTTAAAAATGGGTCTTGGTGCAGAAGATGGAATGGGTCCCCTCTATCCTTCTCTGTGTAGCAGGGAATGTAGCGTCGTTAAGGAGTTCAGGTCCTCCAGGGTTGTTGGGGGCAGGGGAGAGGGAACCTTTTCCCTCCCTTGGGCCACTTTGAAAATTAATACAAGGGTCTGCAGGCTGCAGAGGAGTTGGGGATGTTTAAAGGCTGTGCTCAGGATGGTGGGATGAGATGGTCCAGATTAGGCTGAAACGAGCAGCTAAATTGCTGCTCATGAGAGGTTGATTTGGGATTGATTTCCTGACAGTTTCCTGATACTGATCTGATTTCTCAATTCTCGCAATACCATGAGATACCGTCCTGATTTACTGACTTTCTGCTTACCATTTACTGCAGCATACTGTGTACCATTCATTTACTGCTTATGCATTGCTGAAGGCATTGCATTCTGGGTTTGTTGTTTTCGCATTTCTGAGTCAGTCACTATGCAAATAGCACACCCCTTTAACCTTCCCCCAGTGCCCCCTAAACTCCATGCCAATGCCTCCAATCCGAATTGTTCTCTTGCAAGTGGGAATTGCAAAGGGTTGAAAAGGAAATCCCTTTGCTTTGACCAATCTGCAACTGGATTGCAGATTAGTAAAGGAATCTGCATACCAGCCAATGAGTGACAAGGAAGTACAAGAGAAAATGGAGTGCAAGAAATGTGGTATTATATCGGTATTACCTCTCAGGATTTGAAATAAACGGCAAAGCAGTAAATAGGATCCTGATAAGCGGAAAGTTGGTCAATCAAGAAATGAAATGTTGGTTGAGACATTACCGTGTACTGAGAGGTTCTCGATTTGACCAAGACAGTATCAGGAACTGGAAATTCGATGAGATTTCCCGTTTTGGTGAAATCTCATTTCAGTCCTAGTCCAGATCCATCCCCTGGCCTTGAGCACATGCCCTCATCTACTCCTCCTTCCACTGAGCTCACTCTTTCAGTGCTTGAGGGCAGAGACTAGTCTCAACCACTGGAAATGGGCCAAATAAACAAGGACCAGATTTTAACTCTGAGCTACGGGTTCTCTGGGGTGTAGACCTGGGATCACTGCCTTTGTGATTAGTGCTGAGAATCGTTGGCTTCTTTGAAAATATTCGGTTTGCGGCAAAGCAGCTGGGTGAAAAGCAAAGGCAGTTGCTATTTGATCTGCTTGCAGTGAGATGGAGCAGATGGCTCCTTGGGTTTGAGGCCAAAGCTGTCACAGGGTTGGGAGGCGGAATGACTGTCTCTCTCTGAAAGGAAGTGGCAAACATGGCTGGTGAGATGCATGTGGGAATTGCAAAGGGTGAGATGCTGGCATCTTGTTGTTGTAACATTCCGACCTTTTACAAACCAGCAGCCTAGACCCCTTACTTAGGACTCAACATTCCCCAGATGGGAGACATTAGAGGAAGTGGGCAGCCTGGATTCCATTGCCCTTCAAGTGCATAAGGGTAGGCCCATGTTTAGCTACTGCTCTGGATTAAGAGGGTGTAGGAGCTATGGATTTGCCACTCATACTTTGCCTTCTCTCATGGCGTGGTGTCGGATGCTGCTTGTCCCACTCTTTTATTTACAGTTGTAGGGTAAGAGATGTCTACACCATGCTGGACGGGTGAGTGAATGGGGGTATTTTTATGCAGTCATTTCCCCTTACTGCAGGCAAGTTGTTAATGTGGGAACAGCCTCAGTTACCTTTGGAAATTATTCATAGACTCCTAAACGTTTTAGCTGCTTTTGAATTATGATCCTTTTTTTACAACTTCATCCAAATTCCCTTAGTCTCATAGGATTTTAAATGGGAACTTGGCTTACCAGATTTGGCTTTTCATATTTTTCCTGATAGTTTATTTGATTTTTCCCAAACCCCGAGACTCCAGTTCCATCCAGCCTCTGCCTTTATGCAGAGATGTCTGTATCTATTTATTTATTTATTATTTGGGGTTGTTTATTGCTGAGAGCCAAGGCTTATTTCCAAACGGCATATTATAAAGAGCTTAATTAGGTGGAGAGCAATTTGAAATGAAAACTCCAATGTTCCACTGCGAAAGTTATGTGCACTTCTCAGATGCATAGATCGTATTGATTAATTCTTGCTGCCTTTAAACCCTTAATGGGTTTTGCTTACCTGGGTTCTGGAAGAGATTGTACAAACCTACAATGAAATGGGAAGTCCTTGCAAAAATACAGATGTACAAAATAGCTGGATGAGAAGAACCGCAGGAGCAGGGCAATAAAAAAGTAATTTCTTTTAAAAACTCTTTGATGTGTGACTTGGGCTGGGAAACTGATGGGCTAACATGCTGAACTGCTCAACACAGGAGCTGATGGAGCAAAGATGAGGTGGTGTTTTTTTTGTTTCTTTTTTAAATTAAGATCAGAGGAGCACAGTGAAAGTGCTTAAAACTGAAGGCAGGCTCCTTGCTCAATTCAATTGACAAACTGAGACCGTTACCAATATATCAGCAAAGAGTACATTATTGTTTAATCTAATCCCTTTCCCTGAGTGGTGGGAAGTTCCAGGATGACACTTTCTGGGATTGTGTGTCCCTTTTTCGGCGAGAGAGAGATATTGGAGGCTTATGGTGTATACAGAAACTGGTTTATTTACAGATTTACAAGCTGAGGAGGAGTGGAAGGAAAATGGCTATAGGCTCCTGCATGTGCTTTTTCAGGCAGACACCCCTGGGACCTCCCAAAATCCAGCATTCCAGGGTTTCTCCTAAAGGCCCTCTGCCTTTTCCCCAAGGCTTTCAACTTCAGATCAGTCAAGCTCCAGCTCATTTCTGCCCCAAACTACTCCCAAACTAGCCAACTGGTTTCACTGCTGTTCCAGCCACACTTCCCCTTTGGGTGTCTTTAGATGGGCCACCCCTGGACCTGCTCTGAGGGGTGGCCAGTCCTGCATCCCCCGCGTGCAGCTCTGGCAGCTGCCATGGCCTGCAGTCCGCCTGCGTGGTGCCACCCTCCCCCACACCACAGAGTGACGTCTGGATCAGCCGCCACTCTAGGCTGCCGCTCACAGCTCTAGGGTGTTTGCCGGAGCAAGCCCCGGCCTGAAGTGGAACTGCAGCGGCCTGTCCACCGAGAGCAGTCGAACCGCTGCGCCACCCCCAGCTGGTGCTCCAGTACATTCCGGAACACCGCCAGTGGAACTGCACGGACAGCCTTCCCTGCCTCGACTCGCTTCACCCCTGGGTGGGCCCCCTTTAAATGGATAGTCTCCCTGCCCGGGAGTGAGGCAGAGCAGAGACAAGGCAGCTGTCCGTCTAAAATCACCCAGTGTCTCTAGCCATCTGCCCAAACTAAAGGATGAAGCTGGTTTTGGTTTTGATTTTGATTTTAAAGATCTTATTTTAAACTTAGCAATGTATTTTGACAGTTGGCTTATTATTTATATTTGTACTATTATTGGGGGGATAGGTTTAGCCATGATGTCAAGATGTTGGTTTTATGGTTTTGTAAGTTTGTTATGGCCAAAGGCTAAACAATAAAAATTACAACCAAGCAAGCAAGCAAAAGGATGAAGACGGTCCTTGATGACCCACTCACAGAAGGTAATCAGAGAGGGCTACATTCTCAGGGGATTGGGCACACGCGCTCACCATTACAAGAGTGATAACCAGTATCTTTGCCGCTGGAGAGATGATGACGCAGCTTGATCCTCTCTAGGAATAGTGTGATCTATTACAGTTAGCCTGCTCATGAGTCCCATTCACTTCCAAGAAAGCGTTTTTACTGATATTTATCCGAAATCTACATTGCTGTAACATGAACCCATTATTTTTAGTCCTGACCTCTGTAGCCACGCAGAACAGTTCCTTGGTCTCTTTTTTGTGTGGAAGCCCTTTAGATAGTGGAAAACGGCTATCATGTCTCCCCTTAATCTTCTCTTAGCAGTCTGGCATAACTGCCCCCTGTTTTACCCCTGATTCAGTCAGGGATGGGATACTACCAAGGAAGTGCCTGTGTTGTGGGAACACCTTGGGACTACATCATGGCTTACCCTGAAATAACCTTAGTTTCCTCCAGATTTCCCCTGGATAAGCATTTCACATGATTAGGGTGAGAATAAATGAGACGATAACTGGCGTTAGCAACCACCAGGTGCGTGTTCGCCTGCCTGTGTATTAGCTGTTTGTCGGACGCTTGCCCTCTCTCCTCACTCATGGCATCGTCCAAAGGCATCATGGGCCTACCATGCAGGCCAGTGTGTGCTAATGTGTGCCACGCACCTGCCTCCTGTTTAATAGGTTCTCCCACAGCCTCGACCACATCCAGATCCGGCAGCACCATGGAGTTGTGCTGAGTGCAACTGCAAGGGAGCAATCAGCTGTGCAGCGTCTGCAAGAGAAAAGAGGGGGAGCAAAAGGAGAAGGTCCTTCCTGCCCCCTCGCTCTCTCTTTCCCCCTTCTTGCAGCCACTTCACGGCGGATTGCTCTCTCGCAGCTGCCTGAGCACATTCTCTCCTCTTGCAGCCGTTTCATAGCTAATGGCTGCTCGCGTGCCCGGGTGGCTGCGAGAGAGCGATCAACTGTGAAGCAGCTGCAAGAAGATAGACTAGAGAGCAGGGGTACAGGAAGGACCTTCTCCTCTCGCAGCCGCCTAGCACGCGAGCACGGCTGCAAGAGGAGAGCGTGATGGAAAGGAGGGGGTGGGGAGGGTCACAGCCAGGGAAGAAGGCTTCTCTGGCTGTGCCCCCCTTTCCATCAGAGCCAGGGTTGGGAAGAGGGAAAGCACTGAGTGGCGTGCCACCTGCGGTGTGTAGTCTCTTGCGCTGAGAGGTTTAGAAGCTGCTGCAGTACACACATGACAAATGAGGTAGACAGCATGCTCTCAGGATCGGGTCACTAGACTTTATTGCTTAGGGACTGGAACAGGGACAACAGATCCAGATCGGTCCCTGATGAGGAGAACCAGCAACACAGACCCTACTAGCTAACCAAGATGGCTCTAAAGCACTGTACAAGCCAAGAGTCTCTTATACAGCCCAGGGTAGGAGAAGGGTGAACGAAGGAGGAGAGGATGAGTCATGAATGTTGATTAAATCTTAGCTCCTTGGATGGTGTGAAACCTCCCTCAGCCATCCTAAGCCTCTATGGGAAGGGTGGCATATAAATCCAAATAAATAATAAAATAAATAAATAAGAATGCTGATTCAATCTTAGCTCCTTCGGTGGTGTGAAAGGCTCCGCATCTCACTCCGTGACCAGTATTAAAGAGCCACCCTTTCAGGCTTTTCCCTTGTTTTACAAGGCCTTTTTGCTGGTTTTAGCCATCTGGCTGTAGGCTGCCCAGGGAGTGTCAGAGCATGCCAACATGGTGGCTACCACCAGCAGATGGAATTCGGGAAGGGGAGCGCCTGTTTATTAGCTCTACATGCTAAAACATATGAGCGGGGAGTGAGTGAGAGCTGCACGGACTGAACATGGGATTCAGCAGGCTATTTGTCTCATTTATAAACACCCTGATCCCTTAGTCCCTACCATTTTCCAGTATGGACAGTGATGGGTCCCCAGCTACCTGTAATCTTTGTCTTTAGTGATTTAGTTCTGAAGGGAAAGTGCTAGTCCTGGAGACTTGGTAAATCAAAGATCATTTACTTACATAGAGAACCATGCAATGACATGGCTACTAGCCTGAGTCTTCCTGGCCTTCTTCATCCGATGTTAAAACCTTTCCCCCATGCAACTCTATGCGGTAACTTTGGTTCCTACTCCAAAGTTCCCACTCACTACACCTGATCCGCTCAGATCTTCCGTTTGTTAGTGCAGACGCTCTTCCTGTTTTGCTGTTTTTCTGGTGTGGAGTAAAGATTGCCATGGCCAAAAGCATTTGCTGAAGTACTGAATGGAGAAGCAGAAGCAAGAACTCTTTTAAAACCATACAGTGTGTGTAAAGAGATGGAGGAAATTAGGTGAGAGAGATCTGGGTTTCATTTGCTGCAACATTGGGATTAACTGGTTGGCAGATGTAGCGGTAGCTTAGTTTTTTTTTACTACATTATGTTGCAAGGTGCTGGCGTTTTAAAAGCCAGTAGCCCAGCTACCCTGCCTGAAGGTAGCTGATTCCCAGCTGGAGACACTGAAGAGAAGGATGCTGGCCAAGTGGGAGGAGATGCTCTAAAGCTGAGCTAGATGCTTCATTGGAACAAGACTGCTGAAGCAACAGGATAGAGGGAGGGAGAAATGCACTAGCTTGTCGCACAGGGGACAGAGTGCTGTTTGCTAAGAGCTATGAAGAAATAAGTTCCTGAGACTGAGAGAAGATCAGGAGAGACATTATGGAAAGCACAAAGGGATTGTGTAAACATAAGCTTTCCTGGACAGGGAAGCTGAAGAGAAAAGCCTCTCTGGTCTGTTTCTCGGGAAACAAAGCACAGCATTCCCACTGGGGGGGCTGTGTCCACGAGCAGGGCTCATGAAGGGGCTGGGCAGGGATCCTGAGAAGAGCTGCCTGGATTCCTTGCAGCTGTGTAATTGCACTCTCCTCCCCCAGGTAACTTCATAAAGGGGGGCTTCCCCGAGGGAGGCACCGCCAGAAGGTGAAGAACCGTTGGCAGGGCGTTTGTGGGTCGTTACCCTATTGAATGGGCTTACCATCATGCCGTTGCCCTGCCACCGCTGGAACCCCAGACCAGCGTGGGGGCTGGGAGCCAGGCAGGCTTGTCCCGATAGGGGAGGGGGTAGAGCCCCCTGAGACAGCTGTCCCCCCTCCACTGCAGGAGGGGCAGGGACGGGGGTTGGAGGCTCCTCCCCACCTCCAGGTGACTTCCAGTGGGAGGGGGGTTAAAGGGACAGCAGCCTGGCATAGCCGCAGGCCATGCTCCTAGGGGCCACGCCAAAGGGCCCTTGGGTGAGAGCTGGGGGAGGCTGGGCACGGGTTTTTTAGTGTAGCTGGCTGGGGTATATATTAAGGGGATGGGGGTAATATAGCCCCCCTGTTTATATGTGGGGGTGGGGAGAGGACTGGGTTGGGGAGGATTGGGTACGGCCCCCTGGTGAGAGAGGGGTGTCTGAGCCAAGTTGTGGGGGGGGAAAGAAATAAGGCAGGGAGGGAAAAGGGCGGTGTGTGTGTGTCCTCGGGTGTCTGGCAGGACGGCCACCAGGGGAGGGGGTATCCACAGCCATCAGGGTTGTGATGGGTCAGAGTAATCATGGTCTCTCTGGGGGACAGAGACCAACTGTGAGAAGGAACAGACATTTAGTTCCTGTTCCCTGCACAAGCCCCCAGGCAGGTGATACAGGGATCAGGATCGGAGGAGCCCCTGGCCTGGAGCTGTTGCTGTTAAATGCGGGGTTGGTCGGCAATAAATCAACAACGATCCGGGAATTGATCCTGGAACAGTCAGCCGACCTTGCATGTATTACAGAGACCTGGCTGGACAATGAGTTGGGGCTGATATTGGCTGACCTTGTTCCAGCTGGGTATTCTGTGCAGCACCAGCTTAGATCAGAGGGGCGGGGAGGCGGTGTAGCTGTTGTTTGTAAGGATAGTTGGTCTGTGAGGCGGTATCCTGTGCAGATCATCTCGGGCATGGAGGGAGTCCACCTCGTGATCGATTTGGTGGGAGACAGATTGGGGCTGCTTTTGGTATACCGCGCAGCTACCTGTACTGCAGCATCCCTACACGCTCCAGCGGAATTGGTATCGGAGGTGGTCTTGTGATCCCTGAAGACTTTGATCTTGGGGGATTTATATCCATGCCGATGCCAATTTCATGGACGCCAGACAACCATGGGACTGTATCAGAGGGTTAAGGGCCTGACACATGAGGGGGGGCATACCCTTGACCTGATGTTCTGCACCAGCCTTGAGGCGGGGGATCCAGTGGTGGGGGATGTAATAGCTTTATCCCTGTTGTGGGTGGATCATTACCTCCTTCAGACCAGTCTCCTGGTGCATGTCAGTCCCCAGAAAGGTGCAGGGCTGGTTCGTTGGGTTTGCCCCCAGAGACTTATGGAACCATAGAGGTTCCGGAATGATATGGAGGAAATACCTTCCGATCTTGATGATCATTCACTTGATCAGGGGCGGATTGGCCATTGAACCCCCCGGGAGGATTCCCGGTGGGCCGGGCTGGGCTGGAGGGCCGGTCCCGCTGTCTTTTTAAAAAAAAATTATTTTCTTTAAAAAATAATAATAATTGTTGGTCCTGACCCCTGTCGGCCCGGGTGGCGGGAGGAGGCCTCACCTGCCTCTCCCTCCTAGGAGCACCGCAGCAGCTGTAGCAGCAGCGGGGACACTCGATCGGGCTGGGAGATAAGGCTGTGTTTACAAAAACAGCTCCTCCTCCCCTCCCCATGTGCTGATCAGAAGGTTGCTACCTTGTAAAGAAGGTTCTTCGAGATGGCTCCCAACTTTCTCTCAACTCAACTGGGTTGTGCACGCTCACTGTAAGCCAATAATAGATCACGTGATGGTCTCGAGCTCCTCAAGGCAGGGGAGGACGGAGCCTCAGCCCTGGGGCAGCAGGTAGGGCCTGCTTGGGGGGGCATGGGCCTGCTTGGGGGGGTTGGTCTCTTTTGTACTGGGGGCCTGGCCTGGGGGCCTGGCCCGGGGGCCTGGGAGGGGAGGGCGGGGTCTTCTGGGCTGGGGGTCTTCTGGGAGGGGAGGGGGGGTGTGGGACTGGGCTGGGG
>QEPC01011901.1:7723883-7768208 GCA_003113815.1 Sphenodon punctatus | reverse complement strand
CCCCCCCCCCCCCCCCCCCATTCCCCAGTCTCGCACACCCTCCCCCCTTCCATCCCAGACCCCTAGCCTCTGCTCCCTGACCCCCCCCCACGTGCGTTTACTTACCGTTGTCGCCGGGGTCTCTCCCGGGGACTGGCTGCTGGCACGGTCCGCAGGCAGTTCACTGTTCAATGGAGGCGCTTGGCGGCAAGATGTGCTGCGGAGCGCATGCTCAACTCAGTTCAAGCATGCACCTGCAGCACCTCCCGCCTCCGAGCGCCTCCACCAAATGCCCAACTGAGGCCAACTGAGGCTTTGTATTGAGCCCATAGTGGCACACTTGGTCTGAACGCTGAGGCACCCAGCTCGCGTTCAGGCTAAGTTTGTCCCTTCTGAGACTCCAGACTCTGGAGTCCCAGAAGGGCAGGCAGAGGCTAGCACTCACTGACTGAGCGGTCGCTGCCTCTGTCTCTGCCGGCAGCCTGAAATTGACATGGGAGCGCTGCAAGCAGTCAGAGCAGTGTGGCGCTCCCATGTCAATTTCAGCTGCCACGCCGGTAGAGACAGAGGCAGAGAGCGCGGTGCCCTGCCCCTGCTCTCCCCCCACCCCGGTGCCATTGACAGTAGTGCTAGTGAGCGCTACTGTCAGTGGCACCGGGGACAGGGGAGAGCGGAGGCAGGGCACTGCCCCAGGCGCCCTCAGCCTAGGGTCGCCGCTGGCCAAATGAGGGTCATTCTGGAGGAAGGTTGGAACACACGAGGCGGAAGGGGCAAGACAATTTGCCCAGCTTCTTACTGCTGCCAGACAGCTTTTGTCTGACAAGCAGCCAATCAGAAAACTGAGTGGGTCAAGGGCCGAGACAGGAGCAAGGGCCAATCAGAAGGCTAAGGGGTGTCTGGCCGAGCCAGCACAGAAGCCCTATGTGGGAGTCTGGGCTCAGCCAGAGTGGGGGGGTGGCACTGTTGAGCCAGCAACCGCTGCTAGGGCTCCCAGGGTGCCATTTTGAGGCCTGGTTCCCTACAGTTCTGTAGTTAACTACATCATCCTGCCTCTTGAAGCAGATGTGCAAACGAAACACGTTAAAATGGAAGGGATTCATTTGTGTAAGAACAGGGCCAGGCAGGAGTGGTATATCACCATCCAATGAGACAAACGAACAGGGGTGTTGCCGTGGAGTATTACCATGGAGTGAGGGGACTCAGTTGATCCCAGGCTCTGGACTTTAGGAGGGCCCTTTGCAAGTAGTTTGATCACTTCAGGAAATTTTCAGAGTGGGTGGGAGAAGGAGCGGAGCTCAGGCAACTTGCAAAGGGCACCACCAAGGAGGAAGTGTTCAGAATGGGCTGAGGTGGAGTGCTTGTCCTGCCCCTTCCCACTCTTACACCTCCCTTCCTGGTGGGGTTGCTTCCAATCCAGTGACTGGGGGCTCACTGGGAGCCAGGGTGGTGCAACCACCTTTGCGGGGAGAGACTGAGGCTGGCTGGAAGTCCCTTCGGGAGGGCTTCTGCTTAGGGATACCCCATCCCCTTGCCCTTAAAGGGGGGGGGGGGAGGCATAATTGGGACATGATCCTGGGCCTACCACAGCCGAGTTGCTATGCAATTGCAAACCAACCTTGGTGATGGTGTATGGTTAAGGGGAGTCATCAGCAGATGGCTTTATTCTCAAAATATTCTTCATGCATCAACACTAGCTGGTCTAGATTACAGCTGTTGATAAAATAATTCGCCATTTGTTTTTTTATGATCAAACTGGAGATTGCTCTAATATAAGGAAATCCAGAAAAGCATTTTCAAAAGTCTTGGAAAATATAGCATCTGTACCATCCAAGACTATGTCCTTGATCACAAGAACAAAGAACAGTGTTGAAAAAGTAGAGGTGTGCCCAGGGACCCATGTCCTTATTCTTTTTTTGTTTTTGTTTTCATTATTTAAATCTTTTGTTTTTGTTAATATCAACATTTTGTTTTTGTTTTTCTTGTTTTTGATTTCCATTGGTTTAAATGGAAAAACACATTTTTGGCTGCAACATTTTTGGTTTTCATTATATTTGGATGAAACATGGAAGGATTGTACCTCCAATTGAAGGCATTATGTGTACCAAATGTCAGAAAGTGTGGGTAAAAGAATCCAATTATTTAAGCAGTTGAATTATGCTGTTTTGCAAAGATCTGCATATCTATTCCTGGCTGTAACTTCTTTGTCTCCCATCTAATGTGGATGAAACTTGGCAAGTCTATACCCCTCCCCATGTTTACTATCTATGCCAACTTTCAGAAGGATTGCATAAAGGGTCCTGGTGGTATAAGCAATTAATTTTTAAATGTATGTCTGACTGTAACATCTTTGTAGTCCAACCAGTGTACATGACATTTGGCAGGGATGTATTGCACACCTTCAGGCTTATCTCTGCCAAATACCAGAAATATGTCATAAAGGGTCCCAATTGTATCAGCCTGTACATCATATGCAGAGAATGAGCCTATGCCAGGGATTTTCTTACATGCCACTGTGGTATAAGATCTGTTTGTGATGCCAGTTGGCCAGCAGAAATGTCAACCATATAGCCTCATTCTGTGCTGTGACCATCCCAACCTCTCTCCCCCACTTGTTACTGGGAAGTTGGAAGCATCTGTTTAGGAAAGAGCCAATAGAGAGTCTCTTATGTCCTCTGTCACAGTGCTGCAGGATGTGATTGTGATAATAACTGGCCAGCCTGGATGTGTAAACCATGTCTCCTGATTGCTGGGATGCTATCCCCAAAGTCTCAGGTATGTCCCTCCTATGCCCGCCTGAGGGCCAGCCTCTATGCCCACCTCAGAGTCACAATCGATTGGTCCTGTAAAGCTGGAAGCATGCAGTAATTGGCCAGTGAATGTGTCTGTCAGTCTGTTGGGTTGCTCCCCATCCTCCTTCCTACAGCCTTCCTCCCCCTGCCATGCCAGGTGCCTGCCTCTGACTGGCACTGCCTGTGCTGCTATTTATCTGAATAATGGTCTTCAAGGGGACAACTTCAATTGCTTCTAAAATTGGGTCCCTTTATCAAATTGTCCTGTAGGCAGAGATGACAGGGAAGGTGTTGAATACATTCCTTCCAAATGTCTTGTAAACAGGATGGAATATAAAAATGATTTTCAAGTTAATGGCTTATAACATCAGGACCCGTTATCCAATCTTTCTGAAATTTGGCAAGATTAGTAATCTTGGGAAGGGACATAAACTTCACAGGTTTCATGCAAATTGGATGGAAGATAAAAAAAGGTGTAGGTAGGAATGTGTAAGCAGCTTTCTAAAAATCACAACCTTTAATTGCTTATAAAATCGGTTATCTTTATCCAATCTTTCTGAAATTTGGTACACATAATACCCTCCATTGGGGGTACAGTGCTTCCAAGTCTCATCAGAATTGAATAAGAAACAAAAATGTTATAGCCAGAAATATGTTTTCCAGTGTTTTCCTATTATTTTGAAAATGAAAATCCTTTTTTGTTTTTGTTTTCATTATTATTATTTTTAGTTTTTGTTATTACATTAACAAAAAAAAACCCTAAAATTTTCATTTACCTTATCATAATAATGAAAACGAATTGTATACTGCTACTAAAGAGAGTCCCTGCTTGCTTGGCCATAAGCAACTAGGGATTTCTCCAAAGAGAGTGCCCTTTGCTTTGTAATCTGAATTAGGGCGTTTATAGACGATCCCGCTTACAAGCGGGATCGCTAAACGCCGTGTTTCCCCACCGCGGCGTCTCTCCGTGCCGTGTCTGATGTTCAGACACGGCGCAGAGTGCGAGTGCGCATGCGCGCTCTTCTGCGCATGCGCACTCTCGCACGGGACCAGGAAGTGCGGCGTAAAGCCAGCACTCCGGGAATCCGAGTCAGAGGGGGCAGGATCGGCTGCCCCCTCCGACGCGGATTAAAAAGCAGCCCAGGCATATAGGCGAGCGGCAAGAAAGGCGGCTGATCAAAGGATCAGCCGCCTTTTTTGTCTCGTCTATAAACGCCCTTAGAGTGGTGTAGATTTGGTCTTTTATGTTGCTAATACAAGGACAAATCTAGAAATCAATGCCAAATCTTCCGCCCTCACCCCACAATCAACGAGAAAGTAAGGCAATGGAGCAGTTTGAGCCAAGTTTTCCTTAAGGGGAAAGCTTTATTAATGCAACAAAGGTAATTTTGCTAGAACGCCACATTGGTAATGTGGCCTGAGTCACGATTCTGTTTCTCTTGTGACTCCTCTGAACAGCGAGGAGGGTAACAGATGATAAACAAATGATAAAAGACCAAACAGACTAATTAGGTCCTTACAACGTGTTATGTCTCTGAAGAGGATATAGAGAAGCGTTGATAGAAGCGTCTGAGCAGTTTATCATTAGCACCAAAGCAATATAACTTCAAGGCTGGTGAAATATCCTTTATTACATCTGGGGAATACAAGTTATGGATCTAACACACCGTAAAAAAACCTCCCAGTTAAATGCCTTTCCTTCAGCTGAGTGAATTGAAATCTTAACCCTTTTGATTTCCAAAGTGATGATCTTTTATTTATCGCTCTGGACAGAGACAGGAGAGAATGAATGAACATAAGAACTGCCATACGGGGGTGCTCAAGCCTCCTAATTGAGCCACAGAAAGCCAGGTGATCACGGCCAGAGACGTCCTGGAACAGGTGCAGCTTAGACTTGTGTGAATGGGCCCTCAGTTTCTAGATCCGCTCAGTCATGTAAGTGTATAATACTAGAAGATTCATCTTGATTGAAATGACAATAATCGAAATGAGAGGGAGAGATTTGTCCTACTAAGAGACGTCTCAAGGAGGGCAATGTCCTCCTTGCAGGCTTGCAGCTTGTGTCTGCATAGCTGTCAGTGTAAAACTCAATCACGAATAGCTCGAAGCTTATGCTAAAGCTGTGGGTGATGTCCTCCTCGTGGGCTTGCAGCAGAGAATGTAAGAACTGCCTCCTGGCTAGCCCAGTACCTGTCTCCCACACTGCTCTGCCTCAGAAACTTCAGAGGAAATGTAAAAAACACGGCATGGACAGAATGGCCCATTCCCTGTCATTCTCTTCCAACCCCTGGCTGTCAGAGGTTCCAGTCCCTGAACAACGTGGTTAATAGTTTACCTCTGATGTGTGCTCAATGCAGAATAAGCCACAGAGCTACAATGGGGGAACCACATCCTCATTCCATTCAACTCCATGATACTTTATTGGCAGCCGGACAAGTTGCCATTATATGCATTTCTGTGGTTGCCAAAGCATAAAGCTGGAGACCTTGCTGTGTTCCAGGAGAAAGGGCGGCAGGGCTGGTCTTTTGAGGGGTGGATTTGTACTCCTCCAGGAATGTGTCAGACCTCATGTTTGGGGTGTGATCCCATGTGTCCATTGTTCATCGGAGCCTATCGAGTGGCAGGTTGCAAATGCAACATGCTACAGTGCCTTCTCTGCTGGCTCTCTCCTTCCTCCCAGGAACGGACATAGTTTTCTCCTAATATTTTTATGTTTAGTTTTGTACGGTCCCTGGTAGTTTGGGGAAGCATCTCTCTTATTTGGGACACTGGAACAGAAAGTGTCTGTCTGCTTTGATCTCTCCACCGTTATGTGTGGCTTGCACAATCCCTCCTCTTTAGGTTGTGCAATCCCTCCTCCCAATTTGTTTTCTACCTCTAATTTGTGGCCACTGATTCTATACTTGGTGAGGGCCAGCCTTAATCTTTCTTGCACATTTCATTACGGCAAAGCAGCTGCTAGTGCAACAGTTTTGTGCTTAGGATTATCACAGTCCAGTGCAGCAACCCAGTACAATGATTCTCTTGGATAATCCTAAAAGAAACAACCCCCTTTTCATTTGCAAGCCCCAAACATCCCTCTGGTACCTACCTAGGCTGGCCTTAGACTTTGCAGGGTGAAGACGAAATGCGGGGCTCTTGGTAGCTGCCTCCCTTAGGGACACCCTCTGCATGGCCCTAAAGGCAGTCATGTTTAGGGCCCTGCGGGAGGGAGAGACCCCCCCCCCCCATCCTGGGGACAAGACATGAAGAACATGCACTTTTGTCTTCGTTCAGCGTGATCATGTGGCTCAGTCAAAACAATAAGGTTCCCCAGCATCATATGACCAGCTAGCTCTCTGCAGTCGGCTGCCAGCATTCCACCATAGACAGGCTGGGGAGCTTTCACCATGGGATCCTGCGGTGTGGGAAGGAGAGGTGAACATTCACTCTAAAGCGTCACGTGAGCAAACTACAAACTCCCCTCTTTTTCATAAGTGCAGTTTACTTTCAACTTAATCTGTTTTTATTCCCCCATCCCATATAAAATGTAAAATGAGCTTGTGTAACTCACAATTTCCCAACTATCCAGGTTCCTGCAAGCTGCTGTTTCCGCTGGGATGTATTAATGGTGTTGTTATCTCCCGATAATGGCACATTCATGCATCTTGCTGCAGTATCTGCCTCGTTCCCACCTAATGAAAAGCTTGTGTTTGGCAAACAACAAGGACATGTTTGCCTCTTGATTTAAGAACGTTCTGAGAAAGTTTAGAGGGAGAGAGTGGCTGCTGTGTTATCCCCAAATGTAAGGGATGGAGACAAAGTAGTTCAGGTGATCTCTTTTATTGTACTAACTTCTCTCGGTGACAGTGTGCAAGCGTTAGGACCACACAGGGCCCTATGTAAAAAGTCAAAGCTCTTTTCTTCGGATCCCTTCATTGGCTTCCTCTTTTAAGTTCATTATGGGCATACAAAGCCCCTGGAATTGTTTCCCCTCCTGCATCTTTTATTTATTTATTATTATTATTATTATTATTTTATTATTATTTTATTTATTATTATTTTATTATCTAGTATTAATTTATATCTTGCTCTATCCCTGAAGGCTCAGGGGGCTGCTCACAACATATCCTTTCATATGCTTAAAAAGTCAGTCTGTTCCAGCACAAAGTGTGGTGAATCAGTAGTCCTGAGTTCAAAACCTGGTCTTGGTGGGTGGCCTTGGACAGGACATACCTGTATCCAATGCCCCTGTTCAGGCTAAGTGCTTGAAGGGCCACTGTGCTACTCACCCAGGGTCCAAATGACACAAACTAAAAGTCCTTCCCCCAGTGTCACTTTTTCCCTCTTCAGAGTACAAAGCACAATGCAAACATGTCACAAAGAGATACTGGACCATAGGTCTAACAAATATGTAAAGCTAAAAGGTTAAACATGTATGTAATGTTAAAGTTGAGAACTGGAAACTCACTTCATGTAATCATGTAATGTAAAACCAAGAGCTAGAAATGCACTCCAGGAAATGGAGAGAGATAAAAGAATGTGGATTCAGAGAACCCACTCTGGAGAGCCAGACATGGAGTTGCAAATTAATCTGCATGTCTTCCTGGTTGTCTTTCTGCAGACGTGACAGTGAACACGAAGGCTCCAGGCTTCTCTAGGCGGGAAAATCACACAAAGGGGTTGCAGAGGTATTTAAAGAAACACCTTTGCTATCGGGAGAGACTTGAGACAATTGGAATTCAATTCAACATCTGAATAGCAGAGTCTCAGAGGAGCCTGCTTGTCAGTTTGCTGAAGCGATGCATTGAGAAAGAACCTTGATTCTAACCAAATTAAGGACTAAAGGCCCAGCCCTTCCAACTTCAGACTGAGAACGAACTCAAGTGCATGGACTATTTGTAGGGTAAGATATACTTAGGGACTAACACAGTACAGATCAGGAATGCGTTATTTTACTTTTTACTTTATTAGCCACTCGGTGTCAAACTATCTTTGCTTATGTAATCAATAAACTTTCTTCTTATATATTTAGAAGTGCTTTCCGTTGTTCTGCATTGGGAACACAAGTTGGCAACTCATGCCTACAAGCACGTGCGAACCCAGAGAGACAGTGTGTAAACTGGAAGCTTTCTGGGAGTTTGATAGACAAAAGGATTATCCCCTTTGCAGGACTGAATCAGCCAGAGAGAGAACTGGTTCAGGTGACCTGCAAGTGAGGGAAATTGAGTCACCCAACCCAGGAAAGTGGGGTACTGGACCCCAAAACCTGTGACAAAACACTTGCCCAAGGGTTGCAGAGCACTCCACATGCAGACAACTCTTCTATTTCAACACAGCCTTGTCTTGTAGCTGCTGCCAGGAGGTTTCTCTTCCCTTGCGGTCCTGGAAATTTCACCCTTGGGTTCCCCAGCTTTTCTGGCCCAGAACCCCCTTCATCTAGGAGCTTTCTTCCTTTACAGGTAGGGCCCTGTGAATTCTGTGCTGCTACACAAGAACATAAGTAGTGCCAGACTGGGTCAGACCAATGGTCCATCAAGCCCAGCATCCTGTCTCCGCCAGTGGCCAATCTCGGTCGCTTGAGAGAAGTACCTAATCAGGTCACAATGGGCAATCTACTCTTATCTACTCCCAGCAGTAAGATGTTATGTTCTCTAATCCTACTTTGCTAATAGCTGTTAATGGAGCTACTCTCCAAGAACTTATCCAATCCTTTTTAAAACCCAGCTATACTAGTGGCTGCCACCTTGACTACATCCTCTAGCAACAAATTCCACAAGTTAATTGTGCATAGAGTGAAAACCTGGGGGCCAAACCCAGGGCACTGGCCTGGAGCAGAGCTGCATCAGGTCCAGGTCTTGAACCCCTGGTCCTCAGGATGAGGGGGCATTGTGTCAGCAGTTTGTGCCACCTGGTGGTTTGGTGGCCTGTCTTTCCCTTCTCCTGCATCTCCACCTGATGTGTGCCTCGCCCTTGCTCACCTGTTGCCCATTTCTCTGGCTTCCTGATTGGCCACCAGGGAGTATTTAAGACCTTCTGGTGGCCTCAAGAAACTGGGGGAGTAACTGTTCTTCCCTGTGTGTGGTTGTTGTTTTGTCTGTTGACCCTATATGGCATAGACCTGCTTCTTCCCGTGTGGCTGTGTTGTAGTTGAACTTTCACTCTCTTTCCTCTGTAGTCCTGTTCTGTGTCTTGTGTTTGTTGATAAGCTTTAGTGCCTGTTTCCCTTGTCCTGTGTGCGTTGGTGGGTCTTGCTCCTTATGTTTAGCCTGTTGCCCATAGCCTATAGCTCTGTTCCCTTTCTAGATTCCTGTCCAAGACCCATGTTAAACCATAGATCCCCTTTTCCCTAGTTCCCTCATGCTTCTAGTCTTGCGTTCCCTTGTCTGTGATTTATTCCCCCTTTCTTGGCCCCTGGCCCCTCCAGGACCCTGTTGGTTTTGAGCCTCTTTAGGTTCTAGTCTCTTAACTCCATCCCCTTCTGACATTGTCTTTCCTATCCTTGGTCTGGCTTGGTCTTCTCCCCTCAACCTCGATGATGAGTTCTAAGATCTCTAAGGCTGGGTTTCCCAGCTCTCCTGCTGAGAGAGAGTCTTTATGGGAATGAGACTGCCTGAGAGGTTCTCTTTTTCTGGTACTATGACTTGCTCTACCCTTCCTGCCTCTCTTCTTGGCTTAGAACCCCCTATACCCCTGACAAGCTGCTGTCTGTCTGTGAGGTGGACCCATGCTGCAGCTCCACTCCTGGCTGGCTGTTGCTCAGGGCAACACCATAGAGTTGTGGGCATCAGCCTAAAATGTTGGGCAATCACCCGCAACTCTATGGTGCAGGGTGTGTGTGTGCTGTGCAAGTCGACCAGAGAAACTGCTGGGTCCATCTAAAGCAAACCCAGGCAGGGCTGCAAGGGGGCAGATACAGGGGGTGCATCCCTGGAGTAGCTCTGGGGGTAGGCAGCCTTCATGACCATCTGTTTACACACAATGCCTCAGTTCTCAGTTTCCCCCCAGCCTGGTCAGATGGTTTGTTTGCAGTTGGCTTGATAGATGAGCAGTGCTATTGCACTGCCTTTAAATCTTGTCACTGGGGACCCCACGATCTCATCAAGCCTATGGAGATGGGCTGACCTGAACCCATGTTGGAACTTTGGCCACTTTCAGACACGCCCTCCCCCATGCATATTTGAGCTGCAGGGGGGAATGCGCAGCCTGCATAATAAGCATGGGGATCGGCTGGTCTGAAAGGCGACCCCCCCCTCCCCAGCTTTGCCGCCAGAGACGTGTGTGGATGCAGAGCAGGAAATCAAGCCCTGCATCCCTGCTTGTCTCTGCCGACAAAGCCGTGCGGGTGGGCCTTTCATACTGGCCTATCTCTGCGCATATTCAGGCTATGCATTCCCTCCCCTTCCCCCCCCAGCCAGAATATGTGCACGAGGTGCGGCCATATCTGAAAGTGGGCACAATCTCTCTGATCTTGCAGATCCAATTTCCACCTTGTCTTCCCATCCCTTAGTGCTCCTTCTTGCTGTGTTACTCTTATTAATAATCGCTCAGCTTGTGATGCACTCTTGTCCTTTGTTTCTCTTTGTGGTTGACACGTTTAGATTTGGGCACAGAATGTAGTTTTATTTATTTATTTTCCTTGAAGCACTATGGAATTTATGGGGCTGTAGAATGTCTTGTTGGCCTCTGCTGCTGCCTCTCTCTGCACCTGAAAACCACAACTGAACCCAAGACTATCCCGGGTGGTGTATTCTTTAGAAAGAAAGGGAGGTAGAAATCCTGTAGTTCAACAAATAATAAAGAATTCCTTGGCTACTGACAAGCTCTTTTTCTGAACACCCGTGTCGGTGGATAGTTAGGGTGAGCTAGTGTCCCATACATCTCAGTATTTCCAGTAGCCAAAGAGGGACAATCTCGCCCCCTCAGCCAATAAGCTCTGCCCCTTGTTGAATAAGCTCCGCCCCCACATACTTACATGCACACACTTCTCCCAACCTTCCAAGTGCATAAAGAGGACAGAAGCTCGTCTGTTGATCATTCCACTTAGTTTCTTGTCATTCCACCATCTCACCATTGTCCTATCTATCAAGTGCTTTTCCTGGTAGGCAACCAGGACAGAGATGCCTGAGGTCTGAATGCCGATCTTTTTGTATCTCACTCCTGAATGAAGGGTTTGATCTCTGAAAGAGGGACAGTAGGATTCACCATCCAACAATGGACTGTTCCTCCTAAACAGGAACTGCTGGGAGGTATGGTATCCCTTCAATGCGAATTCCAAAGGTTTAGAAATGAAAACATTGCGACCAACAGAAGATGCCCAGGACTGGACAGTTTGTCAGGTGCCAGAGATGGATGAATTAGAACAAGCTGGAAAATTTGCCTCCAATGGCTCTTTCCTTAGGACTGAGTTTGATGCCGGCGAGAATGACTTGTTGGATTACTGTTACGGGAGCTGTTAATCAGATCTCTTAGTTTCTTTTGGAAGGATTCCTCTTCCTTTCTTGTTGTCTAGATGGGAGGCAAGAGGGAACGGCTCCTGCCAGAGTTAATGGCCCTTGGCTCCCTGGATCAGTGAGCAGAGACGACTGTAAAATCACGCTGCTCACTCTCTTCCTTTCCTCTAGGGTTGGAGCACATGGTGTGTAGAATGACCAGGGCCAGCAATGGACCAAGTACTGGCTTGCTAGCTCACCCCACCTGAAACTTAGTACTTAACAAAGCCATACAGTTGTACTGTTTCACTGCTAGCCCAGTAGGCTTTTGCAAGGAAACATGGCCAGGACAGCCTTGTATTCATTATTAATAAACAGCATTGTCTTAGATGGCAAAGGTGCGCATAGATGCATCCCTTCCAACAGTACCTTTTAGGCTGGTACAGTAATAGGTTTTGTTATCTCATACCATCTTCCCAGCAGTGTTGGGTTTGGGCTGGGTCTAGCAGGCAAAGGGCCATTAATACCTCAATCCAGCAGGAGAGAGATCACTGGTTGACTCTAGGGCCGCTTTTAGACGTGCAGCTGGGATCAGCCGCGGCGCTGTTTTAGACGAACCGGAAGTGGAAGTTGTGTGCGTGATCCGGGCCCGCGCATTCTTTGCCGAACGCGATCGAACCACCCTGATCTCTCTGGGGTGACATACGCGGCCGGAAAAGAATGTGCGGCGCCGGATCACGTGCACAACTTCCGCTTTCGGTTCGTCTAAAACAGCGCCGTGGCTGTTTCGCCGCTCCCACGCCTGATCCAGCTGCACATCTAAAAGCAGCCTGGGCCTGATACTCGCTTCTCGGATTCTTGCTTTTCTTGATGAGAATTGGGGTTCTCAGCTCGTTCTTGCAAACAAAAGAAATTCCAAAATGGCGCTGATTCTTGCGGTGCCATTTTGGGAAAGGGCGGTGCATGTGCAGAACAGCTGTGGTGGCCATTTAGTACATGCACAGACTGGTTTTTAAATTTTCTCACCATTCCTGTGAGATTTCAGAATGTTACCGAGATCTTGTCTTTCCCTCTGTTTCCCTTCCTTCCTCTCATGCCCCCCCCGCCACAGTCTCTCAGATTGTAAGCTCTAGGACAGGGACTGGGTCTATTCCATTACTTTGTAAAGAGCCAGGTACATTGCTGGTGCTATATAAATGCTTTCTAATAATAATAAAATAATAACATTGGGGCAGCAACTGAGAATGCTTCTTTTCAGGCCCTTGTATGAACAAGATTGGTAGATGGTACCCACAAGAGAATACTCCCGACTGACCCCAGCAATTGCAATGAAGCATGGAAGGAAAGGCGGTTTCTCAGATATGTGGGGCACATGCAGTTTTGGACTTTATTTTATTTATTTTATTTTCATTATTTATATCCCACCTCTCCTGCCCAGGCAGCTTGAGGCGGCTTACGAAAATTAAAATATTTAAAATATGCATAAAATACATCAAATACTTAAAAGGGAAGCATAAGAGTAAGAAAAAAAACAAACCATCCTCCCCACCCACGCTCACCCACTTCCCTCACCAAAGGCCTGGCGGAACAGCCAGGTCTTGCACTGTTGCTGAAATGAGGCAAGGTGCGGGGCCACCCTGATCTCCACTGGAAGGGAGTTCCACAGCCTAGGTTCTGCCACGAGAACGCCCTCTCCATCGTAGCCTCCCGCACCACCTGGGGGACATCAAGAAGGGCGCTCCTGGTGGACCACAGTGGTCGATCCCTGGCACGGAGAGTGAGGCGGTCTCGCAGCTAGGAGGGGTCCAGATTGTGTTGGGCTTTATAGGTATGCACCAACACTTTGAATCGGACCTGGAAGACTATTGGCATCCAGTGCAGAGCTCAGAGTACTGGTGTAATGTGCTCACGGCGACCCGTCCCTGTAAGGAGACGGGCCACCGTATGCTGCACCAGCAACAGTCTCCAGACTGTCACCAAAGGTAGCCCCACATAGAGTGTGTTACAATAGTCTAAACTTGAGGTGATGAAGGCATGGATGAGAGTGGCCAGGTTGGAGTGTGAGATATACGGCCAAAACCGTTGCACCAGATGAAATTGGCGGAAAGCACTCCTCGCCACAGCCTCAACCTGGATAAATGTTAATAATAAATAAATAAACCTGAAGGTCCAGGCGAAGCTGTGGATCGAGGAGTACCCCCAGACGCTGGTCCTGAGAGAGCAGTGGGGGATGAACCCCATCAATGACGGGGGACATCACACCCGCCGCCCTCCCCGCCAACATCACCTCCGTCTTCTTAGGATTTAGTTTCAGATGGCTCGCCCCCATCCAGTCTCCCACAGCTGCCAGACATCGGGTAAGCACCGAGACTGCCGGGTCTGGGTTGGATGAAAAAGAGAGGTAGAGATGGGTGTCATCACCGTACTGATGACACCGTACCCCATACCATCTCATGACTTTGCCAAGAGACTGCATTGAACAAGAGAGGGGTCAAAATAGAGCCTTTAAAGGTTGGAAGGAATCAGCACTTTGAATTGTGCCTGGACGTTCTAGGAAGCCAGTGCAGATTATAGAGCACAGGTGTAAATGCACTCAAGGTGACCCACCCCTGAAAGGCGCCAAGCCGTTGCATTCTGCACCAGCTGCAACTTCAGACAGTCAACAAGGGCAGCCCCACGTAGAGTGCATTGCAGTAGTCTAGCCTCGAGTTGATGAAAGCATGGATGATGGTGGCCAGTTTGGAACCAGAAAGAAGGGGACGCAGCTTCCTTCTCACCCAATGGAACTGGTGAAAAGCACTCCTGGCCACCGCCACAACCTGATGTTCCAGACACAGCAAAGGGTCCAGAAGCACTCCAAGGCTGCAAACCTTGTCACCAAGATGGGGAATTGCCAAATGTTATATTTTTGGGTCTGGTGGTGGAGAAGAGAGCTTATTTAGACTGTTATTTACTCTGGGTGAACTATAACACAGTAAGGTAGAGTCATAGGCCGGGCTGGATCCAGGGGAACTAGGGCCCCACATGAAATGGTGATTTCTGCTCTTGCCTAACTTAGGAATGCTGGATAGACAAACATGCATTGACTCACCCATTAGAAAATGGAAAATGTTACTGTGGTCAGTTAAACATCACCTTCAAGGCCCAGGGCTTGCATTGCAGGCCATAGGTTATGTATATGTTGCTGTTTTTAATTTACTTATGGGTCCCAGGTGTTGTAGGACTTACTCCTAAATTGCTGTGGGCTCTCCACAGGCTTGGAAGTATCTGCACTTGCCTGGCTCCAGCTTTTTTCCCATGGTGCAGCCAAATTTCACAAGGATCTCTTTATTACCTCCAAGTCAGCGGAGATATTCTGCTCTATTCTGCCCTGCCCAGTTGGATTAGTGTGTCCAGTTGTGGGCACCTCATTTCAAGAAGGACATTGACAAACTGAAGCAGGTTCAGAGGAGGGCAAGAAAGATAATTGTCTGGAAAGCAAATCTTATGAGGAAAGAACTGGGTATGTTTAGCCTGACGGAGAGAAGGTAAAAGGGAGACAGGATAGCAGACTTTAAATAACTGAAGGGCTGCCACCAAGAAGCCAGCAAGGAACTGTTCTTCATGGCTACAGAGGACAGGGCTAGAGACAATGGACTCCAATTCCAGGATGGGTGATTTCAGTTAGATATCAGGAACTAGCAGTGAGAGCTGTTGGGCCATGGAACAAGTTGCCTAAAGAGGTCATAGGCTGTTCATGACTGGAGGTTTCCAAAGAGGCTTGACAGCCATTGGTCAGGGATGTTGTAGCTACAGTCATCCTGCATCCAAGCAGGAGATTGGACTAGATGACCCTTGAATGAATCCCTCCCAACTTGGATCTCCTTTGATTGTATGTTTCATGATCCCCAGCAGAGGTGGGGAGGGTGTTTTGCTTAATCAAAAGCAGGGAGTGTTAAGGCCTCAATCCTGAAAACTCCTCGGTGGTGTTGGTAGTCCCATTGTCAGAGCAGTCTATTCCCATTGCTGGTTGATAAAGCCGGCCTTCTGCTCAATAACACCGAAGGCTTTACGCTGGGAAGAGCCTCTCGATGTAACTGAGTTATATCCCTGTTCTCTCCGAGGAGGTGTGGCCATGGAGCGGGGTGGGGCCACCAGGATCTCTTCACTTTGGGTGTTTTTAGATGGACATAGGGCTGCGGTGGATTTAGATGGAGGTGGCCGTACAGCTGGCCTGCCTGGCACCCCTCCCCCACACCATAGAGGTGTGGGAAGATCGCCAGCCGCTCTAGGCTGCTTCCCACAGCTCTATGGCTGTTGCCAGGCCAACCCCATCCAGAAGCGGCACTGCAGCGGCCCGTCTGCAAGTAGACAGACTGCTGCTCCACCCCCGGCCGGTGCTCTGGGTTTGGGCAGCCCGCTCTGCTTGTGGTGCTCTGGGAGGTTGCCTGCTCTGCTCCTGCTTTGCCTCACCCCAGGGTGGCCTGCCTTTACACGGATGGGCCACATGGATGGGCCGCCCAGGGTGAGGAATGAGGATCAGAGCAGGTATCCGTTTAAAGACACCCTTTATCGTCATCCTGGACCTTGTAAATTTTGAGGCCAGGCCAGCCTGGGCAGGATCTGAACTGGACAAATCAGGGCTTCCCTCAGAGTCTGGAGACTCAAATCTAGAGTCTCCAGGCAAGATCTGTAGAGGTGACAACCCTGAAACAGCACAGATATCCAAACCACATATTCACACACACCCATGTCTGCACACACACACAATACCGCCCTGGAATAGCTGACAAAAATTAGGTCATCGTGTCTTTTGTTCTTGCCATCGTACCGCCATTCCTCGCTGGGATTAGCGTAAACTGCCTGGCTGTGGCAGAAAGGAGGCAAAGAGTACTTTGCTGTCTTAACAGCCTCATCCCTGACAGAATCCATTAAAATAGAAAATTACTGCAGCGTGAAGATCAGACCAAAGACACTGACTGGGGGGGGGGAGGGAGCAGGTTGAAATCAACCTTGATTAATCCATCATCTTTGATTTAAAATGGGTGGTGTAAAAATTGTCAAGGGCACTGGAGACAGGACAGAGCTCTCGCTGATTCCCTGGAGGCTGGGACTCTCTCTTGTTTATTTTTGCTAAGACCTAAATGGACAATTATTAAGAAATGAAAGTGGTGTATAATAAAGACTAGCTTCTCTCCCATTTAAAATTATCCACTTGCCTTGTGTGAGTTGGAGCACTCCCATTTTGTGCTAAATTACGTTGAAAAGTCTGCAGCACTGTAATTAATAAAGCCATAGCCCTGTGATAAAATCTTAAGCTGGAATAATGTTGTGCGCGTTTGTGACTATCAAAGAGAGAGCATTATGGGACACATATCTACAAAGTAATCCCAAAGTAGAAGTAACTTATTACAGGGAACCAGAAGATTTCCTTCCAAATATTTTGAATGCACAATCAATACTGCAATTATCTAATAAAAGGAAGCACAGAACAAAGTAAACATCAGTTAAACATATGAATAGATTTCAAATGACGCTTCCCTGAGCATTTTTTCCCCCTGCATAGAATGCTGCCTTCTATTTTTGACCCACCCAAAAAATCAGCTTGTATGTATATCAAAAGCCGGTGCCATGTTAATAAGCTGAAGGCTTCATCTTAGCAAAGCGTTATGACAGCCGCTTCTGAATGAACCCGTAATTGCAAATTGCTGGCAGGGTCAACAGCTTTCAGATCTCCGTTGAATACAGAACAGCTACAAAATGCCACTATACAAATAAAGCTGCAAATATTTTTTACTTCCAAAGCATAAATAGCTAACAGAGGAAAACTAAATAAAAACCAGAAGATGTCTAAATGATATGCAACAATAATTTAACGAAATCTAATTCATTTATCCAAACATTAGTTATTGCACCGTAGCTAGAATGAAAGCTTCTGAATTTGTCTTGCACTGTTTACACAGGAAGGGGTTAAATGTGTCCCACTGCAGAGTCTATGTGTCAACAGGCTGCAATTTATCACGGCCGAGAGAGTGGGTACAGTCAAAGAATGACAGGCTGAGAATTAGTCTGTCTGTCCATGCCTTTTATGAGCAATCTGTAGTAGAGTCAGGACTCAAAATGGGGAAAAATGTATTTTCGCTCAGAGAGGTAATTATTCACATTGACCTTCAAAAGGTTGCCCAGCAAGTTTATATTGCATTTTAAAAACAAAATCAAAACAGCCACCATAAAGCTTTGTACCTAATTCCACAAAAAGCCCGCACAGATTTGTGTGATGCTGTTTGAAAATGGCTACTGAGTGCTGAGAATTGTCATAACCCTTGCAAAGGCACAATGAAATAGAGCATGCTTTGCCCAACCATGTTTTCACACTCTTTAGAAAGTGCTTTCATTGCAACTTACTTACGCATGCTAGGATCTTAGCGGAGGAGAAATTTAATTTAGTTTGTGTCAGAAGCTGGACATTTCAGGCATCTGAGCACTGGATGCCATTGAAGGGGAAGATTACTTTTTTGCCACGTTCAAATTTATATTCCCCCCTCCCCCTTTGTTATCATGCCGTATATAGGCCCTGATCTTCAAAACAGTGGCATATGTGATAATTTTTATGCTCACATGTTATTGTATTTACTGCAGCAGTGACTAGGAACACCAATTGGGGACCGGGACCACACCATTGCATTCACTCTGTGCTGCTATGTAAGAGTCAATCCCTGATGCACGCCGTTTACAGCCTAACCCAAGGGTGGGGAACCTTTCCCCTTCCAGGAGCCACTTTGAAAATTAGTACAAGCTTCAGCTGTGGCATAGGAGTTGGGGATGGGGGGATGCTTAAGAGGCTGTATGCAGGAAGAAGGTTCAGATCATAGATCTGTGTCATAGGGTGATTTCAGACGTTACGGGGCCCTTTGGCCCCGTACCGAAACCACCGGCTTTGTTCCCCGCCGGGGTCACCCCGTAACGCCACAACAGACGTGCCGGGGGGATCCCGGCGGGGAAACTGGGAGGGGCCGGGGCCGCACGGCGCAACGTGCGGTTGCACGGCCCCGCCCCCTCCACGCACCCCGCTGCCCGCCCTCCGAGGAGACGGGCGGGCGGCGGGGCCATTGTGGCCGCTGCGTCGGGCCGTAAGCGCCGTGGCCCGGGATCCCGCTGGGGATCCCGGGCCATGGCGCGCGGCCAGACGTGACTTTTCGTTGGTCCTGGCCCAGGGTCCGTTTGACCACGCTAGCCCGGGAAGCGTGGTTCAAACAGACCCCATGTGGGGATTCACCGTGCGAACATCTTGCGCCCCGCAAACAGACGTTCGAGACATGGTGACCACAGGTGGGTATTCACCGTGGTTCACCGTGATCTCGTAACGTCTGAAGACACCCATAGATATGTCCCCCATCCTTGTGTGCATGCCCTCATCTCTGTTCTCTTCCTCTGAGTTCTGTGTTTCAGTGCTTCGGGGTAGGAACTGGAGCCAGGGGCCAGATCCAGTGTAACAGGAAGCTGCAGGGCACTATAACCCTTTAAAGCTTCCCTTAAGTGTGGCAACTGTCACTAAGGACTGCACAAAATGGTGGATGGATTTAAAATGGCTGCTGGGACAGGACCTGGGAATGATGGATGCATCAGGAGCCAGACTGTAGGCCCCAGAGTCTTCTGGGACAATATAAGCTGAGGCCTCAGTTGGAGCGAGGAGGCCATCGGAGAAGGAGCTCTTGAGGGGGACAAGAGCTCTAGCTGTGGTTGCTTTAGCTCCCTCCCAAGGGAGTCAGCATTTGTGAAAAGTTTTTTCCTGACTCTCCCTAGAGAGGATTCAAACAGCGTTGGACAACCAGGTGGGATTGGCCCAGCTGTGGGTCGGTTTGGAGCTCTGTTGGGCTAGGCAGCCTCAGGCTGAAGCCCACTTTGCACAACTGGTGGCATAGGCCTGACTATAGGGGAGACTGGCCTGACCTATGCTCTTTCTCGTGTGCTGCGGTCAATAGAGACTTACTTACTGTGTTCAGGACCAGTACCACTGTGTTTAGAGAAAGTTGAACTCTCGTGCACTGGGGTTCCTGGCAATTCCTCAAGTGACACTGGGTCGCACTAGCACCCAGAGGAGCCCCAGTGACATCCAGGAATTGGAATGGGCCAAATAAAAACTAGACAAGAGCTGCGTTGGGTCCCTGGGCCTGAGGTTCCTCATCCCTGGTCTAACATGTGGATACAACAGAGAGAAAGGGGGAGCACAAGTAACCTGATACTAGGACACCATGAAACAATCATTGATTTTGAAGGGACTCATTACTCATCTGCTTAAATTTACGTATTTGCTGGGTTGCCTCTGTAGTTAGACATCTGTAAAAATGGTCATGGGGCCATATGTCTTATTTATTGTTGTTATTATTTTTTGATGTTTTTATATGTTTTATTGTATTTTATTGATGGACTTTGTTAGCCGCCCCTTTGTTAGCAGGAGGGGCGGGGTATAAAACTTTTAAATAAATAAATAAATAAATATGTAATAAATGTGGATGAGCTAAACATTCTTATCCTTTTCTCTCTCTCTCCCCCCCCCCGATATTTTCTTTCCAAGGGGGAATGAGAAGAGGGAGTGTTGCTCCACAACACACTGGTGTTGCTCCACAGAAAACATGCTTGTTAATGTCAGTAGACGCTCCTCTGTACAGAGTGTGGCATTCAGTGTTCAATAAACAGCCTGCCTTCTCCGATCCAGCTAGAACTCCACTGACTGGGGGAGCAGAAGATTCTGCAAGTCTAGTATGCATGCCCTCCCCACACACCCAGGTTAATGATCCTCTGCAAGCACTGCGTAGTGAGGCTCTTGCATTGGTACCATTGGGCTGGGGCATTGGCCAGGCATGGAACAGGAAACTTGCCCTGCAACTAAGTACAGCATTGGCGTTTACCTACCTGCATCATTTACTAAAATCCCCCTGCATGCCCTTCTGTCCTGTTCTTCCTCTCCCTGTCACAGCTGCTGGTCTTCCAAGTAGTCTTCTTCTTCTAGTAGACCAAGCTACTACCCAACAAAAATGATATTGTATAAAAAATAAAACATACACAAAAAATATAACTATACAAATTATAAAAGCCTGGATTGGCGAATATTAAAACCAATCTAATTATCCTCTGAATAAAACAAACCAAAAACTGATCATAAATAATTAAACCTTTCATAATAAAACTCTTCATCTGTGAACACACATGAGTTACAATCCTCTTTGTCTGAACAGGCTCTCCAGACAAAGAGGATTGTAACTTGTGAATTTATATACGACACCTGAGCTGATAGCCAGCAGAAAGCCTGTTCAGACAAAGAGGATTGTAACTCTTGTGTGTCCACAGAATACCGCTGATGAAAGGTTTTATTATTTACCCCTGATGAAGGGTTTAATCCAAAACGCATCCGGATTTGTAATAATTATGATCAGTTTTCAGTTTGTTTTATTCAGAAGACAATTAGATTGGTTTTAATATTTGCCAATCCAGACTTGTATAATTTGTATAGTTATATATTTTTTGTATGTTTTATTATTTTGTATACAATATAATTTTTGTTGGGTAGTAGCTTGGTCTACTTGTTTTGGTGTTTTAGTTGCTGCTTGTTATACTCCCTTGTTTTTTTGCTCCATCTTACCTAGCCATGGAATGGCTCTGCACTGGCAAAAAGTTAAGCGCCCCTTTAACAAATGTGACACTACTCGCTCACTCTTGAATGGATAGTGCCATATTTGTTAAAGCCATCTGTGACAGTGAGGATGACGGGCGGCCCCGCCGTCAGTCCTGGGAGGGACTTTAGAATGGCCACGGTGTACCCTGACAGAAGTGGGGCGTACTTACCTGCGGGAGACACTGAGTGTCTTTAGACATAACAAAGATCGGGTGTCAAAACCCTAAGCACATGATTGGCCATTGAGTGTAAGCACCATAACAATTCCCATACCAGTTTGGCCACCCGTTGAACACGCAATGTGAACACCATTGCATCACAAGGACAATTTGCGTGTTTTGGCTGAACACGTGGCTAGTGTTGTGGATAATGATATCACGTGGCGCATTAGCAGGTACAACATGAGGAATGAGGCACCAGCGCTTGCGTGCTGAGATTGGGTGGTGAGCAAAGCACCAATTTGCCCCAAGATGGGCGGTGTGTCTAAGCAGCGCCAACTGGGGAACATAGGGCCAAACCGGTGTTCATATCAAAGTCAAAACACACATTCAGACACCTGTTGACGTTATGTCTAAAGACACCCACTCTCGGCAAGTGGACAACCTCAGGGGCAGCCCCAGTGCGGGCTCTGCCATGATGGGCTTCCCCAGGAGTAACACCGCTGCCGCCCATGATGTCATCAGGCGGTGCCCCAGTGTAGCGAGCCAGGCGGGGCTATTTAACCACCAGGACAGTTCACCAGAGAGCGGCAGAGCCAGGAGCTGGAGAGGGTCTGAGCCAGGACAGCATTGCTAAAGGAACACCATCTGGAACCTGAACGGGAGGGAATGAGTTGGGAGGAACTTTTATAGCTTTGCCAGGGGTAGGCTGCCCCCTCTCTTTATAGGGTAACCAGAGGGCGGGAGTACTGACTATAGGGACGGGAGGGTGCTTCTCCTCTCCCTCAAAGCAAGATCATACCCTCAAGTCCTGCTGCATAGGGAAGTGAGTGAGGACTCAGGGCAGGGGTCCATGACACCATCTGTGGTTTTCCTGCAGGCATTTCCATACTGTAGTCAATGCCTGGCACACCGTTACCATGTCTGTCTATGTTACGGCTGTTTTTAAATGAGACACAACCATGCAGGTCCACCTATCCCACATGCATCCAAATGCAGCATGGAGGGGTGCCCATTCCTGTGACACCCCCCCCCCCATGGCCACTCACGGACCATCGGAGAAAAATCTGGACTGTGGGGGAAGGCTAAAATGTGCGTGGGTTGGGACGCACATGGATCCCGGGCTCATTTGAATCCCTCCCCGCTCACTTCATGTGGGTGGGCGGTCCACAACCATCCCAATCAGTACACATGAACCCCCTTCCCCAGTCGTGCTCATTTAAAAACAGCCTAAGAACTGAGTTTTTAGACCAAGGTAGCTAAGGTGAGTTTAAAGTGTAGAGAAGACGACAAGTTTGACCGTGAAATATCAAGTCAATGTTAACTTTGCACCTGGACATTAAGGGTGATTCAGACATTACAAGATCACAGTGAACCACGGTGAATACCCACCTGTGGTCACTGTGCCTTGAATGTCTGTTTGGCGGCCGCCAGATGTTCACCACGGTCAATCCGCACATGGGGTCAATTTCAACCACGCTTCCCGGGCTCCCCGGGGGACTTTCCCGGGAAGCATGGTGAAAGTGATCCCCAGCGGGGACAAAAAAAAAAAGCACGTCTGGTCGGACGCCACGACCTGGGATCACCGGCGAGATCCCGGGCCATGGAGAATTCGGCCAGACGCTGCGGCCGCATTGGCCCCGCCGCCCGCCCGTCTCCCCAGAGGGTGGGCGGCGTGGAGCGTGGAGGGGCGGGGCTGTGCGGCCGCACGTTGCGCCGTGTGGACCCGCCCCCTCCCAGATTCCCCAGCCGGGATCCCCCGGCACGTCTGATACGGCATGACGGGGTCATCCCGGCGGGGGATGAATGGGTTGTTTTCGGTACGGGGCCAACGGGCCCCGTAACGTCTGAAAACACCCTAAGTTAAGGTCTACCTATTCCTTTTGTTCTCTAAAAAATTGTTTCAACGTACATGCTATAATGTAAACACCTACACTGCATTACTTAATGTAGAAGATCCTTGAGCTAATATGCAAGACCTTTACCCACTCAATATTCAGATACCTCCTGGTCGGAGACTGACTTCTAGCATAAAGCCTGCAACCAGCTAGCTCGTTGATCAAAGGAAGGCTGTAGAATTTTCTGGTTGAAGATAGTCTCGTCTCTCATAATAACATAATAGTAACACACAGACTGTTTCCTACACTCCCAGGAGAGCCAGGCAGTAACGCCTCTGCCTACCTCGTCTATGTCTCACACCTCAGAATGCGATCAGCTTGATGCAAGAATGGGTGAGAGAATTTTTTGTGGCCCGTGTGTGATCTTCTGACCTGAAGACTTACGAATAATACAAAACGAGGCATACGCCTATGAGGAGGAAGAATGCAGTTTTTTAAAGATGCTGGATTGTAAATGAAGATTCCTCACATGCGTTGTAAGAGAGACTTGCTAGCCCATAGAGAACAGGGAGAAACCAATATTAGCAGAACGGAAACAGGTACATAATTACCTGTGGGGAATACCCTCATTTTTGAGTACCGTATTAGGCTCCTAACAGGTTACCTGATCACCGACTGGGTACTGATTACCTGAAAAATCGGTAATTTCTGTTACCGATTTTCAGCTACTAGTCAGTAAATTGGGATGGAGACTTGAAAAATCGGGACCATAAGTCAATATTCTGAGACTGGAAGTCAATATTCCGGGACAGTGGGTATCCAGACAGGGCACCAATTGAAATTGAAATTCCTGGATTGATTTGGCTCCTGGAAATTCAATGCATATACCCTTTTTTGCGGGTACTCATTTCAGCTCTATTTGTCAGATCAAAATTGTAATCACTGTAGAGCTGTGGCGTGTCTATCCAATGGAGCTGGGAGTGTGTGTGCTCCCCTGGGCAGGTCTGTGCAGTGGTGGCATGTTTGCCCTGTGGAGTTCTGTGACATCCGGTTCATGTGGTTCTGTTCTCTCCAGCCCGGTGGGGTTCTGGAATAAGGAACATTCCTATACGAGACATCTGACAGCCCTACATAGTAATGAAAATCCATGTCTGCATTCCAAGAAGCCCTCTCTCCTGTTGAACAGAGCCACCCAGCAGCTAGCAAGCTACTATAGTAGGACAATTTTGAGAACAAGAAAAAGGCCAGGAGATTGATGAGTCTCTGGCATTCAGAGACAGCAGTTTCTTGACAGATTAGGTGGTTGCTTGGTTGGCGTTATGTCTTATTTTGATTCAATTATTATTATTATTATTTTTTTAAAACTTATTTTTATTAAATTTTTCCCAGTTTTCACATACAATATTATAATACTATCAATGGGGACCTGGGGTTACAGTGTTGGTCCCCTACTAAAACATAAAACTTTTTGTTTTTACCTGGGGTTATATTTTCTTAAGACAAAGTGTAACATTTGATTCTGTCAAATCAAGATCTTCTTGGATCATTTCCCAAATACAGCTCCATACCGCATAGAAGTTTTCCAGTTTCTGTTGTATTTCAGCTTGTGTTCATTCCATAGTCAGCATTGTCCATAGCCTATGTTGCCATTTTTTGACTGAAGGTTTTAATTTTGATTTCCAGTTACAAACGATGGTGTGAATCGCTGCTAGTCGAAGTTGTTGGCATGCACTGATTCTATCTTTTGTTATGTTCATTTTTGGGAATATTCCTAGTAAAGCTACCTCCGGTAATTGCGGGACGTCAGTTTGAGCAATCTGGTTGAGGCATTTCCAGATCTCATTCCAGAAGCTTTTTACATATGAACATGTCCACCAGCAATGCATCCAGGTACCCGTTTCTGAGCAGCCCTGCCAACACTCCTGTGGATACTGTGGATTCATGACATGAAGTTTCTGTGGGGTAAAATAAATCCTATAGGTTTTTTTTTATTTGTGGTTCTAATACTGATATCGATCCTGATGATCTGTGCATAACCGTCCATATCGTTGTCATGTCTTCAGCTTCTATTTGCCTTTGCAGATCCTCTTCCCAGGCAGCTATATATCCAGCATCCGGCAAATTAGTTATGGGGTTTATCACTTTATATATTCTTGATAATACATGCATTTGGGATGAGTCTCCATATAACACTTTTTCTAATTCATGAGGTTTCCTACTGTAATGTGGTCTATTGTTTCTATTGTTGTTGATTCAATTATTTTTTAAAAAAGGTAGCAGTCGCCTCCGGAATTGGAGGATACGATCATGTGACCTATGCTGGCACCCTAACACAGGTCATGGGGATTGCATCGTTTTCCTTTCTTGCCAGTGGCACTGCATGTCAGAGATTTATTGCGCTACCTTACCCGAGCCACCTAGAGAAAATCAGGCTATCAATTAACAAACTTAAGCTCCAGCAAGCGAACAAGTGAATGGACACAGATTCATGAAAGCCAGAGGGATCATTCATGATTACCTTGCCTGACCTCCTGCATAACCTGTTTTATTCCCTTCACTTCTGTGCTGAAACATTTCTTGTACCTTGAGAAAGCGCTGTTCCCAGGAAGGTTCGTTGGTAGTGTGACTGATGCAGTGCGCAAGACCCCTGGTTCTAGGAGGACCCCACCAGAGTGAATGCACCTGCCTGCAATTGGACCTAAGCTAGGAAAGGCTCCGCTAGGGTCTCTGAGTGCACCAACCTGCAATGGGCCCTCTTTTCAATTGATTCTGCCCGTTAGCGTGTGTTTATATTCCCTCTTATGTTTCATATTTTGCTTGATGAGAAAACAGCACTTCTTTCATAAAAAAAGTGGCAGCCTGGGTTATGCCTTTGCTATCACTGCTCTCCATGTTTTTCTGGCTCAGATCAACCCCCTCCTCCCATTTGTCGCAGGGCAAATGAATCTCACTTTATCCCCTTTTTTTGTTACTCCTCTGAATTTCCAGCAATTCATAGTTCCCAATCTGGCATCCATCTATATACATTTCATTAACATGCTCTTTGCTCCTGTTTCCGCACTCCTAAATTTTTAAAAAATGACCTAAGAAAAAGTCTGATTCTGGTTTCTCCAAACCAAGCCGGATGCTCCGAACAGGGTTGCGGCCATGTTAGAAAGGGCGGGAACAAACCGTTTGCTCTACCCTTTTTGGTCAAGTCTGTACTTCTTACAGTGTTGTGACATCACAACATTCTGAAAGGAGGTGTGGCCATGTTGGAAAGGGGTGGGTCAGTCCTTTGGCCTGACCCTTCCTGACATGGTCCCACTACCCACAGACTTAGGGCGCATTCAGATGTGCGTTTAATTCGCACAGCAGCGGCGGTGGCATCGTGCGATTTAAAGCAACGCGCACTTCCGGGTTGGTGTGAATGCACCAATTCAGCGTAATGCGAACTGTCGGAGTGCGGTTTTAAAAGCTGCTCGGAGCAGCTTTTAAAACCCCACTCCCGACAGTTCGCATTACGCTGAATTGTGCGCACTAGGTGCATTCACACCAACCCGGAAGTGCGTGTTGCTTTAAATCGCACGATGCCGCCGCTGCTGCTGTGCGAATTAAGCGCACATCTGAATGCAGCCTTCACCACAGAGAAGTCTTGGACAGCATGAGTGCCAAGGCGCTAATAAAGATGGAAGATGCCCCTGTTACTCTCTGCTGCTGTGCTCATGAGAATAGGTGCAATTGGAGGAAAGATATGCCCCCTCTCCCTCTGCAGCCAAAAAAATCCCGTTATTTACACTGAGCAAGCATTGTCCCCTATGTTGGAAACCAGGTTTCATTAGTTCCCACCCTTTCTTCCTGCATGGAACCGCTTGCTTTTCCAAATAAGATTCCATCCCTGAGATTCTCTTGCAGTGCCATTGTGCTACCCCGTATTGTTTTCCCCAGCATTTACTTCCCTAGTTCCTCTGGGTAACTTCAGCTGCTGTTCAAGCCTCTCCATCTTCTGCTGTCAGCAAATCTGCTCAGTACAATTACCTCTTGAACTGTCACTTCAGACTAATGGCCTGCTCCAGCGCCTATGGAAGTCAATAGCCAGTCTCTCATAGACATCACTTGGGCCCAGCTTCTGCTGCTGCCTTTATTCATGGTGGCCAGCACTTAGTCACCCGAATAGACCCATAAATGTCAGTGAGACCATACACCCAGACGCTCAAGGTGAGTCACTGGTACAACTGGGCTCAGCAGGATTTGAATGAAACTATAGAGAAGTTTATGGGCTTGGAAATGGTTGCTAGTTTCTGTTCTTGTGCTGTTGCCATGTAGTCAAGATACTTCCAAAATGCTATTAACAGTAAGGATGGGAAAATCGGAATCTGATTAATACGATTCACTAGATTTTAATCAGAATTGGATTAATACGATCTACCCGATTTTCCCAATCCATCCGATTTTCATTGGGTTGGATTATTTCAGGGGTACACTCTCACTCATTCCCCTCTCTCTTTTATTGCAATTTGCTGGGCTCTTCTTTGGGCCATTCATCATTGTAGGATTGTGACGTAGAATGATGAATGGCCCATTGAACTGAATAGGTTTGGTTTTCCATTGACTTCAATGGGAAATTTCCCCAGTAAAATCAACGGGGGGAAAATACGATCCGATTCCCACCCCAATACGATTAAAATATGATTCTACTAAATCAGATACCAATTTTGATCCAATTCCGATATTTGATCTGATTTCCCATCCCTGATTAACAGCTACCAAAGTGCATGTGCTGTATTCTCTGTGCAGAGACTACATTTTGCTGGGATGGAAAGATGTACCTGTTGTGTCAGAGATGAATGACAGTCTTCTTGGATCAAATCAAGCATGCAACTGTATTTCTGCTACTCACAACTCAATGTAGCTTGGCCCACTCTTGGTTATTTCCAGATTTCCCACCCCTCCTCCTCACCACCGTCTCAGTCCAAGGCAACCATCAAAGAGTATTCTTTCTTACATACGGGCTAGGATCATTGAGCAGGTCCCTCATACATACTACAGTACCTATAACAGGTAGCTGGGGGATTATACATCTTCTCCCAGGGGTCTCCTGTGTGGGGTTTCGCAGGGTTCTATTCTGCCCTCCCACTTGTTCAACATACATATGCAGCTGCTGGGAGAGGTTGAGCATAGAGGGGGAGTTCGTTGTCATCTGTATGCTGATGACACACAACTGTACCTGTCCTTTTCATTTGACCCAGGTCCTTCACTCTCGGTGCTTTCCTGATTTTGGCAGCTGTGGCGGACTGGATGAGGTCAAGCCGATTGAAACTGAATCCTGACAATATGGAGGTGATACTCATTGGCGGGTCTGGGGTTCTGGATGTGGGGGTATTGCCTGTTATTGACAGGGTTTGCCCCATGTTGGCATCTCAGGTTAGGAGCCTGGGGGTGCTCCTGGTTCCACAGCTGTGTCTGGGTCGCCAGGTGTCGGCTGTGGCCAGGAGCGCTTTCCACCAGCTACATCTGGTCAGGAGCCTCCGCCCCTATATTTCGGACTCTGACCTGGCCACTGTCACCCATGCGCCTGTCAGCTCAAGGCTAGATTGCTGCAATGCACTCTATGTGGGGCTGCCCATGGTGACAGTTCAGAAGCTTCAGCTAGTGCAGAATGCTGTGACCCGCCTGCTTACTGGGCTGGGCCGGCGGGAGCACATTATGCTGGTGCTCCGGGCACTGTACTGGCTGCCTATAGTCTTCTGGCCTGAATCAAGGTGCTGGTGCAGACCTAGAAAGTTCTAAACGGCCTGGGTCCTACCTAGCTGAGAGACCGCCTCACTTCCCGGGCCCCTGAGCAACTCTTGTGGTTGTCGGGGTGGGGGCCCTCTCCTGAAGGTTCCTCGCTATAGACAGGTGGGGACCGACAGGCGGGTGTTCTGAGCGGCTGCTCCGGTGCTGTGGAACACTCTTCCTCAGCCTGAGCCGCCTTGTGTTCTGTCATCCGTGTAAGATCTGACTCTTCTGCCAGGAATTTGGTGGTGGTGCGGGAAGGGTTGTTGGGTCTTTTTTGTTTTTGCTTCACACTATTTGTATTTGCTGTTTTTATATTGTTTATTTATATGAATTTCATATTGTCTCCATTTTATATTTCTGTATCGATCGTATTTTTTATGAGATGTTCTGAGTTGCCCCGAGCTACCTGAGGCAGGAGGGGTGGGTTACAAGTTTATAAAATAAATAACTAAATAATAGCATTTTGGAAGTATCTTGACTACATAAACAGTGCAAGAACAGAAACTAGCAACCATTTCCAAGCTCATAAACTCCTCTACAGTTTCATTTAAATCCTGTTGAGCCCAGTTGTACCAGTGACTCACCTTGAGCGTCTGGGTGTATGGTCTCACTGACATTTATGGGTCTATTCGGGTGACTAAGTGCTGGCCACCATGAATAAAGGCAGCAGCAGAAGCTGGGCCCAAGTGGTGTCTATGAGAGACTGGCTATTGACTTCCATAGGAGCTGGAGCAGGCCATTAGTCTGAAGTGACAGTTCAAGAGGTAATTGTACTGAGCAGATTTGCTGACAGCAGAAGATCGAGAGACTTGAACAGCAGCTGAAGTTACCCAGAGGAACTAGGGAAGTGAACGCTGGGAAAAGCAACAAGGGGAAGCACAGTAATCTCAGGGCTGGTATCTTATTTGGAAAAGCAAGCGGTAGCAGCCTTGTGGATAAGGTGCTAGAGCTCGACCTGAGAGACCAGGGTTGATATCCCATCTTAACTTTGAGCTCAGTGCGTGGCTGTGGCAGGGCACAGCCAGGGAGGACTGTAGCCCCTTTAAGAGAGCTGTGGGCTGGGCTGCAGTTACTGAATGTGCTAAGCAGCTGGGTAAGAGCTTGACAGAGTCAGCCCTGTGAGACTGGATAAACCCTGCGAGGGATATAGAGTTGGGAGTGGTGGGAGAGGACTGGCCCTTGAAGGGCTGAAAGACTGGAAGGCTAACTCTGCCCGCTCCTCCAGGTATATGAGAAACAAACAGTAACGATAGGGACAATATGAGGTAAAATCCGTACAAAACTCAAGCAAACAGAAAGACACAGGCTAACGGGGTACCATAACAAATCGATTGCATTATATAATATAATAACAATCAAAGAGAAGTGATAGAACAACCATTCAAGAATCGATAGCAAGTCAAGAAGTATCCAATTTGAAGTAACAGTGTACAAAGGAATAATTTCAAGGTCCAAAATCGTAGTATTCACAATAAAGCATATCTTGAAAGGAGTACATAGTCCAACATGTTTCGACTTCTAGTCTTCATCAGGGATGATCTTGTAAGCTATTCTATATAACTGAATAATAAAACGTATTCAAAAACAATCCTTACAGGCATAATCTGTCCGTATAGCCATTAGGCTGTTTAACAAAAACCATATTCCATACCTCAAATGTATAGATTTTACCAGACATGAATGTCAAACCAAAACTCAATACAGCACAAGCAGCTTATATATCTCTCCAGGCTGTAAACCAATCAAAAATCTATTATAATTTTTTTTTTGACTCAGTTGCCAAATCCTGCCGATTTGTCCTCCATAACATTGCTCGGATCCACCCCTTTTTTCTACCTCCTTGGCCAAAACCCTTGTTCATGCCATGGTTATCTCTCGCCTTGATTACTGAAACCTCCTCCTTGCTGGCCTCCCTCGCTCTCACCTGTCCCCCTTTATCACAATCCAAAACTCCGCTGCCAAGGTCATTCACTCTGCCCGTTGCTTCGACCATGTGCAGCCTCTCCTCTTCTCTCTCCACTGGCTCCCCCTTCCTGAACATATCCTGTTTAAACTCCTGGTATTCACGTTCAAAACACTCCACAACCAAGCTCCCCCTTACCTCTCGGACCTAATCTCCCTACACACTCCTGCATGCACTCTCCGCTCTTCCTCTGTCCCCTCCCTCACTCTCCCTCGTTTCTCCTGCTCACCTAACCGCCTTCGACCCTTTTCCCTTGCTGCCCCCCATGCCTGGAACTCCCTCCCTACCCACATCCGCCTTGCCCCCTCCCTCCGCTCCTTCAAATCCCTCCTCAAGACCCACTTTTTCCTCGCTGCCTTTCCCAATGCCTGCTAGTCGTTCCCCGTATACTTACTGTCTGCCCTCCTCTGCAGACTGCTGCAACCAACCTGATTGTAACCAAGCCAAGCACACGCATCTGAGACTTCGCATCCGCCTGAATGTTTGTTTGTCTTCTCCCCTGTCTCTCCCACTGTCCCCTCTCCCTGTCTCCCCCTCCTTGTCTTTTAGATTGTAAGACACAGGCAGGGACCGCGTCTATTTCTATGTTCTGTACAGCACCAGGTCCATGGCTGGCGCTATATAGATGTTTATAATAATAATAATAATTAATAAATAATTAATTAATAATAATATGTGTATATACTCATGTAAATGTGCATAATCAATTATTACAACACTTAGGGGGTGAGGGGAGAAAGGGGGGAGGAAGGGGGGAAAGAAAGCAAGGAGGAAAAGAAAAGGAAGAAAGGGAAACAAAAAAGATGGGAGGGATAGGAGGGAAAAAGGGAAAAAACAGATTTTGAAGGAAAAAGAGAAAAAAAGAAGGGGAGAGAGAGAAAGAGGAAAAAAGAAAAATCAGGACAAAGGAGACACAAAAAAGGGGGGAAGGAGGAAAAGGAAAGGAAGAAACGAAAACAAAAAAGATAGAGGGGAAGAGGGAAAAAGAAAAGAAAGGGGGAAAAAGGGGGTTGGGGGGGAAAGAGGGAAAAAGAAGGATGGGACAAAGGAAAAAAAGGGAGAAGAGGGGAAAGGGGAGAAGGGGGCAAAAACCCTGAACTTAAAATACCCAATAAAAGTCTCAATCTAAACTCCAGTTCTCCAAAGCCTGGGGTCTCAACGGATTTCTCTCAGCAGAATGAAAAATCAAACCTCCTTTCCACTCCGGTGAATCCCATATGTGTGTGTGTTTATGTGTGCATCTCAACTTGGCTTGGCACTCAATACAGATGTTAACAATAAATATAAGTGGTAAGGAAGATCAATTAGGACACAAAAAGTCACTAATTTACAATCAAATATTTCACCTATAGGAAAGAGTTTAGCTCTAAAGAGTCATTCAAACCATGACGGAACACAGTATTTAACTGGGAGATCCAAAATGCCTCCCTTCGTAAAATCCTTCTTCTAATGTCACTGCTATTATTCAGTTTCTCAATTGCCCAAAATGTAAGATCAGTACAATTGTGCTGCATCTCTGCACAATGGGTGATTTCAGACGTGACAGGGCGGCATTCGCCCCATCACGGAATCACCCTAATGATTCTCCACCGGGATCAATACCGGCACCTCAACAGACGTGCCGGCTGATTCCGGTGGGGAATCTGGAGAGGGGGAGGGGCTGCGTGGTGCTATGTGCGGCCGCACAGCCCCGTCCCCCACGCTCCCCCAGCAGCCCGCCCTCCCGGAGATGGGCGGGCGTTGTGGCCAATATGGCTGCTGCGCTCACCCGCCCCCGGGAAATTGACCATGGCCCGGAATCGGCGGTGAGCATGGCCGTCGATTCCGGGCTGTGGTCAGCATCCAGACGTGACGTTGACACGCTCAACCACAGGGAATTCCCCATGGTTGAGGAGGGATGGAAGCGTGGTAAATCTGATTTCCCCCCTGTGATTCATGGAGATGAACATCTGGCGTAACACTGACCAGATGTTATGGGATCATGCTCCCCCACGGGGAATTCACCGTGGTTGAGCGTGATCTCGTAACGTCTGAAAATACCCAATGTTGAACCAAGGGGTGGTGGTGGTGTGTGATTGAATTTGTCTTCTCTAGCAGCTTAAATGCTCCCCAATCCTTACCTCAAGTTCTCTCGTGGTTTGCCCTACATATAGCTTGTCAGTCACAAGGGCATCTAACGACATAAATAACCCTTTGTGTGTTGCAAGTAGTAAATGACTTCAAACTGTAGGTATTACTGTTCCATACAAAGGACTTGATGTTTTGTGTATATTTGCAGTATACTATATACATCTGCTACATTTAAAATGACCCATAGGTTTGGGTAACCAGCTAGTATCCTGCTGTAAAATGGCAGGTTTTAGATCAGCCCCCATCAAGTATTCTTTAAAATTCTTGGTACGTTTGTAAGCAGAGAGAGGAGGTAAGTTACAGACAGGAACGTGTGCAACTAACTGCCAATATATCAACACGATAGAACAAATCTAAGTAGATAAATGGTCAAAGAGCAAACAATTCTCTTGTCTGTAGAGCTTCTTGGAGGTTTGTCTAAAAGTTCTCTATACAAAAATCTGGAGGTTTTGGATCGTGCCACATCTAAATATCTTACAGGATCCATAGCCTCTAAGGCAGAATTCCTGATATAACCTATCAGATTCAAATGTATAGCCTGCATCAGTGGAGCAGTTTCTTCCGGCTCTTAAAAACTGGCCATAAGGAATATTCCTCCTCCGATGCAGGGGATGAAACCTCTGATAATGGAGTTAAGTATTCTTATCTGTGGGTTTCACATAGGTTGAAGTAATAAAGCCCTCCTTTTCCATAGTTACTCTAATATCTAGAAAATGTATAGAAAATTTGTCATAATACAAATCAAATTAAATGTTTTTGTGACATCCATCTAACCAGTCATGAAACATTTTCAATCCAGACTCAGAAACTGTCCAAATCATAAAGACGTCATCTATGTACCTCTTCCACAGATAAATAGATTTATGAAAAAAATCGTGTCTTGGGTCAAATATGTAAGTTCTCATAGACGTCCATAAAATGGTTTTCCACCTCTGGTGCCATTGATGAACCCATAGCTATTCCTAATTTCTATAAATAAAAAGATTCCTGAAACTTAAAATAATTTTTAGACGTCACTAATTCTAATATACAACATAAATAACCAGGAGGAGGAATTTGGACAAGGTACAATTCTAAGCGTGTACGTATTATCGCTAATGCTTCATGGTGTGGAATGTTGGAATAAAGTGACATTACATCCCAAGTCACTAAAAAAACAGACTCAGATTGTAAACTAGAAAAATCAATATCCTATATAATGTTTCGAAAGTGGGTGGAATCATGAAAATATTATTGTAATTGAGGGATTATAGGTCTTAGAAAAAAATAATCAATACATTTGGCCAAAGGTTCTAGAACTGAATTAGAAGCAGATAGAACCTGGTGGGGGAAATTTGTTTTTATGAATCTTAGGGAAAATATAAAAGATTGGTGTTTGAGGAGAATTATTAAGAAGAAAATCAAACTCCTGTTTGGTAATGTAACCCTTAGATAAGCCCTCTTGCAAGAGCAACGTAATCTCTTTTTAAATCTCATTAAGGGGATCTTCCCTAACAGTCAAACACCTGTCCGTGTCTTGAAGATGATTCATAACTTCTGTTATATAGTCCTCCCTATTTAGAAGCACAATATCCCCTTCCTTTGTCCGCTGGTTTTATAACGATAGACCTGTCAGTTACTAATGCATTAAACAATTGCAAATCTTGCTGAGAGAGATTATAATTGACTGTCTTTTCAACATTTTCCCCCACATATCTTCTGTAACTACTCGTTCAAAAGTGGCTCTGGACGCATCGAACCTAGCGGGGGAGTAAAAGTGGAAGTGGAGCAGAAACAGGACCCTGGTAAGTCATGATCATGGTGAATGGCGCCACTCATTCATTTTTTTTAACTGAATGGATCTAAAAAGCATATACAGATCTAGCCTGACTTGAAAAAGTTTATTTTTCTGCTCCACTTCCACTTTTACTCCTCCCGCTAGTATCGATGCATCCATAGCCACTTTGAACAAGTACTTACAGAAGATATGGAAAAATTGTTTTTGAAAAGACACAGATATCAGACATCTTTTTTCTTTTTCCGACTTGCCCCTCTATCTTTTTTGTTTTCATTTCTTCCTTTTCTTTTCCTTCTCTATTTTCTTTCCCTCCCCTTCCCCCCCACTTTTTTGTGTTGCCTTTGTCCCACTTTTTCCTTTCTCTTCTCTCTCTACCCTTGTTTTCTCTTTCTCCCCTCAAATCTGTTTCCCCCCTTTTTTTCTTTTTCCCTCCTGTCCTTCCATCTTTTTGTTTCCCTTTCTTCCTTTTGTTTTCCTCCTTGCTTTCTTTCCCCCTTCCTCCCCCCCAAGTTTTGTAATAATTGATTATACACATTTACATGAGTATATGCTCATATTATGATTATGATGATGATGATGATGATTAGCAAGCATTTATTAGCACCAGCAATGTACCTAGTGCTTTACAAAGTAATGGAATAGACACAGTCCCTGCCCTAGAGCTTACAATGCGAGATACGGGGAGGAGGGGGGAAACAAAGGAAGGGGAACAAAGGGAGACACTTTGGGACACTTTTGGGTGATTTCAAATGTGATGGGGGCCCTATTCCCGGCGGAATCAGACCAGCCCGTCAACAGACGAGCCAGCAGAATCCGCCGGGGAATCGGGGAGGAGGCGGGGCTGTGTGGCCGCACGGTTTAACTGATTGTATGCTTATTGATTGGTTTAAATTGTTTTTATGTATGCTGTTTTTATTGTTGGAAGCCGCCCCGGGCTGCTTGCAGGAGGGGCGGGGTACAAATTTATAAATAAAAATACCCAAGGAGTATAACATTTTAATTTTTTTTTTAAAAAAAAATGATAATAGATTTTTGATTGGTTTACTGTTTGGAGAGATATATAAGCTGCTTGCGCTGTACTGCGTTTTGGTTTGACCTTCATGTCTGGTAAGATCTATACATTTGAGGTATGGAATATGGTTTTTGTTAAACAGTTTAATGGCTATACAGACAGATTATGCTTGTAAGGATGGTTTTTGGATATGTTTTATTATTCAATTATATCGAATAGCTTACAAGATCATCCCTGATGAAGACTAGAAGTCGAAACATGTTGGACTATGTACTCCTTTCAAGATACGCTTTATTGTGAATACTACGATTTTGGACCTTGAAATTATTCCTTTGTACACTGTTACTTCAAATTGGATACTTCTTGACTTGCTATCGATTCTTGAATGGTTGTTCTATCACTTCTCTTTGATTGTTATCATATTATATAATACAATCGATTTGTTATGGTACCCTGTTATCCTGTGTCTTCCTGTCTTCTCCTTCTTATTATATGAGAGACAAACCCAGAGAGAGAGTCAGTCAGTGCCTGGCTGGACACAAGGGAGGATCTTTACTGGAGCGCTGAGCTGTAGAGGAGCCTTGGTGAGGCTGGGAAGCTAAGGGAAGTCTGGTGCTTGGGCTATTGAGGCTTGGACTTGGGAATAGTCTCAAGCACTCTATGCTGTTCGGGGTCCTGAAGAAGGCTAATTGGTGAGTGAGGAGCTTTAAGGGGAATATAGTGTATAGTCTTCAGATGAACTATGAAGGTTGCCTGAGTCAGAGGGACTGCTGGGCTCCAGGGGAACTGTGGAACTTCTGGTGGGCTTGTAAAACCTGGCTGTTCGCCCAGGCCTTTGGGGAGGGTGGGTTAGGGTTTTAGCTCTTCCCTACCTTTTTAAAAAAAATTATTTATTTTTCCCAACCCTGTTTTGGTTTTTAAATTGTTGTGTTGTTTTAAAAATGTTATTTTTACGAATGTTTTTTATTAAATTATACGTCGCCCCGAGATGCCGTAGGCATGGGGGGCGGGCGACTAATAAATGCGTAAAATAAATAACCCAAAGAGCCAGGGGAAGGGTGTCTGACTCTAGAGAGACAGAACATTGTAGACAGAGCTAGCTAGAGGTAGTGTCCTGGCTTGTGCTTAGGACTTTGAGACAGGGACCTGGACTGCCAGAGGGCTGCTTCCTGGCATTAGAGAAGGCCGTATGGTGGAGAGACTAACTGGAAGGCTGAACAAAGGACTTGTACATAGCTAATTCCTTGATAAGACTGTGGCTTTGTGGGCTAATCCTGCCATAACTTACCCCAGGCAAAACCGCACCCTGTTACAGTGGCCTTGGGCAAATCACTATCGTTTAGCCTTAGTTTTCCATCTAGAAATGGGAATAATAATGGTTTATCTCACAAAGTTGTGAGGGTGAACTAGATAAGGAATATAAAGCACTCTGGACACTGAAAGTGCTATAGAAACGATTTTAAAAAGTGAAACAGGTGGCCATTTAATACAGACAAAATCAGACGCATTCAACCAAGCTGTTGTCTTGGATTGACATTTTTATGCACAATGTTTTGCTTCAGCCTTTACAGTGAAAACAGGATTTAAACGTCAAAACAACAGATGTGATTTCTTCTCAAGGCACAGGTTTGAAATTAATTTTTGGGGGGTTGAAATTCCTGGGGAGAAAACTCAGATTTTCGATAAGAACTGATATTTTACTGTGGGAAAAAACTGATCAGATGAAACCGTATTTACTGGAGGGAAAACTTTCTTCCAGGAAAAAATAATAATCAACTGTGATAAATTGCAAAGGAAATAAAGGGTTTGTCTATTGACACTGGTCTGTTATACACCATCTGCAGGTTATCCATCCTTGTGATTTCTGGAAATCCAACCTAGAGTGAATACACAGCAGGATCTATGTTTTGCACAACCAGATGTAATATCCAATGTTTTGTCTCTATAATTTTTAGTGATTCTCATGGCAGAGGTGGACGAGTGGAATGGGGGCGAGGTGGATCATGGAGAAGTCTCCTTTGTCTCCCATTCCTTGTCTCTCCTAGGGCATTTTTAGAGGAGACAAAACTCTTGCGAGCAGGCAATTAAGACCATGATTAAAATTCACACCTGCTCATGTGGGAATTACTCTCACTCGTGTTATGTGGAAACTTCTACGTCTTAATCCGGATTCTGGCCATGGCCCCCATATCGAGGCTTCCAGAATGCGCATTCCCAAACTCAAGGTGCAGATTAATGGCTAAATGCTACTCATGTGAGATTGTGTTTGCTCCAATTGTCATCTTGAAAGCATTCACATGTCCACTGAATTGAATCCAATTGCTATTTGCTCCAGTTTCTCCCATTGCCAAAATGTGGCTTTACAGGTACAGGTATGACTGGTTTTTACACACGTGATGGGCTGGGATGGATGTGTGAACAACAGCACTTGCGCATACGCTGAGGAGTCCTTGTGATCGCGGGAGATTGCTGTAACACGTGAATTTCATGCACATCTAAAAACAGCCTTACATTAACTGTAACCACATGTACTTGTATCTTCTCAGACTTGTGACTGTACCTCTGTCTCTCCCTTTGTTTCCCTCTTCTTGTCTCTCCTCCCTTGCCTGTTCTAGACTGTAAGCTCCTCGGGGCAGTGACATGTCTCTAATTAACAATTATGTAGTGTCAGGATACATTGCTGGTGCCATAGAAATACTTAATAATAATAATAATAATAATAATAATAAATTAATAAAAGTCACCAAAAGCTTGCTACATCAACTTATGCAAGCTTTTAACGAGTAAGACCTTCCGTTTTAATAACAATTAACTTTTTTGATTCATATAGCACTCAACCACTTTGAATGGGTGATTTGTCACATTACTACAATAAAAAGCAGCAAAACACCCTGAAACATGATGATGGGGGTCAATATGCAGGCAATTAGAATCAGGCTGGGAGCAGATTGCATCTGACAGTCTTGCATAAAGAGCAGGATTTGAGGGTAAAATGATAGGCCAATTCCAGCACGAGGTCAGGCAAGGTAGGAGTTGGAGAGCGCTTTCATGGACACTTAAGGTGGATGTTTATGATGAGTGGATCAGGAGGGCTAATGTTCCATGGAGGGTGAAGAGAAGCAGTGTTCTAATAAAACATGTAATGAAATCCCCACCCACTTGGTGCAGAATGACCAGAGGAAATGAAAATGACCATGAAGGGCGGCCAAATCCCTGCTAAGGAAGCGCCGCGAGGGAAGCTCTTCTCTGGCCTTGTGTGGGGATGTGCAAAGTAACCTAGCACCAATCTGTGCCTGTAACAATCATTGACAGAGAATGCTCATACGTTGGTGGGGGCAATCGATGGTCCTCCAGGAATCATTCAGCAGCCCCCTTCATCCTAGAGCTTGGAAGCCTGTCCTGAATATGACAGAACGTGACCTCAAACAGCAGAACTGGTCTGGTTTGGGTGCAAGCAGGGATCTGTGCTCACTGTGTTTTCCCCATAGCCGGCAATGGGAAATTGCAGTGAACATGGGTCCCTTGGGGGTAAGATTCCTGGCTCTGGCCCATTTGAGCTTGGGTTGCAGACCAACCAGGTTGCAATGATGCTGTGACATCGCGGTGTTCTGAAAGGGGGTGGGGCTACATTGGAATGGGGAGGAGGGGCCAGAGAGAGAGGTCACGAAGTCACCCCTCTCCTTTCTGTGTCTAATCACTTTGGGAGCATGGGATATCACAACATTTCACAAGGGGCAGAGCTAAGGTCAGACTAGGACCAGCCCGTATCCCCTTATGTGCCCAATTATTCCCATCTGGGCTTCAAGGCCTTCGAGCCTCAGGGAGCCAGACAATTGGAGCCAGAGGCTTCCTGGAGTAGGTGCAGCCAAGGCACTGAGTCCAGCACACTCTGCTAAACATCCCTTTTGCCTCCCTCTATCCAAAATAATCCTGTCCCTTCCAGAAGGATGTGGTGACCTACCAGAGATCCATCTCCTCCTCTGTCCTCCACACAACCAGCCCCTAAAGCCTCCTTTCCCTGTTCTTTTATGCTGTACTAAACCCCAGAACGGTTACACTTCCAGGTGCTTCACACTGGTGGTGACATTGTCAGACAAGTCTTTTAAGGGAGCGGGGGACCAGCTGGGGGAAACCATGAGAGAAATGACCCAATGCATTTGGAAGAGATGGGAGGAGACTTTTTACCATGGAAATAATGCCAAATCCAGGGGAATCATGGTGAGGGGTTATGACATGCGGTACATCTGGAATCTTGCTCAAGGAAGCGAGTCAATGATGTTAAAGTTGAGAATGATTTAATTGGTATGCACAGCAAAGCTGTGAGACAAACTGCAGGCAGAGCTCTAATTGCCCTGATTGCAGAACTGTGCAAGAGGCCGCGCACAGCGAAAGAACATGCAGCATTTTCTCCTTTAGTGACAAGTGACAAAGCAGAACATTGTGGACAATCCATTTGAAACTCCGCCTGTGAAACCTCTATGACCAGGAGAGTAGGCAAATAAAACTGGTTGGAGATGGCGTTTCAGTCAGTGCTGTCATGTCTATATGAATAAAGGGTGAAAACAACCAAGACAGTAGCCCACAATAGCCCATAAGTCACCTGCCCATCAGTTCAGTGGCTACCAGCTGCTCTCCAACTCCCACCATGGGGCGGCCGGCCAGCTGGCTGGGACCGGATGCATTGTCCGGAGAAGGTCACTGATGCAGTGTGGGCTAAGGCTGACCCAGATGGGCTAATCTGGACGAATGTGTGCCCTCCTGTCTCTTAGGTCCCACGCAGCCCCTGTGCGTGGCAAGATCCACCAGCACCATAGGCAAGGCCATGGTGTCAGCAAAGTTCAGGACCCGGAGCAGTGGCTGCTGGCTGCCTGTCAGCTTCTAACATGGACTGGGAGTGAACAGACCCCCAGCTCCCTGGCTGCCTGTCAGCTGATAGTGCGGCAGGGAGAAACGGCCACCGGCAGTGAGGGTGGGACTGAGGGAGGTCACTTCTCCCTGGTGTGGAGGGTCCCAGAACTGAGACAAGCCCAGCCCTGCACTGTCCCTTCCTCCATGTTTTCCACCCTGTGTGGCAGTGGGACCCACTCCTTGGGCAGCTGCGATGGAGAGCCTGGCATACAGTGCGTGGCACAGGCACTGCCTCTGCTCATGTGCCAGGTTGAGACCCGCCACCTCCCTGGCAAGGGGGAATGGCCTGCAGGGTGCTCTTTGAGTGCAGCTCTTCCTGGGCAGAGCCACTGGTTTCCCTGCACTTCAGACACTGGCCAGGGAGAGCCAGGCAGGGATGACAGCACCTAGGGCTGGGGCCATACGTGGCCCCCAGACGGGATTGCTCTAGCCCAGAGTCTAGAAGTGATCTGCTGTCACTGGCCACTTTTCATGGGCCTGATTCTGCTTCTAGAAGCCAGCGGCCACTGCTCCTGAACCCGAGTCCTGTCCATGTGTTCGGTTCCTTGGCCCAATCCGGGACATGGGGGCAGTGCGGCAGCTGCACGGGAGGCTGCACATCTGTTCTGGTCTCCACGCTGGTCCAACGAGGGGTGGCTGCGTTGTATCTCCATGGGCTGGGCAGAGGATCCGGCTGGCCACGGTCTCGTATGTTTTCACCCGAAGTATCAAAAGGCCAAGAGAGACGAAGCAAACTCTTATCTGCATTCATATCCCTATCATGGGTCGTTTGTGAAGCTTAAGCATAAAAGCCCTGCATGATTGCAGTCTGAGCGACACTAATGGCAAGGTAGCAACAAGAGTCATTTTGAGATTTATTTATTTATTTGTATTTATTTAGTGATTTGTATCCTGCTCTCTCCAGCCCTACGGCAGCTCGGGGAAGCTCACAAGACATTTGAAAACAAGATATAAAAACAATTCCTAAAAGGGATTCCTAAAACAATCAAAACAACAAGAAGGAGGGAAAACCACTGCTAAAAAAAAAGAAGAAGCCAGACATTCCTCCTACATATTTGAATTGATTGGCTGAGCTAGCAACACACACCTGTACGGCAGTTTTTACATGGATGCCCCCTGCTCCACCGCTCGGTGTTCGGGCGGGTGTGTGGCGGGGGGGGGCAGTCCGTGTATATGGCTGCTGCTGGGTGGGGGGATGGATGTGCGGTGAGTGTGCGCCCGTGGTAACACCACGGGCATTGGGTGTTTGTGCGTGCGCACTTCCGCCACACGCCCACCAACACCTGCTGCCGCTGCACACCTACCCACACCCAACGCCACTCATGGAGCCCTCCGACAGAACGGAGGATGCTCTGTGGGTGTGGGTAGGTGTAGGTCCATGTAAACAGGCACACACCCACCTACACCTGCCACGCCGACCCCCCCCCCGTCCGTGTAAAAAAAGCCTTGGATGGAAAAAATGACTCTAGCCAATAGAAATGCCTCACATAAATACCACGCAGTATGGTCACATATTTAAAGTATTATTTAATAGCATTGTTTCAATGGATCTCTCCCCTAAATAGTCAGATTTCAGTTTCCTGAACATACATCTACAATTTAGCGTGATACCATCTTTAACAGGGGGATGATCGTTTGATGACCTTCCCTCCACATCAGCCTCAGTTCATTCTCTCTCTCTCTCTCTCTCCTTTCCTATTTATGTTAGATATTATCCTCATTTGCATGTTTGCGTGAATATTCTTGTATTTTGCATTGGAGGGTTTTGGAAATTTTGCACATCTTAACATTTGTTTTTACGTGTTTACCTTTGTTTTCATCAAATAAATAAAAACAAATGAAAAAATAAAATGAATAGCAAGGCATGGAGCTAATTCTTGATGCCAAAACGGTTAAAGTGACGATTTTCATATGTAGCAAGTGACAGTGTAGCCAATGAGATGTCAGGACTGAATTAGCCAATGAGTGAAAACAGATGGGCCGCAGCACTGGCTCTGCTCCGTCTAGAGGTGGACTACCAGATGGTGAGGCAGAGCAGAAGACCAACCCTGCTTGCGGTGCTTCGGAATGTCCAGGAGCACCACCAGCAGAGTTGTCTAGCCAAACCCAGGACACTGGCCCAAGGTGGAGCTGTGGTCTGTCTACTTGACGGATGGCCACTGCAGTTCCCCCAGGCAATACCGTAGAGTTGTAGATGGCAGCCTAGAGCATCGGGAGATCTGCTCACAACTCTATGGTGTGGAGGAGGGGGCGCTGCGTGGGCAGACCATGGGCCACGGCAGCTGCCAGGTCTGTTTAAAACAGACCCAGGTGGGGCTGGATGTGGGCAGATGCAAGGGGGGGGGGGACTGATGGGGAAACCAGAGCAACTCTGGGGGTGGCTAGTCCCGTGTCTGTCTGAAGATACCCAATGAGACGCTGACACTGGTACTTGCTTGTATATATTCTAGGGCAATAGGGTCCCTTCCATAGCTTCTGAAGAGAGGCATCCCATTGCCCCCTCAGGGGAGAACACTCCCTGCTGGTAGGTCCATGTGGAATTTTGTGGGTTTTATTTTTTTAAAACACGAGATATTGAAAATTGATGCCAGTGGCATGTTTGGAAATTTTATTTGCATTCCAGATTTGCAGTTTGTAGGATTTCATTCATTTGGATCATTGATTCTGCTTGCAGAATCTGGATTTCCTAGTCGTAGAATTTGGGGGGGAAATAGCAGAATACACAAGGCCATGTCTATATCCCGTGATCGAGCTTCCACTGTGTTAGAGGGCAGTAGTCTCATCTCTGCCTTGTGCCCTTGTGTAATCGAAGAGAAGGAAAAAGAGACATCTGTAGTTGCTGCAATATGTGTATGAACTAGCAGTACGCAGTTATCATGACATCTATTTACACCGATGAGCTGCATCAAGGCTAAACACTTAATTAAGATTGAGAAGTTATTAATGAGCAATGTTGAATACATTACAAAAAAGGCTTTCTGTTATTGCAGAAAGAATGATTACTTTTTTTTAAAGACCCTGGGTAGGAGCATATTGGCAGCCAGATTATTAAAGATTAAATTCCTCTTTCTCTCGCCTTTCCACCTGCATGTGTATCAAATACTAGGTGTGGTAATCTCTGTGGTTCACAGCACCAAATGATAGACATTATGAATCTAGCATGCTTATTATTACCTAAGCAAAAAACCTGCGGTTTAAGAAACTGATTAAGGGAGCATTCCAAATTATACTCCAACTCTAACATGACAGTAAATTGTCATGTTAAGGCAAATAAAAAGATTAAAATGTACAGCTTAACTAACAATAAACTGCATACATTCCTCATCACGTAAAAGTATTATTCAGTCACCATACCACACTTTAATTTCAGTCAAGCTATACATTTAAAAAAAAATTGCCTTAACATGAAAATTTACTGTTATGTAACCTCTTCCGCTCTGCCCTTCCTAACTCCTGCTAATCATCCCCACCCAGGATTATCCCCCACCTGTTATCTGTACACTCCCAATTTACCGTAACCAAGCCAAGAACGTGTACCTGAGTTCTTGCATCCTCATGAATGTCGCATCCCTTGTCTCTCCCTCTGTTCCCCCTTCCCCATCCCCTGTCTTTAGATTGCAAGCTCTCGGGCAGGGACCATGTCTACCTTGTTTTTTGTAAAGCACCAGGTACATTGCTTGCGCTATATAAATGCTTATAATAATAATAATAATAATAAATAATTAATGTTAGAGTTTGAGTATAATTTGGAATGCTGCCTTAACCAGTTTCTTAAACCACAGGTTTTTTGATTAGGTAATATCCCCTTCTGTTGAAACGTAAAAGTTAACAATACTTTACTCTATGAACTGGGCAGAATGAACTGGGCAGTGGGTGGAGGGAGAGGGGGGGGAGATTGAACTGGGCAGTAGGGGCAGGATAATGAACTGGGCAGAATTAACTGGACAG
>QEPC01011901.1:7687096-7715789 GCA_003113815.1 Sphenodon punctatus | reverse complement strand
TAGACTGTGTTTTCTTCCATCCGATGTTAACCCTGGGAGCTCCTTGCTGCTGGGTTTTCCCAGTGTTTTGGGTTTATAAATTATTTATTTTAAGCTTGATGTGCATGTAGACTGTGTTTTCTTCCATCCAATGTTAACCCTGGGAACTCCTTGCTGCTGGGTTATGCCAGTGTTATGCCAGTGTTTTGCCAGTGTTTGGGGTTTATAAATTATTTATTTTAAGCTTGATGTGCATGTAGATTGTGTTTTCTTCCATTCGACGTTAACCCTGGGAACTCCTTGCTGCTGGGTTATGCCATGCCACTGGCCTACCATCCCCCTGGCTCCACCTACCACCCCCTGGCTCCGCCTACCATTCCCCTGGCTCCATCTACCGTCCCCCTGGCTCCGCCCCTAAGCCTGCCGGCCCGCCCGCAACTTTGCCGCGGGCGGGCTGGGCCAGCCTTACTGCCCCAGTGCCCCATCAACATCAAAACCCACCAGCCGCCCCTGGCTAAACTTCTGAGAACTGCATGTGTGTATTGGGGGCTGGGTTAGGGGGGAAACCTGAGGCACAGACCCCCATGCATGCAAAGGGTATGCAGGGAGTGCGCCTGTCACAGTCCCTTTCTCCATCCTCGCCCACCCCACTGTTTTTATGCCGCTGCTTTGACATTTTAGTTTCTTTTCTTACTTAATGGGAAAACCAGCTGCTCATTCATACAACCTATTGTGTTGCATTTAGCCAGGAAGGGATGAACAACAGGCCGTGGATTCCCGCAGAGAAGGACAAAACATTTTGACTAAAGCTGTGCAGTCGTTTCCTTTAGCATTAATTTTATTTTCCATGAATGATTTCCCTGTGGATTGGTAATACATCATCATCAAACCATGCAGCTGCAAAAGCCGTTAAGCCTGCGATCTGCTGAATAGAAAGGATGGGACATAGATACAAGTAGATGCCTCTGACACTAGATGCCTCACGTCCCTTTTCATTTGGACGTGATGAGGTAAGAAATCCAATGGCGTGTCTGCGCTGCTCACCTTAGTGTTCATGACACTGGTATTTATGTCCTGCCACCTTTGGTGCCAGTTGCTGGACTGAAATCTTTTTCTTTGAGAGAAACAGGGTGACAAGATGCACTTTCCTGTTAATATACATCAACATAAGGCATCTGAATGCAAAGTAAAGAAGCACATGGTATATGTACACAACGCTGGGTTCTAAATTAGGAGTTACCACTCAGGAAAAGAACCTTGGAGTCATTGTGGACAATACATTGAAATCCTCAGCTCCATGTCAGCGGCGGTCATCAAAGAAGTAAACTGAATGTTAGGAATTATTCAGAAGGGAATAGAGAATAAAACTGAAAATATCAAACCTCTTGTTTTCTGGAGACCCAGGCCCGGCAGTCTCGGTGCTTACCCGATGCTTGGCAGCTGTGAAGTACTGGACGGGGGCGAGCCATCTGAGGCTGAATCCCGACAAGACGGAGGTGATGTTGGTGGGTAGGGCTGGGGTGGTGGTGGCTTCCATCATTGGTGGGGTCTGCCCCCCCCCTCTGGCTGCTCAGGTCCGTAGCCTGGGGGTGCTCCTCGACCCGCAGCTCCACCTGAACTGTCAGACGGAGGCTGTGGCGAGAGGCGCATTCCACCAACTACATCTGGTGTGACGGCTGCGGCCATATGTCTTGGACTCAGATCTGGCCACCGTCATCCATGCTTTCATTACCTCTCGACTGGACTACTGCAACGTCTTCTATGTGGGGCTCCCCTTGGCGACGGTCCAGAGGCTGCAGCTGGTGCAGAATGCGGCGGCCCATCACCTAATGGGGACAGGCTGCCTTACACCGGTGCTCCGGACTCTGCACTGGCTGCCTATTGTCTTCCAGGCCCAATTCAAAGTATTGGTTGGCCCAATTCAAGGTGTTGGTTATGACTTATAAAGCCCTAAATGGCTTGGGTCCTGGTTACTTGCGAGACTGCCTCAAGCCTCGGGTCATTTCACGGCCCTTGCGGTCAGCCGGGGGTGCCCAACTCGAAGTTCCCCAGGTTCGCCGGGTGGTGATGGTGGGGATGGCGTTTTCGGTGGCCGCACCTCGGCTGTGGAACTCTCTCCCATTGGAGGCCCGTCTGTCCCCTGACCGCCCCTCTTTCCACAGATATTGTAAGACCTGGTTGTTCTGCTGGGCCTTCAGGGAGGGTGGGTGGTAGGGTGGGTAGGGGATTTTATATTATTTGTTAGCCACTATTTTATGTGTTGATTTTATATATTTTATATTGTAATTAGATTTTATTGTGATGTTTTTAAGCTGTTCGCTGCCCCGAGCTGCTGAGTAGGGCAGTAGCGGAATGTCGCAGCGGTAGCTATTTCTGCCGGAAAGGCCGTTTCTGCAATTAGTGGTACGGCGTGGCAGAGGCTTACATTCCGCTAGTTTCATTCCGCTACTTCCACAGCTCCGCTAATTTCATTCCGCTACTTCCACAGGCTTTGCAAAATAGCAGAAACATGACATTTTCGCTACTTCCGCCATTCCGCCAGTGCCACAAAATAGCAGAACAGTGGTTTTCTGACAGTTTCCGCAATTTTTCCTAATTCCGCAATTTGCAGAATGTCGTCAGAATTAGTGGAATGTCGGCAGAAAAGCCGTGGTGTGGCGCGGGCAATTCCTTTTTTTTTATTTTAAAAAAAGTATTTTTATTATTTTTCATAACTAGCGGTAACTCACATAACATACAAACAGTAATAGATATGGACCGAGGCGAGTTGCCCTTACAGCGGTGGTCCATCCCTACAAAGGTAAGTTACCCCCTTTTAACTAAATTTTTGTTAAACATAATGATACATTTTCTTTGTCCAGGTTCAACTGTTTTTGTAATAATTCCCATATGTTGCTCCATACAGCGTAGAAGGATTCAAGTTCTTGGTGGATTTCAGCGTGTATACGTTCCAAGGTAAGTGTAAACCATATCCTGTGGATCCATTTCTTTAACGAAGGTCTTTTCTTTGATTTCCAGTTACAGATAATAGTATATATAGCTGCAATCCTTAGTTGTTGGCATGCTTGCCTCCGCTCCTTGATAACCTGTATTTCTGGAAAAATGCCCAACAAAGCAAAGGAAGGCAGGAATGGTATCTCTTGTTGAGCTAGCTCATTCATATGTGGCCAGACTTCTTGCCAGAACTCTTTTATATATGGGCAAGACCACCAACAGTGCATCCAGGTTCCTGGGGTTTCGCACCCCTGCCCACAGTTACCTGGATATTCTGTATTCATTTTATGCAATTTATAGGGGGTATAATACATTCGATATATAGTTTTTATTTGCGGTTCTCTAAGAGAAAGCGATCTAGAAACTTTATGCATGTTATCCCATATTTGTACCATCTCCTTCTTTTCTATTTTTATTTGCAGATCTTCTTCCCACTGAGAAATATACCCTGCATCAGGTAAGTTATATAAACTATGTAGAACTTTATATATCCGAGATATTATGTGTGTTTGGGATGAATCACCATATATTACTCTTTCCAGATCCGTGCTTTCTCTTATGTAGTAGGGTTTACTGTTCTTATTATTAAACTTGCTTTTTATTTTCATATAAGTGAAGGGGTCTGGCGCCCTGCCCAGTTTTTCTTTAATGGTATCTATGGTTAATATTTCCTCCCCTACAAACTATTTTTAATCCTTTTGCTTCCCATATCTTACTAACTGCCACCGGTATGTCTACCCTTCTTGCCCAGCTTCCGAAAATTGGGGAGAAAGGGGATTTATTTTTTATCATCTCTGCTTTATTCGTGCATTGTTCCCAGGTGTGAATTGCCATGCCTATGAATGGATGTTCCATATCTATTTGTTTTTTAATATCTATATCCTCCATGAGTAGGGTTCTAAAGTCCTCTGTCTCACAAAGGCTATTTTCCATTTGTATCCAATCTGGGATCTTATTGCTATGATACCAGTGTTTTATACCTCTTAGAACAGAAGCCCAGTGGTATAATTTAATGTCTGGAGCACTCATACCTCCCTTTTCTTTTGAAGTATATAGTATTGTTCTTCTTACTCTAGGTTTTTTTCTATTCCATATAATTCTGGCTATAATTTTATTTATGGAGGAAAAATATTGCGTAGGGATGTGTATCGGTAAGGCCAGGGAGGTGTATAATAGTTTTGGTAAGATTGCCATCTTTATTAAATTCATTCTTCCGGCCCATGAGATTTGCAAATTTTTCCAATCTGCTTCCTTTCCATTAACTATTTCCACTAGAGGAAGAAAATGGCGCGGGCAATTCCGAAATGGTGGAATGGAATCGTGGCGCGGTAACAGCTGCTGCCACATCAGCCCTACTGCCGAGTTGCAGGAGGGTGCGGGATATAAATTTTTTGTAAATAAATAAATAAAAATAATGTCTCTATTTAATTCTGTGGTGTGATTGCACCTTGAATATTGTGTGCAGTTCTGGTCGCACCATCTCAAAAAAGATATAGTAGAAGTTTATAACACCATGAGTGGTGTGGAACGAGTAAATAGGGAACGGTTATTTACCCTCTCAAATACCACTAGAACTAGAGGACATCCCATGAAACTAACATGTAGAAGGTTTAAAACAAATACAAAAGTATTTTTTCACTCAATGCATAATTAAGTTGTGGAATTTGTTGGCAGAAGATGTGATCAAGACCAGTAGTAGAACTAGGTTTAAAAAAGGATTGGACAAGTTTCTGGAGAACATGTCCATTAGCAGCTATTAGCCAGGTAGGTTTTGGGGAACATAACCTCTTACTGTCGGGAGCTGAGAGTGAACAACAGGGAACGGATTGTCCCATTGTGACCTGTTGGGTACTTCTTCCAAGGGACTTAGGTTGATCACTGTCAGAGACAGATACTGGGCTCGATGGGCCATTGGTCTGGCCCAGTACAGCAGTGTTTATATTCTTCTATTCTTACCATGGCGTTTGGTCTTTTTTAGGCTTAATGTTTGCATTTGAAATAGAGATCTGAACATAGCATGGTACTCTAGAGAAAAACAAGAGGAGAGATCTGTGTTCATTGTGTTTTTCCTACTGGGGAAATGCAGTGAACACGGGTCCCCAAACACAAGCATTGATCTACCTGAGTATTTGATTTGGTAAACCTGGCAAAATGTTCGGTCATTTTCCCTTGCAAAGATTTATTTTCCTTTAAGATTTCCTTTCCTTTTCTGTAAAAAGATGGTCTTCTTATTTGCTCAAAACTAGACGATAATCCTACCCGAACATTACTGTGTTTAACCTTTTCCTGTGCTGCAGGATTTAATTGGTGATGAGAGCTTTATAGAGATACAAGATGCTTTGGTGATATCCCTGAGGGGGATTCTAAGGACGTGCTTCGCTTTCTGGTGCTAGAGACAGACAGGGAGGCAGAGAGAGAGAGAGATAGATAGATAGATAGATGATATCTGGCTCCACTCCTCATAACACCAAACTGGCATATGCGCCATTCACTTGAATAGAGCTTGTGCTGGCAGAGTGATTTGAAGATCTCACCCAGAGAGAGGAAGAATAAGAACTCAATCTGTTGTCTGCTTCTTGATGGCTAAATGGAATTGACTCGCCTGTTCAAGCATCAAGCAACCTTGCAGCCCTACCGCATTACGCACACTAGCCAGAGGAAGCTTTTTATTCTCTCTGCCTATTGAACAGATTTTGCATCTTCAGGAGTGTTATGCCAGGAATTAAAGATTTTTTAAAAAAATATGAAAAGATTCAGACAAGACGTGCTTTGACTGGGGTGGGGGAAGTAGAGAAACCAAAATGACGAATCTCATAATATCTCAGAGAGTCCTGAAGGAAATGGACGCTGACCTTTTAGCGTTTCCTCATTCTTTCCCATAGAAAGAATGGGCCATCAGGAAACTCTTGAAGAAGGGCTGAGGGGGGACCTCTTCCCTCCCATGGGACACTCTGAAAATGAGTACAAGCTCCTTAGGCCGAGTTGTGGATGCTGGAGATTAAGGGGTGTTGTGGCTCTATGGCACTGTTCATTTTCAAACAAAAGGTAAAAACAGACCTTGGCCTGCTGTGACCTGAGGCCCACCTGCATGTGTGTGCGGGTGCCACCAGAGGTTGGCCCGGGATTGTCCCAGGCCATGTTGGTGACTAGCCTGGGCTGTGATCTCGGCAAGTCTCCGAGGTCACAGCCTGCCCGATCAGGCTAGCAAGTCGGTTGCTACGTGGCATACCTGCCCCGGGCCGGGGGCTGCCATGACTGTGCCTTCATGGCTGCCCATCACAGTGGGGTGCGGAGTGCAGGCAGGGCCACCTGCCTGCACGTTTGTGGTCCTCCTGGCCCTACCCGGGCCATGTGGGAAGACTTCACAACCGTGGGCAGGTCAGTTCAGTGCCCCTGCCAGATCCGGTGTCAGACCCTGGGTCTTGAAATCCTGGCCCTGGGGTGGGATTGGAGCACTGCCCTGACTGCTGGCGCCACCACTCAGACCTGATCTCAGCCAGTTCCCTCCTCCCCAGGTCGTCTCCAGTGTCTCCCAATCCTTACTAGGCCACACTCATTCTCAGGTGTGTCCCATTGATCCAGCCCTGCCTCCTAGCCTCCTGATTGGCCACCAGTCAATACTTAAGGCCTGCTGGGGGCCATGGGAAGTTGGGTGGAGCCACTGCCTTCTTCCCCACCCTGTTTGCTGTTCTGTGGTCTAGATGTATGTCCCAGTTCTGTTTCTAGCCATTGTCTCCCACCCTTTCCTGTGTTCTCCTTGTGTTCCCTAACCTTGACGTTCCCTTCCCTTCCCTGTTCCCTCTCTGGTTTCCAGGCCCCTTATTCCCTTACAATTTCCAGGCCTTTGAACTCCTTTAGTTTCCAGCCGCCTGGTTTCCCCCCCCCCCCTTGTTCCCGGACCCCTGGCTCCCTCTGTGCTTGAGTTCCTTGTGTCCTTAGTCCCTGTTCCTCCCTGGACCTCAAGAATGAGCCGTATACTCTCTGAGGCTGGTAAGGCTAGTTCCCTGTGACGAGCTTTGCTCTCCCTCAGAGCGGAGAATGGCGGAGAGGTTTTCCCTTCCCTTGTTGCTCACCTACTCCATATCTCTGCTTGCCCTTCTCCCAGTTCTAGCTCTCCCCTTCAGCTTCCCTATGCTTTGACCCTCATGTCCCTGACACCTGGGCCATGTCGCCTATGATTGATTTTCTGCCCTGGGGAAATCCCTGTTTGAACAGGCATTAAAATTAGCAGATGTGGGCCTGCTATAGCCCTTGAGAGGGTAGGCAGCTGCCCAGGAATCATGGGTCCAGAAGGAACCAGGCTCACAGTCCAGGCCCAAGGGCCATCCAGACGGGCCATAGCAGGTGAGCGCATTTGTTCGTGCTGCCATCCTGGCCGTGGCGTGGGGGCCACCATGGCTTCCCATTATTAGCAGCCATAGCTGCTCGTCATGATGGGGGGGGGGCAGCCCACCTCGCGTCTCTTCCGGCCCCCCCTCCTTGGTCCTGTCAATCCGCAGGAACATTTGTTCAGTTCCCCTGGCTGGGGTTGTCTGCACCCCCCTCCCAGGACAGTTAACCAGCACACTGGCGGCACATATACTAACACCCATTGTCTCAACCGGATACTGGACATCCATTTTCTGTAGATCAAGAACAGCTCAGACAATGTGATGTTGGGTGCAGTAGAAGAGCCTGCATAAAAATGCGCTGGATTTAGAATGTAAATGGAATTGTTGAAGTTGTATACGTAGACACGGTAGAACTGCCCCCCTTGGCATTGGGCAAGGGTGGTGGTTTTAATGACACCATAGTCATTTCCAAATGGAGCTGAATGAATAGCCTGTGCATTGAATAGATTATAGGATGGTGGTGCTTATCTAGATGAACTGTAGTGGGAACTGCCTCAGGTTGCATCATTAAGGCACCGGGGGGTGGGGGGGAGGATATTTTAAAGTTCAAAATAGGTAAAATAGGTAAAATAAAAACAGAAGCCGTCTCAGTGCTAGGTAACCTGACCTTGATGTTACAAGATCTAGTTAGAGAATGGTAGATTTCTGGGGGATTATTCGGAGGGGTTCTACAGCCAATCAGTGATCACAAAGCCACGTGCAATTGAGCCACATTATGCAGCATCATGGGATTACGTCGTGTGAGCAAAGAGGCTAGTAAAAGGGGCTTCTCTGAATGCACTCATTAGGAATTCCAGTCTAGCAGCTTAGAGAGAATGAGGCTAATAAAAGAAATCTCAAGGGCCTAGGAAGGCAGAAAAGCGGTGAGACGGAGGCTTGCAAGCAGCATTGATGTGCCTGTGAGATCCATCTAATGAGACAAGGATTGCGTAAGATGAGATGGCATTGGCTGTTCTCACCTTCCATGCAAGCCCCGGGCTCTTGTTCTTTCTGGGAACAGGGCTTTGCTGATTACAATTCTGATCAACTTCCTTTTTTTCCTCCTCTATGTGGCCTTCATGCTCCTGTTTGTATCTTTGAATTTTTGACCCCACTTTAAGGCTCCACAGAACAGATTGATGCTTTTGCTGCCTTGGATATGAAACCCTTCCCCTTACACTTGTGGTCATTTTAATCCCCTTCCAAAGCTATAACCATCACTGCAAGGGGCTAGTTCTCTATACCGTTCCTCAGAAAATCCCTGACCGTCTCCTCCCTCGATATGCCCTCTGAGGAGACTGGGCAGATCTCTTGAGAGAAGCGAGTTGCTTAAGGCTTTAGCTTCTTATGATCACATTGTCCCTTTAAGGCTGGCTGAGAGAGGGGAAAAGAGAAAATCCCTGGAACGAGTCAAGGGACTCATGTGGGCTAGATGCAAAGCTTGCCTGTGCAGGAATGAGAAAGCAGCAGAGGGCCACCATAACTGAGGTAGTGGTTAAAAGCTGGCACCGATGCCATTTCTGCAATTGTTAAATGAACATTTGGGACACAGGGATTGCATGGGTAGTCCTTCACCTCTCCAGGTTTCACCCAGACTCCGTCTCTGGTCATTCCCAGTTTCCCCTGGTCAGCCGGGGCACCTCTGGTGACCCAGAGAAATGCAGGTTTCCAGGGGAAGCCATGCCGGAAGGACGGCGGGCCTTTGGGATTTCCCCACCACAGTTCTGATAGTGGCCCTAGGGTGTATCATGATGCTACAAATGAGGTGAGTTAAATCAGGAAGGGATTGCCAGGTCCCAGTCTCAAACCCTTGGCCCCAGGTGGTTTGCAGCACTGCCCCAGCTGCTGACACCACCAGTCATGCCTGACTTCAGCCCACTCCCTCTTCCCCATGTCTCCTCCTGTGTTCTCCCAACCTCTGCCATGCCACACCCATTCCCAGCTGTGTCCCATTGCCCCAGTCCTGCCTCCCAACTTCCTGACTGGGAGGCTGGAGGGCTACAAGGACCTGAAACAAGGCCTGCTGGTACCCACAGGAAGTTCCCTGTCTGTGTTCTGTGTTCCAGTCCTGTTCCTAGCCCTTGTGCTCTTCCCTTATTGCTCTAGTTGTGTTCCATAGCCTTGATCCTTTGTACTCCGAAGTTCCAGGTTCCTTGTTCCTCCTTGCTTCAGGCCCTTGTACACCTCCAGCCTCCTTGTTCTTTCTCCCAGACCTCTTGTTCCCCCAGGCTTATGTTCCTCAAGTCCTTGTTCTCTGTTCCTTCCTGGACCTCAATGACGAGCCATATGCTCTAAAGCTGGCAAGGCCAGTTCTCTGTGATGAGCTTCCATCAGATCAGAGAGCGACTGAGAGGTTTTTCCTTACCTTGTCGCTACCCTGCTCTATGTCTGAGGTTCAGTCCTCCCCTTCAGCCTCCCTGCGCCTTGACCCTCATGCCCCCGACAGGGGACTCTGTCTGACATGGTCCTAGTAACCCAATGTGAAGGGAATTCCAGGCTGGGGGAACCCAAAGAAGTAGGGGACAAGGGCCAGGCTGGTTTGAACCATGGTAGTGAAGGAAACACGGCCAGGCTGGAATCACCACCCTGCTCCCAGTTTGCTTGGGAGAGGAAGGAGATGGGCTGGGTGCTTTCTGCAGGTTCACCCTAGTGGCCAGTTGAGAGCTGAAGTGGGGTAGCCGAAGAAATGCAGGTGACCCCTTCTCCCCCAGTTTCGAATAGGGTGTAAGGATATTTGTCACAGTGCTTGAATTTTTCACAGTTCCAAAGAACAGAGGCTGGACGGCCGTCTGTCAGGGATGCTGTAACTGCGGATTTCCTGAATCGAGCAGGGGGTTGGACTAGATGTCCCTCTGAGGGAACCATCCAACTCTAAGATCCTATGATTCTATTATTTCATTCATTTCCGGGGTTCTTGTTTGGCTTTTTGCCAGAACCATGAAAATGTGTGGGATAAAAACTGGCACTGGACACAAATGACCAAAAGAAACCAAGCAAATGGAATGAAGAACGGAGGATGCGAAAAAAGGAAAATGGGGGTAATCCAATGAAGACCAGAAGGATCATGTTTGATACCCAGTTTGTTCATTTTTGGGTTGGGTCATTGGGATTTCATGGGTTTTGCTTGTTTTGGCAGGTACCTGTTTTGGTTCTAGTGCCATCAAGCAATGGGACTGAGACGAGATGGCGGTTGGTGCAACTACGGGTGCAGCTACACGAACTGCAAGGCCCCGATCCCTGTGGTGTGCAAGTGCAGCTGCCACAGTGTGGGGCAAGCATGGAGAGCCGTCAGATAGGCTGCCATGGCCACGACGGGGCAAGGCACTGACCACACAAGCGGGTGCCCGGCCCTGCCTTGCCCCCCACCTCCATACCAACCAAACTCCGCCCAGGCTGTGATGTGGCAACACGTGATGAGCAACAGTGCTTGCCGCTCAAAGTCCTGCTGTGGAAGGGACCCTGGAACACGGGCTGCCACTCCTTGGGCAGCCTTACCTGGACGCTACATGACATGTCCTTGCACTTTTCCAGCTGTTTGCTCCATGCCGGGGCGGGAGGAATATTTGGCAGCTGCCGGGTAGACGAACCACTGCATTGTGTGGCCTGGCTACCCAGAATGGATCAAGGCTAGCCTTTCCAGAGTGTCTTGTGTGGCTGCACCCTTTGTCCATGTCACGAGTGAATGGAGTTGGAGCCCATTGCTTGCTTGCTAGTTCCCCTGGGGGAAATGCTGAGTAGGTGCTGCCTATGTGTAGGCTTCAGTGCCCCCCTGAGACCCTTCGTACTATGTTCCTGTAAGGACTTGTCTGGTTAGAATGAAGGGGTGCTATGGATCTCCATAAAATGGGGAGCCCACCCTGCTTCCCACATCAAAGTGTGGGATCCACTGCAGTGGTGTACTGAAATGGGGAAAAAGTAGTGGGGCAAAGTGTCAGGGGACTCGGGAACAGAGAAGGAACCCGACAGTTGAAAAATAGAGAAATAAAGCTCTCTGTGAGCACAAACAAGGACAGATGGGGCTGAGCTGGAGAGGGTGACAGTCACTCTGGAAAACCGCGAAGGCCAGTGACATTGGAAAGCATGTTGGCAAAGCTGCTGCTCAGCACCGAAATCAGAGTCAATTTTAGAGCAGCCAGGAAAGATCATAATATATCTGATTCATAAGTGCACATGCAGTGACTCCTTGGACTGCCCAGAGCTGAATCGGCTGCTGTGCGAGAGAAGATGGGCTTTATCCTGGAGAGGGAATGAGAATGATATGTCACTTTGGGAAGCAACAAAAATGGACAGCGAGGAGGTGGCGACTGTAGACGGGAATTGATGAAAAACCAGACCAAAGAATAGGGCTCATTTATCTGGCATTTGCCTGTAATTGGCAGCCATGGCTGTCAGTCATGGCAGGGGGCAGTGCGCTGGCTGCAGTGTGGGGGCAGAGCCAGCCAACCACATGTCACTCCCCGCCCCCTTTCCCCAGCCAGGTCAAGCCACCAGAACATGTGTTCTGTTCCCTGGAGCTGACCTAGCCAGGGGTGGCTCCCTGCCCTGAGATGTTTACACCCATTGTCATGAGGGCCCATAAAAAGGGGTGGGTGGGTGGAGGTGACATGTCCTCTCCCCAAGATTGGGGTGTAGTATTTATTGGGTGATTTCAGACGAGACGGGGTGGCATTCACCCCATCCCGGAATCACCCTTCTGATTCCCCACCGGAATCAGCCTGTCACGTCCAACAGATGAGCTGGCTGATCCTGGTGGGGAATCAGGGAGGGGACGGGGTCGCACGGTGCAACGTGCGGCTGCACGGCCCCACTCCCCCCATGCTTCCCCGCCGCCCGTCCTCTGGGGAAACAGGAGGGCGCCGCGGCCAATGCGGCTGCAGCGCCCACCTGAATTGACCACAGTCCGGAATCTCTCCGGGGATTCCAGGCCATGGTTGTCATCCAGACGAGACGGGCCCCTTCATCGTGGCGGGGAATCATGTTCTCCATGCGATCGGCGCCGGCCCCGCCGGTTCAGCCCGATCACGTGGTGAATGTGATTCCCCGCCACGATTGACCGTGGTAAACATCTGGGGGGGAACTTCCAGTTCCCCAACAGACATTACGGGACCATTCCCCACCACAGGGTATTGACTGTGGTTGAGCGTGATCTCGTAACATCTGAAAATACCCATTGACTTGGAATTGGATTTTGTCCTTTGCCAAAGGCTCAGGGTGCTCGAAACACAAAACAAAACTCAGAAAAGATATAAAACCCAGTAAGACTATTAAACTATATAAAATTCCAGTTAAAACAAATCCCACCCCCACAGCCCATATCCTATCCCCAGCTACTAAAAGCCTGTCCAAATAAGTAGCAGGGTGGTAGCCACCACTGGTGGTGCAGGTGCAGCTACACTGGGGCCAACAATCCTAGAGGACTCACAATGCATGTGAAATTTGTATGCAGCTCATGTTTTCCCAGGCTGTCACTTTCTGCACCAGCTGCAGCTTCTAAATAGTCTTCAAGGGCAACCTCACATAGATCACATTGCAGGTTACAAAAGCATGGAAGATGGTGGCTAGTAGACAGTCACCTCCTTAATTTTAGCTTTCTGTGACTCCTGTGGTGGCGGCATGTTATCAGGTAGAAGACACTCCTGCTGTTAGGGTTGCTGCTGAGCTTCCAGGCTCTGGGGGAAGCCCCATTTCCTCAGGTCATCTAGAGGCCCCATGGCTAACCCATAGGATTGGCAGGGGCCAGCTACTCCAGAAAGGGGCAGGCCATAGGGACTTTCCTGCTTCTTTTCCAACATGGCCTCCTCTCTATGGAGTGCTGCAATGTCACAATTCTCTTGAAAGGCAGGGTTATGTCAGGAAGAGGTCATGACAACCCCTTTGCCACTCCTCCTCTAATGCGGCCAGACATCCCCTTTGGGTTTCCTCCCAGAAGGAGGTGGCAACCCCACTTGCTGTAGGTGGAGAGACCTCAGCAGCAGCATGAGGTGGATGTAGAAGAAGGAGATAAGGGTAACCTGTCTATTTGCCTTAAGCAAGGGTTGGGGGAAGATGATGAAACAGAATGTGCTGTTTTGGAGTCTTGTGAACTGCCTTGCAGAATGGTTGTTTCCCAGAGTCACAGTGGTTGCGGACTGTCCACTGCTCCACGTTGGAATTTGAGTCTCTTGGAACCTGGACAGTGGAACCATTTTGGGAGGATCAGGGGGTGAGGTTTCTGGATATTAAAGGGGGAAACCAGCCATCCACACTGACCACCATTGTGGTTTGTGATTGTCATGGTGTAGACCTGATTTTGGGGGGAGGGGGAAAATGGCTACACTTTAACTGAGCGAAAACATGAGTTGTCATCTGGGTTGGCTTATTCGCAATACGTGGTTTTATTACCTTCCAAGTTATTCAATTTAAACTCCCCCCCCCTCATAAATGCAATTACTACTCTAATTAACAGCATGATAAAAAGCCCTGCTAGCCATGGGGAGCTGTGGGATGTGCAGGGTATTTGTCAGGATTTTAATTTTTTTTAATAGCTCCACCAGGGAGCAAACGTCCTTGGTAGCAAGGGGAGTTTGGATGACAGTTAGAGATTTTTATTCTAGTCTCATTATCATTGTTTATGGCCAAAGATTTCAAAAGGTATTTTTAAGCAGTGTGTGAAATTTGAAATGTGTGTACTAGGTGGCAATGGAAAACATCAAGTAATTAAAGACCATACCCCATGTTTTTTGGAGTCTAAGTTAGGTCAAGATTCATATTGTGAAATGTTTTTGAAGAGGAATGTTTTTTATTTTGGAAACTGTTCTGCCTTGAACAGTTTTTTAAACCATAAGGTTTTTCATTTTGGTAAATTTCCTCGGTTTTTGCCATGTGATTCGTATATTAATGTAATTTTTGAACTATAATAGAGAGAGGTCTTGTATGATATGATAATATGTGTGTAAATTTAAAGGAATTATTAAAATTATAGACAAGAATTTTGGAACAATGACAAAAAGGAGACAGACTGCAAAACTTGGTAGTAATTGTTTTTTAATTAAAAGAAAACAGAGTTAAACTAGTGTTTCTTCTCAGGAAAGAGAAAAATCAACTAAGTTTGAAAAAAACCAGTAAGATATGATGGGAAAACAGTATTAGTTGAAAAGATTCCTTCCTGATTTCAAAGATGACAATCGGAGTAATAGTCCCAGAAGAAATGTTTACTTTGTCATGTATAAAGTGTAGAAGTTGAACGATATAGAAAATATATTTACATTAGATGATATGAAAGTGATAACAGAAATAATTGTAGATAATTCTCTAAAAAGTAGATTATATTCGAAGGAAGGGAAAAACAACTAAGCGTGAAAAACCAAGTGTGATATTTAGGGAAAACATTGCTATAGCTGAAAAAATCACTTACTGATTTTAAATATATTAATGAAAATAGTAATTGTAGAAGAATTGTCTAGTTTATGATATATAAGATGTATAAGGGAAAGTATGCGGAAGGTATATATATAAAAAGTATGGGAATGTTCAGACGTGATGCTACCACGCTTAGACCCAATCCAGGGTAATAGCTGCCCCCCATTCCTGGGGTAGGCCAGTACCCAAAGCAGACATGACAGTGTGCCTTACCACAATTTATTTATTTATTTAAAATTTATATCCCGCCCCTCCTGCCCACAGGGCAGACCAGGGCAGCAAACAACAATCAATAAAACAATTTTAAAAAAAACAATTAAAAAATACAATATGTGGGGAAACCCCCCACCCTCCCTCACCAAAAGCCTACCGGAACTGTCAGGTCTTACATACACACCAAAATAACAGGAGAGTGGGAGCCAAACAAGCCTCCTCTGGGAGCAAATTCCACAGCACAGGGGTGGCCACCGAAAAAGATCTAACATCGGTGGCCACCCACCTCGCCTGGGTAACCTCCAAAAAGGCTCCCATGGATGATCTCAGGGGTCTCATGGGCACATGGGGAGTGAAGTGGTCCTGCAGATAAGCAGGGCCCAGGCCATGAAGGGCTTTAAAGTTTAAAACCAGCACCTTGAACCTGACCCGGTGCTTTATAGGCAGCCAGTGCAGAGCCCGGAGCACTGGTGTCATGTGTTCCCTGCGACCCGCCCCCATAAGGAGATGGGCCACGGCATTCTGCCCCAGCTGCAGCCTCCGGACCAGCTTCTCGGGCAGCCCCACGTAGAGCACGTTGCAGTAATCCAGTCTCGAGGTGATGAAGGCATGGATGACAGTGGCGAGGTTGGAGTCTGAGAGATACGGACGAGGCCGCCGGACAAGATGTAACTGCTGAAACACATTCCCCGCCACAGCCACAACCTGAGATTTCAGGCTGAGCCGCAACTCAAGGAGCACACCCAGACTCCGCACTTGAGAGACCATGGGAGGGCGAACCCCCCAAACAAGGGGAGATTCAACCACCCCCAGATCCCCCAAGCCCTGGCCCAGCAACATCACCTCCATCTTGTCAGGATTCAATTGCAGATGGCTTGACCTTATCCAAGCCCCCACAGCTGACAGGCACTGGGAAAATAAGGAGACTGCATGACTTGGGTCGATGGAATAGGAGAGGTAGAGCTGAGTGTCATCAGCATACTGATGACACTGCATGCCCTGAAACCCCCTCATGATCTCCCCTAACGGCTGCATATAGATGTTAAACAAGAGGGGGGACAGAATGGCACCCTGTGGGACTCCACACGTGAGGTCCCGGGGGGAAGACGTACACTCCCCCAAGACCACCCAGTGAGTTCTCCCAGCCAGAAATGAACTAAACCAGTCAAGACCACTCCACCAATTCTGGCACGGTCCTGCAGGTGAGTCACCAACACCTCATGATCAACTGTGTCGAATGCAACCGAAATGTTTAGCAGGACCAGTAAGGTCTAACGACCCTGGTCCAACAACAGACGGAGATCGTCAACCAAGGTCACCAATGCCGTCTCCGTACCATACCCAGGCAGAAACCCAGACTTGGAGGGATCAAGGAAACCAGTCCAGTCCAGATGTTCCTGGAGCTGCTGTGCCACAGCCCGTTCAATAAACTTCCCTAAAAAGGGAAGGTTAGAGACTGGCCGATAACTGGCAGGAGCATCAGCATCAGGAGATGGTTTCTTGAGCAGGGGTCTAACCACAGCCTCCTTTAGACAGTCAGACATCCTGCCCTCCCAAAGGGAGGCACTAACCACCCCAGCCAGCAACGGCCATAACATCTCCTGGCTAGCTTTCACCAGCCAGGACAGGCATGGATCTTGCTCACAAGTAGTGGCACGAACAGATCCCAACAAGGACTCCACATTGGCAGGCGCCACCATCTGAAACCAATCCCACAAAGCAGGACAGGACGGGGCATCCATAGCCCCAAGATGATCCTCTGCAATAACTGTGGTACCGAAATCGTGGCGGATGCGAGCGATCTTATCTACAAAGTACTTGATAAACCGGTCACAGAGGTCACTGGATTGCTCCAGGTCCAAGTGGAGGCAGGCAGGACTGACCAAGCCTTGAACCATGCCCCGAACCATGGTAGCGTTTGCCACCGGCTGTTCCCTGCGATTTTCCGAGATCACAACCGGTGTTAACTGCTACTACGGTTCGCAGCAAAGTGTGGTGTACATTTGGTGGCTGCTGAATAGAAGTGATGATGGTTGTAACCCAGCATGGGGTTAAGTGTGGTAAAGTGTGACTAAGCATGGTAGTGTCACTTCTGAAAATATTCTAAGTTCGTGAAGGGGGTATATATTCTGCTACGTAGATATCTCATGATGATGTTTTATATAATGTTGAGTTTTCTTTGCTGTTTTCCAGACCTAACAAAGAAAAGCAATTCAAAATTGTATCAAACTGAAATGACTTATCTAGCTGAAGTGGCTGTATAATGTGTTGGTAAGATTCTTTATTGGGATACGGCATCTTCCAGACCTAAGAAAGAAAAGTCACTTAAAATGGTATGAATGTGGAATTATGTAGCCTAAATGGTTGTATAGTGTGTTGTTTAGATCCCTTATTGTGATATTTCATGTTAACTTGAGTTTTGTTTGCTACTTTCCAGACCTAACAAACAAAAGTCACTTACATTTTTTTCAATGTGAATTGAATGACCTAGGCTAAGTGGTTGTGTAATATGTTGGTTAGATCCATTATTGTGCTATTGTATGTATAGTTGAATTTTCTTGGTTATCTTCCAGACTTAACAAAATCACTTAAAATCGTATCAATGTAAATTGACTGACCTAGCCTAAGTTATTATTATTATTATTATTAACAAACATTTATATAGCGCCAGCAGTGTACCTGGCACTTTACAAAGTAATAAAATAGACACGGTCCCTGCCCCTAGTTGTTTTATAATGTGTTGGTTAGATCCATTATTTGCCTATTTTATGTGTAGTTGCGTTTTCTTAGCTATTTTCCAGACCTAACAAAGAAAAGTCACCATTTTTTTTCTTTTACATAACGTTGGCTACTTTGTTACATGGGCCCTTTTCACACAGACACTCTAACGCTGATAAAATGGGTGTTACATTTTATTATACATATTGCAGGGCTGCAGGTGTGCCCTATGGGTGCCCTGCAGCATGTATAATAAAATGTAACCCATTTTATCAGTGGGTGATTTCAGACGTTACGTGGTCCCGATTCACCACAGTGGATTCCCTGTGGTGGTGAACCGAGCAACCACCCCCCAGGGTCAAAGAAGGCCTCGAACAGACATGACGGGAATGGGACCACGGCAGGGAATTGGGTCGTCAGACCATGGGATGGGGCAGCGCAACAGATGTGACGCCGATTCCCGGCTGTGGTCAAAACACCCAGAAGGCACCAGGGAGGGGCGGGAGGCAGACATGGCCGACTGAGGGCAGAGGAAGCCAAAAGCGTCTACAGGGAACGCCCACACAAGGGAAATGGGAAGGGAGGGCAAAAAGGGAGAAGAGCCACCGAGGCAACACACACAGCAGGCACAGAGACAACGAGGGCACAGTGGAACACACAGCACACACGCATGCCCGGGCACACTTACACCCGCAAGGGAAAGGAAGGGAAGGGGGGACACAGTGGGACAGACAATACACACGGCACAACGGGAACAAGGGCACAAGGAGGATGGGGGGCTGGCCCAGGGGCAGGGCAGGACACGGGAAATGGCACCCAGAACCCCCACAACAGCACAGTTTGCACGGGCAACCGTACAGCTACACAGGCAGTCCCAGAACAGGGGCCCCTCAAAAGGTCGGGCCACAGGCACAGTGGGAGGCCACACAGAATAGGGAGCGGCCCGGGAATGGTCCAGGAGGCAGACAAGCACCCCAAGTGCCGGCGAGGGTGCCATGGACGGGATGCAGGAGAGCCGGAGCAGTGCAGGCGGTCCACAGATGCACACACCCCCCGGGTGGATGCTGGGAGGCGAATACCAGGGGCCCCAGAACCCAGCAGACACAGAGACACCCAAGGGGGGGTGTCATGAGCACAGGAGGGAGCGACAGTGGATGAGGAAGGTTAGCAGCAACCCGGGGAGCCGGGTGGAGGCATGGAGAGCAGGACACAGCCACAGGAGAAGGCAGCCACGGAGGGGAGCACCGGTTGCAGAGGCGAATGGGGTGGTGGTGGACTGGAGGGGGCTCGGAGCCACAGGCAGGGGCAGTGGAACCCCAGGTAACAGGCAGCACAGTTGCAAGGCTGGGACATCATGGAGGAAGCCCGCCAGGTGAATGAAGTGGGGTCACTGAAGCATGCTCCGATGGTAGCCCAGCACAGAAATGCCTCGAAGGGATCCTGTGTGGCGAGCCCCAACTGCACATCGGAACGGGATCACACACTGGACAGCGCCGCCAGCTCCGCCTTGGTGGGCTCGGACAAGCCATTGTCAGTAGCAGGGGGCCACAGAAGGTGACCGAGCTCCAACAGCCGGTGATACACTGCCCCACGCGATCGCTGGTACCCATGGGCCCCGAACAGGACACAGCCAGGGCAGGGCCCCCTCATTCAGCCAGGCTGTGTAGGCGGCCAGGCTGCACACAGACAGAGAAGACACATTCTCCGCCACCGACCACCCCACATGCGAGCACCTCATCTCTGGGATGTGTCCATCGGGAAAGGGAATCCGGCCCAGGATCTCCGCATGCAGCTGGCAATCGCGGGCACTCACCTCATAGCCAAAGTAGTGCAGCCCCGAGCTCAGACTTGCATAGGCACCGGACAGACTGTCCGGGCAGCTCAGGAGCAATTGCACGGCTGGGGAATGCCACAGGTCACACAGGGCCATGGTCTCACAGAAGGTTCAGAGAGACCATGGCCCTGGGAGCTGGGAGCCTGGTGGAAGCACAGCCAGCCATGGTCCAGGAAACAAAGGGGATTAAATGTGAGGACAGAGGGCCCCACAATTCCTGGAGGGATGGGAAGGGTTGCCCTGTTGGGTACACAATAGGTGCTGGTTAGGCACTCCAGCTGGCCGCCCCCTGTCCCGTGGCATGGCTGGGTGTGTGTCTCGGGCCCCACCCCCCCTCGGATTGGCAGCCGGTGCCCTCCCCCAGCACCCCTACCGCCCCCCACTTGGCAGTGTGCCTCACCGGGGACCACTGACTGCTCCCGGGGCTGGTCTCCGGCATCCTCGTCACCCATCTGTTGCTGGTGCCAGGGCGTGCCGTGCCCTGTGGGGATATGGGAGGGATTGGATGGGGGTGGACTGCCCTTTCCCCCCAGCAGGATGGCTGGGGATGGCCCCGTGACCGGTGTGTCCCCTCCCTTGACCCTTCCCCCCCAGTCTGGCCCCCCTCCCACCCATGTGCTTAACCTTGATGTCCATCTCAGAGCCCTCCGAGGCCGGCCCGTTGGTGTTGCTGGGGTCCCCCTGTATCCACTGACTGAGGATGACCAGTGTGTTGGCCTTGGAGTCTCTCAGTCCGGACAGGGAGTGGGGGCTGCTGGTGCTGGTGCTTGTGGGGGACCTGCAGGCCCCTGAGGTCCCTGGGTGTTCCTCCTGGGGGGCGGGGGCCCTGGATCCGGTGTCCTCCCTGGGGGTGGCAAGCCGAGGGGGTACCTCGGCCTGTTCCCTGCCCTGGACCATGGCGCTCCCCACGAGGTGTGGGGCAACGATGGAGCCCTTCATATGGAGTATGCGGTCCAGGGCGTCAAAGTAGGGGGTGGTCCAGGCTCTGGGTCTGGACCGCTGGTTGTTGTCCCGGATAGCCTTGTACCCCCTCTTTAGTTTCATCGCCTTTGAGCAGCACTGGGCCACGGTCCTGTGATGGCCTGCTGCCTTCATGTCCCGCACGATCTCCCAGAAGACGGGCTCATTCTGCGGATTGACTGTGAACTCCAGTTGATGCTCCAGGTTCCCCCAGATGCGGATGAAGTCCTGCGTTTCCCTGTGCCCCCGTTGCCCTCGATGGTAGGGCCTTCTCCCACGTGGGCCGTCCTCCTCCTCCTCCACCTCCTCCTCCACCTGGCCAGCACCCGTCTCCTCCGGGGGCTCGGGTTCCTGGCCCCGCTTCCATGTCTGTGGGTCATGGGGGTTAGGTGTTGTTTTGCCCCTGTCCCATGCCTCCCCTTCTCCCCTCCTGCTGCCTAGGCCGACCCCCTTGGTGCCCCTGTGCCACCAGGTCCCCCCTCTTCAGTCGCATTACCCGTTTCCGGGGTGCCTCATCCCCCAGTCCGGTTGCCGTCTCTGGGGCTGCCTGTTCCGGATGCTGCTGCTGCTGCCACTCCACCACCTGCAGGTGCAGCACAACCCCCTCCTCCGACTGCACCTCCACCACCTCCTCCACCTCCTCCTCCTCCCTTGCTCTCTCGCCCTCCGCTCTCCTCTTCCTTCTGCCTTGCTCCATCCCGCCATGTCCCCCTGCTGCTGTGTGCCCTTTAAATATCCCTCTGCTGCCTGTGTTGTTGCTGGTTGCCTGGCAGCGATGCTGCGTGCTTTGTCCCTGGCTGGGAATCATTTTGGTTGATTCTGGCTGGTGGTTGCCATTCAGACGTTACTTTTTATTGTTTCCCGGTGGGAATCGCATTGACCACCTTTCGGAGATGGTCTGGGCCGGAGCTCCGGAAGCGTGGTTAATTTTGACCCCTGGTGGGGATTGACTGTGGTGAACATCTGGTGCCTGCGAAACAGACGTTCAGGGCGCTTTGGCCCCATTGCGGAATTGACCGTGGTTCACTGTGGTTGACTGTGATCTCATAACGTCTGAAAATACCCAGTGTTAGAGTGTCCATGTGAAAAGTACCATAGTGTATTGTGAGTATACGTAACAATTTAAATTGAGTTAAATATTTTGTCTTTCTAGAAGAATAAGATGCATTTTTTAAAGTTTGGTGTTTAATCCAGATTACGTAATGTCCTGAAGTGAGTGAATTTCGTAAATGGAAAATGATTACTTTTGTTGAGTAAGTGTAATTTACTGATGTTGATGAACCGTGAACTAAATCCTTTTATTTCAAATTCTCTTTGAGAGTTATCAAAAGCACATATTATAAGAAAGAGGTAGTTTGGTGAACGTGTTAGTACGAGAGTACGTTCTGAAATAGAATTGCAGTGTGTGCACAGATCCCAGTGTAATTGTAATGAAAACAAATCCTTAAAATTTGGATTGGAAGCAGTAAGCGAGGTGCATGAGGTTATGGAGGTCTGGTCGATTGTTCTGGGATGAGTTTCAGGAAGTGATGCCGGCTGATGCGGTGAATGTCCTGGGGTCTGTTAGAGCCACGAGTTGTGAACTAGATCCATGCCCGTCCTGGTTGGTGAAATCCTCCAGGGAGACCTTGGGGGCGGTGCTGGCGAGGGTAGTGAATGCGTCCCTTCAGCAGGGGAGGTTGCCACCCAGTCTCAAGGAGGCTGTGGTGTGCCCTCTGCTGAAGAAGCCATCTTTGGATGTGGACGCACTCGCCAGCTACCGACCCGTCTCTAATCTTCCCTTTTTAGGGAAGGTTATTGAATGGACGGTGGCACTGCAGCTCCAGGCGCATTTGGACAGCATCGGCTTCCTTGACCGTTTTCAATCTGGGTTCCACCCTGGCTATGGTAGTGAGGCGGCCTTGGGGGCCTTGGTGCATGATCTCTGCCGGGAGATGGATGCAAGGTGTTCGACCTTTTTGATCCTGCTAGATCTCTCAGCTGCTTTTGATATTGTGGACCATGGGCTGTTGCTGAGATGGCTGCTAGACTTGGGGGGTCTGGGCAGGACTGTCCTTGGATGGTTCCGCTCATTCCTCTTGGGTAGAAACCAGCGGGTGGTGCTGGGAGCTGAAACATCTAGCCCCCGGGCCTTGACCTGCGGCGTTCCTCAGGGTTCCATTCTGTCTCCACTGTTGTTTAATGTGTATATGCAGCCCCTGGGGGAGATCGTGAGAGGGTTCGGGGTGCGATGTCAACAATATGCTGATGATACTCAGCTGTACCTTTTGTTTTCAACGGACCCAGGTCCTGCTGCCTTGTTACTTTCCCAATGTTTGGAGGCCATGATGGATTGGATGCGGCAGAGCAGACTGAAGCTCAATCCCGATAAGATGGAGGTGATGGTGGTGGGAAGGGCGGGGAGGTGCTGGCCCCCCTGATAGGGTGGGTTCGCCCACCTGTTGCTCTTCAGGTTTGGAGCCTGTAGGTGGTTTTGGATTCGGGCCTCTGTCTGGATCATCAGGTGGAGGCGGTGGCTAAAGCTGCCTTTTGCCAGCTGTATCTGGTATGGAGGCTTCGACCTTACCTCTCCGGGCCCAATCTGACCACTCTCATCCATGCCTTCATCACCTTGAGGCTAGACTACTGCAATGCGCTCTGTGTGGGGCTTCCCTTGTTTCTGGTTCGGAGGCTGCAGCTAGTGCAGAATGCGGCGGCCCATCTCCTGAAGGGAACGGGGCGGCGTGAGCACATAACACCAGTGCTCCGCACTGGCTGCCTATAGAGTACTGAACCAGATTCAAGGTGTTAGTATTGATTTACAAAGCCCTGTACATCTGGGCCCCTCATATCTCGGGGACCGTCTCGCCCTCCACACCTCAGAGCGATCCCTTCGGTCCACCGGGGGCGCCTTTCTGGAAGTCCCCCATGTAAGACGGGGGGGCCGCAATGGAGAGGGTGTTCTCGGTGGCTGGGCCACGGTTATGGAACTCCCTCCCGGAGGAGGTTCGCCTGGCCCCGTTTTCGACATGTTTGTAAGACTTGGCTGTTCACCCAGGCCTTCAGTGGGGGTGGGGGGTGTTGACTTTTAGTGATGTTTTTAAACTATTGGGGGTTGATTTATTCTTTGTTGATTTTAGTGTTATTATTGGGTTTTATAATATTGTACGCCGGCCCGAGATGCCATTGGCATGAGGGGGTGGCTAACAAATGTAATGAAATAAATAAATAAAAGTGGAAGAATTTGGAGGCGGTGCATGTAAATAGAGTAGTCACTCTACCGGGATATGTTCTTGGTGTACGTAAAAGCACTTTAAACACCTGTAAAGAGTCGTGTATGAAACAGAGCAAAGATCCTGTAATGTGGACAGATTAAGTTGTAAGCTATTTCAAATTTGTAAAAGATACAGATGGCTCAAAATCCTCCCCACTGAGTGAATGAGCAAAGGGAACTTAAGTTTCCATGCTACTGCACATGTGTGAACCAGCAGATCTGATCTTTCAGTGTTGAATAACTCAGTTTACCCTGCACCAAACACTATCATGTTAGAGTAGCACTCGGTGTCCATCGCATACTCCAAGCCTGTGAAGTCTGGGGGCTGAACTCGTCTGGGGGCAGAAGATACGGATGGCTCAAAATCCTCCCCAGTGAGTGAATGAGCAAAGGGAATGTAAGTTTCCATGACATGTGACTTTCAATATGCTCATTTATTCTAAAACAAATGGTGGCTGGTGGCTGCTCGACTGCGCATGCCTGAACCAGCAGAAATGATTTTTCGATGTTGAATAACTTGGTTGTGGCTATACCAAACACTATCATGTTACTGTAGCACTTGGTGTCCATCTCATACTCCAAGCCTGTGAAGTCTGGGGCTGAACTCATCCGAGGAGAGGAGATACGGATGGCTCAAAATCCTCTGCTCGGGGTGAATGAATGAGACTCATGTACAGTTGGAATCACGTGACTTTCAATACCCTTTTTTTCTAACAAAAATGGCAGCCGGTGGCAGCTTGACTGCGCATGTGCCAGCCAGCAGAGCTGTTTTAAAAAAATGTTTAATAACTTGTTTTTGCCTGAACTAAGCACTATCATACTACAGTAGCACTTGATAGACATTTCAGACTTCAAGATTGTAGAATATGGGGGGTCAGCCCAACTGGAGGGAGGAGATATTGATGATTCAATATTGTTTGGATGCAGTGCATTTTGACTACCAGCAATTAACTTTTAAACAGTTATAACTTTTAATTTTCTGGCTGGATCTTCTTCACATGTTGAATGTATGATGTCCCCACAAATATAAGCCATGGATAAATTTTCATAACTGTAGCTCAGGGAACAGGGCCAAAGGAGGGGGCTCATAATGAGTCAGTGCTCAGGCCTTAACTAAGCAGAGATGGCTTTAAACATAGGGTAAAAAAGCAGATGTGACCATGATGGTGGCCTGATGTGGCCTAGGACTCACCAGCACATTTGTTTATGCACCACCAGATGTTAGCCCAGGATGGCCCTGGGGCAGGTAGGTGGCTAGTCAGGGCTGCGTCCTCGGAAAATCTCTGAGGACGCCCACTGGGCTAAGGGCTGCCCATGCAGGCTAACATGTGTGTTCAGCTTTGCCATACCCACCTCAGGGCAGGGGCCGCCATGGCAGAGTGTCATGGTTAGTCACCCTGGCTGTCTGGAGGGTGGAGGTGGGATGCTAGGGGCAGGGTGTGATTGGCAGCTTGCATGTTTAGCTCCCACCCTACCCAGTGTGTGCAGGCGGTGAGACAACTCCCAGCCATGGGCACATTTGTTCAATGCCCCTCCTTGGGCCGTGTTGCGGCTGTGGTTTCCTGTCCTGGGACACACACACACAACTCTGTCACAAGTTTTCTATCTTCCTCCTGTCCCTTCTTGCACGTCATACTTTTTGGACAGTCCTGATGACCCCACTACAACAATGCCATGCCCCTTCATACTCTCCTTCCTGACCTCAGAGAGCTAAGACCGAAACGGCCTCCCTTCCTACGGCCCTTCATTAAACCTCAGCTTCTGCCACTCTGATTCAGCTCTGATGAAGGAAGAGGAAAGGGTGGGGTTTACCACCTGGCCAATCAGACGTGAGTTTAGCCACACTCGGTCTCTTCCCCTCCCCTCCAGCCTGGAAGGGGAGAGAAATCAGGGGTGGATGGGGCTAACCTCGAATTTCAACTCCAGATGTTTGAGAGCTCAGGCTGAGCTGGCTACGTGTGGTAGGGATGGAGCTGCTATTAGTGGATCCCTGATAAAATGTAATAGTGTCCATTTAAAATTTTTGCCTAGGGGGATCCACTGTATATAAGTTTCTTTTCTATGCAGGTTCTTCTCTGTTCTTTCTCTTGATAGTATGCCAGGAGCAGGGGTGTTCACGGCACACCATTTGTTTGCATTTACAAACATAGCTTCATTTTCAGGGGTTTTCATAAAGGACTCTACGGTTTTCATTTGTTTTTTCATTTTCTTTTATTAAAAATAATAATAAAATCAGTTCACATGTGCAAAATGGCCACTGTTCTGCGCATGCCTGGTCCTTTTCTAAAATGGGACGGACAGCCTTAGTGGCCATATTGCGCATGTGCAGTGAATTTTAATTTTAAAACAATTATTTTTACTAAATTAAACAAAAAACTAAAAAGAAAATTAATGTAGTTTACTTATTCATTAGTTTTCATTATCTTAGCTATGAAAATGAATAGGGGTGTGTGAACACCAAGCGGTTCAGTGTTTGGCCTGTTTGGGGTTCAGCTGAACCCGAAACTGTTCAGTTCGGTCCATTTGGACTGAACCTGTTTGGTTTCCCCTCCCCCCTCCAGGCCGTGCGGGTGGAAGGAGCGCCGGGGAGCATCTCCCTGACCAGCCTGGGATTATTTTTTTTTAACCCCCCCCCCGGGATCGCCCGCAGCCCTACCTGGTGGTGCCAGCCGTCCGGAGGTCGAAAATCATGGTTAGAGTGGCCACGATCCAGGATGGGTCAAAAGTAACATGTGTTACATTTGGATCATGACCCTGACTGTGATACGGGATCGGGCACAGCGGCCTGATTGGCTGCTGCGCCTGCCCGTCTCCCCAAGGGCGGGAGACTGAGGGAGCACGGGGAGGCAGGACTGTGCAGCCCCTTCCCGATCCCTGTTAGCGATCAGGCCAGTACTTCTAAAGGACGGCCGGTCTGATCACAGACCAGGATCTGAGACGGTCTTTGACCGAGATGGATCCCGGTCCAGGATTCAGCGTGGCGGCCGGCGGGCCTCTGGGCCCGTCACATCTGAAATTACCCTAAGCAACAACAGAAAGATCTGTCATGTGTTGTATCTATTAGGAGGCCTGTACCCCAAAGCAAACCCCTTTAGCCAGGTGTATCCTATGCTTCTTAAAGAAAGGAACTAGGCTGTTTCTACATGAGCACAATTATCCTGGAATTAATTGTAATATCAGGATGACAGATATCCAGGGATTGTCACAATTGTGTCTACACAATTATTAATTTTCATGGGTAAAGCACTATCCCAGGATGGCAGTGTAGACACTTATCCCGGTATAAGAGTCACAAGGAAGACTGTATCAATCCCATGGTGCAGTGTAGTTGACCTCGCCACTGTCATCCATGCCTTCATCACCTCGAGGCTGGATTATTGCAACACGCTCTACGTGGGGCTGCCCGAGAAGCTGGTCCGGAGGCTGCAGCTGGTGCAGAATGCCGCGGCCCGTCTCCTTACAGGGGCGGGTTGCAGGGAGCACATGACACCAGTGCTCCGTGCTCTGCACTGGCTGCGTGTAAAGCACCAAGCCAGGTTCAAGGTGCTAGTTTTAACCTTTAAAGCCCTTCACGGCCTCACTCCCCATGTGCGCGACTGCCTCACTCCCCATGTGCCCGTGCGACCCTTGAGATCATCCGTGGGAGCCTTTTTGGAGGTTCCCCGGGTCAGGTGGGTGGCCACCGATGTTAGATCTTTCTCGGTGGCCACCCCTGTGCTGTGGAATTCGCTCCCAGAGGAGGCTCGGTTGGCTCCCACTCTCCTGCTATTTCGGCGTTTATGTAAGACCTGGCTGTTCTGCCAGGTCTTTCCCCCCCTGCATTATTGTGTTTTTAACTGTTTTAAACTGTTTTATTGTTTTATTGATGCTGTTCGCCGCCTGAGGCTGCCCTATGGGCAGGAGGGGTGGGATACAAATTTTTAACAAATAAATAAAAATAAAATTTCAGCACCTTCTTCCACTTTGATTTCTGGGAATATAATGGGTTGGTGGAGATGCCAGTGTCTTTGGAATTAGTGGACCTGGTAGAACTTTGTCATGGGTACCATTTTGTCACAGCCTTCTCTGTTGTAAATCTCTACCCATGGCATTTTGCCACCCGAGACTGCAGAATACGATAGGACTATTGGGTAGAGAGGAGGTAAACTCTACCTGCAGTTCACTATGGCGGCCAGGGGCTTCATTCCAGGATAAGCATCTACACAATCACTGTCTCAATATTATTTCATCCCGGAATAAATAAAACCTGGAAAATCAGGATTTACAATTTCAGGATAAAACCAGGAAGCAGGAATTATTTATACCGGGATATCTGTCCACATGAACAATTAGATCACGGGATTAGAGCGGTTTATCCTAGGATAATGCTAGTGTAGAAGCAGCTTCAGTCTTTTCCTCTCCCCCAATTAAGAAGTCTCCCAAGAGAAGCTCCCAAAGAATCCCAAGATTCAGTCAGAAACAGAATTGAGCCAATATGTTAAGCAAGAAACATTAATCACCTTAGTAGGCAAAACTCAGTCTGAATTATGGATGAAACGAGATTTAGACCCCTGCGAGAATCTCACCAAGAATGGGCTTCTTGGCGAGATTCTCCAGATTGAAAATCTTGTAAGAATTGGTGTTTTTGCCACCATTCTTGCGAGATTCTTGGGGGCTGCAAAATTGCCCCCCCATGTGCAAAATGGTCTGTGCATGCGGGAAATGGCCATGGGGGGGGGCTGCACATGCACTAATGGCCACGTGGGGGCCTGCACATGCACAAAATGGCCACTGGGTGGGCCTGCACATGCACAAAACAGTCACTGCGGGGGGGTCTGCACATGCACAAAACAGCCACTGGGGGGGCCTGCACATGCACAAAATGGTCACTGGGGGGGCCTGCACATGCACAAAACGGCCACTGGGTGGGCCTGCACATCCACAAAACGGCCACTGGGGGGACATGCACATCCACAAAATGGTCACTGGGGGGGG
>QEPC01011901.1:7655449-7686812 GCA_003113815.1 Sphenodon punctatus | reverse complement strand
CCTGCACATGCACAAAACGGCCACTGGGGGGACCTGCACATGCACAAAACGGCCACTGGGGGGCCTGCACAGGCACAAAATGGTCACTGGGGGGGGCCTGCACATGCACAAAATGGTCACTGGGGGGGCCTGCACAGGCACAAAACGGCCACTGAGGGGGCCTGCACATGCACAAAATGGCCACTGGGGGGGCCCTGTGCATGCGGGAAATGGCCACTGGGGGGGCCTGCACATGCACAAAATGGTCACTGGGGGGGGCCTGCACATGCACAAAATGGTCACTGGGGGGACCTGCACAGGCACAAAATGGCCACTGGGGGGGCCTGCACAGGCACAAAACGGCCACTGGGGGGGGCCTGTGCATGCGGGAAATGGCCACTGGGGAGGCCTGCACATGCACAAATGGCCACTGGGGAGGCCTGCGCATGCACAAAATGGCCACTGGGGGGCTGCACATGTGCAGAATGGCTGCGTTGGCCCTTGTGCATGCGCAGAGCGTTTGGGGGACTTTTGCAAGATTCTCGAAAACCCTAGCGAGATCCCTGTGGGGTTGTGAGACTCTCGCAAGATTCTTGCGAGAACGCAGCTCATTCTCATTTCAGCTCTAGTCTGGACAGGTCTGTCTGTTTAGACCTTGGAGTCAAGTAAGCACAGAGCGACTGAGAATACCTGACTTGCGCTGTATAAACGATTAGAAACTTGCCCTCATCTCCAGTCCAATCTGCTCTGAAGCCTGTAGCAACATTTTTATTGTTGATTATCTTCAATTGTTTTCTATTGTTTTTATGTATTTATATTGTTGGAAGCCGCCCCGAGCTGTTTACAGGAGGGGCGGGGTACAAATGACAGTAATAAATAAATAATAAATCAATCAATATGCTCTGGCCTGTGGTCTGGTCTGAACCTGGACCAGGCTCCTCCTGTGCTATTCTGTACCGTAGTCTAATCCGGACATCTCAACAGCACGATCCGTGGCCTGTTTGCTTGATGCCGAGGGAGGATTGCCATCCAGAGCCCCTGCATCATGTAGGCTTGATTCTCTCGCCTCCATCGGTTTGATGTGCGGCACAGTGTTGCTCGGTAAGGGTGGATTATTTTTGTTGTTGTTTTTCTGATGCAAGATGAGCTCACGTTCCCCACCTCCTTCTAATACCAGTGTTTACTTACTACTTGCCGCCTGGTGAGGGAAATCGACTAAGTCGATGCACAATTGAATCTAAGGGTGTGGGGCTCTGAGCTTGCTTAATATGCATAGCCCTGTGCAGACCCATAGCAAATACTGAAGGGTGGTCCCAGCGATTGTACCGCTGCAACCGCATAACCCAAGCCAAGTATCAGCAATGCCCTTCATGCAGTCCTTTTCTGCGCTGCAAAGAGGCACGGCTTTGCCTGCGACGTGACTGTAGATGTCAGTGTTTAACTAGGAGAGCTTTGCTGGCTGGGCTGCTGCATTAATTTAACTCACCCTTGGGTTTTATGTTATTTATTTATTTATTTATTGTTTCTCGCTGCAATGGTGTGTTTCCCAAGCAAGGATTCCGCACCCTGACAGGAGTGCCGGCCTGCAGGAAAACAGCAGAGAACTCAATTAAAAACCTTCCCGGTTTTTACTGCAGTTATTGCCTTTTCAGTCCTGCTGGGTGAGCTTCGAATGATACACTTCAACACTTGTGGAAAAACATTCGTTTTTCTGATGCTAGAGCTGTACTTTTCCCTCCGAGAAGGGTATTTCTCCCCACAAACAGCTTTGATTTGATGCAATGTAAAATAATCCTGCACTAGATGTCTTACTAGCTTGCTTAACAAACATGCTCATGCCCCCCCAATTTCCCAATAGCTTGCTTAACAAACATGCTCATGCCCCCCCAATTTCCCAATAGCTTGCTTAACAAACATGCTCATCCCCCCCAATTTCCCAATAGCTTGCTTAACAAACATGCTCATGCCCCCCAATTTCCCAATAGCTTGCTTAACAAACATGCTCATGCCCCCCAATTTCCCAATAGCTTGCTTAACAAACATACTCATGCCCCGCAATTTTCCTCCCAAGGATTTGTTCAAGTTTAAAGCACACGCAGGAGCATGTATCCCTTAACAAACCCAGTCCAAAGCTCATGAAAGCCAATTGAAAGCTTCCCATTTATTTCAAAGGTTTCTGGATCCCGCACTAATATGATCATTTGTTGGCGCACCCCCAAGTAAGACGCGGAGACAGTGACTGGGTTCAAAAACTGGCTGCACTCTTTAATTATTCAATCAATAAGGCCGGTGGGTAAATTGCACAGCAATTCAGGTCCAGTAGGCTAGCTCTAACTTATCTTATTAACTTGTGCGCGGACCAGGATGTGCCATCTTTAATCAGGCCACCAACATTAACCCCTTCGACAACACTCAGGATCTGGCCGAATAGGGGGGCAAACAAGCCCCAATTTTGGGCGTGGGTAAGGAGGTAAATGCCTATAGGGTCTGAGGACAGCACATGTCCTTCCCAACCCTCCCAGGGTCATGACCCCAGTGCCTGCTGTGCCCCACATGACACATGATATGTCCCCAGATCTTGTCTCATACCCGCTCTAACTTGGATTCTATAATGTGGTGGGGGCTCCCCTTTTAGTTTCCCATACAGCCTCGATAGGAACGCTCTGACTGGCGCTACGACGCGACATGCAAAATTGAGGCTCCCAACCAAGAATTGCAAGGTGCAGACAGTAATCTTACAAGCAGCCATACACTCTGTGATCTTCTCTCTCATGCTCACTAACTTATCCCCTGGTAATCTAGACAACCTGTTCTCAGTGTCCAGCTCAATGCCCAGATAGGTCAGCCTTGTTGCAGGGCCCTCAGTTTTTTCCGGGGCCAAGGGGACGCCTAGCTCCTTAGCTACTGCCTGGAACAGGTGAAGCGCCTCAGTGCAGCCCCCTGTGAGGTGGCCTATGAGCAAGAAGTCATTGAGATATTTCATCAAATCTCCTGCCTGCAATCTCTGCTGACAGACCCATTCAATGAGTGAGCTGAATCTCTCAAAGGCAGAGCAAGATATCGAGCACCCCATTGGCCTAGTCCGGTCGTAATAGTACCGCCCTTCGAAGGAAAAGCCCAGAAGGTGGAAACTCTCAGGATGCACTGGTAGCAAGCGGAACGCCGACTTGATGTCACACTTTGCCAGCAGGGCACCCCGTCCCATAGCCTTAGCTTTTTCAACCGCCACATCAAATGCTGCATACTTTATTGTGGTCAATTCTTTTGGTATGGCATCATCTACCGAACAACCCCGGGGGTATGAGAGGTGATGAATCATCTGGTATTTCCCTTTTGCCTTCTTCGGGACCATTCCTAATGGGGACAGGACCAGATCGGCCATAGGGGGGCATAAAAATAGGCCTGCGACTCTGCCCTCCTCTACCTCTTTAGAAATTTTTAATCTCACCAACTCCTCCTGCCCCTCAAGGGATTTCAAATTCTTAACTACCTTTTGTTGACTCACTGGGCCGGCTGGGATAAGAAAACCTTCCTTGAAACCTTGAACCACGTATTCCACCTCCGCCCTGTCCAGGTGATTCAACAGGGCCCTTTCCAACTGATCAGTCTTAATTGGGGTCAGACCCCTTTGCAGAATGAGGCCCAGGGGATGTTCCACGTCCCCCTTTTCCATTGCCTCCTCCCTGACTGAATCGTCCCTTGCCTCCCTTCGTCTTGGGTCAGTAACAGGAGATTGCCGGGCGCCCCCTTCCACAGTTGGAACACACATGGTGAAACCTACACGAGGTCCGATTACATCGCCCCCCCCTTGTTATACTCCCAACATGGGCCAGGGGCTCCTTGACCCCATCCCCGGTTATCACTGTGAAAGGGATCATTCGCGGGTGCGACATGCCCCCTGACCAATGGGTGCCTGCTATCTGATCGTGGGGCGCTAGTTGCATCGATCATGCACTCCAGCCACAGATCAGGTGCGGAACGTCCCAACGGCGTCCCGGTGTATTTGCTGCCCTATGATGAAAAGCTTCGTCATAGCACAGCCACGCTCTTGGGGGTCCTGTCCCATACGCCCGTCGTACAATATCTGAGTACTTGTGCACTTCTAATTCCTGCCTCGGGTCTGCCTACATGATTACCCCCATATACACTGTGAACGCCAATGTCCAATTTTCCCAATTCTGGTCCACCATTGGGTGCCGAAATTTTTCTTTGTCCTTCCCCTCTGTTTGCTCCGAATGATCCACAATGGGATCACTGAACAGGAGAGGGTACAAGTCCACGTACTCTCCCCGTCATATTTTCTCCTTTGTCGTCTGGGCCAAATGGTTCCCAAATGGGGCACTTACCGCCGGGATAGTTCCCCCAGGTGGGCGGAGAGCCGTCGCTTGGCTAGTTCCTTGATCTGCCGCCCCACAGCTAGCCCCCTGTTCTGCCGGAGTCTGGTTTTGTTCAGACCTATTGGAGGCTACAACTGCAACCCCCGGGAGGGACCCTTGTACTTGCACCTTTCTCAGGCCTTTGGGGAGGGGGGGAGGGAGGGTTAACGGGTTTTATCTCCCTTACCCTATTTATTGTTTATTGAGTTCCCGGGCCCTGTTTTAATACTTGATTATTGTGTTTGATATGTTTTAATTGTTTTTAGATATATTTTGTACACAATTATTTTATTGTTGTAAGCCGCCCCGAGCTGTTTTAGGAGGGGTGGGGTAAAAAATTAATTAATTAATAAATAAAATAAATAAATAAACCTTTCCAGGCAGCTCATTAGCTCCCGGGGGCACTACTGTGTTGCCATGACCGCACTCATTAAGGAGGGTCCCTCCCCCCCCTTTATTCACTGGCGTATTCGTCCCGCCCTGAATTCCCGCTGGAACCGCTAATGGCATGACCCAAGCCCATGCCCTGTTCATCATCATTAGCTGAGGTCCCTTCTTCTGTGGGGGCCAAAGCAGACTGGCCTACAGGGGGATACTGAAATGGCCCCATCTGGGGGCTCACAACCCCCGTGGTTTGTGCCACTGCCTCACTCCCCACGCCTTGGTGGCCATCTTTGTCCAACCCCCCGCAATCCATTGCCATTTCTCCTTCCCCTTCATACTCACCATGTCCTTGTTCACTCCGGGGTCCCTGTGGTCCTGTACCTCCTGCCTCGAGCTCTGCTGGACCCCATTATCCATCCCCTCATAGCTCGCGTTCCAGTGCCTGTGTCCTCTGCCACATTTCACCATCCCCTGGCTCACTCTGTTGGGCTCTTCCATCCAACCATCTCCTGGTTGCTGGCAGCCCCTCGTTCCTGCGGGAAGATGAGGTCCCGCTCCCCACCCGCCCACCTTGTCAGGCGCCTTGTTTGCCACCCGTGCATGGCACTGCTGGGTGCACGAACAAAGTCGCCCAGCGCTGGTATTGCGCCATACTGGGGACCCCATAGTCATTCCTACTGTGTGCTGGACCCTGGTATTTGGGTCTGTTCCTGGTGTTGGGCCTCCCCCATCAAACCCCCATATCCAGCCACCCCTGCACCTTATTATTATTATTATTATTATTATTATTATTATTATTATTATTAAACATTTATAAAGCGCCAGTTGCAACCTGGCGCTGTACAGAACATACAATCAGATGCGGTCCCTGCCTGTGGCTTACAATCTAAAAGACAAGGAGGGGGAGACAAGGAGAGGGGACAGCGGGAGAGACATGGGAGAAGACAAACAAACATTCAGGCGGATGCGAAGTCTCAGGTGCGTGTACTTGGCTTGGTTACAAGGTGGTCGGTAGCAGCAGTCAGCAGAGGAGGGCTGACAGTAAGAGCAAGGGGAAAGACTAGAGGGCATTGGGAAAGGCAGCATGGAAAAGGTGGGTCTTGAGGAGGGATTTGAAGGAGCGGAGGGAGGAGGCAAGGCGGATGTGTGCTGGGCGCCCTTGTGTGCTGGGCCCAGGGTTCTGAGTCTGCTCTACGCTTTGGGCCTGGTCTTCGTACAAGGCCTTGATTATCGGAACCCTGGTGCTCTCAACCCCCATGCACGCTTGTATCTCCCTGGCCGTGAGCTCCCCTTGTGCTGCAGGCCCCGGCGGGGGCAAGGCCCTCTTGTTCCCCCTTTGTTCCTGGCCCCTCGGGCCCCATGCGGAGATTGCTCTGGGGCTAAGCCCGTTCCCCGCCCCCTCATTCCCATATCTCGCTGGGAGGTCACTACCCTCCCCCTGTGATGCACACCTGCACCCACGGATGGGGGGGGGAGTGTGCCCTGTTCCGCGAGGCACCCCCCTCCCTTCCTGTCCCTGGGTCCCCAGTTCCCCGGTGGCCCCACACGCCCTTTCAGTTGGGGGGAGGGGGGCTCCCCTGGTGACCCGGGCTTCTGGCTTGGGGTTGCTAGCCATGGGCACGTAATAACGCCTTGCACTCCACCAAGCGGGCTAGGAGTTTGGCCCTCAATGAAACCACTGTCCCATCCCCCACCCCCTCACTATCCTGGTGCTCCTCGGTGGTGGGTGCCCGCTCCCGCTGCGCTGCTCCACTCCTCTCTGTTGCCGCTGCTCCTTTCCTCTTGGCTGCCCCGTCCCATTGCTGGGGCTGCCTCAGCACGGATCCCCTGCGCCGGCGATTAGCAGCAACATGTTGCTGCTGCTTCACCCGGAGCCCAATCTCGAATGCCGCCTCATGCAGCTCCGAGCAACTCCGCTCCTCCTAAAAGGGCAGGGCTGCTCTCATTTGCCCGCGCTGTGCCTCTGCACCTGCGCTCTTCGGGGCTGGTTGCCTGGCAACATAATGTTCTCTGGCGTGAAGCATTCTAGAAATGCCTCTCCGCCGTGACCCTCTTCCCCCTGTCTCCTCGCTCTGAAGGGGAGGGGGGGACGACAAATGCCCGTCGTCTCCATATGGTGGGTGAAGGGAACTTTTGCACAGCAGATGCTGTTCTGCAGCGTTTAGCTGCGTAAAACAGGCCCCTTTGATAAGAATCACTGATTTTTATTTCTGATTGTCAGGAAATAAGCAATTTAATTATGCCCCAGTTTTCTTTTGGATAACTCGGAAATCTTTTTGAAGATGAAGGTTTTTTTAGATTGGATTCTTATCAGCAGCTTCAATGTGCAGCTGAGGTTTGTTTTTGATAAAGGCCACTGACCAACTGAACCTAACAGCCGTGTATTGTTTCTAAATTGGACATGCCGCGTGCGTTACAGTGTTGCACGTGGCCGATTTGCACTCCGGTGTGCAGTTTTTAAAATAACAGGCAGTTTCGGTTACGGTTGGCCCCAAGCTGGCTGCGACTTCATGGAGTTTCACCCTGGGATTCCTGTAGCAAAATGCGGAAAGAGAGAACTGAAAGAATTCATAGCCTTTGATCTATGCTCTGACCTCCTATTGCTCAAAGTAAAAGCCACCAAATGAGTCTTATGTGAGTGCTGGTGTCTAGCTGATTAGCCAGGTGGATTATGTTCAGATTGCAATGGCAGAACATAATGAGTGTAGTCCTGACTGTTGAAGTTAATGGCTCCCCTGAAATAAGGATTGGGCCCAGTGAATGTAATCATGGGATGCAGATAAGACTTCAGATGAGATAACCTGCAAGTTTTGTTCTGTGGGGCAGAAACTCCTGGAAATGATGTGTTCCTTGTATAACATTGTCAGTGTTCAAAGTGCTTTACAATCCTTGTCTAGTTCACCCTCACAACAGGCCCATGAGGTAGGCCATTCTTATTTCCATTTTACAGATGAGGAATTGAGCCTTGCCTAAAACCAAGCCGTGAGTTCACGGCTAAGATGGGATTTGAACACTGGTCTCTTAGGTCCTTAGTCCAGCATCTTATCTATGGCCCTTTTTACACAGATGCTCTAACACCGATAAAATGGGTGTTACATTTTGTTATACATGGTACAGGGCAACACTGCAGCCCTGCAACATGGGCCCTTTTCACATGAGATGCCGCCACCCAGTTTCGCTGGGCGCAGATGTGTGGAGGCGTCTGTGTGAACACTGCAGTCGGTCGGTGGGGAGCATTTTACTGGGCGGAGATGTCGGTGTCAACACCATCGGCGGTGGGTGTAGGTGCGTGTGCTCCCGCGCAACACCCATCTCCCCCACCCCCCACCCACGGAGCAATCGGCAGTGGGGTCCGTTGCACCCATGGGTGGCTGGGTAGGGATTTGCGTTGGGAATGTGGATTGGGTTGGGGTTTATGTGGACTCCAGGGGATTTTAGTGTGTCTTAAATCTTGATTGACTTGTACTCTGTTTTTATGTATTTATGGTTTTATATGGATTTTATATTGTAAGCCGCCCTGAGCTGCCATTGGCAAGAAGGTGTGGGGTACCAAGTTGAAATAAATAAATGGTATGCAGACATGCAAACCACCACAGGCCTATGCACAGCCTGGTGGACGAGGTGTTGGACTTCGGCCTAGAAGACTAGGGTTCAAATCCTGGCTTAGCCATAGGCTCACTGGGTGGCCTTGGGAAAGTCACTGTCTCTCACCCTCAATTCCCCTTCTGAATATGGCAATAATAACAACCTAAGTACCTCACAGAGATATTGTGGGTGCTTTCAGACGTGACAATAACCTGCACAGACAGATACGCGTTAATCTGTGTGGAACCGTGAGCCGCTGTTGCTTTTGAAAGCGTTAGCCTGGGCTGTGATTCGGGAACAGCCTGCCCTAAGTGCTGAAACAGCTGCCCAGCTGGGAGCAAAGCGGGCCTTCATGGCTGAAAGCCTGCTCTACATTGCCCTGGTCCAGAGTGGTGGGGGTGGGTGGGTTGCTCCATGCAGTGCGGGGGCACGGCTGTGCGGATGCACATCTGTGTGTCTTCCCATGCCCGGCCGCTGCTATGTTTGCTCGGTGGCTGGGCTGATTCCTGGCAAGAGTGATGGCTCCCATCGCTGCCTGGGTAGGTCTGTGGCAGTAGTGGGAGCCGTCACATCTGAAAACACCCTGGGAGGGTGAACTTGGTAAGGATTGTAAAGTTACATCCTGGGGTAGAGCAAGTTATAAATTGAAATAAATATGGGTGGCTAATGTAAGGTGTGACAAACCCGATCTATAATGAGAAGTCAACTTGTAGCTGGCCAGTCAAAATCTGCTGCTCCCCACTATCCAGAGACCATAGCTTTCGTGACATTCCCTCGGGCTGCTTTGAGATGTGCGCGGTGCACACGCGGCATGAAATCACGCCGTGTGTAAAAACCCCGCAGGTGGGGTGTAGAGACGGGACATTTTGTGCGTTAAAGCCGGTCGCGCATTATTTTCAAACCGCAAATTAAATACCTTGGTATTTAGTTCGCGGCTTTAAAAGAATGCGCGGCCGACTTTAATGCATGAAATATTGTGGCTAAACCCCACCCGGCGCGATTTCACGTCGCGTGTGCACCACGCGCGTCTTTGTCGTGTACAAAGGCAGTATCAGGAGACATGAAATATTGCAACCCCATGTGGGAAACACATTCTTTTACTGACCATTCCTTTAGCTTTATAGCTTTGCTATTTTCCCACTCCTCCGCCCACCTTTCTCAGCCAAGCGAACGTGTCGGGAAAATGCCAGTTAGAGATGCGTTTGGCTTCCAATTCATAAATCAGTGCGCCGGCAGTTAATGAAATTTGCTATCATTTGCAAACCTTCCCAGGGATTTTAACTCTAACCTAACAAGTCCCAATACCACATGTCCCCTTCTGCGAGATACGCCTGAGTCAAATACAATTTAGCGGGCTCGGTATGACAAATACCTGGAGGGAAATTCAACTGGATGATGTTAGACAAGGGTGGGTACTAGAGTTACAGTGCGTGTGATCCACTTGGTCCGGGCATCAGCCTCAGGTGATCTATCAGGACCTTTCCCTACTGGCTCCAGCACCCCAGATCTGAGCCCCTCTTGCTGGCTCCAGGGATCCTCTGCAACCAGTCTCAGAAGAGGAACACTCTTCTAGAGAGAACCTTCCCTGCGGCACTGGAGGAGGTCTCCTAGCGCATGAGCGTGCCAGTACTCCTCTCCTCCCCAGAGGTGATCCCCAAGGGCCTGATTCCCCTCCTTACATCACGAAGGAGGTGTACACTTATGTTGGCGGCAATGGGGGAAATGCAGTGAACACAGGTCCCTGACCATAATCTACTGGAGTCTAGATTGTGATCCATCCGTAAGTAAATTGTGATCTACCTCTTGGCCACTGCTGGTGTAACATTTCAAGAAAACAGGCTAGATCAGGAGGTCAGGCCAGATATTTGCCTCAGTACCTCCCTCCTCACCTTCAAAAAAACACCTGAAGAATTTTTTTATTCTCCGAGTGCTTTAAGAGCTTGTTCCCTTTGATGTATTTTCCCCTCCCCCTTTCAAACTGTTTTTTTTTAAAAAAATGGATCTTGCATGATTTTAAGTTGTTTTATGGTGTTCTACTGCATTTTATTGTACTGTTACAAAGTGTTCTGAGTGCAATTCTGTGTTATATAAATACAATGAATTATGATTAATTTCTATTAATATGGGACATGAGGCAGCAGGAGAATACAACAAACAGGAAATGAGTCAATACTAATTAGACAATACTAATTCTCGAAGTGATGCAAGACCTCTTTCTTTGTCCAGGCATTTGACAGGCAGGGATAGGGTTGTGTGGGGTTGTGTGGAGGGGCATTAAGGGTTGGGATTTTTAAGGGGATTTAAAAATATTTGTTTATGTGTTGTGTTGTAAGCGGCCTTGAGCCTTAGGGGAAGGATGCGGTAAAAATTTAAATAAATAACCAGCATGGAAGGCACAGGTCCTAGCATGCCAGCCTCCTAGCCTTCATTGGATTGTCTGTGGGCATCCTGGAAAAGTAGGGATTTGCTGGAGGACAATGTGGTGGCTTTGTGGACGTTTCTGTGTTTTGTTTCGGGATGGATGGAATAGTCCTGGCCTTTCAGCCGTTCTGTGCAGGGAAAATCCTCTCTTCATGACACTAGCGGCCAATGATTGAGTCAGAGCGGCATTGGCCTATTGGGACTCTTGTCTGTGCACAAAGCACTGAGCTCTGACTACCTCAAGGTCCCATTGCAGGAAGATTTCTTTCAAACTGAGCACTGATTGAGTGCTTTGGCCAGAGCAGCTCTTCGGGGAAATGCTTCATGGCAAATAGAACAATAAGGAGGAAAGGTTTCCCATTGTGGGTTGGCTCCTGTCTTTCATCCAAGCCTCGGCCCTCGTGGCTCCGACAGTGCAGGATGCATCCATGGCCTGTGCCCTGAGGTGAGCTTTTTTCTTTTTATACTCTTATTCAGAACTATCAGCACACAACTCATTTCTTAGTACTGTTTTAGATTTTTACTCCATCCCTTCTCCACAAAGGACTCAGGCCAGTTTAACAATGTAAAAACACATGCACATGTATATACAAATCCATATTTTTGAAGTGGGGTGGAGGTCTTATGGTTGGGGGTGTTGTTAGTTCGCCCTTGTCATGGTTGGATCATTTCCTCCTTCGGGCTTCTCTCGCAACACGCCTACCTGTCCGGAGGGGTGCCGAACCAGTTCAGATGGTCTACCCTCGGAGGCTAATGGACCCCACTGGGTTTCGGGCAGCTCTGGGAGAGTTACGAGATGACATCAGTGACCGTTCCATCGATGCCCTGGTGTCCTTCTGGGATGACTGGTTGGCTGAGGCTATCAATCGAGTGGCCCCCAGGCGGCGTCCACTCTCAGACTGAAGATGACTGATTGAAACATAGGCTGTTTTTGAGGTGTCATGTTGTGGCTGTGCAGGCAGCAAAGAAGCGGTTCCTGCTGTGACATGTTCGTACTTTTAGGATAAAATCGCTTGCATTGAACACAACTTTGACCCTGCCCTTGGGACAGTATTGGAGCCTGAGGTTAGGAATGCCCTGTCTGGTCCCTGTTTATGGGATCAGTTTCAATTGGTGATGCCTGCTGAGGCGGAGGATGTGCTTGGGCCATGATGTGTGACTTGATCCCTGCCCATCCTGGCTGGTTAAGGCCAGTTGGGAGACAGTTGGGCCATTGCTGGCCACCCCGGCCAGCAATGGCTTCTGTTGTGGAGGGCCGGCTGACAGAGTCGCTTAAGGCGGCAGTAGTCCGGCCACTCCTTAAGAAACCATCTTTGGACGTTGATTCCCTGGTGATCTATCAGCCTGTCTCTAACCTTGCCTTTTTAGAGAAGGTTATTGAATGGGTGGTGGCTCGACAGTTGCAGGCACATCTTGATCGCATCGGTTTTCTGGATCCCTCACAGTCAGGCTTTTGTCCGGTTTATGGCACTGAGACTGCGCTTGTGACCTTGGTTGATGACCTGAGATTGGAACTGGACAGGGGTCATTCAACTCTGCTGGTTCTACTTGATCTCTCAGTGGTTTTTGATACCATGATCCATGAGGTGTTGGTGACTTGCCTGTGGGACCTTGCCGGGGTGGGCTGGACAGCTCTGCAGTGATTCCTCTCATTCCTGGCTGATCGATCTCAGCGGTTAGTCCCGGGGAGTATATTTCCTCCCCCAGGGGTTTCCCGTGTGGGGTCTCACAAGGTTCTATTCTGTCCCCCCTCTTGTTCAATGTGTAGATGCAGCTGCTGGGGGAGGTTGTGTGTTGGTGGGGGGTACATTGTCATCAATATGCTGATGGTACTCAGCTGTACCTCTCCTTTTCATCGAACCGAGACCCCGCAGTCTTGGTGCTTTCCCAGTGTTTGGCGGCTGTGGGGGAGTGGATGAGGACTAGCCGACTGGAACTGAATCCTGACAAGACAGAGGTGATGCTTGTTGGGGAGATCAGTCATCTGGGTGAGGGGGGGACTCCCATCATCAATGGGATCTGCCCGGAGTTGTCATCTATGTTTGGAGTGCTCTTGGATCCACAGCGCTGCGTAGATGTCCAGGTGTCGGCTGTGGTCAGGAATGCTTTCTGCCAATTCAATCTGGTGTGGCGACTCCATCCGTATGTCTCAGACTCCGATCTTGCCAACTTCATCCATGCATTTGTCACCTTGAGGCTGGATTTGTCACCTTGAGGCTGGATTTGTCACCTTGAGGCCTCTACGTGGGGCTGCCCATGGTGACGGTTTGGAAGCTGAAGCTGGTGCAGAATGTGCCCACAGGGATGGGCCACTGGGAGCACATTCAACCGGTGCTCTGGGCTCTGCACTGGCAGCCTATTGTCTTCCGGGCCCAATTCAGGGTGGTGGTCTTAACCTATAAAGTCCTATACGGCTGGGCCCTGCCTATCTGAGGGACTGCCTCACTTCCCGCAACCCGGCCTGCGGTTGTTGGTTGTCAGGGGGCGCCCTCCTGGAGGTTCCCCGCTATAGATTGGTGGGGATCGACAGGCGGGAGTTCTCGGCAGCTGCACCTGTGTTGTGGAACTCGCTCCTGGCGGGTGTCCGTCTGAGCCCAAATCTTCCCACCTTCTGGCACCAATGCAAGGCATGGCTCTTCCGCCAGGCTTTCAGTGATGGGGAGGGATCTGGGGAGGTTTAAGGGTGGGGCCAGTTGTTTTTGTTTGTCGATTATTTTTGCACACCAGAATGTTCTTTTTTTTTTAACTGTTTGAAATGTTTTTTTAATCTGTTTTATATTGTACCTGTATTTTATTGTATATTTGTTCTGAATGTAAGCTGCCTAGAGCTGTCGGAGGCAGATATAAGTGGGATAAAAATAAATCAAATCAAATCAATAAATGAATGAATAAATAAACCTATTGCTCAACAGCCCCCCAAACTACATCCCCATTTACAAAGACTGAATTCTCAAAACAAGTGAATCCATGCAGATTGGAGATCTGAAATGGCAGTTTCCCCCACACCCAATACTCAGCCTCCCTGTGGGGGGAAGGGGGTATAAGGCATAATGCCCCCCCATCTCCCCCCATGCCCATACCTCCCCTCACATGGGTGTGTGTGTGTGTGTGTGTGTCACGGCACAACTAGGGTTACCATATACGCACATTTCAGAGAACACTTATGAGGAATACAGGTTGCATTGCAGCCCTGCATTTGTGTCCACTAAAATGTGCCTTATATGACAACCCTCCCCCTCATTCTCAGACTGCCCCCTGTACGTGGGTGTGTGTGTGTCACTGCATGAACACCAGCCTTGAATTCAGGCTTATAGCACAATCCTCCTCTGTTCCCCATGTCTGCAACTTTTTTCACAGTGGGGGGGTAGGCCATGTCATAAACCCCCCTCCTCCACACCCCAGCCTCAAGCAACGTGTAACAAACAAACAGAAGGGAAGTCAGATTCCAAGGAGGCCCTCCAGATAGAAAGTCACTGCCACAAAGAACAAACATTTGGCCCCAACAACCCCTGAATCCTGCGGAATGGCTGCTAAGTGGACAGTGCTCTTAGGCCCAGCCCCACAGTGTCTTCCACCCTAAAATACCCATGGCCAGAGGCAGTGGTGCAGCTAGGTAATTTTAGATACGGACTTAATGGGCTTATGGGGCTCCTATGTGTGCCCATGCGCTCCAGTACAGCTATAGGGGGCGGAGCCTAGCAGGGCAGGGGCGGAACCTAGACATCAAATCAATCAATCGATTGATCAGTCGATCAGTCGATCAGTCAATCAATCAATCAATCAATCAATCATTATTAACGGCAAAAGCCAAATAAGTCACTCCCCTCCACCACACAGCCCCATTCCCCAGTGTCTCCCAGTCCTCTTCCCCCACTCCCCCACCACATTCTCCTCCCATGCGCTTCGGGCCGGGATCACACCTGCTGCTGCCTCTCTGGCTTCACGCTTCACTGCTGTCTTGGTCCGCTACTGCTGCTCCTCTGCTCCGAATCGATCCTCTCCTCACGCTTGCACCGCCAGCCGCACTCACACATGCTGGCTGTTGTTTTGGCACAAGGACATGCTGCTGGCTCCAGCCCCTCCTCTTCTGGCACGCGCACTCGCGGAGGAGAAGCCGGACAACGGGTGGAGTCCTGGTGCTGCTGGGTGGTGGTGGTGACATGCTGATGTGGGTGTGTGGGACCCAATAAATTGGGGGGGGGGATGTGCTGCCCCATACCCCTCCCTATGTGTCACCCATGCAGGGAGCCTGCCAGGCTTGGGGGACCAGGACTTACACCCCCAGGTCTGGCCTTGACGGCGCCACTGGCCAGAGGAGAGACCAACCCAGGAAGGACGTGGCTCTATTACCGCCACACCAAACAGCTACCAAGAGTGCCGCTTTCCTCTTCTCAGCTAGGGTGGCCATACCTCCCCTTCAAAAGAGGACACATATGAAAAATACATGGTGTAGGATGGCACTAGAACCAATGCAGCCCTAAAACATGTACTTTTGATAAGCGTCGTCTTTTAAAGGGGACGTATGGCCACCCTATTCCCAGCCCTGCCGCCTTTAGTGTCTTCTACTCAGAAGTCTCATCCCATTCCCCACCTCGCCTTGTTACAATTCTTGCTGAGGTAACAGTAATTGTTAAAAGCCAACTTCATCCATGTCAAAACTCGGTAGCATTTTCTAGAGAGTTTAATTACACATTGGAAAGGTTGGCGACAAGCTTTCAGCACTCCTCAGGCGAAGGGCCTGTTGAAGGTCTCTCTTTCTGTTTTGGTGGCTGCTACTTAGCCCCAAAGGAACTCTTCCTTGTTGGGGAATCAGGAAGGCACCAACTGTTATCCAGAAGAGCAATTCTAGCCCTGCAGAAAGAGGGGACAATTAGGGCACTGAACAGGAAGGCAACTGGCAGGAGAGGAAGGGCAGGGAGCTTGGGTTACCCCATAGCTTCACCATGAGTGGTAGTGGCACTACTCCTTCCCTTCCCTGCATGGCACCCAACACCCCTCTCTTGGCAAGCTTACCAGGCTGACTGTGGGGTGGATATGTAGGGGAGAGCCATGTATTCCATGCAAAAGTGAGGAAAGAGCAATCAGTCCTGGCACACACGGTGACCCTAGTCCTTTTCTGTCTGCAGACAGCTGGCCACTGCAATCTTGCTGGGCGGGGCTATTGAAGGGCACCTGAGTGCTCTGTTCAGGAGCTGGGAAGGAGCAGTACCCCCTAGAAAGGGGAGAGGAATTCCTCTCTAGTTGCCCTTTAAAATCTTTCTGACTGTGCCCATCGCCCCGGTAGTGCACGTGTCAGTGTGCCGACAAGCTTCAATCATGCGCGCGGTGCCTTTCAGATGTCATCAAAGCCGTGCGTACTTTGCATTCGCATCTTGCCGCTGGCACTTGTAAGGGCTCTTTGAAGCACGTCTGAAAGCTGCCTCAGTGATTGTGTGAACAGTGAAACGAGACTTCCAGATGCCATAGAGTGCTGCAGATAGACATGTCTCCCCTCTAACCATTCACATCTCTATAGTATCCTTCAGTTTTCCCAGCAGTTTCTGAGTGATAGATCAAATTTAAAATCCACCATGCCATGGTGAAGAGGCCTCCATTTTTCAGGATGACTTCTGTATCTGATGTTGCCAAAAATCAGAGCGGACGAGGACGCTGATGTCTGGCTGTGCTGCACCATGGGATTTCACAGTCTTCCCTGTGACTCCTAATTTAGATTAACCTGTTCACACTGCAAATCAGGATTAATTCTTATTCCTGATTAAAAATGATTGAAGGAGGGGGAGGAGGGGTTTTGTGTTTTTGTTCTGCCAGGTTTTTTTAAATGTTTTATGGTTTATGGTTTTATTAATGGTTTTTATGATGTTGTGAGCTGCCCCGAGATGCGTGAGCAGGAGGGGCTGGCATAAAAATGTGATCAAATAAATAAATACAAATGAATAAACAGTTACTTCTGAATAATAACCCCGAATTAATGGATCTGGATTAAAAAAGCAATTTGCATTAACCGTGATCGTCCAAAAATAGCCAATGTGTATGGCTGTCTTCAGACGATCGTAATACCGGTATTATTCCCTATAAATCTGGACTGAAGGTGATCGTCTCAACAGCCTTACCAGTATAAATAGTTCTACTTTCGGGTTGAATCCTGGTTAAATACTGGCATAGTTCAACTCGGATTTAAAGGTCTTATCTATGGGCATTTTTACACACACCTTAAAGTACTGGTCTTTCAATCTTCTGGGTTTACAAGTCCACAATCAATGCCCGTGCCCAGGCTCTGCCTCCTCCCCACACTCTGAACCCCACAAGACGTGCTCCCCCTCCCCCACTCACGCAGTCTCGGGAGTGTATTGAGCAGAGCCTGTGCTTCCTGAGGATCTCCTCTCCCGGCGGCCAGGCTTGGAGATCAGGACTGGCATTCCTTTTGGAAGTGGGGGTGGGACTCATGAGACCTGTGCCAGCTCCCAGGTGCTGTGTTTTTAGGCAGAGGCACCCACAAACCACTTATAAAGAGCCAGAAGCAGGTAAATGGGATGATAATCCCACACGCCTTGCTTCTGACCCCTTGGATCTCCCTCTGCAATGGGAGCATCAGAGTCCTGCCCACCTCCGTAATGGAAGCAGCAGGAGGGGAACTGAAATTTAGCTGCAGTGAACCATGGGATTGATGGAGTCCTCCTTGCGACTCCTAGGGCGTTTATAGACGATCCCGCTTACAAGCGGGATCGCTAAACGCCGGGTTTTCCTGCCGCGGCATCTCTGCATGCCGTGTCTGATGTTCAGACAAGGCGCAGAGTGCGAGTGCGCATGCGCGCCCTTCTGCGCATGAGCACTCGCGCACGGGACCAGGAAGTGCGGCGTAAAGCCGGCACTCCGGGAATCCGCGTCGGAGGGGGCAGGATCGCCTGCCCCCTCCGACGCGGATTAAAAAGCAGCCCAGGCATGTAGACGAGCGGCAAGAAAGGCGGCTGATCAAAGGATCAGCCGCCTTTTTTGTCTCGTCTATAAACGCCCCTATACCGGCATAAGCTTTCAAACGGCCATACCAGTTTTATGATTTATATTACCATGACTGCGATCATCTAACCACTTAATCCTAATTAAAACCACGTGACTATAATGCCGGTGTGGCAGGGCACAGTAAAAGATCATGGCTTTAAAAGGATGCTGGCCCTTTAAGAAAGCCTAAGCGACTGCAAGTCAGGCCTATAAAAGGCCCATGATCAAGCCAGATAGTGGGCAGTCAGGAGGAAGGTGCTGACGGGAGCAGATCTCTTCTGGAATGTGGCTGACCCAGGGCTGAAGGTCCAGAAAGGACTGAAGAACAGCCCATCCATGAACTACTTTACCTGGAGCCTTTGAAGGTGAAGTAGGCCCAACTTCCAGAGACTCATACAGATGAATCATGTTGGAGCCACCTATATTTGTGTACAGGACTTTATATTGTGTTTGATTTTATTTAGAAGGCCCCACCTTTGCTGGGAGAAGCCCCCACATGGTGGGCAACAGGGCTGGCTGTAGGGGTAAGTGTGGAGGCCAGCGTTAAATTGGGTTTTACCCTGATGTTAAGTTGGGGTGCAGCTGGTGTCTTGTGGTTTATGTGGCAGGTGGGAGAGCTGTGTTTCCCACAACTCTAGTGACAACTGGCCCCCTGCCACAGCCGGTTTCATAAATAATGCCAGCATTAGAGTGTTCATCTGAAAACACCATGTGTGGTCAGGGAGGAAGCTCCAAGCAAATAGGGCAGCCTGGGAGAGGGGGCGGAGGCAGCTAAGGAGATGAGGCAGATGAGTGGTGGCAGACGAGGAGCAAAGTTCCTTGGTGGGAATGTAGCAGGAAATGAAGCAGGAAGATAGGAGGGAGCAAAGCTTGAAGGTGAGGAGGTCAAGGAGTTTTTGCTGGATGTGAGATGAAGCCAGCAGATGGGAGCGGAGGAAGAGTTGGACATGATCAAAGCAGTGGGAAAGGCGGATGACCTTGACAGCAGAGTGTCGAACAGAGTGAGAGGGTCAAGGTAGAGAGAGGAAGACCTGTAAGAAGAAGGTTGCAGTAGGGAAGATGAGAGATAACCAGAGCGTGGACCAGAGTTTTGGTAGGAGAGTGGTAAGGATAATAGTGACGTTATAGAGGAAGAAGTGTCAGGCCTTAGCAACAGAGAAACTATGATACGCCAAGGAGAGGGAGGAATCAAAGATGAATCCCAGGCTATGTCTCTGGGGGAATCATAGAATCTTAGCATTGGAATGGACCTTGAGGATTATCTAATACATTTGCAACATCCAGATGGCTTGTCCAGTCTTTTTTTGAAACCCTCTAGCAATGGAAAATCTACGGCCTCCTTATGGAGCTTGTTCAATTGCTGAACAGCTCTTATTGTTAGGAAGTTTTTAGGAATATTTAACCTAAATCTACCTCCTTGTACCACTACCTTGAGTCCATTATTTCTAGTTCTGCCCTCTGTAGCAATACGGAACAGTTCCTTGCTGCCTTCTTGGTGACAGCCCTCTAGATATTTAAAAACTGTTATCATGCTTCCCATTTATCTCCACTTCATTAGGCTAAGGATACCCAGTTCCTTCAAATTTTCTTCATAAATCTTGCCTGCCAGAATATGTATAATTTTTGCTGCCCTGCCCTCCTCTGACCCTGCTGTAATTTGTCAATGTCCTTCTTAAAAAAGTGTAGATAAAGTAGCGTTTTCTGCCATGTTGATCACAAATATAGGTGATACAGACAAAGTAGTAAAGTGATATATTTTACTGGATCAACTGCAGTTAGTGGAGGTATACAAGCTTTCAGAACTTACAGGGTCCCCAAACCTTCATCAGGAAGGTTTGGGGATGCTAGCTTTGTCAGACCTGCCTGATGAATGATCCTGTGAGGTTCAAATGCTTGCATACCTCCACCTACTGTAGTTGGTCCAATAAAAGATATATCACTTTACTACTTCTCTTCTTAAAAAAGGCATTGACAAAGGACATTGGGCCAAGTGGTGACACTATTAATGGAGATAGTGAAGAGGGAGAAAATGGCTTCTGGGAGGTGGACAGTTGAAGAGTTAACTTGGACATGTTAAGGTTGATTGAGATGCTGGTGAAACATCCAAGTGATGTTTCACTTGGATGGAGGAGAAGTGAGCAGTGGATGGAGAGTTAGAGTTGGGTGTCATCAGGATAGAGGTGGTAATGGAAGCCATGACATGGAAGCACCTTTGAATGGAAACCAGGCACCTACGCACCATATCCACCTTGGAAAGTCTTCCCTTTTGCACCTCCATTTGCAATGGGAGCAAAAGTACTTTGGCCTCATGGCCATGTTGTAAGGATAGTTAGAGATGGGGAAACTCCAGGACACTGATAATCCTGCCACAATCTCAAACGTTCTCCCATCAGGACCTGGGCTCCAAACTATCATCAGATTTGCATAAAGATCCTATGTTTGTTTTAAAAATAATACAAGTGGCATTGGTTGTCTGTGTCCTTTGGTCTCTGAGCTGTTAGGTTGCACTGCAGTCACTTTGCAACCAAGATGACTAGGCACTTACCTTTCTAATGAAGGATGAGAATTCTGATGCCTTCATAAGATGGGACTTTAAGAAATCATCAGGTTTGTAATAAAATCATGAGCTGGCAACCTTGCTATTGTAAATTGTGGCCAGATAAGTAGCTCAGGTTGGAGACAACATTAAGGCTTGTGCCTCTGAGGCATGGTAAGGTAGCCAGTAACCATGTTAATGCTAAAATCTCTCTCTCTCTTAGTCTCAGCGATTGTTTCCTGAGCTGCAGAGCACAAGCAGGTTACAAATCTCTTCAGAAAGATACAAAGTCCAGTTGAGCCTATTAGCTATAAAACAGATTATCGGCAGGATAGCTGTGGCCTATAATTTAGTAGTGCACTGTTAATTTCTGCCTATGTACGTGGTATTTAGTGACAGAATAACTACACTGCTGTGCTTGAAAGGAAATATGCATGTTGGATGAATACGAGAGGTCTCTTTACTCCTTGCAGTTTCCCCACCATTTCCCAGGGATATGAAGTTGAATCTCTTGTCATCTTCTGTTGCCAGAGATGCAGAATTCTCCCCCAAAAGACAGCCCACCCCCTGCTCAGCAAGGCCACGTGGGACATGGGTTGGTGGGCATTGGGGAACCTGAGCGGGGTCAGGGCCGAGCCGCAATGGAGCCTAGGGGGAAAAGGCCCCTTCATACAAAAACCAGTCTGCCCTTGGAAAAGGTGATTAGGTGGAGGAAGCCCTGAGTGGAGGATTAGGTGGAGGAAGCCCTCGTACTTACGAGGCAGTTAATAAAGGACCTCCTCCCTGTTTTAAGAAATCCCTCTTGCTTCTATCTCTCTCTGTCTCCCTCGCTCTCGCTCTTTTCTCTTTGTGTGTGTGTCTCCCTGGTGTTTCCCCTCCCTCACTCCCCACATTACTTTTGGTTTCACTGTCGCTGCTTGTGCTTCCCCTGTAAGCCACCAGTCAGACCGGGGCTGTGTTGATTAGAATATGTGCTTATGTGTGTGTATCCCATTGTGTGTTTTCTTGGAGGTCCCTTTGAAATAAACATTCCCTTTTTAGTAAACATTTGTCTCCCTCTCTTCCTCTACTTTTGGGGAGGGTACGTAACCTAACTGTAGCGCATATTGAACCTCAGACTGATCCTTGTGGCATGTGGGGACCCCTAGTTCAACTAATTTGGCTAATTCCCCTAAATTTAAGAATCAAGCGTATATTGGGGTACGACCCCCCAATAGTCACACGTGGAAGGCGGTCTCCTGCTAGCACCTCCTTGTTGGGATAGACTCAATAAAGGTTCCAGCGGCCAAAGTTTAGATGGCTAAAATTAGGCACCTGTGTATACTAAAGAAGAGCTAGAATCTCTGTTCTACAGAAAAGTCTGACATTTGATGTCATTTTCATCCTGAATTAAAATTGGAAAATTCTTAATCCTCCTCTGCCTTGAATTTTTGAAATTAGATCCAAGTGCACCACTAGAAGGGCAGCTGCTGTGCATCATGGGATTTGTAGTTATATCACCTTCCACATACTGTCTCAGTCTTTCTTAAGAGGCTTGCTCCCTGATGAACTACATTTCCCATTATGCACCCTAGGCCCCTGGAGGTGCATCCAAATTAAATTGTTTCAATCAACAACAAAAATGTTTGGTCAGCTGAAAATTTTAAATTGAACTTTTAATTTTCCTGCAGAAAAATCTCAACTTCTGTGAATGCAAGGATTTTCCAGGGGAAAACATTTTTTCCAGTGGAAAATGCTTGCACTGGAAATTTTCAATCCACCTAAGGGAGCAGCTTTCTTTGACTTCATCTGGAATTGGAGGGAAACATCAGATCTGAAGCCTGGCCTCTTTTAACATGTAACTGTAAGTATTTAGACACCTTAATTTGATGATTGCAAACTGAACAGGTATGTAGATCCTATGTAATGCTATCTCTTGCGTTTATACATGGTTAATACTGGAACAGGTTTGCTTAATTTTTTCTCTGCCACCCACTGCAGCTTAGTCAGATTTATTTTCATACCACGCTCTAGCATACACCCTCTCCTTATCTACCATTCTGAGCAGCAGATTATACAACACTTAAGCGAGACCTCACATTCTACCCTTAGAACAAATAATACTTTCCAGCTCTTGCCGTGGGTGTAGAACAGAAATTTTATGACTCATGATCAAGAGCCTTAATGACAAGGATTGATTTATGGGCATCTTATCAGTTTTATAAATGGCTCGGGGTTGTATTGGGCACAGTGTCTCCTTTTCCTTGATAAAAGGATTTTCAAACTGGGTTTTGAAGGAAGGTGGGATGTTTATTCCGCTAGTGTTTGCCATTCTGAGGCAAAGTTAGCTCTGAGCAGGAGAACTACATTACTTGAGCTGTGTGCTGCTGAAATATGACAATTTCTCATTGCCCATCATACTGCCACCCTTTGACCCAAGTGTTTAGCCAAGTCCAGAGCTATTTTTCAGGGTCTTTTCCATTTGGAAAAAAAACCAAGAATCTTTTAACCAAATTTTGCTTTAATAACACAAACTGAAAGTCCTGTTTCTTTGCGTTGTGGTAGGAAACAGCCAATAACAGGCAGTTGACTTGTCCCAGAGTCCCCAGAGTAAATGCTATTAGTCAGTCCCATGTGCCAGAGAAACTCTGTCTTACTCTTTCCTCCCTCCCCACCACACATACCAACTGCTTTGTCTAGCAGACTCCATCTGATCTGCTCTGGTTCACGACATGGGGCTACACAGGGGAGTGGTCAGATCGCCAACTTTTCAAAATACTGCACTCCCAGAAGACTTAGCTTTCCTCCTTCTGTTGCCCAACCAGAATTCAAAAGAAATTAAGAGCTGCCATATTTCTATCAGGCATGAATTTGGCCTTTTATGCGTCATCTCAAAGAAGAGCAATAAGGTGCCCATGGATTGTGGAGAGTTAGTTCTAGGACCTGACTTGGTAGTTCTGTGCAGTCTGTCTGTTACTGTGAGGCATACTTTCCCCAACAGAAGTTGGTCTAATAAAAGATATCAACTTAACTGTAGTTTGTGTCTGGTGTCCCTCCTACATGGGACCAGCCCAGCAGCCACTCTCTGCTGTGTTCCCCGACTGATGGCGGAAGTGATTCCTATGTACTCCAGAGGGGTATTGTAAGACCAGTCTTGCTGAATGAAATTTGGAGCATGCTGCATACTGTGGGAGTGCACACTGTTAGCTGGGGCCCCCTACCAACCACCTCCCCCAAATAAATTTTAATACGCATCTTCCTTGCAATTACGATTTTGCTCATCCTATTTTAATATAGACTAAGAAAGAAAATTCTTGCAGTTTTCAGGCCACCCCAACCCCCCAAGCTTGGGGTCCTGGTACAATTGTACCTCCCCTTTGTCAGGCCTGTGTGAGGCTTAGTCATTGTTAAGACTTTGAAGATCCTTAGTTGAGAGGTAGCATCTGCTGTGTGATGGGATGGCAATATTACACAATGAGGGAGGCTTCACTCTGCTGTGGTTTAGACAGTGTATAAAAGAGAGCCAATGACTGACAGTAGTGGTAGTCCTTCATCATTACACACACTCTGAGTTTGCCAAGCATCCATTGAAGTGCAGTGTCTCTCACTGGCTGCCGGCAGTGCCTGAAAAATTCTGTTCTTTCACTCTTCAGGTGCTCTCTGCAGTTAAGGATATAAAGAGCTGCCTAACTGTGGCCGTTTTTAGACGTGCGCGGCAGTGCCCACGCTTGTTTTCCCAAAGAGCTGGCAGCCCGATTTACACATGACTCCGCCGCTGAATACGCGCATGTGCGGGCAATGCACATCCATTTCCGGCCGCGAACTGACCGGGTCGGCGATAACAATGGTCCATCTTGAGTCAGACCAATGGTCCATCTTAGCCCACTATTGTCACAACCTGACATGGTAACAGGGTTTCAAATCTGACTATCCAGCAGAGGCCTCACCCAAGCATGCTACTTGAGACCCTCAAGGATCTCCAGCAGAGGCCTCATCCAGGCGTGCTACCAGAGATCCTGAATAGGAGATGCTGGGGATTGAACTTCGGACCGTATATATGCAAAGTCCTTTTTACCTTTTGCTCAACAGCAGCGCCAATGGGGATTTGAACCCAGGACCTCTAAGTTCATAGGCAAGAATCTTTCCTCTAGACCAAGAAGCCACACTTTGTGCATGCAATAGCAGCATGATTTATGTTTATGATTTGTTGTTGTATTCAGGGGTCAATCTCTGCCAAGGTCTGCCCCATTAAAGAGCAAGTCATAATTTTTAATGAAAAGTATTGAGCTAGCTTTAACTTTTCCCTGTTTGCCTATTGGAAGTGGGAATGTTATACTGTCATTTTGATTAATGCTGTATCATCTTGCAGATCTTTGTAGATGTCTGCAGATCTCCGGTTTGTGATTGTTGCTTATATTGTGTCAATATGTATATGATGTTATTTTATTTGCTTGCTTGTATTTGTGTTTGGCAAATGCTAGAGCCGTTAATAATAATAATAAAACTACTAAACTTCTACATGCAAAGCATGCGCTCTGCCACCTGAGCCACGGCCCACCCCGTAGATGCAATTGGATGTCACCGCACATATGGTGCCAGCACTTAAATGCCGACACTGGGAAGGGACTATATAGGGTAAAACCACACGTGGTGGCGGTGCGCTGCCGGCATGACCTGAACCGGGTCGGGAACCCGCTGCTAACACAGCTGGGGATGGTTCAGGTCACCGGCCACAAGCGAGCGAGGGAGGGGGAGCTGTCCTGCTTTCTGGGTGGCCTGGCCCAGGCAGCGTAGTGACTTGAGGAGGGGTGTGTGTGTGTGTTACATGGTCATAATGGCGTGCAAGGCAGGTGAGTCTTGCAGCTGAATCTTGAATAGACTGAAGTGGAGCTAGATGGTTCAGTGGGAGACATGTGAGAAGCAGGTTACAATAGTCTAAGTGGGAGGTGATGAGAGCATGGATAAGAGTTTGGGTTGTGTGTTCAGAAAGGAAGGGACAGATTTTAGTCATCTTATAAAGAAAGAAGTGACAACTGTGTTCTGGATGGGAGCAGAGAAGGAGAGAGTGGAGCCAAGGAAAAGCCTTTCTTGCTTCAGCCATCATTTATCCTTTATATGGAAACAGGTGCTCCTCTTCCAGCTGCAGTTCAATATGGAGACAGGACAGCAAACACATGGGTTGTGGTTGTTTATTGAAGTGAACCAATGAAAGCAGTGGAGAGTCTTTTTATAATAAGGCTTTGTGTTTAATAGCGTAGCCAAGTGCAGGAGTGTAGCTACCATGGAGTGAGAGGAGCCGAGGTCTGGGACGCTAGGGGAGCCCTCTCTGCAAGCAGCTTGCACACCGCTAAGAGGGAGTGGGGCCAACGCTCTGTCCCCGCCCATTCTGACAATGTTCTAGTGTTGCTCAGGGCACTTTTGCAAAGGGGCCCACCGAGAAGAAAGGTTACAGAGGGGGTTGGAGTGCTGGCCCTACCCACTCTTAAAACATCATTCCTGGTGCGGTTGCTGCTGCTCTGGAGGGGCGGGGGGCTCACTGGGAGCCAGGGGGAGACTGCAAGCTTTACGGGGGGCAGGCTGAGGTTGCCCAGGAGCCTTGGGAGGTGCATCAGTTAGGAAGACCCCCGCCCCTTGCCTTGGGGTGTGTGTGTCATAACTGAGACATGAGCCTGGGACCACCACCGCCTTGCTACGCCACTGACCAAGTGCTTCCCAAACTTGATCCTATGGTGCCAGCCTCCACAAGACCAGCGTTTTCTGCACTACCCCTGCAATAAATTCCCCTATATTTTAATATGATTAAAACGTAGATAACAATTCAGTTGGTGGGAGGATATTTGTGCTTTGGGGGGGAGGGGGACTTGGAAAAGAAAAGGAGGGAATGGGGCAATGGGATGGAGCTAGGAGGAGACAGACTGAGGGGGTGCAGCCACACGAGACGGGCTGGGGAGGCTACCACTCTTTGAGTAGCCTTACCCCCTCCCTGGGAAAACAAACCACACGATGCAGTGGCTCGTGGGCCTTGGGCCCACCAGATGTTTGTCCCGCCCTGTGTGTGGGGTGCAGGGGGAGGTAGCCAGCTGCTCCTTGACGCATCCTCAGGAAAATCCCGAGAACATGTCGTGACTGGCGGAGCAGCTTTATCCCAAGTGAGGTAAGGCTGCCCAAGGCTGGGCAACCCTTGTAGCAAGGTGCACTTGCCCTGCCACGCTCGGAGCAAGGCTGCAGGACCGGGAGTGATGGGTGGTAGCACCTGCTGCGTGCGGCCTCATCACCATCAGGGTACGTCTCTCAGCTGGGCCAGGGCGAGGGAGGCGGGGCAGGGCAGGGCTAGGCAGCTGCTCTTGTGGGCAGTGCCTCGGCTCTGAGATGGGCAGAGCCGCCCAGCTTCCCCGTGTTCGTCTGCCCGGCTTTGTGTGCCCGTGTGGCGGGGCTGATTGCTCGCCATGAGGTTGCGCAGGGCTCGTGCCCATGCAGCTTGCCTGGCTGTGCCTCTGCGGCAGGGAGACAGTTGTGCATGTCCACTGCTACCTAAGCTCTCCTGGTCCTGACTTTAACCTAACCTTGCGTCAACCTGGAACTAATCCACACCGCCTCAGGGTGGCACGCTGCCTCAGTCTGGGACTCACTGGCTTAGCTTCTCACAGCTGAAGACCAGAGTTCAAATCAGGCTGGAGCCACAGTTAGCTGAATTTATCAAACTTAACCTGTCCTGCTAAGCCTCTGCCCAGAGCATACAAACGCCACTTAATGTAGCACAATTAGAGAGGGTGAGTGAAAATTGTCCCAAGCATGTTTGATAAAATCAATACAGTTGCAGCAGGAATGAATTTTGCCCCATCTCATTTACTCAGTGACAGAAGAACAGATCAAGGACAAAATTTTATCCTCAGGGTACTGGAATGAAGTCAAGGCTGACCAAGGACAAACACATAAGAATATTGGTTTTCAAACTTGTCCAAACCTGTTTCACCACAACCATCAACCCTCTCCATTTATCAAACCGCTATTCACCAAATTAAAGTCTGCATCCCCAATCTGATCACTCGTCGCGTGCCACCATCTTGATTTGGTAAAAGTGCCACTATTTTGATTTGGTTGGGAAATGCCTATGGAGTAGATAGAGCCCTGCTTGAGCTGGACATTTTGCCCTGAGCCAAGCTGTACTGAACCTGATCCAGATCTGGCCCAGATGAGGCTGGGTTCAATGTGTCAATGGGGGCAGGGTCATGTTGGAAAGGGGTGAGGGAAACATCTTAGCCCTGACCCCTTTTGATTCAGCCCTACCCCCGAGAGCACGCTGAGGTGACAACATTCCATAATGGCATGGGCGTGCATCAGAAAAGAGGTGGGGGTAAGGTGACTCCCTCCCATTCCAACATGGCTCCAACCCCACAGAGCATCATGATGCAATGGCATTCCATGAGGTGGGGGGGTCTCCCACCAATGGGAAGCCCGACCGGAGCTTGGGTTGATGTGACCCAACCCGGTCCAAGCTTGACAGGACCAGCTGGGCCTTGTTGCGCTCAGAATATGTTGCAGGCCTCTGCTGTGAAGGGGGAAGATTGCCACCAAATTTCTGTGGCATCTAATGTGAGGGGCTGATAATGGTCGGTTGCTTTGGGCTCTTCTGAATGTAAGGGGCAAGAGCATCTCATGGGCTCTTAGCGCCTCGTGTCTGTAAGCCAGGGGTGGGAAAACGCAGGTCTGGAGGCCAAATGCAGCCCATGCCTGATTTTTATTTGATCCCTTTCCAGCTCCTACATCTGGCTCCTGGATCCAGTTCTTACTCCCAAGCACTGAGGGAGCGAGCCCAGGGGAAGGGAGATGAGGGTAATCGCACAAAGAGAGGGGACAGATCCATGGAACAGTGGACCTTTCTCTTTCTGAGCGCACCCCTTAAGTGCCCCCGGCCCCAGCTTCTGTGCGACCCTCAGAGCTTGTACTAATTTTCAGCGTAGCCCTGGGCAGGCTCCCCGCCCTCTGCACTAGGCTCTTACACTAATCCTAGTGCATTTTTGCATTGGTGCCCAGGGGACAACTGATGAAATTAACAAGCAGCAGGTTTTAAACAAACAGAAGGAAGTGCCCTTTCTTTCACAAAACCAGCCTGTGCAACCAGGGGATGCAGCCCCAGTAGCATAACTGGGTTCAGTCGAGGATTAGATACATTCAAGGGAGAGAGGTCCACCAATGACTATTAGGAAAGAGAGTGTGTGGGTGGGGTGGATTGGGGTGGGGGGTAGTCTCATGTTTAGACTGTCCCTAAATCTGTCTGTCAAATACTGGGAGCAAGAAATAGGGGGTGCATCACTCTATGGTTATTTTTAAATGAGCAAGGCTTGTGTGTGTGTGTGTGTGTGTGGCCGTGGAGTAGCACAGCTGCAGAGTGAGTGGAATGGGATTCTAACAGGCAGCTCCCAGTGTGGCTCCCTGGCAGCTGCCTTGCACTCCCCTTGCCACAGACCATGGGGGAGGGGGAAGTGCGCCAGGCTGGCCTTTGAAATGGACATGTCCCCTCTGTGAGCGCTGGGGAACCGGGCTCCCCGGCACGTGTGGTCCATTCCTGTGACTTCCAAACTCCATGTCCCACACTCACCGTGCCTCTGAGTGGGGGATCAGTCTGCTGATGGGGCTGGCTGCCCTGGTTCATGTAGGTGCCCACTGTCAGGCACTTTTTTGGCTTGCGTCACATGGAGGAGCTCTGGATTTCTTGACAGTGTGCCGTGAGTGGCCGTGAGTGGGTGCTGTGTGGGTCAAGGGAACCCACATCCCCCCACTCCACCGTCAGACAGGTGGTCAGACGAGGGACTCCTGAGTGGCCATGTGTGGAAACATCTTTTTGAAAACAACCTCTATTGGCTCCATTTTTGTATCCTCCTCTGAAGCAGCCAGTATCGGTCACTGACAGAGACAGGATACTGGGCAAGATGAACCTTTGGTCTGACAACTATATCAGATTGTACTTAAAGGCCTGAGATCCAGCTGGTCGCCCTGGGCTTGGGCTAGGTTGGGCGCACTCTCTGTCCCAGCTGCTTGGGTTGGGCTGTCTAGCTGCAGGATGCCCAGAGTATCACAATGTCAGACACTCTGTAGGGGATATGGTCATGTTGAAAAGGGGCGGGGAATGCCTTAGCTCCACCCTTTCTGATGTAGCCCCATCCCTTATGAGCAGTGTGATACCATGGTACCCTCCCCCAGCAGCAGAGGATGCAGATGAACCAGGGAGTGTGCCCCCACCCCAAGGCTTGTGGGTCCTGGTGCAGTTGCCCCACCTTTTCTTATGATAGCATCGGGCCCAACGTTTAGGTGCAGCTTCCCAGAAAAATGCAGCCGAGGCAGAACACAAATGCAGCCCAGGCATCCCTCTCTGTTCAGCATTCCCAAATTTACTGATAGCATTCTCTTGCCCAAGGAGCTTTCATGTCAGCTGTAAATATCTTGGTATTTCCCTCTGGTGAAACGTGCTGCCTTGAAGGGAACTGGGAGGGAGATGAAATGTAAAGTGAATCACATGCAGATCTCACAGTCTTCTTTTTATGACATATGAGCTGGAACAAGAAAGAAAGGCTTGGATAAACTGTCTGCTCCAGTTAGTCACTTGGAATAACTAGCAGATTATAAAACTCTACCCGTATCTCCATGGAGACAGCCACGGCCTAGCCAGGATAGGCCTAGCACTGTTAAACAGCAAGCCGGTGCAGAGGGGAAAGCAGCAAGGAAGACAGGCAATTATTATTCTCTAATAATGCCCCTTCTCCTCCCCTCTACCTTTTCAACCCGGAGGTTTCAAAAAATCACAACTCTGGCAAACTCTTGAGATTCACTTTTTGTTTTTATTTGTTTTTAAAAAACCAATCGTAATACATTTGGGGTTCTTTTTTTGGTTTGTTTTCTGGTTTTGAAAGTTAAAGGCAGCACATGCTTCATTTTTTTGTTCTTTCTTCTGCAGCCACGAGGGTTTCTCTTTAAGTGCAACTTAAGATGCTCAGAAAGTGACAGAACTCCAGGACCTGGGGCTGTATGAAACACCCAGCGAGACTCACTATCAAGAAGCACCACAATTGTGTCCAGTGGAATCTGCTTACGTCAAATATCTCCAGCCACGTAAAAACGTTCGACTGATCAGAAAGTCTGCTTACAGAAATGGACCTGGGGATGGAGAAAAGTGATTCTGAGATTAAGGGTGAAAACAAATGAGATGTTAGCCCGCTGGTGTCCATGTTTAGTCTGTGGTGCTCCCACGCACATGTTTAGCGTGGCCAGTCTAACAAATGGGAAGCCCCTGTGTGTTTTTCCCGGGTGTGCAGGTAACCGCCACTCAGTCCCACTCACAGGTTTAACCCAAGAAACCCAACACACAGTCAAATGTCCCTCCCCATCCTGCTCCACCCCCCTGATAAGAATGGACCCCTAAAATTCCCCTACAATGGGTACCACCACCCCTCACTCTTGCTCTGTAAACTGAGGCCAAGGGACCTGAGAAGAAGGGCATGCAAAAAGCCCCCAGGAACCAGCTGAGGCTGGAGAACATGGGGATAGAGGCTTGGCAGGGAAGCCTCCCCATACGAGGTGCACAAGCAGAAAGGGAGGGGTGCAGATGAAAATGGATAGGAAATAAGGATCGGGCCCAGCTACCCTAGTCATAGCAACCAGGAGACACTCATGGAAAGATACTAGTCAAAGGTGGAAAAATGGACTGGAAGGCAGGGCCCTCTGAGTAAAGAATGTGGTCATTAAGAAGGAGGGCTCATCCTGTTGTAACAAGGAACTGGTGGCAATTACTCAGTACAGAACCCCCCCAAATCCCTGCATTCCCCAAGAGAAACCAGACACACACACATTGTACCCTAAAGACAGTAATTAGCCTTACCTCCCCTCCCTGCGTCTTCTGTTTATAGTTTCCCCCTGTGACAAAGATATCTTGGGCATCTAGTATGGCCCTCTTTGTCATGGAAGTAACCTCCCCTCGTTATCCCATTGTACACCCCAAACGACCCTGTGTAGCCTCCCAGAAACCTTGTTTTCAGTACCCAATAACTGCCCTACAGTTTCCCTTCCACCTCTGAGAAGTTTTTGGACCCAGATACGTGCAGGTCGCTCTGTG
>QEPC01011901.1:7644656-7654809 GCA_003113815.1 Sphenodon punctatus | reverse complement strand
TCTCTTTCCTGTGTCATTTTCTATCTCCTTTCTCCTCTCTGGACCTGTGGATTTAAGGATTCGGGGTCTGGGTTGTTGGGGAGGAATTGTATTGGGGCAGTGGGTTGTGAATCTTGAGGTTGCAAAGGCAGCCCTGGGATCTGTGTGTGTGTAGAAGCGGACTGAGGTCCAGTTTAAAGAGTCTTGAATGTGCAGTAGCACGTGTGGAGCAAATTGGAGAAGTGGACTGAGGTCCAGTTTACTGTGAAAGTCTCGAACGTGCAGTGGGACGTGTGGAGCAAATTGGAAAAGTGGACTTGGGTCCAGTTTACTGTGTTTAGCGGACTGAGGTCCAGTTTAAAAGAGTCTCGAACGTGCAGTGGCATGTGTGGAGCAAATTGGAAAAGCGGACTTAGGTCCAGTTTAACTGTGAAAGTCTTGAACGTGCAGTGGCATGTGTGGAGCAAATTGGAAAAATGTTGGGACAGTTGTGGTCTCAAGAGGCACAGAGCCAGTACTGGGAACAGTGGGGTCTCTCATCCATAATGTTGGGTGGGGGTTCATTGGAAACTATTGGTATGGGGGTTGCTTGGGTAGTCTTGTGTCTGGGGATCCTAGTGTGGGTCCCCCGACTGATAAAACTGTGTTGGGGTGGGACTGTGTTCACCGCCCGAGGGGTATATTACTGGAATGTAGAGGTGATACGGGAGGGATACCTAGCACAAGCTCTAGGAAAGCAATTAATACCTGGGAGGTAGAGGGAATGTTGCACCAGGAGCCCGGGGCACCCAGATTAGAGAAATGGGCAGTGGAAAAGGGGGAATGCCCATGGAAGCTGGGGTGCTTTAAAACGGAGGACCCAGTGACATCAGTTATGGCATATGATGGTTACTGCCAGAGGTTTAAACCCAAAGGTAGTAAGAGGGAGGCTTGCGCAGCCTGGGCACTGTGGCGTGCATGTGGGGACTTGTGGGATCTGCTTAGGGAAGCTAGGCAGAAATGTGAAGCAGAGGGGGAAAGAGCTGGGAAAGAAGGAAAGAGGGCTGAGAAATGGGAGGCTCAGTGTAAGGAGCTGGAGAGAGACAAGAGCGAGCTGGTAGCCGAGAAATGGAACTTGACCTCCTTCCTGAGGAAAGCTCAGGAGGAATACACTGTTTCACTGGCCAGGGCAGAGCGGGCAGAGAAGGAGTTAGAGGGATCACGGGAATAGCTAGGGCAAGCCCAGTCAACTGCCTCAGATGGGAGACCAGTAGCCCATTCAGACAAATGGATTAAAATAGCGGAACTGGTTAAACCCAGAACCGGATTGACTTGGGTCACACATGTTGACGGGCATTCTAAAAAGCTTACAGACGCAGCTTTTTGGAATAGCCAGGCAGACATGCTGGCAAAAGACGCAGCCACCCAGAGTGAGCCCCCTGACTTTGCGAAGGACTCACCCTCCCCGGAAACACCCGTAGCTCCAGTCACTACTAGAGCTAGCATACTAGGATCAGGGGTAACCACCCTAGACCTAAGCACTTTGCAGGAAGGAGACAAAGAAATAGACAGCCTGGCACAAAGGGGAAAAGACAGCACAGGGAGATACACCATCACCAAAGACAATGAGGTATGGTGGGCAATCGATCCTGGGGGCAATAGATATTGGATCGTCCCAGGGAATGTACGGGGGGAGCTGATACAGTTTGTCCATGAGCAAGGGCACAGAGGGAAGCAGAATACTTTAAACAGAGTAAAAGACACAGGATGGTGGCCCCAGATAAAATCAGATGTAGACCAATGGTGTGATAATTGTCTGTCATGTGCCATGGTTAACGCAGATCGCCAGACTCTTAAGGTTTCCATTCAGCACCAAAGGATTGAGGGTCCTTGGGCCAGGATTCAAATAGACTACATAGGCCCCCTCCCCATGACAGCCAGAGGCAATAAGCATTGTCTTGTCATAGTTGATGCATTCAGTAAATGGCCAGAAGCCCTCCCTTGTAAAAATAATATTGCTGTAACCACTGTCAAGATGCTCTTCAATATTGTCTTTTCCAGATGGGGTATTCCCAGGTGCATAGATTCAGATATGGGACCCCATTTTGTAGGAGACGTAATACAGGAGCTATGCAAAGACCTGGAAATCAAACAGCACTTTCACATAGCTGGACACCCCACCTCCTCCGGGTTAGTGGAAAGAACTAACCGCACTTTAAAGGAAGCTTTGAAGAAACAAATAAGTCCCTCTGGCAAAGACTGGGATGAGAAACTCCCAATAATCTTGATGGCTTTAAGGGGTTCAAGGGCAGTACATGGGTTCGCTCCTTTCCAGGTGATGACAGGAAGGCGCATGCAAATGCCAGAGTCCTGGTGGCTGGGGACAGAGTTACCCAGCACCTGGGAAAACAAAACTGTCTCTGAGGAATGGATACAAATGTTGGTGGAGGAACTAGCAAAAATCCTTAGGCAGACTGCCATACATCTGGGAGTAGCCCAGCAAGATATAGATAGGAGGCTAGGATGGATCAGAAAGCCCATTGTCTGGGAAGAAGGGCAGTCGGTAATGTATCAAAAGTTCTCCACTTCAAAGCATTCCCTAACACATAAGTGGGAAGGTCCTGTTAGGATCGTTAACAGGGTCAGTCCAGCCGTTTACCAGGTCGAAATCCCAGAAGGTAAACGAGGCAAACCGTGGAGAAAGTATTTTCACAGCTCCCAGCTCAAGGAGTGGGCTGGTAAACCTGTGGAACTCCCGGCAAGCCAGCCACTAGCTCCGGCTAGCTCTTTCACCCTTGCTTAGTAGAAGAACTGGCAGCTTCTTCACAAGGCAGCCATGAATGGGAGGGTAAGGTCCAGGAGACCAAGGGAACAGATGTACCCCCACTGGACATGCAACCGGAACAGGTATCCAGTCCTGGAAGGGAACCAACCTCCATCCACTCCCCTCCGCCGAGAAATGTGGGAGTTCAACCCCCTTATTGGATATGTCAGTGATGAGTCATAAAATTGTCCATCTCTTTGGTTTCACACACCCCTTCTTTCCTTTTTCTTGGAAGGAGGGACTCCTAGATTCTCAACCTCTCTCCTTGTCCCCGGTTAACCCTTGCCTCTGGGTGAGAAACCCCCCCCAGATGTTTTATCTCAGCAGGCATATCAAGATGCAAGTAGCGGCGGTGAGAAGTAAAACCAGCCCCAGGAGCAAAGCCGGGAAAGAGATCTGTAAACCCAGTGATGAAATGGGAGGGAGCCAATCCAGAGTTCAATGCCAGGAACAGAGCCTGTGGACCCGGATGTTCACCGGACCCCATCCCGAGCCCCCACTTGTTGCATGCAGCTTCCCAGCCAGGACAGCCAGTGGCATGTAGCATGAGCGGCCCCCCTTTTTGTAGCTCCAAAACGTGAAGCAAGCCCTCCAGCAGGACCACCAGACTTTGAGAACTCAGGTTTGAGAATGATGGTGTCCCTATTCCCACCTGCCAAATGACTGGCCAAACAAAAAGGTCTTTACTTCTCCTCTGGAAGATGAACAGGCTTGGGCTTAGGTGGACCTCCAAGGGGGAGGGAGCTCCATAACTGTGTGGCAATGACCCAGAATGTCCCCCTGCGTGCCCTCATTGTAGCAACGTCACAGATCATAGTTGGCACTTGCAAGAAGATGCCCTTGGCTGACCTCAGAGGCTGTGATGGGCCATAGGGGAAGAGGCCGCCTTTCAGATACCTGGATTGCCAGGTAGCCTGTATTTTCTTATTCCAGAGCTGTACAGCTCTAGAGAACATAATGGACATCTCTTATTCCAGTCCCTCTCCGCTTTCTAGAGTCCCATCTTAAAACAGTTCGGACATAGCAAGCAACCTTAGTCCAAGCTGTGGGGGAACAGAGCCAGTAAGAATGATGTGGCTGGATTCCATCATCTAGTTTCAAGTTCTAGTTCTCCACCAAGCAGGAGGACAGCCCCCTCCCTGGATTCTGAGAGATTTTCAGCATACCCGCGTAAGCCTAGGTCCTCAATAGCTCATCCACATGTCAACATTGCCGCTCACCACTAGGAGATGCCTGTTGGGGTTGTCTCCTGTGTAGGTTAAGGTTAAGGTTATTAGGAAATTGGTACCTAAATTTAGTACCTAAATTAGGTAATTTAGTACCTGCAGCTAATACCTACATTTTCAAGTACCGTGTTGGTACCCAGCAGGCTTCCTGATCACTGATTGGGTATCCAAGTACCCCCAAATTAGTAATGATTTTCCAGTTATTGATTGGTAAATCAGGTTAGAATGGACAGAGACTCGAAATTCCTGGACTGGACACCCCATGGAAGTCGATATTCTGGGCCTGGAAGTTGATATTCTGGAACCGGAAGTCAATGTTCTGGGCCCGGACGTTAATATTCTGGGACCGGAAATTGATATTCTGGGCCCGGTCGTTGATATTCTGGGACTGGAAGTTAATGTTCTGGGCCTGGACGTTGATATTCTGGGCCCGGACATTGATATTCTAGGCCATCAGGTATCCAAACCAGACATGAAACAGGTACTGATTAGTACCTGAAATTTTCAGGTTGATTTGGGTACCAGAAATTCAAAGAGGATACCCATTTGTGTGGGTACTCCTGCGCTTGTCTCCCCCTGCTGGCTGCTCCAAGCTAACGGAGTCTGTGTCCTCAGCTGACTGCAGGACTTGCTGGTGCAGTTGTTGCTATACTGATACGGTGACTCTCTTACCTTGCTTCTGTAGCCCAGCAACCAATGAGTGCAGGCCCCTTCTCTATAACTGTCCCAGTGACTCAGCTCTCGCAGCGTGTGCTCATTAGCAAGTGCCTTGGCTTATACAGCCCTAGGTGCAAAATAGAGCCTGCTGATCTCGCCTTGGCTATGCAAAAGGTTACCAATATGTCAACGCACATCTTGTTCATTGCTTGTTCTCTCAATGATCTGCAAGTACAATTTACATTAGGGTAACTATTGGAGACCATTTCCGAACAAAGGCTAATGCCCCGTTAACTCGTTAAGTACTTCTCACGTCATAAAATATATATTCCAACTATAATACAAGTTAGTTGTTTCAGGGAGAATAGGGTTATTCTTATTTTTAATAGGTTTGAAGCCAATGCAAATATACAGCCATGACTCCCCCCCACCAGGCTTTCCCCCCAAATACTGCCCATGTCATCAAGTTTATAACAGCTTATGCCCAGGGTGGCCATACCTCCCCTTTAAAAGAGGGCATGTATGAAAAATACACAGTGCAGGGTTGCACTGGAACCAATGCAGCCCTGCAACATGTATTTTTCATAAGCGTCCTCTTTTAAAGGGGAAGTATGGTCACCCTGCGTTATGCCTCTAGCAAATGGAGAAGAAAATCTGCAACACCCAGGTGATTTGGCTAGCACTAGGGCACGTATGCCCAAGTTTTGCCCTAGCTGTAGAGCCAATTTGGCTGTACAGAGCCTGTAGATTGTGGTTAGCCTTATGCTTGAGAATAAGGACTTTCCTTCTCACCCTACACAAGCATTTTAGGGGACAGCTGATAGTAGCGCATTTATTTTATTTATTTAGTTAGATTTTTATCCCACTCTTCCCAGAAGGCTCGGCGGGTGAGGGGGGGCAACGGGCTAACATCCTTATAAAAACACAGAGATAAACACCATAAAACCACATATAAAAAACGCCCCCAAACCCTAATGCTACCTATTAAATGCCTGACCGAACGGATAAGTCTTGACAACGCCTCTGGAAGATGCTTGGGCTAGGGTTTTGGCAAACCTCCAAGGGAAGGAACTTGCCGAGCTGCGAAGCAGTTACCGAGAACGTCTCTCTTTGCTCCCTTACTGGGTAAAAAACCAGATGTGACAGTGGCCTGCTTTGTCACGCTGTGGCCCAGACCTCACATGCATGTACGTGCTGGCACTGCAAGATGTTGGCCTGGGATTACCCCAGGCCATGTTGGCAGGTAGCCCGGACTCTGTCCATGGGAAACCCTCTAAGTCACAGCCCAGGTTAAGGCCCACCCGACTGGGTCAAAGTGGGTCACAGCAGGCTATTATTTAATTAAATTAATTTATTTATTTCTATACCACCCCCTCCTGCCCAATGGCAGCCTGGGGCAGTGTACAACATATATAAAACATCAAATATAAAATATATAATGAAATATTACAATTAAAATCCACAATAAAAAATCCACAATAAAATCGTGTCTGTTCCTGGGCCACCAACATGGGTCTGCCATGGCTGGCTACCATGGCTAGCTTTCATTGGCTGCCATAGCTGCCTGTAATGGAAGGGGGCGGGGCAGCATGGGGGCAGGGCTGGCTGGCTGCCCACTCAACATGCTCCTCCACCCTCCCTGGCATCCCGGTCATGGGTATATCTGTTTGGCGCCCCGACACAGTCCGGATCTGGCTTCTGGATCCAGTCATTCCAGTTCCTACCCCCAAGCACTGAAATACTTAATATTTCCTACTACCCTTTCCGCTCCTATCAGAAAAGCAGAATTACTTTAGTTATTATTAATTAATAATTATAAAAAATATAATAATAATTAATAATATAGTGCCAGCAGTGTATCTGGCACTGTACAGGAATGTGCAGCATAGTTTGTAGTATGTGCAGCAAAACACTCGTTCCCACCTTGCTGCCCCGGCATTTGATTAGGTGACAATTACCCAAATTAGCTCAGGGCAAGGAAGCAGAGGTGAGGGCATACATACCAGGACAGATTCATGATCTGGGTGCACCCATTAAGCACCCCTGTCCCCAGCTTCTATGTGTCCCTCAGAGTTTATACTCATTTTCAAAGTGCCCCCTGTGAGGGAAAAGTCCCCTCACTCCTTCTGGTAATTTACCTCACAGGAATCCGCCTCAGTTCACAGCTTACATACGGCTCTGCAGAGAGTTTTAGGGCTGTATGGCTTTCTCTGGTTCCAGGTAAGGACTTTTCCCCAGTTCAAGGCAAAACAGTTTAACGGGTACCATGGTAATAATAACTGGGAATGTTGGCTTTGGATAGAACTGAAACGGTTTGAAAATGGCCATTTTGGTTTTAAAATCGTAAAACTGAAGTTCCGGTTCGTTTTCGGTTCCGGTGTTTCTGTTGTTTTTGCATTGATTTCCCCTCCAGTTTTTTCTCATTGGCTTCAATGGAAGAAAGCTCCATTGAAGTCAACGAGAAAATTTTTTTTGGAAAAAAATAAAATAAAAATAAAATAAAATGAAACTGAAACGAGATCCGAAAATCAAGGCGAACCAAAACAGAAAACCCCCAAACCAAAACTGGTAATCAGAACATCATGTGAACACTCCTGTAACTATCCCAGGGTAAAAGAGAGTTGCTCTGGGAGTAATAACCTTACGTGGCTAAACCCTCCACAGTAAAGTCTATGAAGTGGGGATAGTAATTGTTTTACTGGCAGGACCATTGCGAGATATTTGCTCATTGGGCATTTTTGCACACACCTTAAAGTGCTGGTCTTTCAATCTTTTGGGTTTACAAGTCCACAAGTAAGTTCTGGATGCATTCTTCACACACACACTGCCCTGAGGCAGCCTAAGGTAGCCACAGTTGTAGACGTGAGGGGCTGCCATGGAAACCAAGTGATCACAGCTGCCTGGAGCAAAGTGGTTTACTAGGAGAACTTTTTACACACAAAAGTTCTGGGAGAAGTTCTATGCAGAAGTTCAAAGAGATGGATGTTTAAGATCTGGGTGAGTGATTTAGACACAGACAGTTCAGGATGTAACAGCAAACATGCAGGAGAAATGTGTGTGTAAAAACACCCATTGAGGTGCTGTCAAATCCTTCGATTGCAGTGGGCTATAAAAGTAATCACAGTTCTTAGCCATCGCACAGCCGCAATACTGTCTTTGCTCTTTTAGCGAAGTAGAGCACAAGCCTTGAAATATTCCCTCCTGTTTAAGTACCCACTGTGTTTTCTGACCCTGCAGCATCCTCTGGCCTTTTAGACTGTGCTGCTCAGATTTCCTATCTCTGACAGTGTCCTAGACAGCTGCTCTCACGTTAGCAAGACTCCTGGAACTTGACTCGTTAAGGGATGGGCTGGCGGATCTCTTCCAGCAACATTAATCACTGCCTGGAGCAACTTGAAAAGGGCAGAGGGGAAGCTAGCCTGTCACAGGAACATCATTGCTACAGCTCAACTGCTGGGCAACTAACACTAGGGGGTGGGGTGGGGGCAGGGACGGGGGAATTGCTCGGTTGTTTTTCATGGGGCCATACTGAACAGTTAAAACCACCGCATATTTCCAAACCAGTGGTCTGATCTTTAATTTTATGTTAGTTCTTAAATTGCTTTCAGTTTGGGATGGTGTAGTGGGGGGGTGGGTGGGGGTGGGGCTGGTCCTGCAAGGGTTAATGGGCTCCACTTTCCTGCTCCTAGTTAGCCACACCTCCTGCCAGGCAGGTTGTCCCGGGCCAGCTGTGGCTGGAGGTGGAAAGGATAAAATCCCTGGAGGTCAATGAGTGAGGATGACTTCCAGGGGGAAGCTGGACACTGGGTGAAGGAAGTAAAGAAGTGCCCCCAGGTTGAGGGAAAGGACTTGGGAGGAGATCCCTGGATCAAGGTTTATGTTTGGGGTTTAAGTTTGTGATGGTAAAGTCCACGTGCCAGGCGGAAGCCCTGGGTGGAGTCCTGAGATGACTAGGGAGGTAAAGAGACTGGATCATCAAAGCAGTGTTTAAGAGCTCTGAGACTGGCGCCTGTTTCTGGGGGAAACTGAGGCACAGAGCCCTGTGCAGGGAGTGAGTTGGGGCAAACCTGCCACAGATGGGTTTGCGGCAGAGTGAGGTTTGTTGCAATAGGTGGCAAATCTCGTCTGGATGTTTTCGAAGCCTGACCAGACATGTATCTGTTCACAGGGCTGTAAACTGAGGGTATCCTCCTTTATGTCTTTGACGATCCTACAATTCTAAGATTATTAATTCCATTTTGCAGAAAGGGGATGAGATGACTTGCTGAAGGCCATCCAGTTAGTTCATGGCGATAACAGGATTTAAACCCTGGAATAAAAAGAGATGCCTCATGTCGGGACTGAGCACTGAAAAACTCTGCTGCTCCTGCTCCACCAGGGCCTGATCCTGTGATGACTTGGCCTGCCTGAAACCTGCAAGTCTGCCCATTACCTGGACAGCCACGACACACTAGGTCCTTGCAGACTGGGAGAATATGACTTGACTGAGGGCATGGGCTAGGATTTGGATAGGGCCCTATGTATTCTGAAAACCAAACCTGTGACCAGGAAACCCAAATTCTGTGAGCAGAATTAGGCAAATTAATTATGCAAATTATACAAAGCTTTGAATGCAAAGTAGTTTCTCAGCATGTTATTCCATCAAGATTGGATAGCTCATTTCTTAGAAAACCAACACCAGAATACACTGCAAGACTGAAAGTGAAAGCGTATTTCTTATTTATTTACATTAAAGCAGAGAATCACTGATTCACGTATGTTGTCCTCTGAGAGTACACATTACACCACCTGCCTCTGGAATTGCCCCCAGAAGAGCCTCTTTGCACAGAGCATTCTCTCCTCTCCAGTGGGAATGGGAGGATAGTGGTGCTGGGCTGTTGGTGGCCCTGGCTCCATGCTGGCAGCTCACAGTGCTGTCACCCCATTGGCCAGCTTACAGCAATGCCTGCATTAATTGGCTAACTCACCATGCTCCCCTCTCAGGCCGTGATTCCGTACTGCCAGAGGCAAGGGGTCCTGTGGGAAGCTGCAAGCAGTTTCCGCTGCTGTGGGGATAAGAGGCTGCTGGTATTGGAGGAGTTGGCTGCCACTCTGATCTCCCCCTCCCCCGGTGACAACTGCCAGGGTGGGGCCCTGTGGGTGTCAGCCCTTGGGCACCAGCCTGAAGGAGGGTGTCGGCTGGACCGTGGTGCCCCCCCGCCCCCCGTTCTGGTCTGCTGCTGCTCTGGAAGAGATATTGACAGCTCATCCCTGCTGTTGCCGCTGTTGGACCCGCTGTTGTTTTTATTTCGTGGTTTTAAGGGGTTTTGGGGGGTCTGAGGCAGGTGGGGTCTGAGGGTGGGAGGTAGGGGTGGGACTACCGGATGATCCAGTATCCGATACTGCTGGGTTTTTTGTGTACCGGCAGTATCGGATTACCCCAGTAATCTGGGGGAATTACCGGATTCCCCCTGTGCCGGATTTTTTTTACATTGCAGCCATTCGAATG
>QEPC01011901.1:7602108-7624966 GCA_003113815.1 Sphenodon punctatus | reverse complement strand
TCAACACCAACACTGCCAGCGCTGAAATCTGGTGGCCACATACGAGTTGAAAGCAGACGTGCTTAAGGGGGCTGCTCAAGATGGAAGAAAGGTCTTGACCATGGATCAATGCTATAAATCCACTCTCTGTCCTTGAGTGAATGCCCTCATCTCCCCTACCTTCTCCTGAGCTTGGTCTTTCAGTGTTCAAGAGTAGTGACTGGATCCCTGGGTCAGACCCAGGAATTGGAAAGGGGTGAAATAAAAAAAAAAAAGGTGGCCCTAATTTGGCCCACAGACTGCAGGTTCCCTACCCCTGTTCTATATCAAGATTTTTTTTTTACCCCACTATGAGAAACCAAATAAGCATGAAGATTTCCAAGAGGAGTATTAACTCTCGTTTATTTCAAGGACTCTCACGCTTTAGAAATTACTCACTCAGTTTTTCATCAAACATCTCAACAGAGGTCTACTTTGATACAAGTCCTGCCTGTGCAATTTTGAAGATTGCTTTAGCTTTGAAGAAGTTATGGGGTCGTTGTTATAAAAACTGGCTTTCAAATGGAAAGTTGCAGCCTTTGACTGTGGCGATACAAGCGTCTCTCTCCCTGACACAGTGTACTGAATTGTTTTGAAGGTCACGTGTGACTGAACAGATTGGCGACTTTGCAATTCCCTTCCCATCCTGCAGGATTTGATAAAATATTCCTCTGATATGTATCCATTGATAGCACAACAGGAATGGTCTCTTCAATTGCGTAAGCATATTGCTACATGTTCATGTGCTGTTTGTTTATTTTATGTATGTATTTATTTATTTAACAAATTTTATCACCCCGCCCCTCCTGCTCCAGGCAGCTTGGGGTGGCTTATACATAAAAACATTAAAACAACAGCTAAAACAGCACAGTAAAAGAGAAAGCAAAAATTAGATCTCCCTCCTACCCACAACCCCCCATCCTAAACCCCATCTCCCCTGTCAAACGTCTGGTGGAACAGCCAGGTCTTAGTCATACGCTGGAAGGAAGTGAGGTCCGGGGTCATCTGGGGCTCTGTTGGGAGGGAATTCCACAGCCGAGGTGTGGCCACCAAGAATGCTCTCTCCATAGTGGCCCCCTGAGCCACATGGGGTACCTCAAGGAGGGCACTCCCAACTGACCGCAGGGGTCATTCCAGAGCATGGAGAGTGAGGCAATCCTGTAGGTACATCAGTCACCAAGGCCCATCCCAGGTGAGAAACCCACAGCAAAATCTTGGTTTATTTTATAGCAAGAACTCTGATCTCAGCAGGTTGGTAATGTTTGAGAGCCACTGCTATCTGATGACAGTGTGGGGATTTCCTAGTAGACAGATAATGACGTAGGGGTGGGAATATCGGTATCGGATAAATCCGAAACACCTGATAATCAGGTGTATTGGATTAATCCAATAATCCGATATTATTTACCAGTATTGGCATACCGGATTTTTAACATTGGCCGCTTTACCGTTTTTTTTTACATTGCAGCCACTGAAGTCAATGGCCACAATGTAAAAAAACAGGTAAAGCGGCCAATGTTAAAAATCCGGTATGCCGATACTGGTAAATCTGATACTGGGGAGATCCGATACCGGTAAATCTGGTATCCGGTATTCTCCCTGGTGTCCCATCCCTAATGACCAGATAAAAATCATAGAACATCTGTCCAAAAAAGAACAATTCATATATATTATCTGCCACAGTGCCACTGGGTGGCAATTCCTTAACAAAACTGTCGTGCCCCCTACTGCATACATTACTGGTGTCAACAAGCACCTAGCTCATGTCAGAACCTCTCCTCAGAACGTGATGGCTGCGGAGGCCTATACCATGCTCTATGGCCATATCTCCCAAAGGTCCCTATTTAGGAGGGACAGTCCCTTTTTGGGTGTTGAATCCCAATGTCAAAGTTCTTCTTTCAGGAGAGAGAGGGAGATAAAGGACCAAAAGGATTCTTTTCTAAGAAGAGCTCTGTGATGCTCAAAAGCTTGCATGCTCTCACCATCAAAAGTTGATCTAATAAAAGGCATCCGCTTAACTCAGTACTTAATATGTAAAAAGAAAAAAAAAAAGCAAGAAAGATAGATGCTAGAGCTCAAAGCTATCCTGGAAGTCCTGTTTCTTGATCTCTTGCCCTGAAAGTCCTTGGCACTTGAGAATAGGAGGGATTTGGAGAGACGAATGGGGCTGCCCGTCTAGAGCGCTGAGATGAGCAGGCCGTGGTCCTTTAAAGCTAGCTTGCCCATCACCGTAGCCCTACCCTTTTGGAGGGGCATAAAGAGGGAAATGTTTAAGCATTATTTAGTCTGTTGCAAGTTGCCAGAGGGGCCGAAAGCCTGGGAAAGAGGGTTGGTGCTTGCAGCTGCCCTGGCTCCTGAGCTTAAGGGTCCAGAGACAGACAGCCAAACAAATCCGTGAACCAGTGGGAGTCAGAGCTGCAGAACCCAGGGCTAAAGGCCCAGAACTGCAAACCCTTCCGGGATAGGAAAAGGAGAGAAGTGGGGAAGGGTGCCAAAGACTCTGCTGTGGTTTGATGTATATCTGTGAAAACTGTGCATACGGTGAAGATAGACCAGGTGGAGTAGACCTTGTTTCAGTGCCTACTCTATTATTGGGAAAGACAGAGAGCAGAAGGACAAGGATGGCCCTGATCCTGCAGGGAAGTAGCGGCAGTAAGAGGGCCATTTGTCACAGGCTCCACTGGCCCATCTCTGCATCTTTACTTTGTCACTCATGACTCAGGGTCAGATAAAGTTTGATAGAGGTTGGGGCTGGAGCTGACTGATGACAGCACTAGCCCTCAGCCCTGGGTTGGGTCTGGCAGAGCAGCAATAGTGGAGCAGAGGCAGGGCAGGGCCTTGTGCTGGCCGGGAAGAGGTCCCAGGAGGGACTGAGCCCTGGGGCAGATGAAACCTTGGCACAAATTAAGCTTGGGTTTAACTACTTTGTCTCTTTCATATTTGGGCCCAACATGGTACTCACACTCTCCATTTATTGCCGTCCAATCCAGTTTATGTCGTGGCAAGAGATTATGGAGAGAAGCTTGTGTGAGGGCTAAATCAAAGCAGTTTTTTCAAGACTGTTCTTAGAACCATTTCTACAGAAGCAATGGAAGCAAATTGCATGGCCCAATGCTTTATTTTTGAACCCAGTGATCACGCGCATATGCAGAAGACATTGCAGTATAAAGATGATGGACCTTGTCCTTGGTAGACCAGGGTTCCAATCTTGGCTTATCCATGAATTCACCGGGTGGTCTTGGACAAGTCAGTGGGTGTTGGGGTGCTCACCTCCTGAGCAGGCGCACCCTCATGTCTGCCTACTTGCAGCTCTGCCTGGGTTGGGTTTAAATGACCTGGCAGCTGTCACAGCTCACGGTCTGCCCACGTGGTGCCCTTCCCCACACCACAGAGTTGCAGACTAGTGTCTGCCACACTATGGTGTTGCCTGGGGCAGCCTCTGGCCAAGAGCGAAGCTGCAGCATCTGTCTGCCGAGCAGACGGGCAGCAGCCCTGCCTCCGGCTGGTACCTCAGATTTGGGCTGCCCACTCTGCTGGTGATGCTCCTGGATGCTCTGGAGCACTGCCAGCGGGGCTGCCCGGGAGGGGACAGTCTGCTCTGCCTGCACATCTGACGGACTGCCTTTAAATGGATGGCCGACCCAGGCATGAGGCGGAGCAGAGGCATGGGTGCTGTCCATGCGAAAACACCCATTGTCCCCCAGCCTCTGTTCTCCATCTGTAAAATGGGAATGTATGTATCTCTGTGTCTCCATTTCCTCATCCATCCTAGATTGCAACCCCCTTGGGGCAGGGATCTGTCTCTAACTATTCAGTGCTGGGCACATTGCCAGTGCTATATAAGTAATAAGTAATATCTCAAGACTTAGCCTATAGAAATATGCAGGTGCTCATTTTCAATACCTATTTCAGTTTTGTAATGTCAGTCCCTCACTCTGGCTCTCAGAAGAGATGTTAGATTTACCTGGCTTTGGGTAGCTGGAGGCCATGTCAACAAGGAGCAAAAAAATAAACAAAAGCCCACAGAGAGAAGAGCTGAAGGATCTTCAAACGCAACATCAATTCTTCTATGTCTCTGCAGCTACATGGACTCTGACCCCACCATATTGCACACGCTACGTAAGGTCAGGCCAGGTGAGCAGGAGGATTAAAGCTGCCACCAAACCCACGCTTGATGCCAAACCGAGAGGGAGGAATTCTGTCGATGGAACTCTCCAGCCTGATTCAGGCAGGTCCCAGGGATTTCCACTGATGTGCCAAAAGGGAAACTTCCCCGTCCTGGCTTTCCAAGGTGGGGGGAATCTCATCTCTCAAAGTTCGAGCCACTGCAGAATGCCTGAGTTTTGTAGCCAGGCGTGGCAGGGTCTGTGTTGAATCCCTGCAGGGGGTCAGTCCTTAGTGCCTCAATAGCCACCTAGCCACGTCTGCCCCTGACCGCAGTCCATTCCAGCTGAGCGGGATGGAGCCAACTGGGAGCCCAAAGTACTCGGCTGCTTTTAGACGAGCCTCATGCAGCCTCATTTCTTGCAGACTTCAGAGCAATGGCTCAGGTTCGAAACCTCGATTATGTGGGGTTTACAAGTCAGCATCTCCAATCAAGTGGTAGTTTGGGGGGCAGCCCAAGAAGGATCCCAGCTGACAAACATCTTGCTCCACATTCTCATTGAGTTAGGAATCTCATTTTGGAATCTCCAAAATAATGGGGTGGCAAGGGGGATGGGAAGGGGCAGAGGAACTACAACAGACAAGTGGAATTGTGCGGGGTAACTACAACAGACAAGTGGAAGTGGGGCGGGGCCTTAACTACAACAGACAAGTGGAAGGGGGGAGCATGGTTCAAAAGAGCTTGAGAACCATTGGTTACACCACCAAGGAAGGACCCAGCTGGAAGCCCAGTGACTGAGAGCCCAGCTAGGGACTTGCCCAGAGAAAGGTCCAAGTGCAAAAGGCCTACAATTCGCACCCACCCCCTGCCACAAATGTTGGCTAAACAGAAGAGTGGAGCTGCCCTCTGCAAAGGGAATGACCCAGCGGCAGTGTGTGTGTGTGTGTGTGTGTGTATCCCTGGGAACCCAACTACAGACTATGCTTGCTAGCTGGCTGCAGAGTAGCCACGTGGATAAAGTGTTGGCATTAAATCTGGGAAATCAAGATTCAAATCCTGAAGTAAGCCTNTAGCTGGCTGCAGAGTAGCCATGTGGATAAAGTGTTGGCATTAAATCTGGGAAATCAAGATTCAAATCCTGAAGTAAGCCTTGAGTGAGTCATTATGACCCTTTTTAAAGAGGGCGGGAAGTGCAGCAGGTGGTTTCGGGTGTACATGGAAGCACATGCATCCTTATGCATGGAGCAATCGACATTTTAACAACAGCTCTGTAGATGGGGGTGGGTGGGGGTGCATGGGTTGCAGGAGCGTGCACGCCCACATTTACACAAGATGCTCCCCCACGTGGATGATGGGTGTCCACGCGTGGGAGCACCTTGTGTAAAAAGGGCCTGAATCTCAGCCTCAGTTCCCCATCTGTAAAATGGGAGTAACAGTGACCTTCCTCATTGGATTGTTGTGGGGGGGGAACTATCTAAGGATGATAAAACACTGACATTCCTAGAGAAATGATAAATATAAAATCTAGGCCACATGTTTGGGAAACCAGTGGTTTGGGGTAAAATTCATTATCTATTCATTGGCAAAACGTCTGTCACCTTCAGTTGGGCCAGAGTTTAATCTTTAGGGTCAATAGTTTCAAAACCAGATATCTTATGGATGGGCTGTGGTTGTGTTGACAGTGATCTTCTGACACCTCCAATATACATTAGAGAATGCACCAAAGGATTGAATGCTTTTGAGTGTTTACAGTCCTACTTCAAATATTTATAGCCAGACCATTCCTTTCAACAGCAAGGTATGCAATGAAAAATGCATTATGCTATTTGATTCTGGGAGAATGCAAAAAATAGATTCTCATTAGAATATCTCTTCCCAGCACACAGCAAGGACACTGGAAGTGTGTTCTCTAGGTATTTACCTGGGAAGATTTTCACAAGTGGATTTAGCGGCAACCTTGAGTTAGTTCAAGGACTTGTCCCTACAGAAGAAGAAGAAGAAGAAGAAGAAACTTCAATAGCTCCAGGCAAAGACTTCCAAAATTAGAGTGAACATATTTTTCATAATTAAGGATAAAAGCGGGAGCAGTTGTACAACTCTTTTTCTGTTAAATAATAATTGAATATTCCTGGCAGAGCTTCACTTGAACATGAATTGTTCTTTGAAATTGCTAGTAAAAAGATAGCAAATCTTACCTTGCCCGAACAATGAAGGAGATACTTTCTTTAGCACTAACAACCCCCCATTTTTTTCAGGACAAGAAAAATGAACATTGGGTGCTGCTCTGCTTCCCCTTGGTATTTTTGTAACCTACAAGCGCTTGCAAATTCATAACTTCTGACAGTTTTTAATTGGACACAGGTGTATCGAGCAGTGCACAGAGGGGTTTCTTTGCACAATTATCAACGGCTACCGCTGATGAAGATGAACACAAAGGGACTGGGAATTAATGTAACAATGAATCAAACTGCAAATTACAAACTAAAAATAGCCAGCAGAATGGTTTAAAAGAAAGAGGGATGAAGGGAATGGAAACTTTTGACCTATGGATTACACTAGCTCTTTAGAAAGTCATACCAGAAAGCACTCTCTGCCCAGGGAACTGACACTGGATCTTTAGCAAAACTGGAGTCATGGGATCATAATTATTATTTGAATTTCAATGTCAGTTATTTACATAGCATCAGCAACATGCCCTGAGAGGCTTACAATGGGTGAAAACAGACATGCACCTTAACGACACCTTAACATTGCTGTAACATTTCTTTCACATATTGCAGGGCTTCAGAGGGTGCCAATACAGCCCTGCAATATGCGTAAGAAATGTTAAAGTGAAGTTACATGCATATCTCTTCTCCCCAAAGAGACAGTGGAAGGAGGTGAGGCAGAGGGGAACAGAGGATAACGCAGAGATGTATTTTTGAAGTTGCAGGTGGACATTCAAAGCTTAGCTATGAGGGAGGAGCTCAGCCGTTCCTCTACGAGGGCGGAACTAAGCCGTTCCATAACCTTGATAATTTTTGTTGCCCTTCTCTGTACCTTTTTTAGTTCTACTATGTCTTTTTTGAGACGGGGCAACCAGAGCTGCACACAATACATCAGGTGTGTTCGTACCATAGATCTATATAGAGGCATTATGATAGCTTCAGTTTTATTCTCTGTCCCTTTCCGAATGATTCCTAACATTCTGTTTGCTTTTTTGATCACTGCTGCACACTGAGCTGAAGATTTCAATGAATTATCCACAATGACTCCAAGATCCCTTTCCTGAGTGGTAACTCCTCATCCTGAAGGAACTTGCAGCTGTCCACTATGCCTCATTCGCCAAGGCGGTACAATTGGTAAAAGGTGCCGGCCCAAACGTGTTGCTGGCCAAGTGTGACATCAAATTTGCCCTCTGACTGCTGCCAGTTCACCCGGAGGGTTTTCACCTCCTGGGTTTTCATTTTCAGGGGCAATATTATTTTGAGTGAGCCATGCCTATGGGCTGCTCAATCTCATGCTCCGAATTTAAGCGTTTCAGTTCTATGGTCGAATGGATGGTCCAGCAGCAGGTGAGAGGAGGGGAACTTACAAAAAATCTTGACAATTTCCTTTTCATTGGCAGGGCAGGGACGGGGGAGTGCGTGGGTCTTATGAAAACCTTCCAAAGGGTTGCAGACAAATTGGGGATTCTTTTGGCACCAGAAAAAATGGTTTCAATGGGGTCAGCTTCTGGCGAGAGCAACTCCTGCTAGAGGCTGAGCTCCAGGTTCACTCAGATGCAGCAGGAGGTTTGGGTTTGGGGTGTATTTTTGGGACAAGTGGTACGCTGCCCCATCGCTGCCAGAATGGACGGAGAAAGGTGTCACCAGGTACATAACGTTCTTGGAGTTTTCCCCAATTGTATTGGTGGTATGCCTCTGGGCGGCCAACTTTGCTGATCGCTCCATCCTCTTCTGGTGTGATAACATGGCGGTGGTACATGTGATCAACTCTCTGTCCTCAAAGTCCCCCCGAGTCATGAAGCTGGTTAGAGCATTAGTTTTAGCTTGCTTGAGGCATAACATTCTGTTTGTCGCCAGGCACGTACCCGGCATTAGTAACGGAATAGCTGACACCCTCTCTCGCTTCCAGATGGAGCGTTTCTGCTCCTTGGCCTCAGGGGCCAGACTGTCACCAGAGCCCCTGCCTCCAGCACTGTGAAGCCTTGGATCCTAGAGCTGTACAATATCATACAAGGATCCTTGGCATCTCGAACCTGGGCAGCGTATATGAGGGCCTTCAGGGAATTTCAAGAATTTTGAGCACAATGGTGCTGGACTTCCCCATCCCCGAAGCACAGATGCTGCAGTTCGCCCTGGCCTTGAGGCATCGTGGCGCGGCAGTAGGGACCATCGCGAGCAAGTTGTCATCATTGGGGTTCGTGAGTGGTTGAGCGGGTTCCCCCCTACCTGATTGGGTTTTTTTCAGCAGGAGAATGCTGGAGAGCTGGTCACGAGAGCAGGCCAGGGAGCAGGACATCAGGGCCCCTATCACACCTGCCCTCCTCCTTAGAATAAATGTTGACCGTAACCATGTGTGTTTTAATTCCTTTGAAGTGTTATTGTTTGCAACAGCTTTCAAGGTAGCCTTTTCGGAGCCTTCCGGGTTAGCGAGATCGTAGCAGGATTGCACGGGGAGAGCCCTTTCCATCGATGATGTAAGGCTGGGCGGTGAGACACTCCTCCTGCGCCTGAGGTGGTCCAAAATGGATCAGCGGGGCAGAGGACATGTGATTACCATCCACAGGGATGGCTCCCCTGATCTATGCCCTATCCAGGCAGTAGAGGAATACTGTAGGTCCCACCCTCCATTACCTGGGGCCTTTTTCAGGCATGCTCCCCCCCCCCCCATGACCCGATACCAGTTTACAGTGGTTCTATGGAGGGCTTTGAGCTATCTCGGCCTCCCTTCCTCTGAGTACGGATCACACTCCTTCCGTATAGGGGCAGCATCGTTCGCAGCCGCAGCGGGCCTCCCAGAGCAAGAGATAAGGGCAGTAGGGTGGTGGCACACCCCGGCATACCGTACGTACATCCGGGAACTGGCACATTAACCTTTCGTATTCCATCTGTGCATTCAGGTGCCGCAAGGTTTCACTGCAGGAGTCCTGTATGGATCATCGGCCACAGCCTAGTGTGATGGGCTGCGAAGGCTGCAGGCCAGACTCGCTAGGGATCCCAGCTGGGATCGGCTGCCTGAGCAGAGATTTGCTAGATTGGGCGGAGTGGGATGCGTTGGCACCAGCTGCTCCCCTCTCTACGGGCAGTGGTGGCTGGAAAGCCACCAGACTTTGTGGTAATCCATCTGGGAGAGAACGATATCCCAAGAATGAAAGGTGTGGCAGTGGTAGTTATTAGTTAACATCAAGGCTGACCTATTAGAGGTGGAGAAGCTTTTCCCAAGGGCTACCATTATTTGGACAGATCTGGTAGCACGATTAAAATGGGACAAAGCACTAAGCCCCGGAAAAGTTGATAGAACTCGGCGAAATATAAACAGGGAAGTGGGAAAAGGAAAAGGAATCTCTCACCATGCGATTACCCACAGGTCAGCTGAGCTTTATTGCCCTGACGGGGTACACTTGTCGCCAGAAGGCAATGAAGTTTATTTGGCTACATTGAGGGCAAAACTGGTTGAAGTTGTTTTAAAAAAATTATGATGATGATGATGATGATGATGATGATGATTATTATGATTATAAACATTTATATAGCGCCAGCCATGTACCTGGCACTGTACAGAAGATAGAAATAGATGCGGTCCCTGCCTGTGGCTTACAATCTAAAAGACAAGGAGTGGGAGACAGGGAACGGGGACAGTGGGAGAGACAGGGGAGAAGACAAACAAACATTCAAGCAGATGCGAAGTCTCAGGTGCGTGTGCTTGGCTTGGTTACAATCAGGTTGGTTGCAGCAGTCTGCAGAGGAGGGCAGACAGTAAGTATATGGGGAACGACTAGCAGGCATTGGGAAAGGCGGCGAGGAAAAAGTGGGTCTTGAGGAGGGATTTGAAGGAGCGGAGGGAGGGGGCAAGGCGGATGTGGGTAGGGAGGGAGTTCCAGGCATGGGGGGCAGCGAGGGAGAAGGGTCGAAGGCGGTTAGGTGAGCAGGAGAAACGAGGGAGAGTGAGGGAGGGGACAGAGGAAGAGCGGAGAGCGCGTGCAGGAGTGCGTAGGGAGATTAGGTCCGAGAGGTAAGGGGGAGCTTGGTTGTGGAGTGTTTTGAACGTGAATACCAGGAGTTTAAACAGGATACGTTCAGGAAGGGGGAGCCAGTGAAGAGAGAAGAGGAGAGGCTGCACATGGTCGAAGCGACGGGCAGAGTGAATGACCTTGGCAGCGGAGTTTTGGATTGCGATAAGGGGGGACAGGTGAGAGCGAGGGAGGCCAGCAAGGAGGAGGTTGCAGTAATCGAGGCGAGAGATAACCATGGCATGAACAAGGGTTTTGGCCGAGGAGGTAGAGAGAAAGGGGCGGATCCGAGCAATGTTATGGAGGGCGAATCGGCAGGATTTGGCAACAGAGTCAATGTAAGGTTTAAAAGAGAGGTGCGTGTCAAAGATGAAGCCCAAGCTACGGGCTTGGAGAACAGGATGGATGGTGACTCCATCGATGCAGATGGGCAGGTTAGAGGGAGAGGAAGAGGAGGGAGGAAAAATGAGGAGTTCGGTCTTGGCCATGTTGAGCTTGAGTTGACGTCGGGACATCCAGGCGGAGATATCAGAGAGGCAGTTGACGAGGCGTGAGTGGACAGAAGAGGAGAGAGAGGGGGTAGAAAGATAGAGTTGGGTGTCATCAGCGTAGAGATGATATTGGAATCCGTGGGAGGCAATAATTTTGCCAAGGGACAGGGTGTAAATAGAGAAGAGGAGAGGGCCGAGGACAGAGACTTGGGGGACCCCAACCGAAAGGGGGAGGGAGGAGAAGTTTGACTTGGGGAGCAAGACTTTAAAGGAGCGGTCAGAGAGGTAGGAGGAGAACCAGTCAAGGACAGAGCCACGGAAGCCCAAAGAGTAAAGCGAGTCCAATAGAAGCAAGTGGTAGATTAGGCTGGGTGGGGGTCGGGACCGTCCGATGTAGAATCGGCGGTCCCTTAGTGGCAGGGGTCCAGCACTGTATGTGGTTAAATAGATAAGTAAGTAGAAATTGGAGGCATGTCCTCAAGAGATGGGGATGCAACACCTGGTCAAAAGTGGCACGGCAAGCGCGAGGGTCACATGCCTGGGAGAGGTTCCTTTCAGAAGGAGGGCAGGGACAACCACGGTCCTCAATCCTTCAGTGCCGTATCCTTACTCCAGTCCGGAAAGGACACTGCCCCCTTCAGTCACGGCCTCTGGCCGGTGAGCGAAAGGGGAGACGTTGTTTGGGCTGACACTGGGGGGCACATCCAGGCCAAGCCCTGTTAGTTATGTTATTAATGGTGATACGAGTGGAGAGTGCTGGACCCGAATTGCTTAGAGGCAATTTCCCCACTTAGCCTAATTATAATTCGAATAAAGAGTGCGGCTGTTAAAACCCAACTTTGAGTCCTTGTCTCATTCCGGATGCGCAGACAAGCACTGTTTGCACAGCCAGAGGGACAGACTGAGGGACGTTGAAGCGCACACGTAGGTCACAAAGAAGTAATAAGACTGCAGACATTTGGATCATGGTGGCACATTCTGATTCTTACCGTAGCTTTCTGGCCAATACTGAAATGCCCAGGTGTACTTTTTCTTGATTCACTAGAACGTTCTCAACTCTCCATTAGAACAGGAAAACCATAAAGACGAACAAAAATCCTTTGATCAGCAAATGTGTTTTGACAACACTTCCAACAAGAGACAGCTTTGTAAGAGGGAAAGATTTGTGTCCGTAACTCTCAGTGCAGCGGCCTCCTGGGGGATTGTGTGAACCTGTGTGGCCTGGTGGATAAGGTGGTGGATTTGGAGATCAGGGTTCAAATCCTGTCTTGGTCATAAACTCACTGGGTAGGTATCCCTGGGAAAATCACTATGTCTCAGCCTCATTTTGCCATTTATAAAATGGGAATAACAGTCACTTATCTTATGAAGCTGTTGTGCAGGTGATTTGGATTGTAATTTGATAGTGCTGTATAAATGATAAACAATAAAAAGGATCAAATGGATATGCAGTTTCCCTGAAGCACAGTGCAAACGTGTGGGGAGGGCAGAGTCCTTTTGAAGATAATTGACCCCATGTGTCAACACTGCCTACCTGGGCAGTGTGTTTTTTCTACCACCAGGCTGCTGTGATATGAGCTGAGTCAGAATCTTAGGGTGATAACAAAAGAAACAATAACCCTGTGTGTGACTCAACCCACATCTTGTAAGTGTTAACACCTAATGGGCAGATGCCGATGAGTGTCACTCACACCCACAGCCTGCACACCGGTCCCTGTCTGGTCCTTTCCCAGCTTGACTCCTCCTGGGAGGGGATCGTAGCTGGCGGCATGCCTGGGCTGGTCTATTTCTAGGATGGGGAGGGGGAATCCTTCGCAGGAAGGACAGTGCTGCTTTCCCTGGCAAGGATCGCCTAGAGCTGATCTATTTCAAGCCAGGAAGTGCTTCCAGGCTTGAAGTCGACCAGCACGGGGGATTGCTGTTCAGGGATCACATTGCTACACTCCCCTGCGGCGACCCCCTATTAGATGAAAGGAGTACATGTTGGCCCCCAGGCCAACACATGTTCCTGCCTTAGCCCGCACAGCATCCTCCTCGATTTGGAGGAGGACACTGTAGGGAACGTGAACCTCGGTGAGGTGCGCGTAGACTGAGAACACAAGTTCCTAGTCCCTGTCCACCTGTTAAGTGTAAGAACATAAGTTATTATTATTATTATTATTAATAATAAACATTTATATAGCGCCAGCAGTGTACCTGGCACTTTACAAAGTAATAAAATAGACACGGTCCCTGCCCCTAGGGCTTACAATCTGAGAGACAGGAGCTGGGGGAGAGACTTAGGAAGGGGAACAGAGGGAGAGACAAGGGGTCTAACATTCATGAAGATGCGAGGTCTCAAGTGCACGTACTTGGCTTGGTTACGATGAGAATGACAGCAGGCAGGTCCATGTTGCAAGGATAAGGGTAAACCGATCGTAGGTATAGGAATAGTGGCTCAGCAGGATAAAGAGTCAGACAGAGCAGAGCGAAAGAGGTGAGTTTTAAGGAGAGATTTGAAGGTATGAAGGGAGGGGGCAAGGCGGATGTGGACAGGGAGGGAGTTCCAGGCATGGGGGGCAGCAAGTGAGAAGGGACGAAGGCGCTTAGGGGAGCAGGGAAGGCGTGGAAGGGTGAGAGAAGGGACAGAGGAGGAGCGAAGTGCACGGGCTGGAGTATGGAGGGCGATAAGTGCAGAGAGGTAGGGGGGAGCAAGGTTGTGAAGAGCTTTATAGGTGAAGACTAGGAGCTTGTGCAGGATTCGTTCAGGAAGGGGAAGCCAGTGAAGCGAAGAGAGGAGGGGCTGCACATGGTCGAAGCGACTGGCGAGGTAGATGACCCTGGCAGCAGAGTTTTGGACAGAGATGAGGGGAGAAAGGTGAGACCGGGGAAGGCCAGTGAGAAGGAGGTTACAGTAATCGAGGCGAGAGATGACCAGAGCATGAACAAGAGTTTTGGCAGACGAGACAGAGAGAAAAGGGCGAATCTTAGCAATGTTATGGAGGGAGAAGCGACAGGATTTAGCAACAGAGTCAATGTAGGGTTTAAAAGAAAGGGCTGAGTCAAAGATGAAGCCTAGGCTACGGGCTTGGGGGACAGGCAGGATGGTGACTCCATCAATAGTTATTGACAGTGAGGAAGGAGAGGAAGGATGAGGGGGGAAGATAAGTAGTGCCAGACTGGGTCAGGCCAATGGTCCATCAAGCCCAGCATCCTGTCTCCGACAGTAGTCAATCTCTTTCTCCTGGGAGAAGTGCCCAACAGGTTCACGATGGGCAATCTATTTCCTGTTGTTCTAACCCCCCAAAAGTAGAGGTTACGTCTCCCAAACCTACTTGGGAATGGACCTATCTTCCAAGAATGTATCCAACCCCCTTTTAAAACTAGCTCCACTACCGGCCTTGATGACTTCCTCTGGCAGTGAATTCTGAACGTTAGTTGTGCGATGAGTGAAAAAAAATACTTTCTCTTTTTTGTTTTAAATCTGCTGTCAGTTAATTCCATGGTGTGCCCCCTTGTTCTAGTACTGTTGGAGAGGGTAAATAACTGCTCTGGAAAGGAGCGGGACCCGTTTGGCTTGGGCTCTAATAGCCTCCTTCACCCCCCTATTTAACCATACTGGAAGATGTTTGGTGTGCTTGCTACCTTTCTTTATTTGTGGAATACATTTAATCTGTGCTTCAAAGACGGTATTTTAAAATAATTATCTCCACGCCTCTTGCATGCATTTAACCCTCATGACTGCTCCTTTTAGTTTCCCTCAAGTCTCCTTGATTTTGCATAGTTCCTCTTTTTAAAGTTAAATGTCACTGCGGTAGATTTTTTGTGTGTGTGTCAATCTCCCTCCTATAGCCATGTCAAACTTGATTTATATTATGATCATTATTAACAAGCGGCTCTACCACCGTTACCCTTTACACCAAATGGACCAATAGCCATCCACTTTTAGGTGGCTATTGTTTCATTTGTTTTCACCCTAAAAGGGCAAGTCTTTACAACTTAATCTACCCCAGGGCTGCAGCACACCCTCTTATACTCTGCAGATCAGGCCTATGTTAGTTTGCTTATTTATTATTTGAAGCTTAATTCGCTTTAGTGCTAAATATTCAGAACCACAAACAAAGTGGGAAGGGAATATCATTTCAAATTTGCTTAATTTCAGTGGATGCAAATGAACTTAATTAGTTCAATTTGCACCAAATATTCACTCGAGCCCTGGAGCCACCCAGCCTCCCCATCGCCTTTTGTTCCAAAGACCAGACCTACTTCTTAAATTTTATTATTAATTATTATTAATATTTAAAGGGTGCCAACAATGTGCTTAGTACTGACCGGTTGTGATTAGAGATGTGTCCCTACCCCTAGGGGATCACAATCTAGAATGGACAAGGAGGAGGACGTAGGGAGAGACAGGAACACATTCATGAAATGGAGAAGTTGCAGGTGTAGATGAATGATGGGCTTAGTTAGAAAAAGAGACGGGGATCCTAAAGGCCAAGACAGTGTAAACAGAGGCACAGCTCAGCAATCTAAGGGAATGAGGAGTTGGAAGAGGTAGGTAGGTTTTCTGGAGGGCTTTGAAGTAGGTTTTCCAGAGGGCCTTGAAATTTGGGGGGTAGAGGACAGAGCGTATGGTACAGGAAGGGAGTTCCAGGATATTGTTATTGCTAGTTCAACTTTTTCATTTTTAACAAACCAACACTCACAAACTCCCGCCCTTACCTGCAGAAAAACACCACCTCACATCCCTCCACTGCACACACAATCCTTCTCTTGGGAAAGAGATAACGCATCCCACAGGTAACAGATGTTCGTCACGGTGCTTTATGCGCAGTTGGACGGGGCTCAGATGCTCTGGCAATAAGGACTATAGAATGACCGGAATTAGAGTCTATTCTCCTGCACAGACAGATGTTGTGTGTTCTGTTATGCTCATTAGCATTAGCTATTTCCTTGGAGTGTTACATTTTGTGCTGGAAAAAGAGTCTTTATAACACCCCCCTGCCCTTATTGTCTCCACAGCGACGTGTCCCTCTCTCATTGAAGCTGACAGCTCCCGCTGCCTGGCTGGTATCTGATGCAGACAGAAGCAGGCAAGGTGAGGAGGGTTCAGCTGTCCTAGATAAGGACAGTCATGGAGCTCACGCAGGGCAAAACGATGCTCTTGTTGCATGACTGAGAATTTCTCTGTGGAAGCTGTTATTGACTGTGAAACAGTGAGAGTTGACAGGGCGGGTGCTGTGTGCAGTCTCCTTTAGAAGACATTTCCTAGAGCTCTGTGCACAGGTTGAACATGGTGTCTGCCTTTGCTTTTCTCTGTGGATTACAGCTAAGGAAATGTGAGAACTGAGAAGCAAATTACCATTTCCCCTGTGGGTAACCTTAAGCTAGTGTATTTGTTTAATTGAAAGGGAGAAACTAGACATTGATGGTGGGGCAGCTACAGTCTGGGATTTAATGTCTTCTAAGTTGCTTGCCTAATGGTGTTGCTTTTCCCCTCCACGGGCCACTTTCAAAAATTAGGAGTTCCACAGACCAGAGAGGGGTTCTATAAGAAGATAAGTATTGCCATACTGGGCCAGACCAATGGTCCATACAGCCCAGCACCTGTCTCTGACAGTGGCCAATCTCAGTCTCTGGGGTTCCCAACACAGTCTGTTCCCTGTCATTCACTCCCAGCTCTGGACAGTAAGAGGTTACGATCCCCAAAGCCTACCCAGCTAATAGCTGCTAATGGACTCCTCCTCCAGAAACTGAGAGATGGAGGCACTCCAGGGGTGTGTTCGGGATTGGTGCTGACATGGAGAGCAAAGCGTTCTCCATGGATAATATCTGGTATTCTGGTTAGTTTGGTAGTTGTTCTGTACTTAACCAGTTACCATAGAGGTTAATTGCCAAGCCAGATTACTGGATATTATGCATTACCGCATCACCGGATTACTTCCATGTTACCGTTGACTGAATTAGCATTTACCACATGTTATTGTTACTACTCTAAAATCAGGTCTGGAGGGAGTAAAAATTTTTTTATGGACAATGAATGCTAATGTGGTAAACAGTAACGCATGGTATCGCAGTAAACTCATTATCTGGTTAAATGGATGAGCTGAATGCTAACCAGATATCATTTGGTATCCAGCTGGATACCAGATATCGCCAGAGACGGTGGTATCCTCCTGAATACCAGATAGTCTGGTACATAATAATTTCTGCTTTAGCCAGGATAGGGTTAAGGAAAGATTAAGGTTTTTACTCTTACTATGTATCACTTGTATTGTGATTTCAGTGTTCAAAGTACTTTACAATTCTTACCTAGTTTGCCTTCACAACAACCCTGTCAGATAGGTCACTATTCCCATTTTATGGATAGCAAATTGAGGCTGCAAGACATGGGATTTGTACCCTGGTCTTCCAGGTCAAAGTCCAACACCACCTCCTCCAGTAGATCCATCCACTATCCTTGAGTTCATTGTCACGGGGTTGGGGTCCACTACCCCACTTTTCTGGGTTGGGTGACTCAATTTCCCTCACTTGCAGCCCACCTGAATAAGTTCTCTCTCTGGCTGATTCAGTCCTGCAAAGGGGATAATCCTTTTATCACCCAGACTCCAGAAAGCTTCCCGTTTATACATGATCTCTCTGGGTTCGCAAGAGCTTGAGGGCTCAAAATCCTCAGATTGTGTCCCCAATGCTAGACTACAGGCACTTCTTAGTAAATAAGAAAGTTCATTGATTACATAAGCAAAGATAGTCTGAACACAGAGTGGCTAATAAAACCAAAGGTAAAATAATGCATTCCTAGTCTATACTGGGCAACTCCCTAGTTAGGTCTTACCCTACAGAATAATCCATGCACTTGAGTTCGTTCTCATCTAGCGGTGGAAGGCTAGCTGGGTTCCAGTCTTAGAGTTTCCAAGGCAGTCTTTACTTCATAGTTCGCTTGGCACAGCCTTCCCTGACTGCAAGATGTAGATGAAGCTCTCGGCTTCCAGAGATAGCAGGAACTTCCCTTTCTCTTGTCTCTCAGTTTAAATAGCTTTCAGAGTCCTTTGTTTAACTTTCCCGCTTGATGAGTGTCCGTGCCTCTAGTCATGTCCGCAGGCAAACTTCACTTGCAACTCAAAGGTGTATGTTTGGCACTTGTAGAGGTGTCAGATATCTCCGAATACACATTGGCATATCTTTGTCTCTCTCCATTGCATGACGTGAGTTTCCAGCTCTCAGCTTTTACATTACATAAATGTTTAACCTTTAGTTTTACATATTTGTTAGACCTGTAGTACAGTATCTCTTTGTGACAGCTCCCCCCTATAGAGATCATGTGGAGTAGGCATGACAGTGTCCTGTAACATAATTGGACTGGAGTGTTGCTGCATGATAGTGCATCTGCTACCACATTCTGTTTATCTTTTACGTGTTTGTTAGATCTGTAGTCTACATGTAGGCCATTATTTCCTTGTGACAGCTCCCCCCCTTCCAAAACATGTGGAGGATGCAGAACCCAATCTGTATCAGGAACATGTTGAAATGATTGGTGTGTTGTGTTGGTGGGAATCAGAATATGTCATCCCCGCACCCCCTTTCCCTTTGCTCGATTCATGTTAAAGTTATACATGTAGTGCTTCAAACACTCTGTTATAATTGTGGAGCTATTATAGTCACTTGTTTTAATCCCTTGCACAGTGGAGTGATCATTGGGATTAACTCTTTCTGGGTTCACTGTCTTGTAGGGGTATACACTGAGATGTCTATGTCCCTCCGATCATGTTGCATGTTGCGTTCCCCTTGCACATAACCTTTGAGGTACATCAGTATGGGTGATGGGGTTATTAGGACTTTGCCCAAGAATGTGACAAAAGTGTGGCAACTTGTCAACACCCTTTGTTCCCCTGTTACAAAATTTGGCCCTGTTCCCAAATTAACTGGTAGCACATGTTTCTCACTGACTATGTCTTTTCGCCATGTCGCAACTTCTTTGTCTGATCTGCCTGGAATGTCCAGAGTGCAGATCATAAGCATCAGTAGGAAACTGTGGTGGCAAAACTAGTTAAAAAGGGTTTTTCTTCTAGTTCATGATTTAGGAGAACATGTTCTCTTTTGGGGTTACTTTAGGTCACACTAACTGTCTTCAATGCTTGCTTCAACCAGTTCCATTTGGCTTTGACCAGTAGAGCAGAATCTCCTGTTCCTCCATATATGGACAGGGCAAGTTAGATAAAATAGTCAGGAGACTTTGCTTTAAGCAGGCTTTTTCCTTAGCAACTATCATTTGACCAATTACAATGAAGTTAAAGTATGTGTAATCTTTTTTACTGCACAGCTGTGAGATTGTAGAAATATGTAATCCTTTGAAATGCACAGAAGCAAATGTCTTTGCTTAAGGGTATAAATATGCTGTACCCCATTTCCAACTTTATCTCAGAATTCCTTTGTATTACTGAGATCCACAGCGCAGTGTATTTTTCATTACTTTGTTTGTTTTTGATCAATTTGGAATAAACTGATTCTTGGATCTAACGCAGCCTCCACTCTTCAATCTGGGTGGGATATATTTCCCTAACAAAACAAAAGAGGGTGTATGCAGTAAGTGTCAAACCTTTTGCATTGCACCATAAAGTGTTTATTCCTGTAACTTTACCCGTTGTTTCTTCCATAACCTGGAAAAGTTCATCCCTTGTACAATCTTTTCCAGGGGTAGCTGGAGAAAATGTAAGCTGTGGGCAAATGTCTCCTATCCCAATCCCATTGTCTGTGCTACTGTGCATTTTAAAAACCTTTTCACCTGGAGAACTGCCGTCATTCCCAGTGAGGAGAGACTTGTTCTCCAGTGTTTGCATTTCCCCTTTCTCTGTAATGCTATTTGCTAGGGATGGGATGATCAGGGAATTACTGGTTACCGGTTTTACCGGAATCGGTTTTATCTGATACCGGTTTTATCAGTATCGGCATACTGTTTTTTTAACATTGCCAATTTTTTGGATCTTTAACATTGCGGCCATTTTAAAAATCACTAATCTGGTCCCCAGTAACATTCCTTTGTGCATTTAACCATTTAACCCCATACTGTTTCAACGTATTACGAACATCGGAATAAAACATAGCATCTCCCTTTTTAAAGTTGCGTAGTTTCTGGCGAAAGGTTTCTGGGGTGATCCTGTACTCCTCAAGAACAGCATTTTTGAAGTTATCAAAAGTCCGTACTTGATTTTCCTCTAGTTTTGTGTTGTACACCTTTCTTGCTTTCACTGAGATCTTAGGTAGCAATAAATTGATCCACATGTTGTTGGGGATCTGTTCTTGTTGAAATATGTATTGAGCAGTGGTGAAAAAATCATCAATGCATTCTCTCTCATCATATTGGGGTATGAGGGGTGCGTATTCTCGAATCCTGCATCTTCTGTCACTATCAGCGTTGTCTCCTGAAGGGGGTGGAGGTTGCAGGTCCTTCTGGGTTTTCAGGAACTCGATTTGGTGTTGTCTCTCTCTCTCTCTCCTTCTCCTCCGCTTGTGCTCTCATTCTCATTTTCTCCAATTCCAGTTCCTTTTCTCTCTCTTGTTTCTCCATTTCGATCTGCATCTTTAGTTTCTCTGCATTTTCCCTCCTCCTTTTTCACTTGCTCTAGTCTGAACTCCTGTTCCATTCTCAGTTTGACCAGCTCAATGTCTACGTTTGAGCCCTGCCCCTGGTTGTCTCCAGGTTTTTCATCTCCCGGTTGCAGGTCAGGTGGAAGGGGGTTTGGAGGGGTGTTTCGCAAACCCTCTCCAATCCCATCCATGGTCATTCTCTCAAATTGTCATATCAGCTGCTTCAGTTGCTGTTTAGTTTTCCCCTCTGTTTGGAGGTGTCTGACTTGTGTCTCCTTTTCCAATTCTGCTTTCGAGAGCTTGGAGAAACATTTTGGCAGCCCTATTTTTATATCTGGCCCTGGCACCTAAAATCAAAATTAAAATAACAAACACCGGACACTGTGTTCAAAGATTTGCCTATTCCACTCTCAGAGTTGAGTTCCAGAAAGTGCTGGCAACTCACCCTCTTCAGATTTGGCATTTACTCCCCTCAGAGGATCCCACTCTTGACTATCCTCCTATGCTTTTCTACACATTAGTACACAATTCTGAACGTAACCCTTCTCATTGGGCGCCACTGTCATGGGGGTTGGGGTCCACTACCCCACTTTTCTGGGTTGGGTGACTCAATTTCCCTCACTTGCAGCCCACCTGAATAAGTTCTCTCTCTGGCTGATTCAGTCCTGCAAAGGGGATAATCCTTTTATCACCCAGGCTCCAGAAAGCTTCCCATTTACACACTATCTCTCTGGGTTCACAAGAGTTTGAGGGCTCAAGATCCTCAGATTGTGTACCCAACAGGCACTTCTTAGTAAATAAGAAAGTTTATTGATTACATAAGCAAAGATAGTTTGAACACCGAGTGACTAATAAAACCAAAGGTAAAATAACGCATTGCTAGTCTCTACTGAGCAACTCCCTAGTTAGGCCTTACCCTACAGAATAGTCAATGCACTTGAGTTCGATCTCAGCCAGCGGTGGAGGGCTAGTTGGGCTCCAGTTTTAGAGAGTTTCCAAGGAAGTCTTTACTTCATAGTTCGCTTGGCACAGACTTCTCTGACTGCAAAATGTGGATGAATCTCTCAGCTTCCAGAGACAACAGGAACTTCCCTTTGTCTTGTCTCTCAGTTTAAATAGCTTTCAGAGCCCTTTGTTTGACTTTCCCACTCGGTGAGTGTCCGTGCGTCTAGTCATGTCCGCAGGCAAACTTTATTTGCAACTCAAAGGCATATGTCTGGCTCTTGTAGAGGTATCAGATATCTCCGATTACACATTGGCATATCTTTGTCTCTCTCCATTGCATGACATGAGTTTCCAGCTCTCAGCTTTTACGTTACATGAATGCATGAAGTGAGTTTCCAGTTCTCAGCTTTTACATTACATACATGTTTAACCTTTAGTTTTACATATTTGTTAGACCTGTAGTACAGTATCTCTTTGTGACATTCATCTTCTCACCTCCATTTCCTTCCCCTGAGGTCACTCCTTTTGTGTTTGAGGGGAGAGACTGGATCTATGGGCAAGCCTATGGGTGGAAGGTTCCTGACCTCTGACCTGGAGCTGTTGTGGTGGTTTAATCAGAATTGGTTAACTAAACATTGTTGGAGAGGCAATGGCAGTTTGGGAATTTACGTTCGCACCTTTAGAGAGTCTAGTGGATAAGGTGTTGCATTTACATTTGGGAGATCAGGACTGACATCCGGTTTTAGCCATGAGCTCAGTGGATGGCCTTGGTCAAATCACTATCTCTCAGCCTCAGTTCCCCATCTGTAAAAACTGGAATTACAAATGACTTACCCAACAGACTTTAGTAGATCGGCATCCGTTTTCTATTGAAACAAACTGTCAATGGAAGTCTCTGTAACCATCAGGGCAGCCATATTAAGCGTTTGTAGCCTCCATTCCTCCTGCACTACACTCACAAAACTGATGGGCTTGCTGGTCCTTCACTTCATTTCCAGTGACATGTACATAGGTAAAAACAGATGTGTGGCCAGCGGGGGCCGCCCTGAGGTGGAAAATTGTGCATGACTCAGCCTGAGTCCGGTCAGGGCACTGAATTGATGTGCTTGTGGCTGTCCTGCTGCCCAGGTGGCCTGGGTAGGGCCGGGAGTACAACAAACATGTGGGTGGATGGCCCTGCCTTGCTCCCAGCACCCTGGCCCCCGCCATGATGGACAGTCATGGCGACCAATGAGGTGGCCTCATGGTGGCCCCAGGCCCGGGGTGGGTACGCTGCACTGGAACAGATGCGCTAGCCTGCTCTGGGCCGCTTTGGCCTGCATGAGTGGCCCTTAGCCAGGGCCCCGAGGGAAACGCGGGTCTGCGATTCGCAGATTTCCCGCGGAATTCCCTTCCCCCCGCGGAATCTCCTGCCCCGCTTACCCCAGCGCAGAATTTCCAGCCTGCGCTGCGGGGACGCGGGGCAGGAGATTCCATGAGGGGAGGGGAATGAAAAAACCCTCGGGGCTTCCCCTCCCCAGC
>QEPC01011901.1:7551466-7592195 GCA_003113815.1 Sphenodon punctatus | reverse complement strand
GGGCGAGATGGGTGGCCACTGATGTGAGATCTTTTTTGGTGGCTGCCCGTGCTGTGGAATTCACTCCCGGAGGAGGCTTGGTTGGTCCCCACCCTCCTGTCATTTCGACGTTTGTGTAAGAACTGGCTGTTTCGCCAGGCTTTTGGCGAGGGGCCAGGGTAGGGTGGGGAAGGTGGGGTTTGGGAGGGAGGGTGTGTTTTTATTACTTGTTTAAAAATTTGTAGATTTATTTTAAGATGTTTTATTGTTGATTTTTTTTGGTGTGCATGCTGTAGTGTTCGCTGCCCCGAGCTGCCTTTGGGCAGGAGGGATATATATCTTTGGGGAGGTATGAATGAAACCTCAGGGGCTAGCAGGTTCCTGGATTAGGTGGAGCTGAGTTCCTTCAGCTCATTCTGCCACATACATGTGCATCACATCCAGGAAACCAGTCCAGCTGTAGTCAATTGGCTCTGCACTCAAACACGTCCTGGGTAATCTAGGGACAGGCTCATTCACATATCTGTAGATTGATCCCTTGGGTCAAAACTACTTTGTTGTAGAGACTGTATGAAAAGCTTCTTAGCATAGATTTGGGGAGGAGGATGAATATGGGGGGAGAGGGGGAGAGTCCCCTACACCCTCTTTGGCCACACTTGGTTATGGTCACCTGATCTCTATTCGCAGCATGTTGATGTTTCATTTTTCATAAATAAGGACTTGCAATAGCCCCAGCAATTATCTTCTTATTGATTAACCCATTGGATGAGGCGATGCTTGTTCCCCGAGTGACTTCAGTTGAAATCCTTTCCTGAAGTCCTTTTGGCTTTTCCTTCCAAGACTCTTCTCTCCCCACCTCCTTCAAATCCTGGGCACTCTGTTTTAGAGATGGTAAGGAGACTTCTCCAAACTCTATGCTGACCTCTGTGCCCCAGCACCAAGGAACTATTGGTTCTGCTTCAATGGGTCTTTTCAGATGGACAGGCTGCCCTAGTACTGGCCACGGCAGCCCACTTCACCCCCGGGTGGCCTCTCCATCTAAAGCAGGGGTGGGGAACCTCAGGCCCAGGGGTTAAATGTGGCCCTTGGCAAGTTTTTATGTGGCCCCTTTCCAGTGCCTGGATCTGGCCCCTGGATCCATTCTCTACCCTCAAGCACTGAAAAACTGAGCTCATGAGAATGGAGCAGAGAGGAGGGCAGGCACACAAGGGTAGGGGACAGATCCACAGCACAGATCCATGATCTGGGCCCTCCTTTTCTTGATGTGAGAGTACGGCGTTCGTGGGGCCTCTGGGCCCCCCAGCTTGATCCACTCCGGCTACCCCCGCACCGCCGCCTGCCTCCGATTCCCCGGAGCCGCCTGCTTCCTCAGTTGCCACGGCAACTGACCTCCCCTAGTGGCAGCACGCCCGCACTTCCGGGTGTGGTGCGGAGCAGGGGATCTGAGCCTGGGCTGTTGCGTCGTTCCGCATGGCTCCAGGCACGTCAGGGGGCAGGTCTTCAGGGATAAGAAGCCAGCACTGTGTGCAGACAGCGCCGGTAATCAGAGAGAGAAGCTGGACCCGCCTGAGAAATAAGTGTTGCTTGTTTGGAATTGACTTACCTTGTGATTGTATTTGCCTGTATCCCTTCCCTGTGCTTGTGCGCTCGTGCCTATATGTGGGTGTGTATTGTGTGACTGGTTCCTGGGTGTTTCCCTCCCCCTGGGGTTTGCAAGGGTGGCGTGGAAGTAGGTGGTGGGTGATTGCGTGGGAACCTTCCCCTCCCCCCCTTCCTGGGCACCTTCCCCGCCACCCAAGCATGTGTATCTCCTACCTCCCCTGTGCAATTCTTGGGTCCTGCCATCCTTCCCTCACCTTGTTCACTATCGTTCTCCTACCCCCCCTCCCGGCGTGAACGTGAGGGAGTGGGAGTTGACAGGGAAATTTGTAGGTTTTGGCCTTTCTCCTCACTGTGCGCCCAATGATGATAAAGGCCTAGTCTCTTTGAGACTTCAAGGGCCCACCTACTATCCTGATGGGCATTTAGTCCAGGTTCCTCCTGGTCAGAGCTTGGTTACATACGGGTGAGTGAGCGTGTGTGGGAGAGTGTCAGACTCCATCCCCTTCCCCCCCGCCCCCCCTGACACTTGAATAAACATGTTAAGCACCCCTGCCCCCAACCTTTATGTAGCCCTTGGAGCTCATACTAATTTTCAGTGTGGCCCCCAGGACAGAAAAGGTTCTCCACTCCGGTCTAAAGTCACCCCTGCCAGATGCTGAAGCAGAGCAGATGGGCAGCCCCACCGGTGTTGTTCCAGAACATCCTAGAGCACCGCTGGTGGAGTGGGCCAGCCAAACCCAGGGTACCAGCCCAGAGCAGAGCAGCTGTAAGTCTGTTCCATGGACCCACACTGCTGCTCCACTTCCAGCTGGCTGTTGCCCTGGGCAACACCATACCATTGCAGATGCTCTAGCCTGCAACTCTATGGTGGGCGAGGGGTGCCGTGTGAGCAGACTGCGGACGGGGGAACTTGCTGGGCCCATCTGATCCTGACCAAGGTGGGCTGGGAGCGGGTGGACGTGGGGGTGCACCCACAGAGCAGCTCTGGGGGCAGGCAACAGTGCGTCTGTCTGAAAACACCCATTATCTCACCCAGTAGAAATTTAGTCTCTTAAAGGTGGAAATTAGATTTCCTTTATCAAAGACACAGAATTTAACAACAGCCTTTTATGAAGCAGGGACAAAAGTATTGGGAGTCAAACCACCAACAGCAGAACACTTTCTGAAGCAGCATCCCATCACATCCCTCTTTGTGGTTTAATGCATTTAAACTAGTCATTACCAGAGAACTATTATTATATAGCACTTTGTGTTCAAAGTGCATTACAATTCTTATCAAGTTCACCTTCACAACAACCTAGTGAGGTAGGTCATTATTATCCCCATTTTATAGATGGGGAACTGATGTTGGGAGAGTGTGACTTGCCCAAAGCAAGTCTTAACCCTGATCTCTCAGATCCAAGGGCAATGTAGTCTTATCCATTAGACTACACTGGCTCATGGTGTGAAGGCCAATAGCATAACTAGATTAACAACGACAAAAAAAGCATTGGATGAGTTCCTAGAGGATAGACTCATTAATGTCTATTAGTCCAGTTGGACAGGGGATTAGACCGCTGACTGTTAGTGTGTAGGAAAAGTATCACTTAGTTATGGCACGATCTCCCCTGAAGCAACTGAAATTGCTACTTGGTGGAGACAGGATCTTCAGTTTGATCCAGCATGACGCTTCTTATGTTCCAGATGGAACAGGTGGTCTCTTCTGAAATTACACCATTTGGGTAAAACCCTTTCCCCATCTCAATCAACTGTTTGGAGCCATCTGGAAATCACTTGATGAGCAAATAACGGATTCTCTTAACATACACATCTCCGCTTCCAGTCTAGCATTTTCTCCTGGGTTCAAAGATAGATGAACCCAGAGCAGGGGTGAGCGAGCTTTTCAAAGTCAGCTCAGAGAGGTTTGATCACTTAAAGTTGTAGATATTTTGGCTCAGAGATTTAGAAAGAAGCCATTCCAACAGCTGACAACATAACCTTCTGCACCTCCATTATTAATCTCCTGTGGGTTTTTTTAATTTCACTTGCAAGGCTTGCCGCGTGTGATTATTCAAGAGAAAAATCTCCTGATGAGCTACTACACCTGAGATACCAGTAGAAATTGGGATATGATGACCCGTGCTGTCTGGCATTCTTGTAGCACATAAAGAGTTCTCCTGTATGTTTCCCAAAATGTTACTTTATTAGTGCAAATGTAGATACAGCGATTGGTTTTCAGGTCAATAGTGATACATTCTAGTCAAAGGCTAAGAACGGTCCCGTAATAGGGTCATCACTGGGAGATTTTATTATTGCACAATTCTAAACTAAAGGTAAATTGTTACTTCTTGCATGAAGAAGCAATAGCTGTTTTACTGTCTCAAATTTTGTCCCCTGGCCTGAAGATGAATTGAGCACCTGACAAATGGCTTAAAGCCTCTTGCTAGGCAAAGTAATTGTTTGGGGACGGGAAGAGCTGCAAAATTGGGCCATATTTTAAAGATAATGCTCTGCGGAATCGACATTCCCCCATCTTGTATTGCTCCTGCATTTAGCAAATTACAGAAGGGCACAGAAAAATTTGGGGGTTACATGCGACTTCCAAGTTCCCACAGCCCTAACTCACTAGGTGTCTCCCGACATAGCATTATGCACCTGTAATTAGGGTGGCCAGATACACACATTTTAGAGGACACTTGTGAGTAATACAGGTTGCAGGGTTACACTGAAGCCAATGCAGCCCTGCAACTTGTATTTCTCACAAGTGCCCTCTAAAATGTGCATATCTAGCCACTCTACCTGTAATGCCTTGTGCTTGAATAAGTGACCTTAGGGTCCTAGTGGCGGGTGGCTGGCGACTTAGCACCACTGGCTTGCTCTGGCATTTGTGCTGAAAGCCTTCCCTAGTGTTGGTTAGGTCACAGTCCTCCACAACCCCAACTTCCTGGTTGCTTGCGTGCTATATAAGAGGCAGTCCTGCAGCTACAGGAAGCTGGGTAGATCATCATTTTCCTGTCTGGCTGTGTGCTCTCCATCGTCCCTTGAGCCTGCTCTTTGTGTGCCATTTGCTGATTCTACAGATCTGATCCTGCCATGACTCTCTCCAGACTCCAAATCCCACCTAACGCATGCTTCTCTGTTATATCTGATTATGTAGCCCAGGATTTTGGAACAGCCCATTGAAGGGGAAAACTCCCTGGGCGTGTTCTCCTTGGGGGTGTGTGAATGCCTATTGAAAGGGAAAGCAATCTGCTCCATGTGGGGGCTCCTTGAGTGTATGCCGTTTGCATGCATGTCTGATTTGCATGCACATCCCAGGTGCATGTTGGGAGCCCACAGAGGACAACTTGCTTCCCCCCCTTGGACAATAGGGAATTAGTCCCCCCCACCCCCAGCAACAATAGACTTGGATCACAATAATCTGGACAAAGTCCTGGGTTGGGTTTAGGGTCACCATAACCTACTGAGCTGTTGGAACTAGTGCCCAGCAAGGTACTGGGCTAGTACAAGCAAACAAATGGAGGGAATTTGTATATTCTAGTAATGGTGTAGGAGTGTTTTTTTCTTGTGCAGTATCAGATGATTCCTGGAGTGCTGAAAGTGGAGAGTACCAGACCAGTTAGTACCCAGGAAGTTCCCCTAACCCAGTTCTTAGCTGAATTCACTTGGTGGGGCAGGCTCCCAGGGTCTCCAAAGGATGGTGTCAGAGTGAGCAGTCACTGGGGGATGACTGAACCTGTTAAGCCCCTCTGATCCAGTCCCTTGCTGAATTCATTTACTGGATCAGGAGACAGACTCCCAGGAACTCCTGAGGATAGTGTTGGAGAGGTGTAGCAGTCTGTGAGGAACGGCCTGCCTAGGCCAGGTTGAGGTGAAGACTACTGAGGCATGGGACAACCAGGGTTCTGTGAACTGAACAAATCTCAAAGAGCCGTGAAGGGGGTGGGTGGGAGGGGTTTAGGAACACAGAACTGTGACTCTTTGCTGTGACACCGGATTCTTGCTGGGAGGAGGGATTTATGTGTGGGAAAGTTCATCAGTACCAGGTGAACCTTTGTTTTAACACTTTGCTAGTTCTTAGCTCCCTTGTTCACAATTTAGCTGGCTTGCAAGTGGGGGGAAAGTAACAGGCTGCCCAGTAAAATTTAGTGTCCCAGATTTCTGGGTTAGGGCTTGAGCCAGTGTGTTTAGTTGTGCCAAACCCTTACAAAAGGTAACCTGGTCCTTCTGGCCACATATGCCATCAGCGCAAGGGTTACACAAACATGCATCTTGCTACCCACTTTACTGCATAGTAGCAGAACTTGGCAAATCCACGTGCATCCCATGTATTAGCAGCTAACCTGTATCAGCTGTTATGGTGGGCCAAACTTACTACCAGGCCATGCACTGATGATTGGTCCGTGACTAGTGGGAGGAGTCTATTGGGTGGTTGTTGAAACACGGAGAAGCATCTGAATAGCATCTTCTCAACCAGTTATGGACCTGCAATGACACCCGATTTCAACATGCGATAGATTAACCTGTGTTTAGCATTATGTCTAGAGACACTCCCTGGGTGAGGACAAATGTATTCTGGTGTAGCACCCATTATGTCATCCTGAGGTGAAACAGCTTGGCAAAACATTAAAGTTGTTCTCTGTTGCTGCCCGCCCTATGGACGCTGGCCACAGAGGGGGCAGGAGGTGGTAACCCTTTCTTATAAGGCCTGACTGGAACAGTCTAAGGCGTCAGACCCTCTGCTACTGTGGCTTATTTACTTATTTATTTGGACTTCTATCCTGAGGGATCAGGGCAGGTTACAAAACATAACCAAAGCACAGTATATATACATAACCCATCCCTCTCTAAAGCCTATCTTCACCCACCTGGTCAAGTAGGAAGGTCTTACATGGTCTCTGGAAGATGCTCGGGCTTGGGTGAATTTTCAAGGAAAGGGAGTTGCAGAGCTGTGGGGCATCCACTGGGAGAGCCTCGCTGCGGGCCTTGGCTGTACACACTTGGCACCATGATAGAATTATCAGGAGGCTGTTCTTGGCCAACCTTACTGATCCAGCTTGTTTGCCGGGGACTGGTTCTCCTGGGCATCCTCCTCTAAAAGTTGAAACAGCCTCATTTTAATGTCCCTCAATTCCTTTGATCTCTTGTGTTCTACCAAGGTGCAGTCTCCATCCCTGGCAGTTGTGGAGGCTGACAGGCTGGCTCCTAGACATCTAGTAATTTCTTAAACAGCTCACTGGCCAGGGCCGAAGGGAAGGAAACGCCCATCCGGGCACGAATAAGGAGTATAGGTGCCATTAAGGTTGAGGGCCTTGCATGCCCCTACCCCCGCCTGACACCTCTCCCAGGGTGACGCCCCCGGCATTTATCCACCTGGTGTCGCCTCCCCATCTCTTATTGAGATGACTCTGTTCAATAACCTAAACTGGCTAAAAACGCCTACTAACCATACTGGCCCCCAGCACAGAGTGCGACAATAATAATAACTCGTATGAATCATGCCGAATTATCCTTGCAAATCCAATCAAACCCCATCAGTCCATCATGCCAAATCAAACGTTAAACTGTTTTAAATTGGCTGCCAATTAAAGGTTCCAGACTGGTCAAAATCCATCTTAATTAAGATCAATAAACTAATTTAACCAATTCCAACACTGTGAAGAAGGCAAAAAACACAAACATCTCATAATAGTTGAGGTGCCCGCCAAAATCCCTTCTTGGTCCCCTAAAAGCAGCCGGTTGTTTACCCACAGTCTTAGAGGGATGGGTGGGAGGGTGCTGTCTCTAAGGAAAACCAGGCGCAAATGAGCCTGGCTGAAGACCCGCCCGTGTGCACGGGCAGCGAGCTCCCTACTAGGGCTGTAGCAGAATGTTGCAGTGGTAGCTATTTCCGCCAGAAACAGCGTTTCCGCAATTAGTGGTACGGCGTGGCAGAGGCTTTCATTCCGCTAGTTTCATTCCGCTACTTCCACAGTTCCACTAATTTCATTCTGCTACTTCCACAGGCCTTGCAAAATAGTGCAAACATGACATTTTCGCTACTTCCGCCAATCCGCCAGCGCCACAAAATAGCAGAACTGCGGTTTTCCGATAGTTTCCGCAATTTCTGTGCAATTCTGCAATTTGCAGAATGCCGGCGGAATTAGCGGAATGTCCGCAGAAAAGCCGCGGTGTGGCGCGGGCAATTCCGAAATGGTGGAATGGAATCACGGTGCGGTAACAGCTGCTGCTGCATCAGCCCTACTCCCTACCCCCCCATAAGGAGAGGCGCCTGCCCCTGCGCCATGCAATCATGGGTGCCCATGCACACCCATGATACCTGGGCAGCCAATCCCATGGCTCCCAAGCTGACCCAAGGGGTTTCTCCTTTCACCGTGCAGCCATCTCCACGCTCCCTCTGAAAGAAGGGGTGTGGCAATCTCCCCCCCGCCCACCCCCCACCCTTATGGCGCAGCGGAGGGCCTTTCTTTTGTATCTCATCCCCTGATGAAGTGTCCTAATGATCTGAAGAGGGCAAAGCCACATCAGAAAGAGGGTGGGGCAGAGGGCTGCCATGTCCCTTTCTGACGTAACTCCACCCTTGCACGATCACATGACTTTCTGATGATCTGAAGGGGCAGGACAATGTTGGAAGGAGGAGGGGAAGTCTCTATGGTCTGCCCCTTTTATGCTGAGCCCTCTGGGTTAAACCTGGAGAGCTGGCAACTCTCATAACGGAGCAGCGCCAGGAGATGGTGAACAGCTTTGTCCCTGCCCACACTTGTGGGGGAAGGGGAGGATCAAGTTTGGGTTTTCTGGGGGCCAGAGAACAGACTTGTCTCCCCCTGCTCACGCTCTGAAGCCCTCGACCGATGATCTCCGCTACCCCATTGTGTTGGTGCAGGAAATGAGCTCATTGTTTAGAAGGGGAAGAAAAGTCGCATGAGAAATACGGTCCACCATTAAGCCTTGTGACACCATTATCTTCTGCTCAGTGAAGATGGATCTTTCCCTGGTAGCTTTTCATTATAATAAGAACAAATGTTCCTCCTACATGGATTTTCAACGCAAACAGCTCCAGGAAAGCCCAACAAAGCAAGTTGCCTTCTAAAAGAGGAACCTACCAAGAAACAACTCCCTCTGCCTTACTCCTCTCACTGAATGCAGGAATTAAGTGGAAACCATATCACACTCCCTCTCTCCTACCACCTACACCACCTCATGGACTTTATCCTGCTATGCTGGGGCCGATTGCCCCAATTATTTTATTTTGTCCTTTCGTAGTGGGCATAATTGAAGAGAAGGCCAAGAGGAGACCTGATCACACATCTATATAGGGTAGTTAATACAATGGGAGGGGAAGGTTTATTCAATTGAAAGAGCATGGGTAGAAGAATGAGCGCTTTACTCACACTGATCAGTATCTGCTAAGCAGCACGCCCCTATAGTACAGGAGTGGGGAAACGTTTCCCTCCCAGGGGTCACTTTGAAAAGGGGTACAAGCTCCAAGGGCTACACAGAAGTTGGGTGGGGTGCTTAAGGGATGCTCACAGGAAGAAGAGGGTCCAGATCATGGATCTGTGCTATGGATCCACCCCTATCCTTGTGTGCATGCCCTCATCTCTGATTCCGTATCCTGAGCTCAGTTAATTGCATACTTTTGCATATCAGTGGTATAGTTTTGATTCTACAACTTGGCTGAAAACATATCCAGGTCTACTCCCTTCTGAATACGCAGGGAAGACATAGGCTGTGTTGTGAGGAAGACAGGCAAGCTGAAGTAACTATTCTGATTTAATTACATCGAAGTAACCATTCTAGTTCGATAGATTTCAGACTAACTATGTAACCCAAAGTAACTACTTCAGTGTAATTAAATCAAAGTAGCTACTACGCTCTGGTAGCATTCAGACAAGTGGTGCTGTGGGAATCCTCCCCCTAGCTGAGACATAGGGTGTTTTCAGACGGATGTGGGGCTGGCATTAGGGATGGGCGAACGCGGTTCGGAAGTTTGGAGTTCAGCCCGAACTCGGCCTGTTCAGATGACTGAACCGAACTTCTGAACCGAACGCTTGAACTTCCGAACAGTTCAGAAAAGTTCGGATGAGTTCAGATGAGTTCGGGGGTGGGAAAAACATGACTTTGGGTGGGAACAATGTGACTGGAAGGGGGAGGCAGCTGAGGAGCAGACTTCCTGGCACCAGGGGTGGACACAAGGGTGGTTTCAGGGCCAAAAATACCGATACCGAAAAAAAAATCGGTTTTGGTACCGATAGCACTTTTAAAAATGTTCAGCCGAATTTGGCCGAACCGACCTCCGCCAAACCGAACATCTGAACCTGAACTCGGGTTTCGAACTGAAAGACCGAACGTCCGAACATCCGATTGATGTTCTGTTCGCCCATCCCTAGCTGGCATGTGCACCCCCATGTCTGTCTGTGTGCAGCCCTGCCTGGGTTGGGTTTAAATGGACCTGGCAGTGGCAGGTTCCCTGGCCCATGGTCCGCCCACTCGGTGCCCCCCATATCGTAGAGTTGCCGACTAGAGTGTCCGCGATGCTATGGTGTTGTCTGGGGCAACAGCTGGCTGGAGGCAGAGCAGCAGCATGGGTCCCCACATCTGACGGGCTGCTGCGCTGCTTTGGCCAGTGCCCCGGGTTTGGCCAGCCCGCTCTGCTGCTGGTGCTCCAGGATGTTCCGGGGTGTCGCTTGTGGGGCTACCCCAGAGCACGCTGCTTCTGCCTCTGCTCCGCCTGCACATCTGGCTAGTCACCTTTAGATGGAGGGTGAGGCAGAGCAGAGGCAGGGCTTCTGTCAGTCTGAAAACGCCCATAATGGTTGCCCTTGCCACTTTCACACTGGTAATAGTTCACATGAACAGTGACTTCCAAATACAGCCAAAGGGGAGTACAGACTTCTCTTTTTCCTCTCAAATAATGTCAGTTTAGTATTCTAGTGATGTGAATGCTTTAGGAGTTAAACTGAAGTAAGGGCCAAGTGTGACAAACGAACTGTTGGAACACAGCCTGAGTTGCCAAATCATGAGGGCCAAAAAGGGGATGGTAGAAGCTCACATGGCTGTTTCACTGCAGCGCATAACAGAAACTGGATTGAGTTGGGTGAAAGACAAGCTGCTGAGAAATGCAAGAAACTAGCTGAAGAACGAAACAAGCCCCCCAAATAGAGATGTCAAAGATACCAGAGCCTACCTGTCACAGAACGCAGGGAGTTAAAATTCCTGTGTGATTTAAAGTGCTGCTCAGCTTGCGTAGAGACTACTTCTAGCAGAGGCTGCTAAATAGCCACACGGACACTGATTTTACTCCCTCTAGCAAGCTTCTGGGCTCTGCTTGTCCTAGAAAGATATTAGCATGAGCCCAGACTTGACCTCCCTCCTGGAGGTTGTAAATGTTTTTAAACATCTCAGAGTGCCCTGCTTAATATCGTCTGTAAGGAGCCATAGCTGCCTGGCAAGCTCACGCCTGCAGTCGAGGAACATTTTACTTCCACCAGGGAAAACGTTTCCTCGCATGAAATAACCAGCTAAATAGGTTGAGCTGGATTCTTTGCTGCCTTGCACCTGGCCAGATCACCATGAGACTGGTTCATGCAGGTGTTAAAGGCAGTAGAAAACCAGACTGGTGCTAGACCCAGAGCGATGGGGGAAGGGAGGGCTTCTCTCAAGCATATGATTGCCCCCCACAAGGTTCATTGCATAACCTGTACACACTCAAATTACTATTTGATCATTTATAGAGCACTTTCAGTGTTCAAAGTGATTTATAAGCCTTATTCAGGTCTCCCTCACAACAACCCTCTCAGTAGATCATTATTATTATTCCTTTTTGTAGATGGAGAACCGAAGCTGAGAGAGAGAGTGACTTGCCCAAGGCCACCTGGAGAGTTCATGGCTAAGGCAGGATTTGAACTCTGCTCTCCCAAGTCTTTATTCATTGGTTTACACTGGCTTAGAAAGAGTGGGGATAGGAGGGGCGATGTAACCCTGGGGTCAAACTCATCCCTTTCTTGCCTTTGGAGTCCTGAACAAAGAAGCAAAGAACAAGATATCCAGTCCAGCCTGAGTCTTTTGAGCTCATTCACACAACACCTTTCTCCATTGCAAACCAGCCTCTTGAGCCTTAATCTGTGGCTGTTTTTAGTTGGGATGCACTCACGGGGGGAGGGGGGCACCCATCCGCCATGGACCTGGATGCCAGTCCGAAGGTAGTGTGGGTAGAAGCACACTTCCTCGACCCATGCACTGCACACCCATGCCCCTGCACGGAGCAACCCGGGTTTTCACCAGTTGCTCCGTATGGGGGCATGAATGGGCAGTGCATGGGTGCAGCCTCACACTGACCACACCCCCATCCATTGCCATGTGAAGGCCCCCCCACTCACCAGAAGTGCACGGCCGTGCACTCGGATCCTCCCCCTCAGAGGAGGATCCATCCCTCGTCCTGTAGCAACAACACAGCTGCTGGTTTCCCTGCATTTCAGCAGTGCCCTTCCCCTTTGCATCAGGTGGCAGAGGAGAAGGGATCATCAAAGGGCTGAGGAATTGGTCAGGATTTACTGAAGATGTGGGTTTGTGCCCTTCCCCACCCTAAAAGAGTGTTTGGGGGAATGAGCCTATAGTTGCTCCAAAATGTTCTCCTTTATAACATGTCTGTCTCTGACATTTTCACATAGATGCAGGGGGGCTCAACCATGACGCCCCCTGTTTGCCCACTTGCAGCCAGGCCTGGGTCTGTTTTTAAACAGAACTGGCTCCGATCTGTTCCATGGTCCGACTACGTGGCACCCCCCCCTTCCCCAACACCCTAGAGTTGTGGGTGATCTGTTGCTGGGGCAACCCCCGGCTGAGAGGGGACCTGCAGCAGCTGTCTGTCAGACAGAGAGACCGCAGCCCCGCCTCTGGCCAGCACCCCAAGGGTGGACTGCCCACTCTGCTGGCGGTGCTCCTGGATGTTCTGGGGCACTGCCAGCGGGGGTGCCTCAGAGCAGGGGCAGCCTGGCTCGCCTCTGCTCCGTGGAACCACAGTGTAGCCAAAGTAAACACTTCAATTGAATTAAATCAAAAGCAAAGTAACTATGCCACACTGGTAGCATCCAGATGAATAGTAGGGTGGGAATCTTCCCCCTAGCTGGGACATCTGGTGGGCCACCCTTAAATGGATGGCTCGCCTGGGGGTGCGGCGTGGCAGAGGCAGGGCAGTTGCCTGTGTGAAGTCACCCTCTGTCTCCAGTCCCCTCTGTTTATCGGCATAGTGAAACTAACAAGGGAGGCAGTGAGGTCCAGCAGATAGTGTCTTAGGCTTGGAACTTGGAGTCCTGAATCTGACTAGGTGGCCTTGGATACCAGCCTAGACAACTTGGCTGTCCGCTAACCGGGCTGCTTGTAAACCTGGCCAGCTGGTTGATGTGCAGTGGGCTTGACTGGCATGGTATTCCTCTCAATGGGACTCCTATAGCTTTCTCAAGATGATCGATGCAAATGGATGGAAGTTAACAAGCTGACTGCACCAAAATGGATGGTTTTAAATGGACATGCTGCCCTGGTGTTGGCTGCTTCTCCCCTGGGGGGAAAGGCGCCCTGTCTAAAGGCGTCTCCCCCCCCCCCAGATGTGCAGGTGGGGCAGGCACAGAACAGTCTCCCCGGCAGTGCTCCAAAACATCCCTCAGCAGCCTGGCCGGGTACCTGGCGCATTGGCTGAAGTGGAGCAGCGGTTCGTCTAATGCATGGACCCACACTGTTGCTCCGCTTCCGGCTGGCCATTGCGCCAGGCAACACCACAGTGTTGTAGATGCTCTAGTCTGCAATTCTATGGGGTGTGGGTGCCGCATGGATGGACCACAAGCCAGGGAACCCAGTGGGTCTGTCTGATCCATACCGCAGGGGCTGGGAGCGGGCGGACGTGGGCGTGCGCCCCTGGAGCAGCTCCGGGGGTAGGCAGCCCCGCGTCCATCTGAAAACACCCATTGAATTGGCCCTTTTCAGCTGGGTACCAATGCTTGCAAATTGAGTAGGGTCAACAGAAGAATCCTGTGTCTGTGGGTGAAGGAGACACCTTTGTGGTGCACGGATAATTCATTTTCTTGCAACAATGTTAACTTGCTTGGGCAACACCTTTCTTATAATCTTAAGGAGTTGAATTTAATGAGAACAAATCCTCCAGATTCCTTTATTTATTTATTTATTTAATTAATTAATTACTTAATTCTTTTTATAATTAGGAACTTTTTTTAACGACCCTTTAACTTAGTGACTCCCCAACTTGTTGCCTGACCCCCTTTTGAGACTTAAATATAATTCCATCAACTCAGACAGCAACAAAGCTGAATATTGAATAGCAGTTGGGACTGTGACCCCAATCTGCTGATGGTGTGATATATAGAATCATAAGAAGTGCCATATTGAGTCTGACCATCGAGTCCATTGAGTCTGGTCCATCAAGTCCAGCATCCTGTATCTGACAGTGGCCACTCTTGGTCACTAGGTCATAGTGGGATGGCCTGGAAGGGGGGCGGTGGCTGTGGGCCGTGTGCTGTTTGCTGCCTGGACCCCTCCTACACCGGTGGCTTTGTTTGCTCCACCCCCAGGTAACAACAGAAAGGGGCGCTGCCCTGAGGGCGGTGCCCTCTGCGTGGCGGCCGAAGGGCGAAGAGCCATTGGTGGGCGGAGGCGGCTATCATCTATATTCTGTAAAGTGACCCCAGCACAACCACAGCTGCCCGGAGTGCTCCCTTGCCTCCCCACTGCCTGATTGGGAGAAGGGGGGTGAAGACACATGGGAGGGCTCTGTTATTTGTTGTGTGGGGAATTGTCGGTGGGTGGGTGGTAAAATTTGGGCAGTGGGTAGGGTGGCTTGGGGTGAGGTGGTGGTGGGATTGGTGGCAGGAGAGGGAGGTGGGGGGGAGGTGTGGAGGTGAACCCCTGGTGTGAGCAGGGGCAACTCTCCAAGGGGGAGGGTTGCCCAGTGGTGGCAGAGGTGGGCTGTGGGGGTTGGGGGTGGGGTTGAACTTGCTGGCCTGTCAGGGCAGTCTATGGAGAGTGGGTGTCTAATGGGATTCTCTGAGGATGGGAGGGCTTCCATAGCCATCGGGGTTGTTACAGGTCGGGGGAAATATGGTCGAAAAGGGAGGTGTGTTGGGAGCGGTTCCTGTGCCCATTCCCCTCTCAACCCCCCACGTGGTTAGGTTGCGGGTTGAGGCTCAGGAGGCCCCAGGCCTTGGATTGGTGCTGCTAAATGTGAGGTCGGTTGTCAATAAGTCATCTACCATCCGGGAGTGGGACACTGACCTTGTGTGTATTACAGACACCTGGCCGGACAATGAATCGGGCCCTATTCTGGCCGACCTTGTTCCAGCTGGCTTCTCTGTGCATCATCAGCCTTGGCTGGAGGGACGGGGTGGTGGTGTAGTCATTGTTATCAAGGATGCATTGTCTTTTAGGAGGTATCCGGTTCAGGCTCCACCAGGAGTTGAGTGTCTCCATCTTGTGTTGGAATTGGCCAAGGACGGATTAGGGGTGCTGCTGGTGTACCATGCACCCAACTACCCGGTGGCATCCCTACATGCTGTTGCTGATCTGGTGTCAGACGTGATCCTCCGAACCCCTAGATTAGTGGTCCTGGGGGATTTTAATATCCACGCTGACACTGATCTTGGAGGAGCGAGACATGAGTTCATGGTCTCCATGACAACCATGGGCCTGTCCCAAGTCATCTGTGGCCCCACACATGAGGAGGGACATACACTGGATTTGGTTTTCTGCACCGGCCTTGAGGCGGGGGGGTCAGTTAGTAGGAGTTAGGGGGGTGGAGCCTTTGTCATGGTCTGAGCATTACCTCCTTTAGGCATGCATCCTGGCGCATGTCAGCCCCCAACAGAGTGCAGGACCTATTAGATTGGTCTGTCCCTGGAGACTTATGGACCCGGATCATTTCCGGAATGCTCTGGGGGAGTTTCCCCTGGACCTTGACACCCACTCTGTTGATGATCTCATAGCCTTCTGGAACACCTTCTTGGCCAAGACCATTGATAGAGTGACTCCCAGGTGTCTGCTGCCCTCCCGAGTCTCCCACCGGTCTCCTTGCTTTACTGAGGGCCTCAGGTGTTTGAAGCGGGAGAGTAGGCGGTTAGAGCACTGGTGACGCCAGACTCACGATGAGTATGATCAGTTGCAGCATATGAGCAGTTTAAAGGCCTATGCTGTGGCGGTGCAGGCAGCAAAGAAGCAGTTCCTTCATGCCCTCATTGCATCTGCAAAGTCACATCCAGTGGAGCTTTTCCAGGTGGTGAAAGGCTTGGTCAGTCCTGCCTGCCACCACCTTCACCTGGAGCAATCCAGTGACCGCTGTGACTGGTTTATTGAGTCCTTTGTAGATAAGATTGCTCGTATCCGCCACGATTTCGGTACCACAGTTATTTCACAGGATCATCTTGGGGATATGGATGCCCCGTCCTGTCCTGTTTTGTTGGATAGGTTTCAGATGGTGTTGCCTGCTGATGTGGAGTCCTTGTTGGGATCTGTTCGTGCCACTACTTTGTGAACAAGATCCATGCCCGTTCTGGTTGATGAAAGCCAGCCAGGAGACATTATGGCAGTTGCTGGATGCGGTGGTTAGTGCCTCCCTTCAGGAGGGCAGGTTGCCTGATTGCCTGAAAGAGGCTGTGGTTAGGCTCTTACTCAAGAAACCATCTCTTGATGCTGATGCTCCTGTCAGTTATTGGCTGATCTCTAACCTCCCCATTTTAGGGAAGGTTATTGAACGGGCTGTGGCACGGCAGCTCCAGGAACATCTGGACCGCACCGGTTTCCTTGACCCCTTTCAGTCTGGTTTTCGGCCTGACTATGGTATGGTATGCATTAGTGGCCTTGGTTGACCATCTCCGTCTGACTTTGGACCAGGGTTGTCAGACCTTACTGGTCCTGCTAGACCTTTCAGCTGCATTTGACACAGTCGACCATGAGGTGTTGGTGACTCACCTGTGGGACTGTGCCGGGATTGATGGAATGGTCTTGGACTGGTTTCGTTCGTTCCTGGCCGGGAGAACTCAGCCTGTGGTCTTGGGGGTGGTGGTGGTGTACATCTTCCCCCCGTGACCTCATGTGTGGAGTCCCGCAGGGTGCCATTTTGACCCCCTCTTGTTTATCATCTATATGCAGCCATTTGGGGAGATCGTGAGAGGTTTTCAGGGCATGCAGTGTCATCAGTATGCTGATGACACTCAGCTCTACCTCTCTTTTTTCATTGATCCAGGCCATGCAGTCTCCTTATTTTCCCAGTGCCTGTCGCTGTGGGGACTTGGATGAGGTTGAGCCATCTGCAATTGTATCCTGAGAAGATGGAGGTGATGTTGGTGGGCGAGGGCTTGGGGGACCTGGGGGTGGTTGAATCTCCTCTTGTTGAGGGAGTTCGTCCTCCCATGGTCTCTCAAGTGCGGAGTCTGGGTGTGCTCCTCGATTCACGTCTCAGCTTGGAATCTCAGGTTGTGACCGTGCCGGAAAGTGCATTTCAGCAGTTACATCTTGTCCGGCGGCTACAGCCGTATCTCTCAGACTCTGACCTCACCACTGTCATCCATGCCTTCATCACCTCGAGGCTGGATTACTGCAACGCGCTCTATGTGGGGCTGCCTGAGAAGTTGGTTCGGAGGCTGCAGCTGGTGCAGATTAATGCCACGGCCCGTCTCCTTATGGGGGCGGGCCGCAGGGAGCACATGACCCCTGTGCTCTGGGCTGGAGGCTGCATCCCACAAATCTACTTACCTAATAGCCATTTATGGACCTATGTTCCAATAATGTATCCAATCCTTGTTTAAGCCCAGCTATGCTACTGACCTTCACAACATCCTCTGGCAACAAGTTCCACAAGTTAATTGTGTTGAATAAAAAAGTACTTCCTTTTGTTTGTTTTAAGTCTGCTGTCAGTTACTTTCATGGCATGTTTCCTAGTTCTGGTATTTTTTAGAGAGGGTAAAAAACAGCTCCACATTTACTTATTCCATGTCACTCATGATTTTATAAATTTCTATCATATCCCCTCTCTTGACCCATAGCTGTGAACCTCTGCTCTATCTAAGCAACTTCATGGGTGTACACTTGTTTCTCCCTATGTTTCCTGCCCCTTTGTCTCTGCTTGTCCACCCTAGATTGTAAGCCCCTTGGGGCAGGGACCTGTCTTTAATCACAACTCTTCAGTGCCAGGTACATTGCTGACACTATATAAATAATAATCTTGGTGAGTCTCATGACAGGGCTTCCTAGTTCAATGTGGAGGGGGTGAGTTCCACATATTATTAATTAATTGTTATTATTATTAGGAAGCAGTTATATAGCACCAGCAATGTACCTGGCCCTTTACAAAGTAATTGAATAGACACAGTCCCTGCCCTAGGGCTTATAATCTGAGAGACGGGGGTCAGAGGGGTGGGGGATACGAAGGAAGGGGAACAGAGGGAGAGACAAGGAGACATAGGAAGCTTGAAGTTGTCTCCACTGAACTGCAGGTTTACATTAATTGAAAAAAAAGAACAAAGTTAGCTCAACAGGAAGAACATTCGTCCCAAGCTTCCAAGAGGGCATGAAAATGTGACAAGTGAAAAAAATAAGAGAAAATTTAAGGTATATAAAAAATGTCTTGACAGTGTCCTTTTAAATCTTTAACTTGCTGAACCATACAAATGGATTGTAATATTTTTATAATAATGGAGAAAATGATTGACGGCAGGGATTTGGAGGGAACTTTTGATAGACGGTGCGTAGAATGGGTAAATACATTCTCATGTTTGCTGACAACACATATTGTGTAAAGAAGAAATATAGCTGCATAGGATAGTCTATCAGAGGGAGGAGCAGACAGGAGGCAAAGACACAGGGAGAGATATGTAGGGGCCCAGCAATGAGAGAGAAGCAAAACAAAGCCAGAGGGTGTAAACAGGCTGGGGTTCTGATCCTGCAGCCACTTACATAGGGTGTTTTCAGACAAGACACTCCCCACCCATCTCCCATCCACTATACATGTTACAGGGCACCCATAGGGCAACACTGCAGCACTGCAACATGTATAGTGGGTGCGTAGTGGGTGCCCATAAATGCAGTCCCACTGATTTACAAATGGATTTGAATGGGATTTTTTTGGCCAATGGCCATAAATAACTAAACTAAACTGAATGGGACTGGGCACACACAAATAACACTAGAGCACGACAGGGTCAAAGGTAGAGGTGGCTTTAGGTCCGCGATTTGCAAAGGCTGTGCTGCAAGAGTGGCGGACGTGTGCCTCGAAAAATACTTATCTTTTTTTTGTGTGTATTTAAAATATTTATAGTAATAATAAAATAATAATAATAATATATAATATATACCTATATATATATATATTATATATATACATTGATATAATGTTATTATCTAAAATGATATATCTATAGGGATAAGAATGAAGTGTGCTGCCAATTTTAATCCAGAAAAAAAAAAAGTGTGCCCCAGGTATCCGAAGTTTGGGAAATATTGTTTTAGGTATTATGCCACCCTAGGAAAAATACCTGGAGCCCTCTCACTCCTTCCAGTACTGTGGGAGGCAGGGACGTAGCTACCATTGGACAATCAAAATGTCCCGGGGCCCGTACTGGCTGGGGGCCCAATATCCAAGGTAGCTAAGCCACCCTTTCCTCAACCTTTTTTCTTTGTAAATTGCCACCTGAGCTGGCTGGGGGCCCCCTCCCTGCCCGCGGTTGTAACGTTGTGTCTGACACAATGTTGCAACCAGAGGGAGGGAGGGGCCCCATGCAGCAGTCTGCATCAGGCCAGTTCACACTCACAAGCCTCACGGCTCGCCTCGCCCCCCGTGGTGCCGCGTCGCAGAGAAGGAGTCGTCCCCAACAGTCTGGACTCGGTCCGGGCAGGGCTGGCTCAAGGGAGGCCCAGCCTGTGTGGGAAGGTGCCCGGCAGTGTGAGTGGAGCCGCTGATGGACACCTTCCCGCTCCGGCGCTCCCTGCATTGAGCTGCCCTGGCCCACCCCGCCCAACCAGCCGCCGGCTTCCAGGGCTGGTCGGGTGGGTCACGGCAGCAATGGCACTGCTGCTGCTGGCTGTGCTAGTCCCAGCGTGCGGGCAGTGAGCTGTGAGGGACAGAGTGCACCATGGAACCAGCTCGCCGCTGGCCCGGAAGACAGATGGGCCCAGCAGCAGCCCACCAGCCACAGACTCTGCAGAGAGCAAGTAAGTTCTGAGCACCAGCAGCCCAGCGTCCCTAGGCCGGCCGGGGGCTTTACCACCGGCAGGTAAAAAGAAGGGGGGCCCATGGACATTTTTTGTCCCTGGGTCCATCCCAAGCTAGCTACGCCCCTGGTGGGAGGGTGAGGAAAGGGGTGGCTTTGGATTCCTTGTTCTGCAGCTGATGAACTGGCTCCCTCCCCTTGGGCTCTGCAGAAGGGACCACTCTGGTTCTCCCACTCAGCTGATGAGCAAGGTACCCAGTGGAGCACTTACCCTCCTGCACAACGGGAACTTAGCCTGCACTGAGTGGCTCTTGGAAGTTTGTTGGAATTGATGAGGGGAAGGATATACCATGTTCAGGAAAATAGGTGGTAGGTGACCCTTTTAAGAGCAATATAGAAATTTCCAGGTCAGCTAGCCCAGCAGCTGGTTCCAGAAGCCTAGGACCAGGTGGGGGCCGTTACCCAGGAGCTACATTTTTGTTTGTACTAAGAGAGCCCTGCTGTAGTTTAGCCCTTTGTCTCTCTCTTCTTGAAAGCAGCCTGTAGAAGGTCATGCTCCGACGAGGAGAGGTAAAAACCGAAGTCGTACTGCATCAATTTCTCCTCTACTTAACCTGAGAGTCCTCCTCTGAAAAGAGAGGAAGGTGTTGGTTCCCCCCCTGTCAACATTTATTCTAAACCGCACCCTGCACCAATTTAGTCAGTTCAGGTGTGATCTTCTATTGGACCAACTTTTGTTGGTAAGAATGTGCAAGCTTTCTGGTCACATGGGAACACTTCCCTAGTAGGGCTGATGTGGCAGCAGCTGTTACCGCGCCGTGATTCCATTCCACCATTTTGGAATTGCCCACACCACACTGCGACTTTTCTGCGGACATTCTGCTAATTCCACCGACATTCTGCAAATTGCTGAATTAGGAAAATTTGCGGAAACTGTTGGAAAACCGCTGTTCCACTATTTTGTGGCGCTGGCGGAATGGCGGAAGTAGCAAAAATGTCATGTTTCCGCTATTTTGCGAAGCCTGTGGAAGTAGTGGAATGAAATTAGCGGAACTGCGGAAGTAGCGGAATGAAACTAGCGGAATGAAAGCCTCTGCCACGCCGTACCACTAATTGCGGAAATGCTCTTTCCGACGGAAATAGCTACCGCTGCAACATTCCGCTACAGCCCTATGTAAGATGACTCAGAACTAAAGATTGGGCAAATGCATGACTGGTGTGTATATATACCGAACCCATCCTTATCTAATCACCAACATGGAAATGACACTCTCTCTGGCCTATGTGGACCATCCAACAGATGGACCATTTCTTATGAATGATTGGGGTTGCCACTCCTGATGTGCAAATTGGGTGCAGTGGAGCTATGTCCGTTTCCATCAGCTGGGACTCTGGCTTGTTCTATTGGCTCTTGTTGGAATAAGAAATGCAAACATCTCACCTAGAACTGAACGAAATACTCGCTGTGAAGACCAGGTTGACTGAATTTGCCTGCTTTGAATAATTTTTGAGATGCAAATATTTGCATATTTGGGGGACTGACTGAAAATGCAATTATAGCTCGAGACGGCTAACAACAAAAACACAAAATACACTAGTAAAAATAAATTAAAACACTGCATTAAAATTCAACTAAAACTGGGGGGGGGGGGGATCAACCCTCACCACCCTAACCCATTACACCCACCCATCACCCATCTCCCTCACCAAATGCTTGGCTGGAGGAAGGGCGGTCCGGAGCCAACCGGGCCTCCGCCGGGAGGGAGTTCCGCAGCCACATTAGTGCCAACAATATACCACCGGGTACTAATCAATCTTTAACTGGAGGCAGATTCCTGCCCTGAGGGGCCTACAATCTGAGAGAGGCCATAGGATACATTCACCAAGTGGAGAAGTTGTAGGTGCATGTGTTTAGGTTGGTTGCAGGGAAGAAGGAGACTATGAATGGTAGGACAGGAGAAAGACCATCAATGAGCCTGATGGAAGAGGTAAGTTTTCAGGAGGTGTTGGAGGGAGGGAGGGAGCAGAATGAATGGGTGTCTTCAGACGGACCCAAGGCTGCCCCCTGGACCTGCACCGGGAGTGGCCAGCCCTGCATCCAGACTCACACCCGGGCCGGGTTTACATGGAATTGGCAGCTCCTGGTCCACCTGTGCGGTGCCGCTCCTCCAACATAGAGTTGGGGATGGTTTTCCCAACACTCTAGGCTACTGCCAGCAACTCTATGGCATTGCGCAGGGCAACCACAGGCTGAAAGTGGAGTGGCAGCAGCCATCCACTGAGCAGGCGGATTGCAGCTCTGCCTCTGGCAGGTGCCCCAAGTTTGGGCAGCCCACTCTGCTGGCAGTGCTCTGCGGTGTTCTGGAGCACTGTAAGTGGAGCTGGAGCGGAGCAGGTGGCGCCTGTTCCACCCGTACATCTGGTGGCCCGACTTCAGATGAATGGGCCACCCGGGGGGTTAGACGCAGCAGAGGCGGGGGCTGCCGTCCATCTGTTGACACCCAATATGTTCATGGTGGGAGTTCCAGCATGGGAGAAGAAGTGAAGACAAGAGCCAAAGACTTAGGGCTGCTTGAGGATGGTGGCAGAGGAGGAACAAATTGGCAGGTGGGAATGTAGCAGAAAAGGAATGTATCTTTGCCCTTGTTATTTGTACAGTTCTTATGTGGATAGTTGAGATCTCTTTAACATGGGATGAAAATAGCTTTTAATAATGCTAATCAACTCTCTTCCTTAGGAATGCCCTAGCCACAGATAAGCCATTGCACAAGAACGCAACTGCTCAGTAGGTTTTTGTCATCCTTTAATTAGTCTTGATAATGAGACCTCATTTTAGAGGAAAACTCAATTTAATGGCCTTGATTTTGAATGACCTTGGTGTACGGGGAAGACACATGTCTATATGTGTGTGTGGGAAATGCAAATAACGGAGGTTGTTTTGGCCTGCAGCCAAAGAGCCTGGATAAGGAGCTGAACGCTACTTTAAATTTGCTTGCTTTGCAGATCTGATTGAAGGATGCTGGAGACTAGCAATAAATTTCTTTCTGCCGTTGGGAGGCTGAACCTGCTGATTAATACACCTCTCACTTCCCCCCCCCCCTCCAAAGGTGTGAATTCCCCACCCTTTGAATGTGGAGCTAGACGCTTCCTGGGTATTTGTTTTGTTAGGTAAATGGCATGCTACCTGTCCCCTGCCAAAATATGGATAGGACTCACAGAAGGTTTGATAATTAAATTCAGACATGCAATTTAGTTTAACTACGAGGAGTTTCGAAACCGCTGCACAGAATTTCCAGCACACTGGATCTGCAAAGTAAAGTTTCATTGTATAATCTTTTGGCACCTAATCTTTAAAAGAGATTTGATTTCAAACTTGAGGGAGAGGCTTTTAGTAGGGAATATTAGTATCAGAGTAAAATAAATAACATTTCCCCCAACATCTTAAGTGGGAGGCAATTGTTGAATTGTTTTCTGTCATTTTATCGAAGTGTGCTGCAGAGAGTCAAGGTTTATTTCAGTTATTCCTTAATGCACTGTGTTTTCCAGGGCTGTTTTGAAACCGGACAAGTTGACTTTTGAAAACCAAAATAATGCTGTCCAAGCAGGTTCAGGGCTGAAAAGCTGGGATGAGGGAAAAGAGAAGACTGTAGAGAGGTTTGAGTGGGCGAGTGATATGCTGATGTTTGCAAAATGTTTTGTTTCGTTTTGACTTTCAATACTTGTAAAAATGTTGAAAGCTGTCAATTTTTTCAATTTTTTTTTAAAAATTGTGATATATTTCAAATTTTTCAGCTTTTATTATTATTTATTTATTATTATTATTTTTTGTTATTTTTGATATTTATATCCCGCCCCTCCTGCAAGCAGCTCGGGGCGGCTTCCAACATTGCAAAAACATTTATAAAAATATAAAACAATTTTAAAAACATCAACAATTTAAATACTTTAAAACAGGGCCCCAGGAACACAACTTAAAACATTAAAACAATATACAGGGTGGGCAATGAATAAAACCCTATCCCCCCCTCCCCCCCCAAAGGCCTGGGTGAACAGCCAGGTCTTACAGCACCACCGGAATGACAATAGGCTTGGGGCCAGGCGAGCTTCCTCCGGAAGGGAGTTCCAAAGGCGCGGCGCGGCCACCGAGAATGCCCTCTCCTTTGTGGCCCCCCGCTTTACGCCAAGAAGGCACCCCCGGCCGACCGCAGGAGTCGCTCTGGAGCGCGGAGGGCGAGGCGATCCCTGAGGTATAAGGGGCCCAGACCGTGAAGGACTTTATAAATCAACACCAAAACCTTGAACCTGGCTCGGCACGCTATCAGCAACCAGTGCAGATTCCGGAGCACAGGTGTAATGTGCTCCCGACGACCCGTCCCCGTAAGGAGACAGGCCGCCACATTCTGCACCAGCTACAGTCGCCGAGCTGTCGTCATGGGTAGCCCCACATACAGCATGTTACAATATTCCAGTCTTGAGGTGATGAAAGCATGGATGATAGTGGCCAGTGTCGTGACAGAACATAGGGTCTACATGGAAGCTACAAGCCTAGTAAATATGTAAAGGAAAAGGTTCAACATGTATGTAATGTTACAGTTGAGACCTGTAATACTCAAGTTATGTACTGTAACACTGACGAAACTCCAGGAAATGGAAAGAGATAAAGAGTGTGGATTCACCCCACAGCCAGACCCAAATGGACCTTCCTTTTTGCCTTTTGCCTACATGCTTCAAACCATGCACGCTTAAAGGCGGGAAGGAGAAACAAAGGACTCAGAATTGTTATTTAAGCCAGGGCCATTAAGTCATCTTCGCGACCTCTTGGGACTATCGGGAACTCACTCAACATCATGCAGCCAGGAGGGCTGAGCCAAACCATGAACTGAGAGAGGGGACTTGGATTTAAACTCTCTAAGAACCAGCACCCAGTCAACTTACATCTTTGGCTGAGAACGGACCAGAACTTATGGACCTTTGTGGGGTAAGAGTCTTACATAGGAACTCAACCAGTCTAGATTAGGAATGTGTTATATTTACCTTTGATTTCTAGTTACCACTCTATCAACTATCTTGTTTATGTAACCAATAAACTTTCTTCTTATCTTTATGAAGAAGTGTCTGTGTCTAACACTGGAAACACAACGAGCTACAAGAGTTTTCAAGCTCTTGGGACCCCAGAGAGAAAGAGTCTGTAAACGGGAAGGATTGGGCCCTTGGGTGACAAAGGGGTGGAATCAGCCAGAGAGAAAAACTGATTCAAGTGGGCTGTGAGCGAGGGAAACTGAGTCACTCAAACCCGGTAAAGTGGGGGTGCGTACCTCCAACCCGTGACAGCCAGGTCGGAGTCTGAGACATACGGCTGAAGCCACCGCACCAGATGTAGCTGGTGAAATGCGCTCCTCACCACAGTCCCCACCAGGCGGAGCTGGGAATTCAGACGCACTCCCAGACTGCAAACCTGGGAAACCAGTGGGGGACGAACCCCATCAATGATGGGGGACACGCCAACTCCACCGCCTTCCCCGCCAGCATCACCTCCGTCTTGTCAGGATTTAGCTTCAGTCGACTCGCCCTCATCCAGTCCCCCACAGCCGCCAAACACTGAGTAAGCACCGAGACTGCCGGGCTTGGGTCGGATGGAGCTACTTTCATGTCTAAAGTTAGACACATGCTGGAGTACCTTGCTGAACTGGGGTCTCATTCACGGATGTTTTTGCAGTCCTTAGAGAGCTGCAGATGTTTGTATGTGCAGTTATTCACTGTGCACACACATTCAGTCTATTCACTGTACACGCATATTCAGTCTAAGGAACAGTGAGTACGACAGTGTTAAATTTTGCCTCTTCATATTGCTCTAATGTCCTGCATCCTGAAACAGAAGGTGCTTTTCTGCCCCAATGAAGCATGGCTGACATAGCCTTCAACTACTGGCATATTGCTGTGCTGCATAATATATAACACTTAAAGCAGGCAGGTGTAGTCAGAGAAGCAGCATAGTGGATGAAGCTTAGAAGAGTCACTTTAAACTGTGCCCAGGTTTAATCTGGATCTTCAGCAAGGTAGCTAAAGGAAACTCATATTCCCCTGTTCCCCTGAAACTCCTACCCCTGGTAGGAGAGAGTTTAATCAATGTTCAGTTTGCTGTTATGCATTTTGTACAACATGGATGGGGACGGACCTTTTCCCTCCTGGGGGCCACATTTAAAATTAGTACAAGCTCCAAGGACTGCATAGAATTGGGGGTGGCGAATCTTAAGGCGTGTGCTCAGGAAGAGGAGGATCCAGATCATGGATCTATGCCATGGTGTAGCAGGTCTGAGTGCTTGAGGGCTAGTGGCCCTTTAAGGGGGGTTAGCACCAGTGTGGAAGCAGCGCCAGCAGAACTGCAGATGCAACACTGGAAGAAGGACTGTGCCTAATTAAGACACCTGTGTTTGGGCGTAGCTGTCGCCAGTTCAGGGAGAGCCAAGCTGCAAGCAGCTATGGAGCGACACCAGATAAGGAGGAACTGGTTGAGAGCTCCTGGGGAGAAGAACAGCCAGAGCATCCTGGACTCGAGAGAGAATAACCGAGAGGGAGAGCTCTACCCAAAACCAAGGCTCGGAGGTAGTATACCTGAGCAGGGGAGGTGTGAGAGACTTGGTCACCTGTGATGCTGGTGTGAGAAAGTCCCCTGGGTACGCTGGGGGGTGACTATGGAGAGGGCATTCTCGGTGGGCACGCCAAGGCTGTGGAACTCCCTCCTGGCAGAGGCCCAGGTGGCCCAGAACCTCTTCTCCTTTCATAGACAATGCAAGGCCTGGCTATTCCGCCAGACTTTTGGCAAGGGAGAGGGGTGAAGGGTTGGGGTGGATGTATTTTTTTTTTTTACAGTCTCCATGTGGCAGAAATGTTTTATGATTCTTGGGTTCACCTTGGGTCACTTACAGGTATGAGTAGGGACTGTAGTGCATACTGGAGAACTAGCCTTCAGCACCAGAAGCACGGGTCCTGGCTAGGCAGACAGCACTGGTTTGCCAGAGGGCTGGTTCCTGGCATTAGTAATTATAGAGACTTGATGGTGAAGATACTGAATTGATAGTGTACAATAAATGTGGCCCCAAGTGAAATGTGGGGCTGTGATTTGCAGTTTTCCCACAGAAATCTCTTCCTGATGTGGAATCTCCTCCCCTGCACAGAATTTTCCTTCCGGTGCACCAGCCAATGGGTGGTTTGCATGCACTGCTGATTGGCTTGGAAATTCTGTGCTGGGGAGGAGCAGGAGAGATTTGCTTTGGAAAGAGATTCCCTTGCAAGCATGTGGCGTCGCTAGTGAGCCCGGTATTATTATTATTATTATTATTATTAATAAAAAACATTTATATAGTGCCAGCAGTGTACCTGGCACTTTACAAAGTAATAAAATAGACACGGTCCCTGCCCCTAGGGCTTACAATCTGAGAGACAGGAGCTGGGGGAGAGACATAGGAAGGGGAACAGAGGGAGAGACAAGGGGTCTAACATTCATATCTGTTGGGGATCCATTGGGGAGAGTGTGAGGCGGTATACGGAGGTGCCCATCCTGGGACTTACCCATCTGGTGGAAAGTGGTGGAGCAGTCACAACAGTGTAGCTCGGGTTTGGCTGGGCCAGAGAGGCTGAGTGGCATGGGCTGATTGTGTCATCTGGTCGTGCCCCCACCCCCCAGACTCATGCTGCCATTGGTGGGTAAGTTTATTTATTATATATTTATTATTATTAAAGCTTCTACCCCACCCCTCTTGCTCAAAGTCGATTCAGGGTGGCTTACAACCGGATTAAAACATCAGTATAATAATACAATAAAAATACAAATCTAGCAGCATAAAACACAATAGTTGTACCCCTTAACCCATCCCACTCTCCCCCTCCTCCCCAACAAATGCCTGGAGGAAGAGGCAGAAGGTGAGGAGATTCAGGCTGAGGCAAACCTCTGCCGGGAGGGCATTCCAAAGTGACAGTGTGGCCACCAAGAATGCCCTCTTCTGTCGGACCTGCCAAAAACGCGGGACGTCCATGAGGGCGCTCCCAGATGACCGCAGGGGCTGCCCAGGGGGTGAGGCGCTTCCTCAGGTAAGCAGAACCTAGGCCATTTAGGGCCTTAAAGGTCAAAATCAGCACGTTGAATGGGTCCCGGAAGACAATAGGCAGCCAGTGCAGTGCTCGGAGCACTGGTGTAATGTGCTCTCTGCGGCCCGTTCCCGTAAGGAGATGGGTCGCAGCATTCTTCACTAGCTGCAGCTTGGGAACTGTCACCAAGGGCAGCCTCACGTAGGGTAAGTTGCTGTAGTTTAGTCTTGAGGTGACAAATGCATGGATGAGGGTGGCAAGGTCTGAGTCTGTAACATATGGGTGGAGCCTCCTCACCAGATATAATTGGCAAAAGGCGCCCCTGGCCACAGCCAACACCTGGAGATCCAGGCATAACTGCAAATCCAGGAGCACCCCCAGGCTCCGCACAGAAGGAACCAATGGAGGGCAAACTCTCCTGATTACATTACTCCTGTGGATGGTGTCGTCCCCCCCCGATCCCTGGTCTCACCCACCAAACATCACCTCTGTCTTATTAGGATTGAGTTTCAATTGACTCAACCTCATCCAGTCCCCCACAGTGGCCAGACACCGGGACAGCAAGGAGACAACATGGCCTGGGTCAGATGAAAAGGATAAATACAGTTGGGTGTTGCCTGCGTATTGATGAAAGTGGACTCCCCAACTGTGCACGACCTCCCCTACCAACTTCATATACACGTTAAACAAGAGAAGGGAGAGAATAGAACCCTGCAGGACCCCACATGAGAGGGCCCCAGAAGACGATGTAAAGTCCCTTAGGACCACCTGCTGTGATCTGCCCGCAAGGTAAAAATGGAACCATTCTAAAACAGTTCTGTCCACCCCGGCCAGGTCCCGCAGGCAGGTCACCAACATCTCATGGTTAACCGCGTCCAAAGCCACTGATAGATCCAGTAGAACTAGTAGGGTCATATGACCCTTGTATATATTTTATATATTTGATGTATATTTTAATTTTTGTAAGCTGCCTCGAACTGCTTAGGCAGGAGAAGCAGACTATAAATAAATGAATACTTGGATGCCTGATTGAGTGGATACTGAGACAACTTCCCTAAAGACTAATTGGACCTAATCCTGCGGGGACTTACCTTGGGCACTGTCACTCTGTAACCCTTGGGTTTCCCCTGTCCTGGAGAGGCTGCCCTCATCTCTGATCCGTTATCTTAAGCTCAGTCTTTCAGTGCTTGGGGGTATGAGCTGGATTCAGGGGGCAGATCCAGGAACTGGAACGGGGCTAACCATTGGCTGCATTTGGCCCTTAGGCCTGAGGTTCCAATCCCCACCCGTGTTCAACTTCCGTGTGGACAGAATACACAGCATAGCATGCAGCTCTCTAGTTGGAAAAGACACACACGTCCTACCTTAGTCAAAAGAGTAGGAATTAGACTGATTCCTGGATACTTATAATTTACAGGTGGATTTAAAACAGAGGCTTCTTAACTGTAGGCCAGGACTCCAATTGAGGTCATACCATCTGCGAATGGGGTCATGATCCTGACCGATACTGATTATTATTTTACTTTAATATTTTATCCCGCCCTTCCTGCTAAAGGCAGCTCAGGGCAGCTTACAATATTAAAAATACAAAGTATAAAACATAGTAATTATAAAACGACATAATTAAATACTCCAAAAACCTACACCACCTCCCAACCCTTTCTTCACCCCAGTTCCCAACCCCCTAATTTACCCCTATCTCCCACAACTTCCTCTTCCCCCCCTACCAAAGTGAATACACTGTGCATGTCTTTGTTCTCTGGTAATAGGAAGTCTCAAATGGGATTGCATAGGGGAAAAAAAAGTTTTGGACCTGCTGGTTTAGAACAAAACAATTGGCAACAAATGAAATTAATTTAATATTCAATCTCATGGACTGCCTCCTCCATTATGGTCCATCGTGATCCAGAAGGTCAGCCGGGGACACCCTCTTGGAAGTTCCATCAGTGCACCAGGTCCGTACGACAAGGGTGCATGCAAGGCATTCTTGGTGGCTGCTCCATAGCTCTGGAACTCTCTTCCCTTGGAGGCGCACCCAAGCCTGAGTATTTTCAGATGGATGTAAGACCTATTTGGCCAGGCCTTTAGGAGGCAGGGATAGGGTGTGGGGAGATCTTTTAATGGGAATTTTATATTTTTATTAGGGCTGAAACGAAGTCGTTGGGAAACTTTGGAAGTTCGGTGAAGATTGCAGTATTTGGTTCTGAAAGTCTGAATTCTGAAGTTCCGAGGACCAAGGCCATTATTCAGAAAACTTCGGAAACTGCTGCACGCGTGGGGGGCTAGTGGACAGTCGAGCTTCTTCTGGAAATGAAACTTAGTGCCATATTTGGTAGGAGGGGGTTATGGGAGGGGACATTTGAGTGATGGTAAGCCAGATGGCAAGTTTTGATTGGCTGGCAGGGCAAAATAAAGGTGACTGCAGCCATTTTGTCCATTCTCTTTGGTGAATTTGGCTGCGTGCTTCTGGATCTGTAAGTAATCGGCTGGGGGGGAGGGGTGTCTGGCATGGTCTGGTCTGGCCTGTCCATAGGGCCAATGCTGGGGGATGGGGGTTACGTTTACCTTTACCATGCCATGCAATTTTAAAAAATAATAATAATTGGGTGCCACATGGCTTCTAGTTCTATCTGCTGCTTGGTTGGCACTTGGCACCATGAGGCCAAAGGGATCTCTCTGCCTGGCTTCACTGCCACTTGTCTGGTCTGTTCAAGTTACCAGTGCCACAGAACCAATGCCATGCCAAGAGGCTGTGGGTGTGGGGTGTGAATGTCTGGTTTCCTTACTGGTTTGCTGCTGGGAATCTGGTTTGTCTGTTCAAGTCTGGTCTTTTCAAGTTACCAGTGTCGGGTCTGTTTAAATTACCACTGTGGCACAGTACCAATGCTATGCCAAGAGGATGCCTCTGTGTGCATGTGTGTGTGTGTGTGTGTCTGGTTTCCTTCTTGTGGGTGTTATCAGGCTGGCTGACTTTTGGTGGGATTTCTCCATGCAGTTGCACTGTTTTCTTGTATTTTTCTTGAGCGAATGTCCCACTCTTGCTAGCCTGTTTTTTCTGGGCACTGCTTGGTTGGCATAATGATTTTACAGTGAGTGCACTCACTACTGAGGTGGGCTATGCTGTGGGTACGCACACTATTGTGTTTTTTTTTAATCATTATTTCTTCTGCACGCAGTTGCACTTTTGTGGGGTTTTCTTCTGGAGCAATTGTCCCACTCTTGCTAGCCTGCTTTCTGGGTAGTGCCTTGGCTGTGGGTTCAAGAACTTTTGTCAAGGTATGACCAGCCGGGGCACTGGGGGAATACTTTCTAGTTTCTTTCTGGTTAATAATATGGTGTGTGTGTGGGGGGGGGATGGGGCTTGCCTTGTATAGGTGGACTGGGCACACACAATGGAAGCTTTTGCAGGGGGAGATGTCTAGTTTCTTATGTGTGGTTGTTATGGCTGCTGGTCTGGCTGGTGGCACTCCCCCAAAAGCTTGTTGAAACCTGATTGATCGGTTTGATTTGCTTGCTAATGTAGTCTTTGGACTTTCTTTGGTGGGGCACCCCAGTCCAACCCTCTCACACCCACCCTGAGCTTCAAGTCTTGCATGTGTATCATTCATGGGGCATGCTTGGGGGTGGGGGAACTTACTGATCACATACCCTTTTGGTTTTTTAATTATGTGGTGGTGTTTTTTGTGCTGGCTTCTGTTCTGTCTCTCTCTGTATTTCATTCTGCTGGCAGGTGTAGCCAGGGGAGGAAGGGCTGTATGTGTTGTTGTGCACGCTGATTGGCTAGGCAGTTAAGAGAGAAGGGGAAGGAGGATGGGGTGGATGAGTTGTTGTGCACACCCTGATTGGCTAGGCAATTAAACGGCTGCAGCTGCTGCACATGGCAACACCTGCTGAAGTGCCAAGCTGGCATCGAAAAGTTCTGAAGTTTTCCAACATCTCGGACTTTGGTTTCCAAAGTCTGAAACTTCGGAAAGAGTGCCAAAGTGCTTCCGGGTACCTGGACTGACTATTCGGAACTTCAGAATTCGGTCCAAGTACCTGGAAGTACTATTCGGTTTAGCTCTATTTTTTATATAGTTTACAGAGTTTTTATGTTTGTATATTCTCTCTCTCTTCACCACCATCATCATAATCTGCCCTGAGTCTATAAGTCACAAAGGACACCTACCTGTTTACACACTGGATCAGATTGTAGACACTATTTGGGTGTTTATAACAATGCCTTGGGACTTGCTTGGTAGAGCAAAAACACCAATGAAATATTTGTTGTCAATGTCGTTTTACCCAGGCTGTATATTTGCCTGTGCTGCTGTGAGTTTTGCTCATATTCTAAACATTGTTGTGGTTAAAATTAATCCTTTCTGCCCATGAATTATGGCATTTAAGGATTCAGATTTCGGGTTCCAATGTATCCACGGCCTCTGGATTTATGAACTCATAAAATAGTAACTGAGTTTCCTTATGATTTGTATCGGACCCTGTTTTTTCAGATGTAATGCATAAACGGCGGAGTGTGCTGTTCCCCGGTGACATCGCTTCTCGGGAAACCTATAAAATTGCTCTTGTGTTTAACTCACTTTGTATTCTCGCCACGTAAAATTTGAATTTTATGAAGATGAATAGGAAACCATATAGATTGCATAAGGCCCTTACTTTTCCTAGTTGTTGCTGGTAGGACTGCAGTGCAGGCCATCTCTGGGAACGGTGGTATGGATGGAAATATGTTGTCTAAATAATCAGCCTTTTTTCTTCTGCTCTTTGCATTTGGGGCTATTGCGATGCTTCTTTTAAACTTTTCTACCTGCCTTTTATCCATAGCATAATAGGCGGCATCCTGCATGTTAAAATTGAATGGTTTAAACCGTGATAATGCTAGTGTTGTGTTTATAAAAGCTGTCCCTTGGGGGCAGAGCGTGGCTGCAAATGAGCAGAGACCAATTTCTCCCTTGCAATCTGTGATTGCTAATTTGCTGATCTCTTCTGATGCTTTCGGCACAGCGTTAGTGCGGAATTCTTCTTCTTGACCATATACATTAAATGTCAAAAGGGACTATAAAAATGAAAAGGGGAGAGGGGTTGCATTGAAAAGAATAAATGAGGTTGCTGTCTCAGTTTACCCAAACAGGATCGAAGGTTGCCAATTAAAAAGCCAAAGTATATAGGTACAACTCAATTTTATTGGATAGACACATAACATCTAGACATGGCAGTGTGTGTGTGTTACTAGCTGTGATCCCCAGTAACCCAACCTAGAATATCTTATGTGTCAGAGGCCACAGTCCGAGATGCAAGCTGGTTCAGAAGAGAAGAGGAGAGGGGACCCAGCAGATAGCTGGCCCGGGGTCTCTGGATCTTTGAGAATGACAGTTAGGGTCAAAAGCCCACATGGCTCACTGCAATGCTAGTGGCCGCTAGCGCTAATGATAAGTGACAAGGAGCTGGGCTCCCTCTTTTATAGTTTTTTATTTATTAGGAATTCATTTGTCGACGCACCCCAATGAGACACAGAGACAGTATTTGGTTTCAAATCTGGCCGCATTCATTTATTCATTTCAATGGACTGATGTTCGGTGGGCAAATTGCTTCAAGCAATTCCGGTCCAGTATGCCAACTCTAATATCCTTATTAACATTAATTAACATTAATTAACACGGTCCTGCCCGGATGTGCCCTCCGTTGGCAGTCCGATAACCAAGGAAACATTTCCCCTTCCTTCGACGGGGTGAGGCCGAAGGGGGGGGTGCCTAGCCCACTGAGGGCCGAGTAAGGAGTTAAGTGCCCGCAAGGCCCGAAGACAGTGCATGTCTTTACAGAGCCTGCTAAGACCTCCCTCCCAGGGAAGTGACCCCAGTGCATGCTGTGCCCCGCATTACACTGTATGTCCCTTCCCCATCTCTTAGGGAGATGACTCATAATTATCTTCCTATCTTACCTATTAATCCTATGATGGCATACTGGACCCCTGCTGAATGCGACAATTGTCGTTCTCAACTCTTCCTTTAACCTGTATAATAAACAATCCAATTAGCCAATTCATATTCTGATCTTTCTTAACCATCGCTTAAATGGGATATCAATTCTAGATTTAAATTAAATGGCCAAAATACCTAATGCAAATTAACCTATGAAACCTACTCATAGCACTGCTAAGGAGGCGAAATACACGGTCCCTAAAAACTGGGTTACCCGTCAAAATTCCTCCTCGGTCCCACTAATGGCAACCAGAGTACATCCACAGTGCTTGAGGGGAGGAGGGTGGGGCTGACTCACTGCCCCCAGGCTCAGAACTGCCGCTTCCAGCAGCTTGCAGAAGAACCGCCCCTTCTACAGGGGCGGGCTCCCAGCCCAACGAGGCGTGCGTGTGCAGCCTCGCTTTCAGGGCGGTTGCTAGGCAACCCCTTTTACCGGCAGGGAAGGCTTTCTATCAAGCCTCCCTGCCGCGGCCGCTCTCCCGCTTCTTTGCGTCTCCTCCCATGCGGGGGGGGGACGCAACAAATACCCCATCGCCGCCATTTGCGGCGAAGGGGACGTTGCAGGGTCCCCTCTGCCAGGTGCAGAGAATAAGCTGACTATTCATTATGCTATCACTTGGAGCACAGCCACCAAGCCAGTTTGGGGGGAGTTTTAGGGAGTTACTGTTTATTCGTAGGGGAGGGCACCTCTCTTTCTTACAAACTCTCTGTTTTCTCTCAGGCCTCTTTCTGTGTTCTCAGAGATAGTGGCTGTCTGGGGTTTGTTATTGTGGCCTTGGAAATACATTTTCTGCTTAGAAAGTGACTTTGACAATTTTATTCTCATGGGCCTAGTTGGATAGTGTCAGCCTGTGGCTGAATTAACTATACTGAGTTATCCAAACCTCATCCTGCTTGTGTCTCTGATCATGGCCAATATTGCCTAATTAATACATAACAGCATTCCCCACTCCAAACTTTGCAACTTGGAACTCAGAGTGGATGTGGGCATCTATGCGCGAAATCTGCCAACATTGCTGCCTGCTGCAGTTAAGGAAATCAGCTCTATTAAACGGAGAGTGTGGCAAGATGTAGGAAAATCTTCTAACCTCATTAGACAGCAGGGTTAAGGGAATCCTGATGAAAGTGATCCTAATGGAAAGCTTAGTTGATAAGTCAGAGAGATTGGGATGGAAGGATCGAGGGAAGCTGGAGGAACATGCCATGGAGCTGGTTGGTGTTGTAGAAAAGTGGTTGGGAGATGTAATCAACTGCCCTGAAGGAGAGAATTTGGAATTACAGGAAATGAATGATGGCGGGTTAGAAGATGGAAGGCTCTAAAATCTGGGGAAGACCTTCCTACCTATCATACTAGGTATAGAGGTGATGGAGGACGCTCATTGCAACGGAAGCACCTGAACTCCTTGCAAAAGTGAAACCCTGAGTTGTGAGCTGCCGTTAGTGGTGGCAGGTATGGCCCTTTGGACCATCCGTCCCAAACTGTCTGTGGCTAATTGACCTAGCTGCTAAGCAACAGGGAGAAAGTGGTACAAAGGTCTATGCAGAGAGAGATCACCAGGGTTTAGAGCAAGGGCAGCCAAATATAGATCATGGTCAACTGGTTAAGGGAAATGAGTAGTAGAGCATGATCCTCGGATGGGGGTCAGGGCCACACCAGAAAGGGGCAGGGTGATGGGGCTCCACCCCCCATATCTGACGTGGCCAATCCCCTACATCCCGATCAAGTAATTTCTGCAGGCCCTTTAGCCAGGAGATGGAGTGCTGGTGCGAGAGGTCCTACCTGGGACAGTAGACTGCCCTAGGCTGATGCCTCCTAGACACAGTAGATCCTCTGTATGATGAGTCTGACTTTCCTGACTTACAGGGTAGCAAGGCTCAGGAGGCAGGTTGCCCTGATGCTGGCTGGGCTGGGGGGAGTCCAAAGAAAATGGGTGTTTTCACATGGATGCTGGGGTGCTCCTCTCTGGAGCAAGTCTGGGGGTGCATCCCCCATGTCCGCCTGCTTGCAGCCCCACTTGGGTCAGATTTAAATGGACAGCCTGCCCGGGGGTGAGGTGGATTAGAGGTGTGGGTGTTGTCTGTGTGGAAACTCGGCTGGCTCCCACTCTCCTGCTGTTTCAGCGTATATGTAAGACCTGGCTGTTCCGTCAGGCTTTTGGCGAGGGGTAGGGGTGGGGGGGGGGTGGGGATGGGGACTTTCCCCTCTTATTGGGGTATTTTTAAATTGTAATTGTAAATTGTTTTAAATTTTTATATTGTTTTAATGTTTTAATGAATGTTGTTCGCCGCCCCGGGCTGCCCTGTGGGCAGGAGGGGCGGGATATAAATTTTAAATAAATAAAATAAATAAATAAATAAAAAAATGCCCAGTGTAATCTAGTGGACAGAGCACAGCACTTTGGTGCTGCAAGTCCTGGGTTCAAGGCCTAGCTGAGACATGAACTCACCATGGAAGCCTTGACCAAGTCACTATCTTCATTTACTTATCTGTAAAATGGCAATAATACTGAGTTACCTGTCCCATAAGGAGATGGTGTGAAAACCAATGAGATACGTACTTTGCATGCAAAGAGTAATTATTACTATATTGAGGCAACATGGCCTTAGGGGTAGAGCATGTGACTGCAGCTCAGGACCCCAGGTTTTAGTCCTGGTTCTGGCTTGTTTCGTTATTTTGGGCTGCTCATATCATCCTCTTCTCAAAAAGGATATTGCAGAACTGGAAAATGTGCAGAGAAGGGCACCAAAAATGATTCAAGGCGTGGAATGGCTTCTATACAATGAGAAGCTCAATCAGTTAGAGCACGAGAGAAGACAATGGGGGGATATGACAGGAATGTACAAAAGCACAAGTGGTGAAGAGCAAGTACATGGGGACCTGTTATTTACTAGAGCTATGCATTCGAGTTCCACTAAAACACAAAAAAGCTGTTTTTTTGGCTTCCATGTTCAAAACACAAAAAATGCCCTGCAGCTTTCAGGTATGTATTTGTGTGCTTTGTGCTGCTCAATTTCCATTTCTAATTTGATTTTTTTAATGGTTGATTTAGCAGTTTGAGCATCATTCAAGTTTTATGGTATGTTGTGCACTGCATTCTTAGAAAAAGGCCAGGGACATGGCACGTAGCAGCCTTACCCAAAGCAGGGTAAGACTGCCCAAGGCATATTAGCATGCCACCACTTGTGTGCCCGGTCCTCATCTGTCCCGCCACACGGCAAAGTCCACTGTGGGGCATTGAGCAGCGGGCGTGAGCTGCGGTCATGTCACAGCCAGGGTCGGGATAGTGGGCGGGGTGGAGGGGCAGGTCTGGGCGCCCGCTCATGGGGATAGCATCACGGCCCACCACAGGGCATGGAGGGCAGGGTGATCCATAAGAAGAGTGGATTTTGTTTTGATTTAGGTTTATGTGGCTTTGGCTCCGATCATGCATGGAAAATCAAGCTCTGTATCCTCCGCATGATCGGAGCCAAAGTCACGCGACTTTGTCTTCTCACGTGACAAAAGCTGCGCAGCATTTGCCTCCCAGAGTTTTTCCTGGAGCCAAATGCACGTTTTGTCTCGTGAGAAAGTGGTCAAAGTTGTTCAGACGATAGCTTTTATTGGACCAACTTTTGTTTGTGCGAGTGTGCAAACTTTTGAGCCACACAGGACTTGTCATCTTATCGAACGCCTCATGAAGAGTCCTGCGTGGCTCGAAAGCTTGCATACACTTACCAACAAAAATTGGTCCAATAAAAGTTATCATCCGAACTACACTGTATCCATCTATTATCTTCTTTATTTGCAGCTCTAGCTCAAACTGATGGATGACTGAGGACAGATCGTTGAAATAAAAGGTCACAGGTCATGTTGTTTACCAACCCAGGCAACCTTGTATAGGAAACACTTTCCTTCACAAGTAAATTGCCTTTTCCACTCCTTTTCTCTCACTCTGCAATGTTTTGAAAACAAGTATTTACTTTCCTTGAGTATATTGACACAGCTATATTTAACTTAAGGCTTTTATGCCATTTAAAGCTCATGTACTTTTGGTGTCACATTTAAATTTTTTTTTTAGCAGAGATACTGGAGTATTTTAACATGTGGAGGTAGAGATGAGTATAAAGCTTACATGATTCATTAAGTTGTTTTTGTTCTGCATGGCTGGAGAGAACAGAATTTCTTTTTGAATAAAGCATAAAAGGTTTGTTCCTCTAGGAAAACTAGGGGTGAATGGATACAGAAGATACATTTTTGTATGTTAAATGTTGGTCTCTCCTAGCGTATCAAGTTTAACAATTGATGGGTCTTGCCTTTCTCATATAGAATCTGTCATATAGATTTTTTCATATATAAACTTTTGATGGAAAGATCTTCTATAGTGGGGCCCTCTGGCTCATCTTCCTGCTTCATGGAAGAAGCGATTTTATTTTTTCCTAAAACAAACTTCAGAAGCATCTATTCATAGCCTTGAGCATCTTCCTTGTAGAGCTGGTCTAATGCAGCTAGGTCATTTTAGCAGAAGATTTCGAAGTATCAAAAACCAGCGTGACATTTTAGAATTTCTTTTGCAATAATTTGATTTCCACTGAAATGCCAAATGTTGACATGATGGATTTTGAATGCTGACCTTCATTTTCTGCTAATCAAAATTTGGAATTTCAGTGAACATTTTGGGAAGCTTAGTAGAATTTGGTCGAGAAATGATGCTATCAAAATCAGATTTTTCATGGAAATTTCTAGTGTTGATTTTGTATTCCTTGATCATGAACACCTCCTCTGATGATTCCATCCGTTGCACAACAATTTAGATTAGAGCCCATTTTTGCTCCCAAATATGTAAACCACACTTTTGTAGGTCATTCTTTCCTCCTGGTGTTTGGTGACAACCGCTGATCAATATTTGTCCTCTTATCCGGAGTGTCCAGTGCGGGTCAAGTCAAAACGGTCCATGGTAAAGGGCGCCCACACATTCCCTGCCCGTATGAACTGGGTCAGCCCACCCACACCAGCAGACAGAACCCCAGCTCATAGGCACTGTGGGCAGGGGACATGGCCTTTGCAAGTCACGGGAACTGGCCGTGAGTGCTAAGGAGCCGGTTCCCTGGTGCTCACAGCTGAAACATGCCAATTTCAAAGGCCAGTCCAGGTGCACTCCCCCCTGCCCCCCCGCATGGTCCATGGCAGGGGATTGTGAGGCAGCTGCTGCAGTAGCCAAGCTGGGATCCCTCCATTAGAATCCCTCCCGCCACACTCCACATGTGACTACTCCACAGCTGTGCCACTTAGCAGTCACAGACCCCGCCCCCCATGCTTTCCAGTTTAAAAATAAACAAAGCTGCATATTGTGAAACTTGCATGTGAATTTTCATTCTCTCTCCCTGTTGATTGTCCTGTCAATCCCAGAGCATGAGATAGGTTTGCAAGATACAGATCACAGGCACCTGAATGCATTCGGCTCAAGCTCCTTGTCTTTACTATCAAGCCTCTTCAGAGTCTTGCTCCTCCCTATCTCTCTGCACTTGTTTCCTGCCACGGTCCCCCCTTCGGGGCTTGGTTCCTCCTCTGCTGCTGCCCTGACCTACCCACATGTTCCCTGCTCCTCAGAAAGTATTTGCCCCTCTCCCATGCCTCAAACTTCCTCCCTGAACACATTCACTCTGCCCCCTCTCCCCCAACCTTCAAATTCCTCTTGACAACTGTCCACTACCATCAGGCTTTCCCTAGATCCTCACCCCCCACGGACTGCTCTCCGGTGCTCCCTCTTCCATCCAGGATCCCCTTCTCCCCTGTAACATATACCGCATTCACACCTTATGGCGGGTGGCGGCGGCACTCCCGCGGGGGAAGGAGGCCGGTGCCGTCACAACTTCCAGTGCGAACGGGGTTCTACTGCGACTATACTCGCGAATGACCGGGCTCAGAAATCCAACCCTGTCACTCGCGAGTATTGTCATGGTAGAACTCAGGTGTGAATGCGCCCAAAGCTAAGCATGTGCCCCTGCCACTTCTCATATTGGTGAATGTATCCGTCTCGACTCTTTCTTCCCCTCCCCCTTGTCTCTTCCAGATTGTAAGTTCCTTCTGGTACAGACCTGTCTCTAATTAACAATTGTGCAGCACCAGGTACGTTGCTGGTGCTATATAAATAATAACAGCAGAGCATGAAATTTCAGATAGAACTCAGAGAGCCAAAAAAATTTTGTAAAAAATTAAGTTGCAGGGGCACATACTTAGCTTAGGCCACATTCACACTTTAAAGTGCTGGTCTTTCAATTTTCTGGGTTTACAAGTCCACAAGTAAGTTCCAGATGCATTCTTCGCACACACACTGCCCTGAGGCAGCCTAAAGTAGCTGCAGCTGTAGATGTGAGGGGCTGCCATGGAAACCAAGTGACCACAGCTGCCTGGAGCAAAGCAGTTTACCAGGAGAACGTTTTACACACACAGGTTTTGGGAGACACCCAGATGTTACAGGATCCAGATTTGTAAAACCACAGAGATCAAGGACTTCTTAAAGCTGTGAGAATATGCAGAAGTTCAAAGAGTCAGATGTTGAAGATCTGGGTGAGTGTTCAGAATGTAACAGCAAACACTAGAGGTGGGACCCCAGGGCAATTACCGGATACCGGATTTACCGGATTCTGGTTTCCAAAAACCGGATTCCCGGATTAAATCCAGTATACCGGTACCGGATTTATTCCATTGATTTCAATGGGGCACTGTCCCCATTGAAATCAATGGAATAAAAAAATTCCTCCCCCCTCCCCCTCCCAGGCTGCACGGGTGGAAGGGGGGACACCCCCCACCCACCTTGCCCAGCCTGGATTTAAAAAAAAAATTCCCCTAAGTGACTCTCCGGTCTCCGCCGGCAACCCAGAGCCAGCCCAGCACCAGCGGCCGTCCCAGCAGCAGCCGGTAAGTAT
>QEPC01011901.1:7526766-7544054 GCA_003113815.1 Sphenodon punctatus | reverse complement strand
GGGGGGAGGCAGATAATTAGTTTCGTTTCTTGCAAGCCTCTCCACCCCTGGTGCCTGGAAGTCTGCTCCTCAGTGACTGACACCTCCCTGTCATGTTTGACCTTCCAGTGAACCTTTTTTTGCCATCCAAACGTGATCCAAACTGACCGAACTGTTCGGCCATTTTGCCGTTAGGTGTTCGGTTTGTTCGGTATGTTTGTGTTCGGGTTCATGTTCGAGTTCGGTCGTCCGAAAAGGCCGAGTTCGGGCCCAACTCCGAACTGCCAAACCGCGTTCGCCCATCCCTACTCCCTAGGAAGTTCTGCAACTTGGTCCACAGCTAGGCTTTCTCTCTCAAGGCTTTTGGACCCCCTGCCTGCCCTCCTTCTGGAACCAGACCATTGACCTCTGATCACGTAAGAATATATGCTTTGTATGTATTTGAAGTAGTCAGAGTAGGTGAGGGATTATATGTTAAAAGTGCAAATGCTTCATTTACAATTGGTATGTTAAATTGAGTTGCTATTATTGAATAAAAGGCCTATTTGATTGAACAAAAGAGTCATTACTAGAAATAGAAAGAGGAGTAATTCCCCACCCTCTCAAACATAGTCGTATTTCCACTTGATCCCGGGAATTGAAAGGGACCTGCTTCACCAGGGTGCAGAAAAGCAGCTGAACCCCTTTCATTTCTTTTCACTACTGCTTGCAACTCTTTTTCAATTTGTGCGTATCCCTGTTCAGTCTCTGAGAGTGCTCGAGTGGCATATGTAATGGGTCTGTCCTGCATCGGGACTGCTTTTGGCCCCATCTCTGATGCATCATGCTGTAAGACCAGCTGTTGGCCTGGTTTGTAGTACTGGAGACAATGACGGCTGGTGGTTTTCAAGGCTGGTGGGGTGCAGGGCAGGGCCAGAAGTGGGAAGGGCCAATGGTAGGTGAGGCCTGGCCAATGGTAGGCGGGGCCTGGCCAACAGTAGGCAGGGCCAGCAGTGCACATACAAATACAGAGCAAGCAAAGCAAACCATCTTAAGCCAACAATATTATGTGAAGTCTTTAGCACATCCCAAAAGCATTAACATGGGGTTCCACTTGTCCCCAAAACATGCTACACAGTTTTGTTGCAATGTAAAAGGCATCTGCTGCAACCAGAGAGAGGGAACATTCATGCAAAGACTAGCTATTAGTGAACCAACATGTGTCATGGTGGCCTTCTTGCAGCAGAAAAGCCTTGAAACTGACACTGCAAAGGGATCATTTTAAGTGCAGCGAACATTCCAGCAAATATTAGAAACCCTTCCATCCATCCCTTTCCAACCCCCCTCCTCCCCCCAAACAAGCAGAAAGCAGACAATTGGGGTGACAGGATCTCACACAGGGTGAAAACCAGCAATGGCCAAGAAAATATTTTAAAGAATAGGAGGAGAGGCAGCACAGCCCTTCTGCACATGCAAATTCAGAGCAAGCAAAGCAAACCATCTCAAGTCACCAACAATATTATGTTAAGTCTTTAGCACATCACAAAAGCAGCAGCATGAAGTTCCACTTGTCCCTCAGAACATGCTACACAGTTCTGTTGCAAACTAAACTTGCAATGTAAAAGGCATCTGCTGCAACCGGAGAGGAAACATTCATGCAAAGACTAGCCATTAGCAGGGGCGTAGCTAGGGTGCAATGGGCCCCTGGCCAAGATGGGCCCCCCTCTCCAGCAGGCCTAGGGGCACTGCTATCAAACACAAAGGACACTCAAAATGCAGCCAACCTATTAAGTGCCTTGTTATGTGGCTTTGGATTGATGCATATGCATAGTTGCCTGATGGTTTCTTCACCACCAACATGCTGCTCACCCATGGGGTGTTTGCTTCCTCAACTTTGATGATGCCTCGTTTGCATAGGCTGGCTAGTGCTTTCTTGACTTGTTCGTTGAGTGCCATGGGTATTCCCCTGTGTGGAAGGAACACTAGTGGCACTGCAGGATGGATTTCAAGGCGCTCATTTCCTTTCAAGCATCCGTCTCTGTTGAAAACATCCTCAAATTCAGTTAGGACTCTGTCCCTCATTCCTCTCATTGGTGGCAGCTTGGCTTGATTGTCCTGTCTCGGGTCTCTGTCTCTTGTGACACGCATCTGCTGCTGTTTCACTGCATGCATGAAGTTCTGGTGCTGCACTCTGACCAGGTCCAGGTGCTGGATTGCTTGTGCTCCTAGTAGTGATGGTTGGTTTTGTCCTTCCACTACCACAAATTTTAAATGATATTTTCTCCCATTTCTGGGATTTCTAACATTAGGTTGCATTTACCAACTGGCTGTATGGTACTTATGTTGTACATAACCAGGGACCTTCTCGTCTGCCTGATCACAGTGTTAAGTCTAAGCTTTTCCTTGGGGAACACGTTGCAAGATGCCCCACTGTCTAGCTGGAACCAGACTCCTCGGTCCCCTATTTGCATGGTTGCAAAAATGGCTGCCTGTCTTTTGGCTCCTACAGCCCTCATGTGGTGGGAACTGAGGCGTTACACTGACAGTCATCATATGTAGCTCCTCATCATCCCTGTCTGATGTGGTGGCTTCCTCTTCCTCCTGCATAAGCTGTACTTTTTGCTCTCTTTTAGCTGCTTTGCACATGCTGCTGAAGTGATTAAGTTTGCTGCAAGCTTTGTCCAAATGCAGAACACTTCTCTTTAGCCATTTCATGGGACCTCCCACAATCTGAGCACTGCATAATGTGCTGTGACCCTCTCTGCCTTCTTTTAGTTTCGATATTGCGCTTTTTCTGCCGCACCCCTAGCACTGCAGCCATTCCCCGTATCTCCAATACTCTGTCTCTCTTTGGTGGCCTCTGCGGTGTGCGCCATGTCCAGACACTTGGGCAGGGTTAGCTTCCCTTTGCGGAGCAGCTGCTCCCTTAACTGTCTGTCCCTAGTTCCACACACAATTCTATCCTTAATCAGTGAATCTTCAAGATCCCCGAACTTGCAGGTGCTTGCTAGGGCACTTAGGTCTGTCACGTAGGCCTCTAGGCCTTCGCCATCCGGCTGATCCCTTGTGAAAAACGTATAGCGCTCCACTGTCTCATTGTGTTTTGGCATGCAGTGGGCCTCTAGAGCATTCATCACCACCGACGGGGGATGCCCGGCTTGGTTTCTCGCCTGAGCAAATCTTCCTCCCCCCTGTGCTCCGATGAGTTAGAAAAGCAGTTTTACCTTAGTTGATTCCTCTGCATTTGTTATGGCTAGCTCTGTGTAGAGATTGAACTCCTGCTCCATTCCAATGCTAGGTTCTTTTTGCTGAAGTCTAAGGCGGCCGGAGGCTTTATGGATTAATTCATGCCAGCTCTGCTCCTTGAGTTCTCTCTGCGGCTGTTCAGAGAACCGCTACCACCATGTAACAATGAACTCAGGTAGAGTTAACTCAAACAGGATCTTTATTAGGCCTGCTCAGCATGATAGCACTCGCAAGTGCTGCTTCCATCTGCCTACTTGAATATAACTGCTGGTCCCAGCCTGCTCTCTGTACGCGGCTCCATCCCTTCCTGTGGCTCCTCCCTGGACTGTACCAACTGAGTCCCACTATAAAACTGAGAAGATTGAGTGAGGCTCCAGACTGAAGGGTGAGAGAAGACTTTGTTGGGTTACTCTAGAGTTTACAGAGCTGCCAGAGGGGAACCAGGAGGATTCTTCAGAGTATTGCTTTTTCTGACTCTAGAGATGGGACTCTGAGCTGTGCTGTCTGCCAGTTGGAGGCTTGCAAGAAAGTTTCTTGAGGCCTGCCTTCCATTTCTCCCATCTGCCTGCTTCACAGTCCAGGACATGGGAAGATGATCTGACTCAAGTGTGGTTCTGTGAGTACTGGGCCTGAGCTATGTGCTGCGCACTCCACTAAAAGATTATTCTAAGCCGGCCACCGTAAGAAAGTTTAACCCCAAGACCCCCAGACAGTGGGGTTTGGGTTACGTAGCCCTGGGAGAGGATTGTTTGCTGTTTCATTTTTTCCCATTAAAACCAATGTTTGTGTTTTGTTTATTTGAATGTTACTTTTGTGGATCTTTGCAAGGTTTATTTTAGTTGCATGTAGTTCTAGGCACTGTGGGATTGGTCTATTTTATTTCCTGGGAGGGTGTAAAGCTCCTTAAAATAAGGGCACATCCCACAGGTGGAGACACTGCATTAAATCATCTGCTACTAAAGGAGCAAGATGCTACCTGTGTTAACTACACCACCTTGTGCCAGGTCGAACCCAGGACATCCAATAACATTCGACGCCACACCAAGTGCTCCTGCAAGTGGACACCCAGGTTAGCTAAGTGGGAGGGGAGGTTACTTCTTTTTTAAAAAAATAAATATTATATAGCGCTCCCCTGCCATGGCACTTGGAGTGCTTCACAAAGAACTAATTAACAACTTTTTTTAAAATCCTCACAACAGCCCTGTGAGGTAGGTTAGGCTGAGAGAATGTTGTGACTAGTCCAAGGCCACCCAGTGAGTTTCTGGCTAAAGTGAGGCTTGAACCAGGGCCTCCCCTTACCTCCTGGTCCAAGTACTACGCTTGGAGTAAAAAGATTATTATTAATTTTTTTTAAAGTTCAGGGGAGGGCAAAATTCTCGCTTTTCTTGGCAAGAATCAGGGTAATTCTCGTGAACCCTGATTCTCATAAAGAAACGTGAGAATCGGAGAAGCGAGTTTCAGTCCTACCATGTCCTCGCATACTCGGTGTGGATCCAGTGGTAGGGTGGCCACTGATGCATTCCCAGAATACAGGACATGGGGGGAGGAAGAGTGCAGCTGGCTCAGGGCTCCTTCCCCCAGCCAGGGCTGAGCAGCAAGGACTTGGGAATGGGATGCAGTGGTACCGGTAAATCCTGGCCATGGGTGCATATTTTAAAAAATCCACCTGTATGGGGTTGGACAGATCAGAAAAGTGGTCATGTCCTAGAAAATCCAGATGCTACGGTAATCCTAATACTTGTGCTGGGACTGCTGGCTCGCCTCTGAGTTCATATCCTGCCGAGGCCATGGTTCCTGCCCAGAAGTCAATGACGTCATGACTTCAGGGTGTGTGCGAAAGTGGCAGCGCCAGCAGCGTGTAGAAAACACAGGACAAAAATGCATAAATAAAGGACACCGGACAAACCCTTCCAAAACAGGACTCTCCTGTATAAAATAGGACACCCTCCCCGGGGTGGTGATGATGGGATGATGCAGCCTTAGTTTTTCTGGGGTGCAAGCCCTGCCCCACATTGTCTACAATGGGATTAGCTGAGACCGACGGGGGTGGCTTGCACCTCCTTATGCTTTGCTTTGCTGAATCTGAAGGAGAATAGGAACAGCAAGGGAGTGGAGTGGGGCTGGGCAACATGGAGTCATCTTTATTAAATGAGGCCACAGATTTGAAAAGGCTTTGTCCAAATTTAAAATAAATAAAAGGGTTTTCCCGAGAAAATGCTGGTCGAAACATCTGTCTATTGTCATTAGGGGATATCATCACCCTTTCGCTTCCTAAAGTCCTGCAACACTTTGGATTGCGTTCTCTTCTGGAAAAGACGAGCTCATTCACATTCTGCCATGTTATCTCCTGCTGCGAGCCACTCAGACATGTTAGTAGACTGCAGGCAGCCAGGTTGTCATTAGTCTCTAGGAACTGCAATACCAGCAGCTTTTTTCCAGGGGCATCTGGCCTTTTTATCCTGCCTGTCAGCTCCTGCCTGTGGGCCATTCATTCTATTGCAGTGATGCTATCTTTGGAAAATATCGCATCAGGTATGAGGTGAGGCTGGGAGCTACATTGAAGCTGTTGTGAGCTTTCTATTGCAGGGAAGCGGCATGACTAGCTGAACTTCCTTTTTGCTTTTGCAAGTGCAGTACATAAAAAAGTAAACACTTTGCCCTTTGGAAGCTTACAAGTGAGTTACAATGAAAGCCTACCTCAGATATCCTACTTGGCTTTGAGACAATGTTGCCTAGTAACAACTTCAAAATCAGTGCTATGTTTCAGTGCCAGTCACCTTCCTCAGAGCCACCAAAGTATTTTTGGGGTTACAGTATTTATGTTGACTGGTATTGGTAAGTTTGATGTGATTTCTTGGTGGCATGTCATGCATGGAACAGACACATTGCCAGTTCCATTTTGGCTTGGCCATCTCCTTAGAGTGTCCCAAATATCATGGCAAACAAAGAGCTAAGGGAGTATCAGTGATGCATCATGCATGGATCAGCCAAATGTGGGGATGAATTGGCTCCCTTCCATTAGACTGGTACAGTGGAAAGCCAATGTTTTATGCGATCCTTGTAGAGGAGCAACACTCCTAGCGTATCATTCCATTTGTGCATAGGATTGCAAAGCTGAACTCTCTGAATCAGCATGAATGTTTTCTGTTGGTTTTTGTGTACCATCTTGGATGCCGTCTTTGAATGACTAGACTATGCTTTCATGGGAGAGAGAGATTCTCTGGGTCAGAGGTGGGGAACCTCTGGCCTGGGGGCCAAATGTGACCCATGGCTATTTTTTATTTGGCCCCTTTTCCTGTGCCTGGTCCCTGGATCCAAGTTCTACCCCCAAGCAGTGAAAGACTGAGCTCAGGGGAAGGGAGCAGAGATGAGGGACCGGTATGCATACAGGGATGGGCAGATCCATGGTATGATCTCCTTTTCTTGAGTGCACTCATAAAGCTTTACCACCCGCAAGTTCTACGTGGCCCTCGGAGCTTGTACTAATTTTCAAAGTGGGCCAAAGAGGTAAAAGGTTCTCCACACATGATCTAGAGTATCCAGAAGCAATTATAAAGGAGTCGGCCAAATCACAGCTCTTCTGCCATCATTTTCTGAAGACATCTTTTAAACTTCTTCCTCCTCCCAAAGAAATTTATTAGTAGGATTACTTTTGGGGCTTGGCTCTCCATCCAAGTGAAAAAGTGACTATATTGACTCTAAAGGTGCAGTCTCAGAGCTTTGGCCAATATTTCCTCCTCCACTTTTCAGCACCACCATCACATAATGGTGGCTTGCTGAGTCCTTCTACATTTCACTCTGGGTAAAAACAGACATGATGGTGGCTCACTTTGGCTTGCTGTGGTCCGGGATCCACCAGCATATCTGTTTAGGTGCTGCCAGATTTTGGCCTGTTTCTGCTTTGGGGCGGGTCGGCAGCGAGCCTGGGTTGTGTCCTTGGAAAATCTCCAAGGTCACAGCCCTGGCTAAGGGCCGCCCATGTGGGCCAATGCAGGCCAACATGTCTGTCCGGCCCCACCATTCCCACCTCGTGCAGGGGCCTCTGAGACCGAGTGCCATGGCTGTCCATGTCAGCTGCAGTTTCCTGCTGTGGGTCAAGCCGGGGAGCTGCTGCGCTGCCTGCATGTCTGTTTTTTCCCTGTGTCATGAGCTACTTATTTAGAGATTCCTCATCTGTTCATATCCTCTTGACTGACAACCTGACAACCATCCAGCTGGCTTTGAGTCTTCCAACCCTTCCCTTAGCCTTCACTTCTCAAACTCAACATGGCTAAAACTGAACTCCTTATCTTCCCCCCTCATCCTTCCTCTCCTTCCTCACTGTCAATAACTATTGATGGAGTCACTATCCTGCCTGTCCCCCAAGCCCGTAGCCTAGGCTTCATCTTTGACTCACTCCTTTCTTTTAAACCCTACATTGACTCTGTTGCTAAATCCTGTCGCTTCTCCCTCCATAACATTGCTAAGATTCGCCCTTTTCTCTCTGTCTCGTCTGCCAAAACTCTTGTTCATGCTCTGGTCATCTCTCGCCTCGATTACTCTAACCTCCTTCTTTTTGTCCTTCCCCGGTCCCACCTTTCTCCCCTCATCTCCGTCCAAAACTCTCCTGCCAGGGTCATCTACCTCGCCAGTCGCTTCAACCATGTGCAGCCCCTCCTCTCTTTGCTTCACTGGCTTCCCCTTCCTGAACGAATCCTGCACAAGCTCCTAGTCTTCACCTATAAAGCTCTTCACAACTTCGCTCCCCCCTACCTCTCTGCACTTATCCCCCTCCATACTCCAGCCCGTGCACTTTGCTCCTCCTCTGTCCCTTCTCTCACCATTCCCCACCTTCCTGCTCCCCTAAGCGCCTTCGTCCCTTCTCACTTGCTGCCCCCCATGCCTGGAACTCCCTCCCTGTCCACATCCACCTTGCCCCCTCCCTTCATACCTTCAAATCTCTCCTTAAAACTCACCTCTTTCGCTCTGCTCTGTCTGACTCTTTATCCTGCTGAGCCACTATTTCCTATACCGACGATCTGTTTACCCTTATCCTTGCCACATGGACCTGCCTGCTGTCATTCTCATTGTAACCAAGCCAAGTACGTGCACTTGAGACCTCGCATCTTCATGAATGTTAGACCCCTTGTCTCTCCCTCTGTTCCCCTTCCAAAGTCTCTCCCCCAGCTCCTGTCTCTCAGATTGTAAGCCCTAGGGGCAGGGACCATGTCTATTTTATTACTTTGTAAGGTGCCAGGTACACTGCTGGCACTATATAAATGTTTGTTAATAATAATAATAATAACTTCTAATTTTAGCACCCTTCCGCCTACACAGACTTCAAGAGATCTTTACGCATGCCGAAAGCATCTGAGTCCAGACTTCTGAAGCTTTTCCAAAATTGGTGCCAACTGCAAACTACCCCCAATTTGCTCCTTCCTAACGTGAACCACCATTGTGACAGTTAGTAGCCATCCTAACACGTTCATCTCAGCTGCATTCAAGGTGTGTATTAGGGATGTGCGAACAGAATGCAGTTTGGCTGTTCAGACGTTCGATCATTCAATTTGAAACCTGAGTTCGGGTTCAGTTGTTTGGTTCGGCGGAGTTTGGTTCAGCCGAACTTGGCTGAACAGTCAAAAATAGCACTACCGATACCGAATTCGAAGATTTTTTTCGGTATCGGTATCATTTGGTCCTGAAACAACCCCTGGTCTCCACCCCTGGTGCCAGGAAATCGGCTCCTCAGCTACCTCCCTTTTCCAGTCACATTTTTCCTGCCCAAAGTCACGTTTTTTCCGCCCCCAAACTCATCCGAACTCACCCGAGCATGACCAAACTGTTCGACCGTTTTCGAGTTCAGGACGTTCGGTTCGGACATCTGAACAGACCGAGTTTGGTCCGAACTCCGAACACCCAAACCGCATTCGCACATCCCTAGTGTGTATTCCATCACTTCTTCAGTATCCAGAATTAAGAGCCCAACAAGAGAACAGGCTGGATTATCATCTTGCTAATCATGCTTTTTAGTTGGTTAGATATTCTCCTGTTACAGAACACTACCTGGCCTACTTGTTGCTTTGCTTCTTTCCCCCTTTTCTGTTGGATCTTTTTAGATTTTCAGTTTAATTAATTTATTTATTTATTTATTTATTTTCATTCTTTGTATTCCGCCTCTTCTGCCTAGGCAGCTCAAGGTGGCTTACAAAAATCAAAATATTTAAAAATATAATAAAATACATAAAAGGGAAGCATAAATATAAAAATAAAAACCCCCATCCTCCTCACCCAACCATCACCCACCTCCGTCACCAAAGCCCTGGCAGAACAGCCAGGTCTTGCACGGTCACCAAAATGAAGTAACATCTGGGGTCACCCGGGCCTCCACTGGAAGGGAGTTCCTCATTCTGGGTGGCCCTGTCCAAAGTGGCCAAGGGTATATTGTCCCACCCACCAACCAGTGTCCCCAGCGAGCGGGTGTTCTCCATGGTGGGGGACATTTGCTCCCCACACTGCCTGAGACTGGGGGCCAAGTTAGTGGAGCAGTTGTTGTTCATCAAGGTGAACCTTCCGCTGCTGGGATTCCTCGAGCTGCCCCTGGACAAGGATTGATGGTGCAGTGGCACACGCCATCCCATGCCAGGGGCCGTCTTGGGATGGGGCTCCTCCTCCTCAATCTGGGCTACTGTTGCTGTGCTGAGGTGCTGACCCTCCCTTCCAATGCCTGGCACCTGCCTTCCCTCGCTCTCTCATACTAGAAGGCCTCAGCTGCCTTATCTGACTGACCTCATGATGCAGGGTGGCATTGGGAAACTGTAAGTCTGCCATCCAGCCTCTAGCTAGACGATCTCGGCCCGCCTATCTCACTGGCTCTCTCTCTCTTATGCTGCACAGTCTTCACCAGCCCATCTGAGTGTCCTGCCAAGCTCAAAGCCTGCCTCAGCCTGCCTGCCTGCCTCTCATGCCATTCTGCCTGTCTGCCCGCCCAGGTTGTCTAGGTCAAAGCCTGCCTCAGCCCGCCTGCCTACCTCTCATGCCATGCTGCCTGTCTGCCCATCCAGGTTGCTTAGCTCAGAGTCTGCCTCAGCCTGCCTGCCTGTCTCTCATGCCACACTGCCTGTCTGCCCTCCCAGGTTGCCTAGCTCAGAGTCTGCCTCAGCCTGCCTGCCTGCCTCTCATGCTACACTGCCTGTCTGCCTGCCCAGGTTGCCTAGCTCAAAGCCTGCCTCAGCCTGCCTGCCTCCTTCTCATGCCAAGGTGCCTGTCTGCCTGCTCTGTCAATCCTGGGTGATGTGCCCCACTGGCCTGGTAATCCCACTGCTGCTGTCTGCTGTTCCATGCGTGTTCTGCTCTGGCAAATCCAAATGTGCCCACGCAATCCTGCTGCTGCTGCTGTGTGCTGCTGTATGGGAGCTCTTCCCTGGAAAATCCTACCATCTTGGCTCAGCTCCATGGGTGCAGCACATAGGCAAATCCTACCAATGCTGTCTCTGCTGTTCCACGGGTTCTGTGCCTGGGCAATCCAATGTCTGCTCCTGCTGCCAATGCTGCCTCTGGGCAATCCAATGTTTGCTGCTGCTGTCAATGCTGCCTCTGCTGTGCCACTGCATCCAGAAGCTGCCACTCTAGTCCCAGGACCCACCGTCAGGGTTCAGGGGTCCATCATTTCACTTGAAGAGAGCCATCATTCAACCGCGTCAAGAAGCAGCCACTCCAGCCCCGGGACCCACTGTCAGGGTTCTGGGGCCTACGTTACTGGCAGGGAGAGCTGTCCATCCAATATCTAGAAGCTGCCACTCTAGCCCCAGGGACCCACCCTCAGGGTTCTGGGTTCATCATTCCACTCACAGAGAGTCTTTTTCACCTGCATCAAGAAGCAGCCACTCCAGCCCCAGGACCCACCGTCAGGGTTCTGGGGACTATGTTACTAGCAGGGAGGGCTGTCCAATATCTAGAAGCTGCCACTCTAGCCCTGGGACCCATCCTAAGGGTTCTGGGGCTGTCATTCCACTCAAAGAGAGCCATCATTCAACTGTGTCAAGAAACAGCCACTCGAGCCCCAGGCCCCAGCATCAGGGTTCTGTCATTCCACTGTACCTGAAGCAGTCATGCCCATCCCAGGAACCATCAATGAGATTCTGGGACCATCATTCCAGTCACAGGGGACTGTCATTCCATTCCACTGTACCCAGAAGCCTGGTGCCCACACACCAGCCTGCGCCCCCAACAGCCTACTCCTCCACACCCACCCACAGATGCCCGCTGCAGCTGCTGAAAGAGCCCCTCTGACCACCAGCATCTGCAGCCTGCTGCCAAAGAACCTCTCTTTCTTTCTCTCTGGCACACCCACACAGACACAAGCCCTGCCCCTCCTGGGGGGCTGTCTGCAAGTTGAGACCCTGCTGCTGGCACATCTTGATGCTAATACGCTAATGCTACATCTGCTGCTGCTGTCAGGTAGGGATTGGACAAGCTGTATACCTCGTCTCATTGCTTTCCCAATGTTTGGAGGCCGTGGCGGATTGGATGAGGCAGAGCAGACTAAAACTAAATCCCGATAAGACGGAGGTGATGGTGTTGGGGAGGGCAGGGGAGATTCTGGCCCCCCCTTGTGTGTGTGTGTGGGTCTGTCCTCCTATTGCCCAGCAGATTCAGAGTCTGGGGGTGGTGTTGGACTCGGGACTCCGTCTGGATCGGCAGGTGGAGGCGGTGGCTAAGACCGCCTTCTGCCAGCTGTATCTGGTACGGAGGCTGTGCCCATACATTTCCAGGCCCAACCTGGCCACCCTTATCCATCATCTCTTCGAGGCTGGACTACTGCAATGACCTTTACATGGGACTTCCCTTGTTTCTGGTTCGGAGGCTGCAGCTGGTGCAGAATGCGGTGACCCATCTCCTTATGGGGATGGGCTCCATGCTCTGCACTGGCTGCCAATAGTGTACTGAGCCAGATTCAAGGTGTTGGTATTGATCTATAAAGCCCTGCACGGTCTGGGCCCCTCATACCTCGGGGACCACCTCACCCTCCGTGCCTCAGAGCGATCCCTTCGGTCCACTGGGGGCACCTTCTTGGAGGTCCCTGGGTGAGACGGGGGGCTACAATGGAGAGGGCATTCTCGGTGGCCAGGTTGTGACTCTGGAATTCTCTCTGGAAGCCCACCTGGCCCCAGGTCTGCTGGTGTTTCGTCGAGCTTGCAAGACCTGGCTGTTCACCTAGGCCTTTGGAGGGGAGGAGGGGAGGGTTGGGTAGTTGTATGGGGAGTGGGGGGTGGATATGGGATTGTTTTAAATTTATTGATGAAGTTGTTTTTAAATATTGTTTTTATGGAATTTTATTGTATTGTTGTAAGCTGCCCCGAGATGCTGTAGGCATGAGGGGGTGGCTAAAAAATNTAGCTCAGAGTCTGCCTCAGCCTGCCTGCCTGTCTCTCATGCCACACTGCCTGTCTGCCCTCCCAGGTTGCCTAGCTCAGAGTCTGCCTCAGCCTGCCTGCCTGCCTCTCATGCTACACTGCCTGTCTGCCTGCCCAGGTTGCCTAGCTCAAAGCCTGCCTCAGCCTGCCTGCCTCCTTCTCATGCCAAGGTGCCTGTCTGCCTGCTCTGTCAATCCTGGGTGATGTGCCCCACTGGCCTGGTAATCCCACTGCTGCTGTCTGCTGTTCCATGCGTGTTCTGCTCTGGCAAATCCAAATGTGCCCACGCAATCCTGCTGCTGCTGCTGTGTGCTGCTGTATGGGAGCTCTTCCCTGGAAAATCCTACCATCTTGGCTCAGCTCCATGGGTGCAGCACATAGGCAAATCCTACCAATGCTGTCTCTGCTGTTCCACGGGTTCTGTGCCTGGGCAATCCAATGTCTGCTCCTGCTGCCAATGCTGCCTCTGGGCAATCCAATGTTTGCTGCTGCTGTCAATGCTGCCTCTGCTGTGCCACTGCATCCAGAAGCTGCCACTCTAGTCCCAGGACCCACCGTCAGGGTTCAGGGGTCCATCATTTCACTTGAAGAGAGCCATCATTCAACCGCGTCAAGAAGCAGCCACTCCAGCCCCGGGACCCACTGTCAGGGTTCTGGGGCCTACGTTACTGGCAGGGAGAGCTGTCCATCCAATATCTAGAAGCTGCCACTCTAGCCCCAGGGACCCACCCTCAGGGTTCTGGGTTCATCATTCCACTCACAGAGAGTCTTTTTCACCTGCATCAAGAAGCAGCCACTCCAGCCCCAGGACCCACCGTCAGGGTTCTGGGGACTATGTTACTAGCAGGGAGGGCTGTCCAATATCTAGAAGCTGCCACTCTAGCCCTGGGACCCATCCTAAGGGTTCTGGGGCTGTCATTCCACTCAAAGAGAGCCATCATTCAACTGTGTCAAGAAACAGCCACTCGAGCCCCAGGCCCCAGCATCAGGGTTCTGTCATTCCACTGTACCTGAAGCAGTCATGCCCATCCCAGGAACCATCAATGAGATTCTGGGACCATCATTCCAGTCACAGGGGACTGTCATTCCATTCCACTGTACCCAGAAGCCTGGTGCCCACACACCAGCCTGCGCCCCCAACAGCCTACTCCTCCACACCCACCCACAGATGCCCGCTGCAGCTGCTGAAAGAGCCCCTCTGACCACCAGCATCTGCAGCCTGCTGCCAAAGAACCTCTCTTTCTTTCTCTCTGGCACACCCACACAGACACAAGCCCTGCCCCTCCTGGGGGGCTGTCTGCAAGTTGAGACCCTGCTGCTGGCACATCTTGATGCTAATACGCTAATGCTACATCTGCTGCTGCTGTCAGGTAGGGATTGGACAAGCTGTATACCTCGTCTCATTGCTTTCCCAATGTTTGGAGGCCGTGGCGGATTGGATGAGGCAGAGCAGACTAAAACTAAATCCCGATAAGACGGAGGTGATGGTGTTGGGGAGGGCAGGGGAGATTCTGGCCCCCCCTTGTGTGTGTGTGTGGGTCTGTCCTCCTATTGCCCAGCAGATTCAGAGTCTGGGGGTGGTGTTGGACTCGGGACTCCGTCTGGATCGGCAGGTGGAGGCGGTGGCTAAGACCGCCTTCTGCCAGCTGTATCTGGTACGGAGGCTGTGCCCATACATTTCCAGGCCCAACCTGGCCACCCTTATCCATCATCTCTTCGAGGCTGGACTACTGCAATGACCTTTACATGGGACTTCCCTTGTTTCTGGTTCGGAGGCTGCAGCTGGTGCAGAATGCGGTGACCCATCTCCTTATGGGGATGGGCTCCATGCTCTGCACTGGCTGCCAATAGTGTACTGAGCCAGATTCAAGGTGTTGGTATTGATCTATAAAGCCCTGCACGGTCTGGGCCCCTCATACCTCGGGGACCACCTCACCCTCCGTGCCTCAGAGCGATCCCTTCGGTCCACTGGGGGCACCTTCTTGGAGGTCCCTGGGTGAGACGGGGGGCTACAATGGAGAGGGCATTCTCGGTGGCCAGGTTGTGACTCTGGAATTCTCTCTGGAAGCCCACCTGGCCCCAGGTCTGCTGGTGTTTCGTCGAGCTTGCAAGACCTGGCTGTTCACCTAGGCCTTTGGAGGGGAGGAGGGGAGGGTTGGGTAGTTGTATGGGGAGTGGGGGGTGGATATGGGATTGTTTTAAATTTATTGATGAAGTTGTTTTTAAATATTGTTTTTATGGAATTTTATTGTATTGTTGTAAGCTGCCCCGAGATGCTGTAGGCATGAGGGGGTGGCTAAAAAATATTTATAAATAAATAAAATAAATAAAAAATATACAATGAGATTCTGCCACCTGCCAGAAGCAGCACAGAGAGATAAAGGACTGAACAGGTCAAACAAAGCTGGTAAGGTAACAAATTTAACTTTTATAACAACTTTAAAGCTGACTACAAACATTCAACTTTATCAAACAGAAAACAAACATAGAAACAAAGGAAATCAACTTAGGGGTCTGTGGTGGAACGTGGTGGAACGTGGTGGAAAGGGGAAATGGGTGTGCTGGAGTGAGGGGTGGGCATTAAGTCCTCCTTCAGCTGAAAGCCGTGTTGCCAGGCATAGTTGAGGGCCTCCATAAAGAACTCCTGCCATTTGGAGACCGACCGGCGGTACAGTTCCACGTTCTCAATCTCTGAGCGGAGGTACTCGGAGTATGCCTCCACCTTGTGTTGCTGTGCCTCAAGGTCCTGGAACTGTCCCACCAGCCGGTTCTCCATTGTAAGGGCTTGGACTCTTAGCCCATCCATGTATTTTTTCTGGGCCTTCAGAAACTCTTGGGTAGGCCTCTTGACTTGGTCCTGAAAAGTCCTTGCAGCTTCTGACTCCTCCTGTTGGGATTCCTCAGCAGTGCTGGAGGAGGGGGAAGGGCTGTGCTGGCAGCGGCGCTTTTGAATTGCCTTCCCCCCCCTTCTTCCAGTGCTGCTTCTCCATGCCAGAGTCCCAGCATGCCACCTTCTGCTGGTGCGCATTTTCAATATGGGCGATGAGCCCTGATGTCGTCCTCTGGCTGCCCCTTTTGAATTTTTTGCTGCATATCTAAAGAACATAAAAAGATAGGAACATAAGAAGTGTCATACTGTGTCAGACCAATGGTCTGTCAAGCCCTGCCTGCATTCTGTCTCCACAAGTGGGTGGGTGGCCAATCTCTCTCTGCAGGGGACTTCCTAACAGGTCATAGGGCAATCCATTCCCTGTTGTTCCAGCCCCCATNGTTGGTATTGATCTATAAAGCCCTGCACGGTCTGGGCCCCTCATACCTCGGGGACCACCTCACCCTCCGTGCCTCAGAGCGATCCCTTCGGTCCACTGGGGGCACCTTCTTGGAGGTCCCTGGGTGAGACGGGGGGCTACAATGGAGAGGGCATTCTCGGTGGCCAGGTTGTGACTCTGGAATTCTCTCTGGAAGCCCACCTGGCCCCAGGTCTGCTGGTGTTTCGTCGAGCTTGCAAGACCTGGCTGTTCACCTAGGCCTTTGGAGGGGAGGAGGGGAGGGTTGGGTAGTTGTATGGGGAGTGGGGGGTGGATATGGGATTGTTTTAAATTTATTGATGAAGTTGTTTTTAAATATTGTTTTTATGGAATTTTATTGTATTGTTGTAAGCTGCCCCGAGATGCTGTAGGCATGAGGGGGTGGCTAAAAAATATTTATAAATAAATAAAATAAATAAAAAATATACAATGAGATTCTGCCACCTGCCAGAAGCAGCACAGAGAGATAAAGGACTGAACAGGTCAAACAAAGCTGGTAAGGTAACAAATTTAACTTTTATAACAACTTTAAAGCTGACTACAAACATTCAACTTTATCAAACAGAAAACAAACATAGAAACAAAGGAAATCAACTTAGGGGTCTGTGGTGGAACGTGGTGGAACGTGGTGGAAAGGGGAAATGGGTGTGCTGGAGTGAGGGGTGGGCATTAAGTCCTCCTTCAGCTGAAAGCCGTGTTGCCAGGCATAGTTGAGGGCCTCCATAAAGAACTCCTGCCATTTGGAGACCGACCGGCGGTACAGTTCCACGTTCTCAATCTCTGAGCGGAGGTACTCGGAGTATGCCTCCACCTTGTGTTGCTGTGCCTCAAGGTCCTGGAACTGTCCCACCAGCCGGTTCTCCATTGTAAGGGCTTGGACTCTTAGCCCATCCATGTATTTTTTCTGGGCCTTCAGAAACTCTTGGGTAGGCCTCTTGACTTGGTCCTGAAAAGTCCTTGCAGCTTCTGACTCCTCCTGTTGGGATTCCTCAGCAGTGCTGGAGGAGGGGGAAGGGCTGTGCTGGCAGCGGCGCTTTTGAATTGCCTTCCCCCCCCTTCTTCCAGTGCTGCTTCTCCATGCCAGAGTCCCAGCATGCCACCTTCTGCTGGTGCGCATTTTCAATATGGGCGATGAGCCCTGATGTCGTCCTCTGGCTGCCCCTTTTGAATTTTTTGCTGCATATCTAAAGAACATAAAAAGATAGGAACATAAGAAGTGTCATACTGTGTCAGACCAATGGTCTGTCAAGCCCTGCCTGCATTCTGTCTCCACAAGTGGGTGGGTGGCCAATCTCTCTCTGCAGGGGACTTCCTAACAGGTCATAGGGCAATCCATTCCCTGTTGTTCCAGCCCCCATGCCTTACCTTGCAGACGGCGAATCCG
>QEPC01011901.1:7509875-7526308 GCA_003113815.1 Sphenodon punctatus | reverse complement strand
CCACCCACATGCCAATGAGCTCGCTCTAAAGGATAGTATTCTTCTTGTCCTCAAAGTAAAAATAAAGTTTACAAACCTGGCAGCACCTCCTGTGCCCTCTTGCTCCTCTGATGAGGAGCCAACCTCCACCACCTCAGAAGTTCCAGCGGCCTCTTCCTCCTCCACCTTGACCTTCCTAAGCCTCTTCATTTTTTCCCCTCCCAACACACAGTCAACAAACAGCCAAACAAAACACCCACCAACTCACAACCAACCAGCCAAACCAACACAGCCAAACCAACAGTCCAACACAGCCAAACCACACCAAACAAAACCACACAGCCAGTCAGCCACAACAGAAGCTCCACACACATGCGAATTTCTGGTTTCCGATGCGATCACGGATACTGATACTGATACTGATACCGCCCCCCTGAATGTTCAGCCAAACCAAACTCCACTGAACCAAACGACTGAATCCGAAGTCAGGTCCTGGACCGAACGACCGAACCTGAACCCGGTTCTTGAACTGAACGACCGAACAACCGAACAACCGAACCGCGTTCCATTTGCACATCCCTAATTTCTTCGAAATAGGATGTTGGGCTTGATGGACCATTGGTCTGACCCAGTATGGCACTACTTACGTTCTTATGAATGGTAAACAAAGCCAGGGCTAATGACCGCACACTGCTGAATTGAGCTGAAATGTGTACCCACCAAAATGGTTATACCTGTCATAATTGTGGTACATGACCCGGTAGCTGATATTGCCGGACAGGCTATCCAATGTATTGATTTTCTGTTTTCCGATAAGGATTTTCGGACTTCCAGTCCTAGTTCCTGTAACAATTTACCACTTTCTCAATCAGTAAAATGGTAAATCAGTAACTTGGTAATAGCAATGCCCAATATTTTTAGGTAATCAGGTGCCCAACTTGGTACTTGGGTCCCGATCGGGCATCCGATAGACTACTCAGAAATGTCGGTATTACCTACAGGTAGCAGGTGCAATTGTTTATTTGTTTATTTATTTAAAAGATTTATATCCCACCCCTCTTGCCAATGGCAACTCGGGGCAGCTAACAATCAAGCACAAACAATAAAACCAACAATTAAAACAGTCAATAAATAATTAAAACACATTATCACAATAAAAAACAAGACTGCAAAAAAACTATTCCCATCCATAAAAAGCCCAGCTAACCCATCCCACCCTCCCCCATCAAATGCCTGGTGGAAAAGCCACATTTTACACTGCTTACGGAAAGCACAGAGATCTGAGCTGAGGTGGATTTCCACCGGGAGTGCATTACACAGTGATGGGGCAGTCGCCGAGAACACCCGCCTGCCAGTCCAAACCCACCGGTAATGCAGAACCTCCAGGAGGGTGTTCCCTGATGACTGCAGGAGCCGCCCAGGGAGTGAGGTGGTCCCTCAGGTAAGTGGGGTCAAAGCTGTGTAGGGCTTTAAAGGTCAAAACCAGCACCTTGAATTGGACCCGGAAGACTATAGGCACCCAGTGCAGTGCTTGGAACACCAGTATAACATGCTCCCAGCAGCCCGTCCCAGTAAGCAGACGGGCTGCTGCATGCTGCACAAACTGCAGCTTCCAGACCGTTGTCATGGACAGCCCCACGTAGAGCACATTACAGTAGTCTAGCCTTGAGGTGACGAATGCATGGATGACAGTGGAGAGATCAGAGTCTGAGATATATTGGTGGAGCCTCTTCACCAGATGCAATTGGCAAAAGGCACCTCTGACCACAGCTGACACCTGCAAATCCAGGTGTAGCTGAGAATCCAGGAGCACCCGCAGGCCCCGCAATTATGTGGGATATAAGTGTACTACTTGTTTCATTTCTACAGCTGAAGTCTCTAAGGCTCTATCATCTAAGCCAAGTCTACAAAAGCTCAAGAAACCGATTTTCCTCTCTACCCATGTTCTTTGCCAGCACCTAACTCTCATTTCAGTGGTCCCAAACCTTGGCTTCCTAACAGAATTATTTCATTTACTATGAGAGAAGCTACAGCAACCACATATGATTGATGGTGGAAGTGCAGCACAGTATATGAGCACAAGTATTTCTGCAGTACATCATCTCATGTAGATCAAGAATTTGATGTTGTTCCACCAATATCTTACTTACTTATATTAATTCATCTAATGCCTCCCTCCTCTCCTTTTTAAAAAACAGTAATTTCACAGTTATTATCAATGCAGTATATCAGGCTTTTCATAAAGTCGGGGGAAAGCGTCGAATCTCTCTTTCTCTGGGGATTGTCACGTTAGAGGCCGTCTCTTGGTGCTGGTGGAAGCGTAACCTTTATTTCGGGAAACCTTTATTTTGTGCAGCCAGTATTGCCTAGTGGATAAGGGGTTGGACCTGGACTTGGACTTTGGGTGAGTCGGGTTCAAAACTTCTCATTTTAGCCATGAATTCACTGGGTGGTGGCTTTGGGTAAGTCCGTCTCTCTCTCAGCCTTGTGAAATGGGAATAAAAATAATTTGAAGGGTTGCTGTGAGGGTGAACTGCATAAGGATTGTAAAGCACTCTGAAAACTGAAATGATTATTTTAAGGATTTTCTTCTCATGATACAGTGTTCAAATGGGACTAAGTTCTAGTTATGCCTGCAAGATTGCTAGTGTGGTGTTGTCATGGTCAATCTTGTACTGATGTACTCTTGCCTCCAGCCAAAGCAATACCATAGTTGGGCAGTTGGCGCTCCTAGCAAATAATGGTCTCTCTGGTCTCTCTGTGGTGGTGCTGCAGTGAAGGTATTGTCACAGTATGGTTTGCACACGGCAATGAGGTGAATACATCTTGTCTTGTCAGCTTGTTTTCCGAAAATGGATTTCGACAATGACCCTGTTTTGTGGATTACTCCTGTCAGAGAATGATTCCATGTTAGGCTTTGATTTATGAAGGGATGTACTAAAGACAATTTAATTTAGCCTTAATGACAGGATGAAAAACAAATTAGTACTAGATGTATTAATTTAACAAAAATAATTTCAACTTAGCATCTGCGTCCACAGCGTTTGACTAACCATCGGTATTGACACCTGTCAAACAGCCTAGCAATGAGTGTCATTCTGATTTATTTTCTCATGGTCTTTGTTCCAGGATTATTATTGTGTTGTTTCCTGACTGCACTTGAAGCGAATGCTGGCAGAATTTTCTGCCGATAACGTTTACTCATTACCAAGACTGGCCAATATTATTTTCCTGCCGTTTGTGTTTGACAAGTTTGTGATTACAAATGGCCCCTTTTTGTTCTTCCTACTCACTCTCGTTGGAAAACAAAATTGATGATGTCTGTATCAGGGCCGAGTTGTGTGCTGTTAAGGTGTAGTGCTTAATTTTGTTAATGACAGTACAACAATTGAAATTGAGAAGCCTGGTCTGAATTTTCTAATTTGCATACCTAACCTTGCATGGCCAATGGATCTTTTTTGATGTTCAGTGCACCTGCACCTAACAATGTTCCGTTCCATCATCACAACTATGGAAGAGTTGAACATGGAATCCATTTTCAATATAATCAAGGCATATCTATTTATCTCATACCGGTGTATGCCATGATCAGAAATGTCTAACTGCACAGGGGTGTTATTTTATGGCACCATCTTTTTCCACAGAAGGAATATAATGGAAATATACTAAGTATTGTGTATATATTAGGGCTGTCAACAGATAAAAAATTTGAATGGATTAACTGAATTTTTAACCAATTAAACAGCCAATCAATCTACAAAGTAACAGAATATTATAGACCCTCATTATAACTTTTACAAAACAGTTCATTTATTATTTTTTTCTTTGTTGCTGCTAAGTCATTTTTTTTTATTAAAAAAAATACATTTTTTTATTTTTTAAATTTTTTGGTTTGGATTTTTAAACTGTAACATTTTTAACAGAGCTGCGAATCAATGCTTCTGCTTTGTTTAGTTTATTTAGGTATCCTGTTCAGAAGCTCTAATAGAGACAGGAGCCCCATGCAGATTTGGGGTGTAATCCTCGCTCATTTGGGTGCACAAGAGGATTGTGTGTGATAAGCTGCACAGCTGAAATGCCACGCTAGACTGAAGCAAGTGCCAAATCCTCACTCACAGCAAAGGGAATCATGATGCAACATAATCAAGGGCAGCAGCTGCTGTCTGTAATGTGGGAGCCCAGGGATGTAAGTGGTTTGCCCTGCACCCTACATAGGTTGATGCAGGATCTGCTCCCAAACAAGTCCATGCAACTCTTTTCTCACCAATGTGCCTTTTATTTATACTGCACAATGTCTTTATCCCACATCCACATCTACACGACTGTTTTTCAAGGCTTTGCCCTTGCTGCTAATGAATTTTTTATGGGTATCTGTCAAGTCAGACATCTGGCCTGGCACATTCCTTGCCAGCCAGTTCCCCTTCTGGGCTGAGGCCTCTAGCCTAGCCCCTTGCCAGCCAGTTCCCAGGGGTAGCTCTGTCGGCTGCAGGACCTCAGAGTAGGCTCCCTGGTCCCCTTCAGCGGGGCCTTCAAGGTAAGACCCATCTGAGGCACAGCCCTCTGGTTTCTCCCTGTGAGCTGTCCAGATCTAGCTTTCATAGCTGAGGCTCGGCTGGCTTACAGAACTACTCAGCCGACCTTCGCTGGTTAACTCACCCTTTGGCCAGTTAAAGAGCAAGATCTTTGCGTGAGCCCTGCTCGCTCTCTTAGTGCTGCAGCCGTGCAGGCACCCACCCCAGCCCCATTGTCCTGGTCCTGCACAGATGTACAGTGACTCTGTTGCACTAGGGCCTACTTACGAATGGTCTGACCATGAAGAGGGCTGTGATGGACTCTGAGGATGCAGTGGTACACACCAGTGAGAGGAATGAAGATTGTGCCCAGCGCTTGCATCTACTTTTGTTTTCCATCTTGCATGTTCAGATCTTTCCCCCTTGTTTAAAGCATGAAACACCTGTTGTGACCCTGGATCATATAATTCAGAGCTCAGAGAAATGGTAGAACCATTAGCATGCAGATCCCATAGGGTTTCCACTGCGGTTTAGCTGCCGCTGAAGTTTCATGCTCGTGCCGATACAGCATCTTCCAAACAAAAGGGTCTCTCCTATACATACATTTGATTTACTGATTCAGAGAAGCCGTTTCAGGAGCCTGCTCCTGTGTTATTGGTAATAGAAAAATAAATGCAGAGTAAATAGAATTTCATACCAGTGCGAGACTCGCTGGGAAAATCATCTTTAATACATTAGGAGCTTCTTTCAGAAGCTGTAAAAAGAGAGTCCTATTTCAGTCACTCCTTGCTCTTATGTTCCTTAGTTTCTGCCAGTCTTAATATTTCCTAAAACAAAAGGCATTCTAAATTCCTCGTCCAGAAATGCTTGGTTTTGCCCAGTGATTCATGCTGTGTTGTAGGTTCTAATCCTGAAAAAGGGCCCCCTGGATTCTTTGCTTATCCACTTCTCAGCAGACTGAAAATGCATATATCTGAGACAGGTAAAACAGGGAGCCCATTTACTACCTGTGGACAAGTCCCACAATTTCGGGGATCATATTGGGTGCCCGGCAGGCTACTCAAATCCATAGGGTGCACGATTATTTGAAAATACTGGGCATTACTGATACCGATATGCTGAAAAGAATCAGGATGGTAAGTAAAAAAAACAGTATTGAAAGTCAGAGAGACAGTACTGGAAGTAAAGAAATCAGAACAAAAAATGGTATTTTGATACATCGGGTAGCCTGTTGGGCATGAATGAAGTACCGATTTAATATTGAATCAAGTGAGGTATTTTAAATAGATTTACCCAGTTTTGAGGGTACTTTTTTCACCTCTGTTTTCTGATTTTTGTACCCCCAGGGACCTGCATGCATGTCAATGCCAAATTTCCTTCTATGCTGCATTTTGTAGTGGCTTACTTCTAGTTTTGACTTATAAAGTCCAAAATAGCTTGAGCTCCTGATATCTCCTCCCCTATGTTCCATCACATCTTAAGGTCAGCTGCGGGCACCCTCTTGCAGATTCTTTCCTTACACCGTGTCCTCATGACGCCAGCATCCAGAGAAGGTGTTTTCAGTGGCTGTTCTACAGCTTTGGAACTCTCTTCCCCTGGCGGTTCACCAAAACCAGAGCCTGAACACTTTCCGGCGACAACTTAAGACTTATTTATTTGGCCAGGCTTTTAGCAGGTGCATTTTAATGGGAATACCATATAGTTTATTTTTATGGAATGTATTATTTTTATATTTTATATGTGTGTGTCTCTCTATTTTTATTATGGTAACCACCTCAAGCCTTTGGGAAAAGTTAAGAATCCAAATAGATAGATAAATAAATAAATAAATGGACCCTATTGTTAGGTGTATAAGGGAAAGGGGTGACTAGAGAAGAAAGGACGGTAACTCAGGGAAGAAGGAATGGATGGAAGACAACAGCTAGACCCTTAAGTGGAAAGAGGCACTGAGCTCATTCATATACGTTCCCTCAGGGTGACAAATTGGTAGTCTGTCAAAGGCCCAGAAGAGATGAGACAAAAGAAGACAAGACTGACCAAGAAAGGAACAGTAAATACGCAAGGGAACCAGGTGAGGGTGGTGGTGTGAAGGCAGGGACGGAAGGGGGCAGGAGAGTCACATAAGAAGGTAAGTAAGTAATAATAGATAGAAGTGGTGGTGGTGGTGAATTCAAGAGTTGATGACTCAGACTGGGAGTAGGGGGGAGACACCGATAGAAGAAGGGGAACAGAAGCACAGTGTGGGTTGCAGAACAGGGAGGCGGGAAGTCAAGCACACACACAATAAAGTGGGAGGTGTGCTCAAGGGGAAAAAGTTGACAGCAAAAGGAGAACGATACAACTCATGAACACGGGGGTCACAAGGCGAAGAAGTGAGCAAGCACACAGACAAAGGGATTTAGCAGCGAGACTATGGTATATAGTGACTATAAATCTATGCTACGACTACACCTGGGATATTGTGTGCAGATCTCGTCACCCCATTTCAAAAAAGACATAGTCGAAAAAAAGAAAAGGTGCGCAGAAGGGCGACAAAAATGATCAAGTGTATGGAATGGCTCCCGTATGAAGAGAGGTTGGATAGGCTGGGGCTCATCAGCTTGGAGAAGAGACAACTGCGAGCGGATATGACCGAAGTTTATAAAATCATGAGTGGTGTGGAACACATAGATAGGGTGCGGTTATTTACCCTCACTAACAGTACAAGGGAACACGCCACGAAATTAACTGGACAAATAAGAGAGAGTATTTTTTTTCACTCGGCAAACAATTAACTTGTGGAATTTACTGTCAGAGGAAGTGGACAAGGCTGGTAGTGTAGCATGTTTAAATGGGGATTGGATAAGTTCTTGGAGTATAGGTCCATTAATGGCGATTAGCCAAGTAGGTTTTGGGAATGTAACCTCTTACTGTTGGGGACTGGAACAAAAGGGAATGAGTTGCCCATTGTGACCTGTTGGGTACTTCTCCCAAGAGACAGAGATTGGTCACTGTCGGAGACAGGATGCTGGGCTTGATGGACCATTGGTCTGACCCAGTATGGTACTACTTACGTTCTTATGAGGCAGGGCAAATGAGGAGGTGGCCGGTTGTCTATCTGACAGTGCAGTTAACTGGCAAGGAGTTACAACCAATGCAGCATTATATAAGGAGGGGCAGGTGCTCCACAGCTGTGGAGGAGAGCCCAGGTTTCCCTGACAACTATACTAACATTGCACCTTGGAGGAGCAGTACTTATGTCTAGAAAGAACCCTTCTCCTTGTTGCAATCTAACACCTATCAGTGAGGTAGAGGGTGTCATTGCTGGGTTGGCCCAAAGAGATGAAGACAAAGTAGTTAAGATGATGATTTTTATTGGATCAACTTCTGTTGGTGACAGTATTCAAGATTTTGGGCCACGCAGGTTCTCCTCCTCTGACCAGCAGAAGTTGGTCAAATGAAAGACACCATCTGAACTACTTTGTCCCCTATCAGTGGGGTTTGTAACACTTCCCTAGAGTTGAAATGGGTAGCTCATTTGCTACCCACAGGTAACACCCACACTTTTGAGTATTGCTTAGGGTACTCAATGGGCTACCCAGGTACTGATCGGGCAATTTATAGTACCAATTTAAATTTTTTTATGGATACCAATCAGTAAATCGGGGTGGGAAGTCGAAAAATCAGTATAGGAAATCAACATTCCAAGACTAGAAGCCAACATTTTGGGATGTCAGGCACTTGAATTGGGTTGAAATTGGGTACCAACCAGTACCCGATATTTTCAAGTCGATTTGCCGTTTTTGTGGGTACTTGTTTCAGCTCTATTTTGCACCCTATAGTTGTTGGAAAGGTTTTCACTGTATGCAGCCTAAATGTCCCTTTTCTATTATTACAAAAAATACTCACATGTCCAGGTATGGAAAAATGTTTATTAATCTCTTTGCCTGGCTAGGCTCCTAAACCAATTATTACTTTATGATGGTAGTGCAAAGGAGTCCCATTCACCAAATAGGCATTGTATAGATCAGGGGTGGGGAACCTTAGACCTGTGAGTCAAATACAGCCCATAGCTAGTTCTTAGTTGTCCCTTTTCCATTTCCTGGATCTGCCCCCTGGATCCAGGTCCTACCCCCAAACACTGAAAGACTAAACTCAGGGTTAGACTGCTTTTACACATGAGAAAAATGGGTTCTTATAAGTGCTCGAGATAATACTGGGTGTTATAAATGCTGGAGTGTTATAATGTGTGAACGTGCTTTTATGGAGTGAGATCTTGCAGCCTTGTAAGACCCACTCTCTTGCTGCATAAAGGGGGAATAGTGTGTTCACACAGTACAAAACTCCAGCATTTATAAAACCCGGTATTATCTTGAGCACTTCGACTGTTTTTATATGAGCGGTGCGTGCTTGTGCCAAAAAAATCACGTGCCTGGTAAAAGTGCCGGAGTTGTGGTTTAGATGAGACAGCACATGCCTTATTGCCACTCGCACATTCCTTTATGGCCATGAATTAAATACCTCGATATCGAGAGAGATTCACCTGGTAGAGAGAACAGACTCGGCCCACTGGATAGAACAATAATGCTTCGGTAAATCTTTCCTTTATTTTGTTAATTTTTTTTTTTTTTGCCAGTCTGCTGTTGGTAGTGGGCACTCAAGCATCATTATTTATAGTATTGCTTCCACATTCACCACATCATCAGCATGACATTGTTCTGATGATTTAATGCCAGTTTTAGGGTGCTCGGCCTCGAAGAGGGGAAGGCATTCTGTCAAACCGTGCTTGACGATGGAATGGGTGTGTAACAAATGAACCAAACTCAGTTTGCTGGAGAAATAGCACTTGAACCTTACGCAGTGCCAGCACACTCTCTGCTGTCCTGTTCACAGGCGAGAGATTCTTAGTCAGGTGAAGAAAGGGAATGGAGTAAAACAACGTGGCTGGATTAACTTTATATACAGCAAGCCAACAACAACCATTAATACCCAGTTATACAGACTAAGGGGGGATTCAGACGTTCTGATTTGTGCGATTTTTTAAAAAAACCACGAATGTTTCATGCCTGTCTGAACACCTAAATTCGATTAAATGTAGTCAATATCGCACTAAAGCAATGCGTGTTGAAAAGCTACTCAAACCTACCTTTTTGCTGTCCGTTTTCAATAAATCCGCACTTAACAGCAGTGTGAAAGCAACATCGTACTGGTTTTAACTAGTGTGTAATCTTTTCTGATGTGAATGCAACCGTGCTTCCAAGTGCGCTGTTTTACTCCTGCCCCTACCGGAAGCAGTGAGACCAGCTGGAGCCCTGTAGTTGCCTCGCTGGGTGCAGGCTGCAGCCAGCTTCTCCCCAAAAAAGTTCTTCCCCTCCATGTTTCCCCTCCATGCTTCTCCCCAAAAAAGTTCTTCCCTCCAAGGGACTTTCAATCATCTGCCTCTGCCTCTACCGTAGTGCTGCAGCAGTAGCAGCAGCGGGATACCGGAAAGAAACCAGGGAGAGAAGCAGCGCGCCTCACTATGCGAGGGGCTTCTTTCCAGCAGCCTCAGGCTCTCCCTCTTTACTCCCTGATTCTACAAAGTAGCAACCTTTGCTACAAAGGTTGTAGCAAAGGTTGTTGCAAAGTTTGCAAAGTTGCAGCAAAGGTTGTAGCAAAGTTGTACTTTGCTACAAAGTAGCAACCTTCTGGCTCCCCACAGGCCACTTCCTGTAACTGAACCGTACTGAGCAGCCGGGTAAGCACGCACTACAAGAAGGTCTGAATGCATTATTTCGCTGTACTTAAAATCGGTATGGCATGCATGTGAATGCAACAGGACTTGTTAACAGCGAACTATTGAGAACCAGTTTTAAAAAATCCAGATAATTGCTGCACGTGTGATTACACCCTAAGATAAGGGCAATCCATTATCTCTGTAGGAGTTAAGGAATTCCCATGGACCACCAGCACATCTGGGGAGGTGTGGCAGGAGGGATGACAATGGCCAAGCTGAGCCATGGCTCTGGTTCCAAAACAACAATTTATGGGAGCTTTACATGTGGAGTAGTTCAGATCTTTTATTGTAGTGGCCTTGCCTTGTCTGTCTCCATCTCCAACACCAACACCCTCAGTCCACTGACTCATACAAGATGTCCAAGGCAAGTATTACTCCTTCCAGCTACCTTCCATTGTGCTCTCCATCCATATGGACAACACAACACATCTGTACAAAAGCTGCAGCGCCACAGAGAGTTTGCATCCTTTCTGATGCAGTACCGCAGAGAGCTCCCAGTGCAGAGCTGGAAGAGCTACTGGTCTTCTGTCCCCTGCGACAACAGCCAGTTCTAGGCTGACACAAACTTCTGAGCCTTTAAGCCCCTAATGCGGGTGTGGCCAGGTGCAGACAATTAGCCTTAAAGGACCAGTACTCCCTATATTTCTAATGGACCAGTGACACACTGATTCCCCATACCTTTATCATTTATAATCAAAACATCATAATACATAACGTGTAACCTATCATAACTTAATATAAACAGCACTGCAGTCCTCACATCCACACATTCATTTACAGTCCTCTTCTAAGCTTACTTTGATCTGTTCACATAGTTTCTACTAGTATACAAAGAATTTTCCCTTCCTTTCCTAAATAATGCACATCCATCCATCCATCCATCCATAATCAGATACATTGTATCAGTCAGCTTATCACAGAAGGTGGACGATGGGAATTTTTGCTCTTCTGTGAAGCATCCAGGATTGTCTACTGTCAGCTCCAGAATTCCTTAGTTCAAAACCAATTTGAACTAAGACAGAAGGATGAGCTCAAGGCTACTAGCCTGCTCATCACATATGGGCATAATAACATAGGTAGTGCCATACTGAGTCAGACCAATGGTCCATCAAGCCCAGCATCCTGTCCTCTGACAGTGGCCAACCTCGATTGCATGGGAGAAGAACCAACAGTCACAATGGGCAATCCATTCCCCGTTGTTCACTCCCAGCTCCTGACAGTCAGAAGTTTATCCCGTAAGCTACTTGGTTAATAGCTATTAATGGACCTGCTCTCCAAGAACTTATCCAGTCCTTTTAAAAACCCAGCTATACTACTGGCCTTGACAATGTCCTCTGGTAACAAATTCCATAAGTTAATTACGCATTGAGTGAAAAAGTATTTCCTTTTATTTGTTTTAAATCTGCTGGCAGCTAGTTTCATGGAGTGTCCCCTAGTTCTAGTACTATTCGAGAGGGTAAATAACCATTCCCTATCTACCTGTTCCATACCACTCAAGATTTTATAAGCCTCTATCATGTCCCCTCTCAGTCTTCTCTTCTCTAAGCTGGAGAGACCCAGCTTGTCAAGCCAAGCCTCTCTTTGTACGAAGCTGTTCCATATCCTTTATCATTCTTGTTGCCCTTCTCCGTACCTTTTCTAGTTCAACTATGTCTTTTTTGAGATGAGGTGACCAGAACTGCACACAATATTCCAGGTGCGGTCGCACCATCGATTTGTATAGAGGCATTATGACATCCTCAATTTTATTCTCTATCCCGTTGCGAATAACTCCTAACATTCTGTTTGCTTTTTTGACTGCTGCTGCACATTGGGCTGAGGATTTCAGTGTATTGTCCACAATCACTCCCAGACCCTTTTCCTGAGTGGTAACTTCTAGATTGCTACCCAGCATTGTGTACGCATAGTTTGGATTATTTTTCCCTATGTGAATCACTTTGCACTTGCCCACATTAAATCTCATCTGCCATTTAGATGCCCAGGCACCCAGTATTGTAAGATCCTGTTGCAGTTCTTCACAGTCTGCTCATGTTTTAACTACCTTGAATAACTTGGTGTCATCTGCAAATTGATCACCTCACTCTTAATGCCCTTTTCCAGATCATTAATGAATAAATTAAATAGCACTGATCCCAAATTAATACAGATCCCTGGGACACACCACTTTTTACATCTCTCCATTGTGAAAACTGACCATTAAGTCCTACTCTTTGCTTCCTATCCTTTAACCAGTTACAAATCCATAGTAAGACACTACCTCCTATCCCATGACTTTTTAATTTTCTCAAGAGTCTTTTATGTGGGACCTTATCAAATACTTTCTGGAAATCCAGGGCGTGAGAACAGGTCATGCCCCGTCCCTCCAACTTTGTTCCCCCCCCATCAGTCGCTGTTTCTTCCCAGAGGGTAGATCCTATCCGTGATACTACTGAAAGTTGGAGGGGAAGGCACCTCTATGGTCCCTGTTCTTGATGCTCCAAAGGAGGGGGATTGGAGCCAGACTAAATAGGCCTATATTAAGGTGAGCTGGCCCTTCATGGGTTATTCCTTAGCAACCCTGATTCTGGATGGCTTACCCCCCAGCTGAAGGAAATTATTAGCAGGATCAGGAGGACCTAATGGAGTATGGCCAGTGATGTGGGGCAGAAAAGTTTCCACGACAGAAAAATTTCCACTACTAAATTTTTTTGTAGAAAATTTTCCAGGACTTGGGGGACTTTTCCATGAATGTATTTTTCTGTGGAAATGTTTCCATTTCTAAAAATGACTGCAAGTGAAAGCAAAACCAAAACTAAAGCTGTGATTGCATCAGACAGCTGGAAGTGAAACTGAAACCAAAAACTAAGCACACAAAGCAGTGTCCAATTTCTTTTCTTCAGCTGTGAAGGTTGGAATAAAAATCTGTTTGTTTTTTAGGGCATTGGAATAATTTCCGAAAATTTGCACAAGAAAATTTTCTGATTCAAAATTTTCTTATGCACATTTTATGCAAGTTTTAATGCAAATATAAAAAAATTACATGGGAAAATTTTCTGGAAAACCTATGCCCCCATTGGGGCTGTGGACCCTCCCCAGAGACTAATCTGGTTGGTTTCCAGAACTCCCTGGGGGATTGATTTACCTACTGACCTTGATGGCTACTCTGTTGATGGCATGGTTGTCTTGTGGACTATCATCTTGAGCATGGCTATGGACATGGTTTCACCCAGGTGTCTGCTCTCATCGCTTGGACAGCATAGGTCCTCCTGGTATATGGGGGACTTGTGGCAGTTGAAGTGGGAAGGTAGGTGGCTAGAGTGCAGATGATGCTCGACTTGCGCTGAAGCTGACCGATTGCAGCATCTATCAATGCAAAAATGAGAATAGATCATTTTTGAAGGATTATGCTGTGGCCATGATGGCAGTGAAGAAAGCTTTCTTCCCTGCTATCGTACCATCTGCAAAGTCTTGTCCTGTGGAGCTGTTCCAGGTAGTGAATGGCCTGGTTAATTTGGTCTGTCTCTGCCATAAACTAGAGTCATCTATTGGCCGCGCTTACATTTTTATTTATTACTTTGCAGTCAAAATCACTCCTATTCACCACAAATTGGGTGCTGGTACTTCAACTGCAGAGTCAGAGTTTGAGGTTGTGAAAGCTCAGACTTGTCCTGTTTGTGCTTCAAGCCATGCAGGCAACCAGTTGTGAATTAGATCCTTGCCCATCCTGATTGGTGAAAGCCAGCTGGGAGACATTGGGACCATTGCTGGCTGGGGTTGTCAGCTCTTCCCTTCAGGAGGCTTGGTTGTTGGATGCACTTAAAACTGTGGTTGTCTGTCCCCTGCTCAAGAAAATGTCTTTGGGTGCTGACTCCCTGTCCAGCTATTGCCCTGCCTCTAATCTTCCATTTTTAGGGAAGGTTATTGAACGGGTGGTTGCCCAGCAGTTTTAGGCACATCTCCATACTATCGGATTCCTGGATCCGTTTCAGTCAGGTTTTCATCTGGGTATAGCACGGAGACTGTGCTTGTGGTCTTGGTCGATGATCTATGTCTGGAGATTGACAAAGGAAACTGCGTCCTGTTGATCTTGTTAGACCTTCCAGTGGCCTTTGATACAGTCGATTATGAGGTGGTGTTGACAGGCCTACAGGACTTGGCAGGGCGGGTGGTGGGGAGGGACTGCTCTTGAGTTGTTCTGTTTGTTCCTGCTGGGGATGTCCCAGCAGGTGATGGTGGGAGATAGCTCATCATCGTTTCCTTGGGACCTCCTCTGTGGTGTCCTGCAGGGTTCCATCATGTCCCCCCTTTTGTCCACTGTGTATCTGAGGCTCCTGGGAGAGAACTTCAGAGGTTTGGTGTGATGTGCCATCAGTATGCTGATGGCACCTAGCTCGACCTCTCTTTTTCATCTGACCGAGGTCCTGCAGTCTCGGTGCTTAACCTAATGCTTGGCAGCTTTTGGGGACTGAATGTGGTTGAGGTGACTGAAGCTGAATCCAGACAAGACTGAAGTGATGATGGCTGAAGCTTCCAAACAGCTCGTGGGGGTGGAGGCAAGAATAATGCCCCCCCATCAGCTGTTTGGTGGTGGTTCTTTCTGGGGCTCAATCCTGCTGAGCAACATTGGTCAGGAGTCCTCTCCCATGTGACCAGTCCCTTGGGATGATCTGGGGCATGGAGGGTCCTGTGAGGTCAGCCCCCATGTCAAGGTTATGGGCAGGGACTCGAGTTGACTGCGTTGCTGCAATTTGCAGTGATTTTCACAGAATCAGCCAATCCTTGCAGAATCAGCCAATCCTCACAGAATCCTCGCAGAATCAGCCAATCCTGACCATGACCCGAGGGTAAATAGGCCCCTGGGAGATGCATTGTGGGTGGGTGGGGTCTGAAGGCCCTATGTTTGAGTGAGGGAGGTGCTGAAATTCCAGAGGATTTGAGTTATGTTTGATTAGCAAAGTTGTTATTCTATGTCAAACCTATTGAAAATTTACTTCCCAGCATGCATAGATATGCAAATCAAGTTAATTATACAAATATTAATGCTCGCGGTGAATTTGCAGAATTTGGCTTCACTGGTTGCAGAATTTAAGATATTTTTGGTGCAGCCAGCTCGGGTCCCTGGTTATGGCGGTAGGGATGCATGTGTGAACAGCCCTCCTCGCCAACCGAAGGAGTGGCGACTACAGCGATTTGCCCTGGGGTGGGCCAGGGAGCTGTCTCACCGCGGTCACATCTGTTTTCCCCCTCTGTCTACCTGCCTGTCTTCTCCAGCATGTCAGACTATCTGTCCTTGCATCCCCCTCAGGGGCGACTGGACCCCCAGGGAATTTGGGACAGTGCCCCCCTAGCACCCTGGGGGACCCCGTCGCTGCTTTTTCTTTGTAAAAAAACCGCACGTCCGCTTCTGACAGCAGCAGCAGTAGTCTCTGACTTCAGAGGCTGCTACTGCTGTCAGTATCTCCCTTCTGGGACCCACTCTCAGAGCCACTCTGAGAGTGGGTCCCGGAAGGGACAAAAAGGCTCAGCTGCTCAAACCGCGTTTTCTTTTGAAAACGCGATTTGGGTGGCTGAGCCCCTCAGTCCACAGCACGCATAGGGTGTGCTGTGGAGGGAGGGGCTAGTCTTTTCCATTGCACCTAATGGTCGCAATGGAACTTCTTGTCTGGGCGCTTGATACAAACGCCCAGGCGAGAAGCTTTGGGCCGGGTGGCTGAGGCAGGGACCAGCGCGCACGCGCACTGCTCCCTGCCTCAGCCGCACATGCTAGGGACAAGGCTGATGGCGTGCTGTTGAGCTCTCTCTCAAACAGTGCACCACAGCCTCACCCGCTTCCCTGCCTCTGCCGCTCTCCCCCCCCAGTTCTGCCGCTCAGAGTGGCGGTGGCTGGGGGTGGGGTGGGGGAAGCGGCAAGGCAGGGAACTTTTTTTTTTTTTAAAGCTTAAATTGCCCACGTTTCCTGGCTCTGGAGGAGCAGGACAAGTGGGCAATTTAAAACAAGCCAAGTCCCTCTGCCTGCAGCCCGGGCTGTCAGGGACCGCCAGAGCAGCAGCCAGGTAAGTGACCCCTCCTCCCACCCCACTCCCACCCATGAACCGAGGGTCCCCCCACCCCCTAAGGGTCCCCCCACCCTGCTCCCACCCCAGTGGTCCTTCACCCTGCTCCCACCCCGCTCCCACCCCAACGGTCTGCCCACCCTGCTCCCACCCCGC
>QEPC01011901.1:7491702-7502288 GCA_003113815.1 Sphenodon punctatus | reverse complement strand
GAGATGTCAGAGAGACAGTTGATGAGACGAGCTTGAACAGAGGGAGAGAGAGAGGGAGTAGAGAGATAGAGTTGAGTGTCATCAGCATAGAGGTGGTATTGGAAGCCATGGGAGCCATAGTAGGGGCCCTGCTGCTCATCCTTCTGCAGGTGTAGCTGTTACCGCTAGGACTGGGGGCAGGGATAGACCCAGATGGCTGGAAGGGGTCGCTGCTCCCACTCCCACCATTTCCAGGGGCATCCTGCTGCATGGACCTTCTGCACCAGCACACCCTTCAGGAGGCCATTGACTGCTGTCTCGCGGGCCATGCTGCCCTTGATCCTGGGGTCCAGCATGGTTGTCAGGACATATTCCTCCCGGCGCAGGAGCTCATCAAAGGGCACACTCAGCCCCGTCTTCAGCTTCCATGCCAGGTCAAGTGCCTCAGTGGAGAGCTTCCTGCCCGGAGGGCCACAATCCCGCCCCTCGAGAATCTCGTCCAGGCTCCTCTTGAGACTATGGGCCAGCGAGGTCACCTGGCTGAGGGTGGCGGTGGAGCTACTCATGGTCTCTGTCATGGCCAGGAACAGTCTGAGGATGAAGACCGTGTGAGCTAGAATCTCCCATTCCTCCCTGTTGTACCCTGGAGGTGCCTCGATGTCTGTCTCCAGTTCCACCTGATCCAGGGCGGCTTTCTGCTCAAGAAGCCGCTCGAGCATCAGGAAGGTGGAATTCCACCTGGTGGAGACATCCTGGATGAGTGTGTACACTGGGGACCCTTGCTCGGCCTGCTTCTCCCGGAGGAGCTTGCTGCCCTTCACGCTGCGGTTGAAGAACCCCACCAGCTTCCTCCCCCATTCGACCAGGGAGCTCAGGGTGCCTGGCCCAATCCCCTTCTTCCCCAAGCCCAGAGCGTCCTTGACCATAAGATTGATGGTGTGTGCAGCGCAAGGGATGCTTGTGAAGCCCCCGTCACGGACTGCCTTTATGATATTGGCTGATATTGGTGAAGGCTGCATCTGGCATGACCCACTCCCTCACCATGGTGGCCAGGACTGCCTCGAGGTTCCTTGAGGTGTGGGAGCTGTCCATGACTTGTGCCTGAAGCAGGCCCCACCTATACCCTACTTCAGGACCCCTCATGCCACTGTCAAGTGCTGCCTCTAGGTCCTGCCACCAGTGTGCAGTTACTGCCAGGTAGGCGTGCTGGGCATTCCTGAAGGACCACAGGTCAGTGGTGAAGTGGACTGTAGCCCGCCCAGCCCCTGCCAGCTGCTCCCTCACCCACTCCTTCAAAGCCCTGTAGAGCTGTGGCACCACAGTCCGACTCAAGATGGAGCGGGAAAGCAGCTTAAAGTTGGGGACCAGGAACCCAATCAGCCACTGGAAGCCCTTGTCCTCCACAATTGACAAGGGCTGGCCATCAGAGCTATCATTTCTGCCAACAGGCACTTCGCTTTCTCTTGGAAGCCAGTGCCACGGTGCCCTGCTGCCAATGGCCTTGACAGATCCCCCCACCCCAGCTCCTCCATGGTGGACTGACGGCGCTGCTGGCAGGGCTCCTGCTGCTGTTATGCCCCCATACTGTTCCTGCTGCTGGCATCCACTTCCCCTGCCTTCCCGCTGAGCAGCAGAGCACTGTGGCATGACTTCAGGTGTCTCGCCATTGCAGTTGTCCCAAGATTGGTGAGCACCTGCCCACGCTTCACCAGCTTATTGCACAATGTGCACTGCACCTCTCTGGGATCATCTGTCCGCACCTGCTTAAAATGATCCCAGACTGAGGATTCCCCCCCCTTGCCTTTTTGCCCACCCCGGCTGACTCACTGACTGCTGCCAGCACTGCTGGGAGGGGGAGAACTTGGTGGCTCTGGTGACACAGGTCTGGGAGGAGGCTCAGCCATCGCTTCAGCTCCAGACATCTCCTCTGCAGCACTAGTGTCTGCCTCCGACTCACTGTCCGCGATCATGGTGATGTCCTGTGAAGAGGAGCACTGGGACCCTGAGGCTAGACTGCCTGTGCCCACCATGCTGCTGGCACTCTCCCTGTGTCCCCCTCTGTAGCTGCTAGTGCTGCTCCTACTCCTCTCCCTACTGACATTGCCCGAGGATCAGGCCCTGCCTCTAGCAGCCGGGGTGGGATCCACCACTTCTGGACTGCTGGGGATCACCTCGACAGTGGGGGACATTGGGGACCCTGGAGGAACATTGGAAGCAGCACCAGCACCTGCTCCAGCACCACCAGCAGTGGAGACAGATGCAGCCTCAAGTCCTGCAGGCCTTCCAGTGCTCTGCGTGGCAGTGGAGCAGGGCACTGCCAGGAGGCAACGCTGAGCCGCTGAAGCCTGTTGCCCTAAAGCAGGCCTGCTGAGTTTGGGGTGTGTGTGTGATGTGCTCTGCCTCTGGCTACTGCTGCTGCCACTCCCCTGGCACGGCCCCTTCCACCTCTGGCACATGCCCCATTCCCTCCTCTATGGGCAGCAGACTGGCCGCTCCTTCCTGTCTCCATTTCTCCCTCCAAAATAATGTTTATATATATATATTTAATTTTATTTAATTTTTTTATTTAATGTTTTAATCTAATATTATACCTATCTATCTACACTAAATCTAACTGCTATTAACAATTCTAAATGCTATGAACTAAATGGATTATCTAATAAGTACAAAGGCCTACTCCTACAAACACTAAAAGTAGATCACTAAACACTACCTCTATCACTAAGCTAACTCCTACAACTGTCTACTATCTCTAATCTCTCTCTCTCTCTGGGATTGGGGGGAATCACAAACAACACAAGGAGGGGTACAAAACTGAAATGAAACCTAAATCAATCTAATAATAATCCTACTCTACATGAATCAAAAGACAGGGGAAGGGAAGGGAATCAGGGATGGAATATATGGGAGAGGGAAAGGATTCAATGGAGCGGGGAGGGAGGAAGGAAGATTGAACACAGGGAGGGTTAAAAACAAAATATTACAACTAAATCTATCTAAGCTAAGCTAAATAAATGAGCATATGGAGGTAGATGGGTTGAATGGGTGAAATAGGAGGAGGATGGCAATGGATTAGGACTTTGAAGAAACAAAAACTGCTGGGAGAGAGGGAGCCTTCTGAAACGCCTGCTGTTCAGGAACAGTGACTAGCTCAGAAGGTGTTGGGAAGGGGGGAGGCAATCAGTTTTGTTTCTTGCTGCGCCCGCCTCACCGCAAGCCCCATTGGCTCCATGCAGCCTAGCCCGTGGCCAATCGCAGACTGCGAAGCCAGTGGTCTGAGGTGAAAAGGGATGGTGATTGGGCAGGCTGGCTGCTACTGCAAGTCTCTCCCCCCCACCCCCCGGTGCCTGGAAGTCTGCTCCTCCGCTGACTCCCCCTCCCTGCCACGTTTGACCTTCCAGTGACACCATGTTTTAGCCACCAGAACTCACCCAAACGCGATCCGAACTGACCAAGCTGTTCGGTTATTTCGGCGTTCGGAATTGAGTTCGGTTCGGTCGGTTCGTGTTCGGTTTCGTGTTTGGGTTCGGTTGGCCGAAGAGGCCGAGTTCAAGCAGTACTCCGAACTTCCGAACCGCGTTCGCCCATCCCTACTATTTTCTGTACCTCTAATATGAGAGGAACTTCTGTCTCTCACCCTTGTATTTTACAGTTTTCACTTCAGTGAAAACCCAATGTATTCTAAAGACAAATGCCCAAAGGAAGAAAGATGAAACCTCTCATCAAGTGTGGCAGGGACCTCAACCAGCCAAAGACTGTGCAGGTAGCTATTTAAGCAATGGGATAAGCAAGCATTTATTTTGCTGGGAGATAGATAACTCTTATTTTTCAATGGACAGATATCATGTATTGAAAGGAGAGTTGGAAAAGTCTCAACAAAATATGAGACATTGGTATATCCCATCCCAGGATTATGGAAAGTACCTTTCCCTTTCTATTGCATGGATGAAAGGGATCAAGAATATATCCCCTTTCCTTTCCTTTATCCTCAAGATTATCATCTCCTCATTACATTTAATGAATGTTGTCATCTCGGTTGTAGTCATTTCCATAGCTGTGTGTGAGACAATAATCTTAAAGCTCAAGAAACCAAAGGAGGCATGATAATTACAAGGAAGAAAGACCAGTGTCAAGGTACATTGAGGCACAGATGTTCTGCTCTTGACATGGGGGATATAGGCATAACGGGAATTATATGCATAACTTCCCACACATCAAAATATAGAAAGAATAAAGCCCATTGTTGGAAGAGTTGTGTCTGAAAGATGGGGATGGGGTGGATGAGAGTTCTCTTGCTTTCCCCAGACCCAGTAACAATCCGGTGCTGCAATGTTATAAAAACACCTAATCCACAAATCCGTTCCTTACGTTTTCATTTGAATGCAGTGCATCGTAAATGTTGACTTCCAGAAACATCAGAGGTAAATTGAGCATCTCATTTGTAACTGTGCAGAAGCACATTACTGTTTAAATATGCAAATTGATAAACATGAAAACAATCTTTTTATATATACCTTGAAATTGCTAATCTTCCGCTGCCACGCGGACGTCTTTAGGTCTAAATGATTAGAGTGCTAACGTTTATCTAGATCAGTCTATATTTAGTAGCCCAAGTCTTTGGGGCATTCAACACTTGGCTGAATGCAAATGACAAATCCATGGAAATAGGAATGCATGGGACAGGAAGCCAATCTTTTGGCTGTCGCCATCTATATTCTAGCCACAATGTAAATACACTCCTCCTTTAGCTCAAGGAGACTGTCTGAAGGTACCAGTTGTAAAAATAAAATTGCTGCCAGGCATGCTGTACAGGGACAATGACAATATGACTGACTTCACAGCTTTAATAAAAGGAGAACTAGCTACGTGTCCACAGTTGCTGTATAAGAAGGGAAACCGCAAACGCTAATTTTAAGCCTTGATTTCTTCTGTGCTTACAATAGCTTTTAGCCAAGTGTTATCACTGCCCTCTTGATTTTAAAGGAAACCTGAACTGTCATTTAGTTTATTCCAGACATGTAAGTTGTGATACACCAGGGGTGGGGAACCTTTTCTGTCCTGGGGGCCACATTGAATATTAGTATGAGCTCCAAGGGCCACGTAGAAGTTGGGGGCAGGGGTGCTTAACTGGCTTAGTCAAGAAAAGGAGGGGTCAGATCATTGATCTGTGTTGTGGATCTGTCCCCTACCCTTGTGTGCAGGCTCTCCTCTCTGCTCCATTATCATGAGCTCAGTTTTTCAATATTTGGGGGTAGAGACTGGATCCAGGGGCCAGATCCAGGCACTGGAAAGGGGCCACAGAAAATCTTGTCAAGGGCCACATTTGGCCCCCGAGCCTGAGGTTCCCTACCCCTGTGATACACAGTGACAAAGAACCATGATTGACATAGTTAACTAAATCTGTTATCAAAGGGTGCCATTGTTAAGATGAGTGAAACATCAAAATGTATAGATTAGTTCTGAGCTCTTCTTGTCTAAGGAGGAAAATTAAATTTAAGCTGATCCATTCAAACCGTTAACATGTCCCATGGAGACAAATCTTATAAAGTCCCATACAGCACCTTTGTCCTTGTGGGTGTTTTTAAAACTCAGCCTATAAAATTATGTATCGGGAATAAAAATCTTCATTTCACCCTATGGGCAGTTGAAAGTGATCACCTGGACAATCCAGATCTTTTTATTTATTTCTCCCTCTGTTTATTTCAACCATATCAACATTCTAGAAAAATTCTCTCTGAGGGGCACTGTGAAAAACCAGGTGTTTGGTTGACTGAGATTAAAATTCCTTTGCACTATTTCTGCAATGCACAAGCTGATGCTGAAACAGGCAGTGGAAACAAATCAATTATTCAATGAACTTTGTGAATTTGCAAATGTGAATTTGAAATTTTGCATCCATTTATGAATTTCAGAACCAAGAACAAGGGGATTTGGCACCTGCACTTTGCTTGTTGGCAATGCTCTGTTTAAAGCAACTTTAAACAGAAGGTCAGATGAGAGTAACTAAACTCTTGGGAGTCACTTATGAAAAGGTGCCACAGTAGGAACAAAGTGTTTCCTTCAACTTTGTGTAACTTGCTTGGTTTGTGTGCTTTGCAAAGCTGAGCCGTTACTGTGAGTTTAATTCAAGTTTGCTTAGTTTGTTTAAATTCAAACTAATCAAAGTCATTTTGACTTTTTAAAATAAAATGAAGTAAGAAAATATTACATGAATATTCACAACAATTTTGAATGTTCATTAGAGGAAATGAATGCTTGAACTTGATAACCCTATTTGTTTCACTGCTAGTACAAACATCTCTAATATACTTTTATTACACCCAGGCCATAACCTGCTGCCTGTTGTCTAATTCTGGGAGAAGCGCTATTTCAGTGAAGTCATTAGAGGTTGGATCAGTTTTTCTTAACTGAGCCCAAATCATGGTGAGCACAGAACAGTTATTGCTTCATGAGTTGGACATGGGCAGAACTGTCACTTGGTGAGTCCAGCTTAGAATTCTGCTCGGGCCAAAACTTTGGCCCAACCGAGGCCAAAGCCAGACCTCATTGGGCCTGAGCTGGATGCAGCTGAGCTCCTCCAAGCATGGGCCCATTTGGGATGCTGTGGCCTCTCCCATCTTTCCAAATGTTGTGGTGTCACAACCCTGTTAGAGGCAGGGTCACTGAAGGAAAAAGGGTTAAGCCCAGTGCCTTTTTGACATGGCCGTGGTGGTGGTGAGGAATGATGAGGGGAAGGGAAATGGAGGGATATGAGGTTGGACAACAGACCCCTCTTATTCACCAATTCCTAGTGGAGATGGCTCAGGGCCCTCCTCCTGTCAGTGTGGGTGTTGTCTAAAAGCTCTTTTCCTTGTAGGGGTGGCAGCTGACCTCTGGGAGTGCGTCTGTGAGGTGACTCGCCCATGGCCTACTGCATGGGAGAGTGAAGCCCCACTGCTTTCTCCTGGTCCCAGGAGCAAATTTAATGGTGATGGTGCTACTACCATCCCCATCAGCCCTGACATTGTGCAGGATGTTACCCACCTTCCCCTGCTTATAATTATGCCCATGCATCATGGTGCTAGGGAGTCTGGCCCACCCAGAGTGGCTTGGGCAGATAGAGTGCTTGACCTCGCCCAGACCTGACTAGGCAAGTTGGATCCCATCAGAATTGGGCTGAGTTGTCCAGCTTGTTCCCTGCTTCCCACAGTTTAGAGAAGATGTAAACTGTACCAGCATGATCTGGAGAAATAACCAGAATTGGAGGTCATTTATAAAAATATTGGCCCTAATGTTTCATTTCATTTCATTTCACATTTTATTTGTATCCCACAACTCTCTCGTCCATGGCGACTCGAGGCGGCTAACAAACAAAAGAATATACACAACAATACAAATAAATACAATACAACATCATTAATCCAACCTACAAAATCACCTGTCCATATTCCATCCCTGCTGCCACCAGGGGGGAATCCATAAACTGACCCTACCCCCTGCTCTCACCAGGAGGGGGGCCACCGTCCAGCAATACAAGAAATTACTTCATAGCATATCAACAACTTATTACATTTCAATATTCAATCCTTTGAACAAAAATACACTGTCTCAGCAGTTCCTCCTCCTACCCTCCCTCACTATATAACCAATCTCCCAACCTCCTCTCCCTCCCCACATAATAACAACAAAATTCACAAGGTAATATAACAATATAATACAAGACCCACAAAAATAATCAAAAATACAATATAGAATAGCAACCCCTCACTAAACATCCAACAGTTTCAGCTCCCACCCCTCCCCCCTTACTACAACGCAGGGGGGGAAATCCTCCTCTTCCAATTTGACTATTCCAAAAGGAAAAATTCCTCTCCTAGCCAATTCCCACTCCCATACCGCATTCATGATGGAGAAGTTAGCCCCCCGCCCCAACCGGCGGGCCCAACCGAAGGGGCAAAGAACAACTGTTGTCCCTAAAGCCATCTTCAGTTTTGATCTTTAGTAGGGACAAAACTACATGTCCACAATACCTTGTGAATTTTGTTGTTATTATGTGGGGAGGGAGAGGAGGTTGGGAGATTGGTTAGTGCAGATGGGAAAGCTGGGAAAGTTGGTCAAAGAAATTACTCCTGTAGGTCATTGCTGCTTAGATAGATTTTCTCCCCCTGGATTGGTGGCAGAATATCTTGCGTTCAGAAGCATAATCTGCAGGCTTTCTTATTTACTAGTCTATTGCAATGCACCTTTAGAAGTTCACAGATTATTCCTGCTCTTCTCTGATGAATTTTTTTCAGAGGAAAGATGGCTCTCTTAGTAGAACAAGATGCCTTGACAGTTACTGGAAAGTGCAGAGTGCCTTGTGAACAAACACTTACTGAGAATATCCACAGGCGGCCTGAATTTGCCTGCTATTACTTTTGATCACTCCTAATTTCCATTCCAACCTAAATTCTAAGGTAGCTTCTTCACTCAGCTCCAAAGACTCAGTCTTGTTGCCTTTGGTGATGAAGAAGAAGAACTAGCTGATTTCAGCCTATTGAATCCACTAACAACTTAATTCCCAGAGAAGATTTAATTCCCAGAGAAGATGTGAAAATGCCACTGGTTTCTCTGTAGGAAGCAATGGCTGTCATGGTAAACTCCGCTAATTGGTGTCTTTGTGCTGACACTTTGGCAGCTCAGTTCTTCACCAGGGAGTCAAAAGGAAACATTAACTTGGCTGTAATTTAAAGTACGTGGCTTCCTCTTTCCTCCCGCACAGCTGTTTTGCAGAAAGCAAAGTGCTGCCCGGTCTAAATCTCTTGCTTGATATCAAAATGCTTCAAGTCCAAGCTTCTACAGAAATTCTGCTGGTGTATCAGAAAATGTTTCTTTACTTGTTTATATTCATCCATTCATTTAAAGCGTGCTGCAAGCAGCTCTGTGTCATGTTTGAAAAATATCCAGGTCTAGGTTACAATTCCCACGCACGGCAGTCCTAGCATGGCTAGGACTTTAATGGGGACTGAATCAAAGGTAGAGCTGAATGGTACATTTTAAATTCCCCTGGAGGCTCCAGCAGGGGTTCTCATTAATGCCACTTGTACTGGTACTTGTTTTGAGAGGTGTATACTTGTCCATTGGGAACTGGACTGAGATGCTAGAATTGATTTCATAAGACTATTTTTCATTTATTCAATGGCAACAGATTTGATTGCTGTAGATTTGGGCCCTATTAAAATAGACAAGCTGCAGGTAAGAGGCCCTCGATGATCACTCACTCATCTAAGCCATCTACTCCCTACAAAAATTCTTAAATGGCTGTCCAAAATGGAAATGTGAAACTAAAAATTCTCATTAGAGAGTTTTAGTGTCTTCAATCTCATTTTTGGCCCTGATCAGCGGTGGCCCTAGGCTGAGGGCGCCTGGGGCAGTGCCCTGTCCCGACTCTCCCCCGTCCCCGCTGCCACTGACAGTAGTCCTCACTGAGCGCTACTGTCATAGGCACCGGGGACGGGGGAGAGCGGGCACGCCGCTCTGACTGATAGGGATGGGTGAACAGAACGTGGTTTGGATGTTTGGTTGTTCGGTTCGAAACCGGAGTTCGGGTTCGAAGGTTCGGTTCAGCTGAGTTTGGTTTTGCCAAATTTGGCCGAACATTCAAAAATAGCGAAACCGAAACCGAAACAAAATTGAAACCGAAACCTAATTTTCGGCCCTGGAAAGACGTTTTTCCTGTCCCCGAACTCATCCGAACACAACTGAACTGTTCGGTCGTTCGAAAGTTCGGTTCAGACGTCCGAACAGACCGAGTTCGGTCCGAACTCTGAACATCCGAACCACGTTCGCCCATCGCTACTGACTGAGCGCTCTCTGCCTCTGTTTCTCTCTGCTGGTGACTGAAACTGACATTGGAGCACGGCGCTCCGATGTCAATTTCAGGCTGCCGCCAGCAGAGACAGAGGCAGAGAGCGCTCAGTCAGTGAGCGCTAGCCTCTGCCTGCCATGGACTCCTTCAGGGACTCCAGAATCTGGAGTCCCAGAAGGGACAAACTTGATCTGAACGCGAGCCGGGTGGCTCAGCGTTCAGACCAAGTGTGCTGCTAGGGAAACGAAATTTCCCTGAGTGGCAGCTTTGTATTGAGCCCTATGGGCTCAATGCAAAGCCTCACTTGGGCGTTCAATGGAGGGGCTCGGCGGCGGCATCTGCTCAGCACACATGCTTGAACTGAGTTGAGCATGCACACCACAGCACATCTCGCTGCCGAGCGCCTCCATTGAACAGTGAATGAAGAACTTAAACTGCCTGGTGCCAGCACCCAGCAGCCAGTCCCTGGGACCCGACAATGGTAAGTAAACGCGCGTGGGGGTATGTGTTTGCCAGGGAGCAGAGACTGGGGGCCTCGGATGGAGGGGAGGAGGGTGTGCAAGACTGGGGAATGGGGGGAGGGTGTGTGTGTGCACCCCTCTCCCCCTCCATTCCCAAGTCTCGTACACCCTCTCCCTCCTTCCATGATCCCAGGCCCCCAGCCTGGGGAGACACTGGGGAAGGGGGGGTGAGCGGCAGGGAGGAGACTTAGGGTGCAGAGGCTGGGGGCCTGAGATGGAAGGGGGGGAGGGTGTGCGAGACTGGGGAATGGGGGAGAGGG
>QEPC01011901.1:7457275-7485588 GCA_003113815.1 Sphenodon punctatus | reverse complement strand
CCCCCCCAGGGATCGGGTCATACTTACCGGCGGCTGCGGGGACGCCGCGGCCGCTGGTGCTGGGGGGTGGGCTCGCCTCTGAGTCTTTTTTAAAACAAAAATCCAGGCTGGGCAGGGTGGGTGGGGGGTGTCCCCCCTTCCACCCGCGCAACCTGGACTCGGGGAGGTTTTTTTTTTTTACTTTTTTGGTGGGGCTTTTACATTGCAGCCATTTTTAAATGGCTGCAATGTAAAAAAATCCGGTACCCAGAATCCGGTAACTGGACTGGATTTACCGGGTCGAATCCGATAATGCCGGTATGCCTGGTACCGGCATTATCGGATTCCGGATTTACCGGTTTTCCCGTGCCTAGTTTACATGTTCACTGTTTCGGGCTGTCCATAGTAAATAAATCATCAAAAATGAGGATGTATAACTCCTGATTAAAACCAGAATCCAGACTTATTTACACCATAATAACTGTTAACACAAATACCGAACTCTGGACTTAGAGGCGTTTACTCCGGACTTATGATCTTGTAAAAACAGTATGTGCAGCAGCACCTGTTTATATTGCAGAGTAATGACTGATTCGCAATCAGTAGGGACAAATGCAGCTGAAGGTTTAAAAACAGAACTTTACTTAAGCTTTCTCAGGCACAGATCCTTAGTTACATTTAACTAGTAGTAAGACAAAATGGAGACTGAGACAAAGAGAAAGAAGGGAAGAATGAGTGGTTACACAAAGAAATTCAACTGCAAAACCCCATCTCCCTTCCATGTACACATAAACTTAGCAGCGCCATCTGGTGGCTCTATAGTCAATTACTGTTATCAATACAGCAGGCATTTAACTTATGAATGTTGCATATACCAACAGTTTATTTCATGCATTTTATATTGTTACCTTTGTTTTTCACACTTTTTATTTCCGCTTCCTGCTTGGGCTGGAAACGCTCAGTGCTGACACCTGGTAGCTAAGAGGCTGAGGCTTTTAATGCCTTTGCATTGAGGTGACTTTCTGAAGAGGAACCAATGAGAACAGAGCTTCTAGGATAAAAGGAAGACTTTTCAGTGCACAAGAGGAGCTGAGGCAGAGCAGGGCACCTGCTGAGCAAGGAAGGTAGCCTCGGCCTAGCTGTGTTTCCTGAAGGTTTTGCTTTGTTACTGCACCTGTACTGCCCTGTTTGGGAGGTAAGAATAAATCTCCTTGTCCACCTGTATGGTAAGCCAAAAGCCCCTATGATATAGGGCAGGTGAGGAATGGTCTCAGCTGTCACCCCTACTGGGAAAAGAGCCTTCAGACAACTCCCACGCTGACGGTAGGAGAGCCCTGAGCCGTCCCCACTAGGACTTGGTGAGTAAGAAGGGCTTCTTTCCTCCCTCCTGCCCCCACTCCTCCCTCAGTGTCCCTTCCTCTGGTCATTCCCCACCATTCCCCACCTGGGCAAAGCTCAATAGCCCAAGAGCTGCATACCAACATTTTCATGTCACCAAGAGCCATAACACACATTACATTGATTGCAACTGCTCCCAACCCTGGGGACGGAACAGCGCTGCTTTCCCCAACGTCTTCCTTCCAGCAAAGCTCTGGCTCTCAGGTGCTCTGATGGGTTTGGGCAGCAGCAATAGTGGCACAGGGTATGATCCATAAGGATGCAGAGGCCAAAATGGTGACTTGGCTTCTCTTGTTTCTGAGGGAGATGCATGGATGGTATGGACCTATCTCCAGGCAGCCACTTCTGGTGTGAACTGCAATACAGGTGGCCCTCTGACATAGGGTTTCTACCTCTCTCTGGGCTTTTCCCCTGAATGATGGGGCCACCTACGCAAGGCAAAGGGGTTGTTATAGCTCTTTCTGATGTAACCATGCCCCTTATGGTTACATGATTTTCAATACATGTGAGGTCATTTCAGGAAGGGGTGGGAGCCCCTGTGGGCTAAACCCTTTCTCATGTAGCCACTCCCCACCCACTGCCTCCAGAAGTCCTGGTTTCTCTGGGTTTCCAGGGGCACCCCTGGCTGATTGGAGAAACTGGGGCTTCCCCTGGAGCTGTGGGCCAATCCCCCTTGACTTTGGGTCAATCCCTGCAGTCTCCGGGCAAACCCCGGACAGATGGCAACCTCATTTGTGAATGCAGCAGAAAGCAAATATTGCTTCTGATTCACTTAATCAAAACGGAAACAAACCAATTTGGTCTTCGCTCCGGATGATGGTTTTAGCTCTAATGGTGGCCTCAGATAGTGGTTCGTTAAGGGTGTCTCAGGAAACAGCATGGACGAGCCCAAGCAGATGTTTGTGGGAGAAGGGTATTCAGGCTGGTATCGCAGGTAGAGAGGAGGACAGCAGGGGGAGTAGGCCCAGAACATGGCATTGCTTTACAGATTTAGCAGATGCTGCAAACCATTTGTAAAGCACCTTGGGATTCTGTGGGATTATTTTTAATATTATTAATGATTATTTCTATAACTCAGCAATGTGTCTGACACTGAGCAACTATTAAATCTGGGTCCCTGCCCTGGGGGCTTACACTCTAGGACGGACAAGGGAGGAGATAGGGGGAGGGAGGGATACATTCATAAAGTTGAGAGGTTGCAGGTGCATGTACCTAGCTTAGTTACAGGGGAGAAGAGGACTTTGAATGTAAGGACAGTAGACGGAGCATTAGTGAGGGATGACAGATATTCTAGCAGCGTGAACATATTTTACTTTCACTGAATAAGATGCAGCCTTTAAGAGAATGGCCACATTCAAGAGAGTCCTCCTATCAGTTCCCCATCACTGCATATGACTGACCAGGTGGCTGGATTTTCAACGATCTTGAGAATACCAATAAATCTTGAATCTTTTGCATTCACAACGGGGAGGGAGTCGTAATATGGAAAAGTGCAATCATGTGGCTTTGGACCCATTGCTCAGGCAACTCTCCCATAAAAGTTCAAGAGGAGTCATTAAAGGAAGCTCCTCATCCTGGTGGCTGTTAATGTATTTTAAGGGAGGTCACCCCCACACAGCTGCACCTTGGAAATATAGAGAAGTTATTACGGCAGCTGTCACTTAAGTAATGTTGGCTGTCAAGCTATGAGACTTTGATAAAGCACCACTCCTCGGGGTATGAGCCTTGGTGAAGGAACCGCCTTTGCAGAAATGTTGAGTGGGTTACCCTTTGTCTGGCTTTCTCTCTCAGGCATCTGATATTTACTTTTTTTTCAGGTAATGCATTTTTCATACTTGCTGACCTTGCACCACAAAAGGTGCAGTTCTTAATCAGGACAGTGGGAAGATTCTTTGTTTGGGTAAGTGGTGTGGGAAGCTTGTCTTTATTGAAATGGCCATTTGTAAAGTTATTGGTTCCTTTTACTTATTGAAATCAACATTTGAATGGGAGTGGAGGAAGGGAGAACTGTAAGAAAGTTTGCAGTGGACTGGGTAGGCGTTCACCCCCGACCCTGTGCCCCTTGCTCCTGGAAATGTCTTCCCCCCCCCCCCTCACCCACAACACCGGGAATTCCCGCGAATGCAGTTGCTTTGCTCCCTCCCAACTTTCAAATTCTTCCTAAAAGCCTGCCTCTTCCATCAAGCCTTTTCTAGTTACTTACCTCCCATCCCCCTGCCGGACTGCTCACTGATGCTGTCCTTTCACTAAGCATCCTTTCTCTCCCTCAGCACAGAGTGAGCAGACTGGACTGATGAGGTTATGTCCCTCCTTGCTTGCAGGAGACAGGATCAAAGATTGACAGCTCCTGCCAGCTCCCCAGTCTGGTCCTGTCTTGCACTCAGTTCAGAAGCCAGGGCCATAGGTCTTTTCTTTACCTTTCCTTTCCTCTTCTCCTTTTTTTTTGTTTGGGTATGTGTGTGTCTCAGCAACTCCACCCATTCCTTCCTCTGTAGTTAGGGGCTGCTGGCTTGGGCAGGAAGGTCCGGGGGAAGGGGGTGTCCTTCCTCCTGTTCCCCTCCACCACCCCTGGATTTAGCCTTCTAAGACCTAATCATAGGGGTAGGGAACTCAGGGAGCTGCTCCTCCTGATCCCTGCTGTTTTGTGGTAGGGAGCTAGAGCCACTAAAGGAGGCTGTGGTGGCAGGGAAAGCCGCACTCGATGCCCATTTGATGCCCTCGTTTCATGCCTCTTCACATCTCTGAACAGCACCTTTGCTAAGTCACCCTGCCCCCACTCACTGCAGTTGTAGATGGAGCTGTCGGGCAAGAAGCCCAGCAGATGGGATGCCAGGCCAATCCCAGGTCAGGGCGGGTGCACCAGAGTGGGGAATGGAGAAAGTCCCACGGGAGAAAAACAGTTCCAGGTCTTGGCGCCTCGGAAGTGCCCTGGTGTAATGAGTCCGTAGGGCCCAGGAGTCCCTAACTCTTGAGAAAGGGGTGGGGGTGGGGTGTACTCCCTCTGGAGTTCCCCATGAGGAAGTGCCCAAGATGGCGGTCTTGTTGCAGGGCAGGCAGGTAGCTTCTCACCCAAACTGGCTGACCTTTTTAGCAGGGTTTCCCCAGATTTCCCCCCTTAATAACAAACCAGCATGTCCTCATTCAAACAGACAGCATGGCAGCAATGCCATACATCAACCAGAGATGGGATCCAGATCAAGATCCTTACAGAAGGAAGTGGAGATGCTCTTCACGTGAGCAGAGGATCACCTAGATTCAGTAAAGGCGATTTATATTGCAGGAGCCTTGAACATACAGGTGGACTGGCTGAGCAGATAGAGGGTGGACCTGGGAAAATGGTTCCTGGACTCCCAGGTCTTCCAGATGATAGTGCGGCACTCTGAAGATGGATTTGTTAGCATGAACGACAAGGTTCACAGGTTCCTAGCGAGAACAAAGGTTCCAGGAGCAGAAAGTGTGTGGCTCCTTTGTTGCATTGGTGGCCCAAGAACCTACTGTGTAAGCCTTTCCACTCTCCCCATTGAACCCCAGAGTCCTGCAGTGAGTCAGGGAGGAGAGAGCAGACTTGATCCTGGCAGTCCTGTACTGGCCAAGGAGACCTTGGTTCTCAGATAGAATCAGCCTGTCGATTCTGGACCCTTTTTGACGCCCAGTACATCAAGTTCTCCTGTCTCAAAGCATGATCCTGCAGCCACAGAATCTTCATCTGAATGCTTGGCGGTTGGGAGGTCACTGCTTCGCTCTACGAGCTATTCAGGTAAACTACTGAACACCCTTCTGGCAGGGTCCCCACTAAAAAAACGTATGGATCCACTCGGGCTGAGTTTGCTGAATGGTGTATCACAATTGGCTACAATGTGGTGGATGCAGGTGCAGGCGAGGTCCTTCGATCCCTGCAAACTGGCTTTAGAGAAGGAATTAAGAGCTAACATCCTGAAGAGAAGTTGTGGCCCTGTAAAGCATCATTCATTATGGGGACAGGGTTTCTCTTTCTATGCACCCCCACACAGAGAGATTCCTGAGAGCGTTGCACCTTCTCTGCCCACCAGCGCAACACTGTTTTCCTCCTTGGAGGCTGAACATGGTTCTCAGGGCTCTTATGCATCTTCCTTTTGAACTCCTTAGAGAGGTACCACTTTTTTTTCTTATCCATCAAAACCCTTTTTCTGGTAGCCACCACCTTGGCTAGGAGGGTTTCAAAGCTGGGGGCCCTCTCCTCAGACTTATGTTTTTTTCACAGAGTAGTACCTAGGCTGGACCCAGCCTTTATCCCTAAAATAAATACAAGTTTTCATAGAGAAATGGAACTAAATCTACCTTCCTTTTGTCCCAGTCCTCAGACCTCAGGGGAGAGAGATTGGCATACATCAGATGTTATAAGAGCCTAAAACATCTATCTGTTTAGAACTAGTACCTCTAGATTGGACTTGGCCTTCTTTGGGGCCTTTGGGGCTTGCAGAAAGGGGAACAAAGTTTCTAAATTCACTTTACCCAGGTGGCTTAGGATATGTATTTCTGAGGATACATCTCCCCTGGTTTGGGTGATGACCCACTCTCTGAGAGGAGCGATGACTAATTCAGCCCACCTCAACAGGGCCTCTATAGAGGAAATGTGTAGAGCTGCCACCTGGTCTTCAGCCCACTCATTCACAAGGCATAGCGTGGTCTCTCTGGAGTCATCAGGAGTGGCTGTTGGTCGCAGAGTTCTCCAGAGAGTACTACAGATTTAGATGATGGTCTGGGATCTGTTAGGGATGGATCTGTAAGGGTCTGGACCTGAATATTTGGGACTGATTGGGAATCAGCCATCCCTCGGGAAGGCAGTGCCTTGGGACTTAATCCCGTCAGTCCAGGCTGCCCACTCTGCGCTGAGAGAGAGAAAGGGGGATTTCTCTTACCTGTGAATTCCCGTTCTTCTCTCCAGCAGCATGGGTAGCCTGGCCCCACCCTTCATGGATTCCCATGCGTAGGCCTACAAAAGCCTACTTTAGAATGTGGGGTTGGTTCTTTGGATCCCCTTTTATCCTAATTCTTTTTTCCTGTTGATAGTTTGTTCTGATGCTTTAGAGTTATGGTTATTGTAATAGTTAGCCTAGTCTTTTAGTAGCTTTGACAGCCTCCAGCTCGTGAGAGTGCTGGCTCCTGCTGCTGGTCGAGGCTGTCAATCTTTGATCCTGCCTCCTGCAAACGAGGAGGGACATCACCTATCAGTGCAGGTTGCCCACTCTGGGCTGAGAGAAGAACGGGAATTCACAGGTATGGAAAATTCTCCTAAACTGAGCCCATGCACCTGCAACTTCTCCACTTCCTCAGTGTATCATAATTGGCTACAATGTGGTGGGTGCAGGACGGTGTAGGCGAGGTCCTTCGATCCCTGCAAGCTGGCTTTAGAGAAGGAATGAAGAGCTAACATCCTGAAGAGACAAGTTGTGGCCCTGACCAGCAGAATGAATTATGGGTCTCTCCCTTTCTTCCCTTCTCCTTTGTCCCGCCCTAGATCGTAAACCCTTCAGGGCAGGGATTGGTCCCTAACTATGATTGTACAGCACTACGTACATTGCTTTCACTATATACATAAAATAATAATAATTCCAAATGCCAGAATTGGTATCTTGGGATCCAGCTCATCCTTTTCAGTTAAAGTGATCTCCGCAGCGTTTTTGGCCCTGTCTGTTTCTTTGCCCTGGCAATTTTTCACCCTCATTGAACCATCTTCATTTTCCATTCCTTCTTCCAGTGTCTCTTGTACTTACCCTCCCTTCTTTCCTCGCCCAACAGCTTTCCCCTCCTCATGGTTGACTTCCACAGTTTTGAAATTGTTCCATTCATCATTGTCACTGTTTCCTTCAGTTTTTCCAGGACTTCAGATAAATGGTTTTCATTTAATATTTTAAATGCTTTGTTTGAGTTTTTAAAACTTGTTTGTTATCCATCTCTTTCAAATCTTTTTGTTATGAATACAAAGATATAAGCTTTGATTTGGCCTTTTTAGAAATAAATCAATTTCTAGCCTGAGGAATCTGGTTTAGAGTGGCATGGAATATTTTTGCATCTGGCCCATATTTCGCCCATTCTCCCTTCTTCTTCTGTGCAAGACTCTTGGTTGATAGCAGTGCTCAAGAGGAGGAGAGGGGAAATACCATTGGGCCAGTTATATGAAAAATATAATGGGAGACAAAACTTGGCTCTTATTTTGTTGACAATTGCAGACAAGGAGCTATTCATCGGAAAGAGGTAGGGAAAACCGCATCGGATGTGTTTATACTTCCATCCACAAAGAACAAAACCTGTACCCTCAGTCTAACTGAACCTTAAGCAGGGAAAACAGTCAACACAGGTCCTTGATCTCAAGGAAAACCAAGAAAGAACAAAAACAAAGGGTGCCTTTACATGGATGGCACTCATGGCTCTGCTCCGCCTCACGCACTGGGGCTGTGTAAAGGCGGGCCACCAGATGTCCACGTGGAGCAGAAGTGCAGCAGACACCACCTGCTCACCTCTGCCTCCAGCCGCGCTAGCAGTGCTCCGGGTTCCCCCCCCAACTTGCTCCATGGTTGAGCATCCCCACATCCATCTAAAGACAGTGAAAGTCTTTATGTTCTTCATTGCAACAGGCTGCAGCAACACCTGGAACCAGATGGCTACTCTTTCTACACAGAGATAGAGTACTTAGGTACTCGCATTCAGATGTGAGATTGGGCTTGCTCATGCATTAAAGCAGAGGTGGGGAACCTTTTTTGGCTCGGGGGTGGGGTGGGGCACATTGTCAAGTGGTGAATATTCTGAGGGCCACACGTCAATTGTCAATCAATCAATTAGTGTTAAGACTAATTAGCTAAATGAGTTAGCTATTTAAGGATAATTAGTCAATTCAATTAAAATTAAGGAAACTTTGTATCATATCCAAAAGACTGCCTGTCCTTTCACGTCCTGTTGTGGCCTCTGTGATTGGCCGTGAGGGAGCGCCTCCCCATGGGTAACGTCTGTTAGCCTTGTTCATATGACAAGGGCTTGCAAGGGGGTGTTATAGGTTGCTGCCCCATTATTATTGAACTCCCTCTCCCTGAATGTTTGTTTGAGTCTGAGCATCTTCAAGAGGTGGGGTAAGACTTTTTTTTTATTTGAAAAGGTGTTTGGTGGGTGGGGATAGAGATTAAGGTGGGGTTTGGTGGGTGTTTTGGGGTAGGGGCTTGAGAGGGGGTTGGATGAGGTGGTATTGGGTGGGTTTTGTGGGGTTTTTATGGGTTTTTCCCCCCCTTGTATTAGTTTTAAATATTTATATGGATTATAAGCTACCCTGAGCCTCTGGCAAGGGTGGCATATATATTAAATAAATAAATACATTTGCGGAACATGGGTTTGCTCTAGGACTGCATTCCCATCTGCGGTGGTAGTGGTGGCAGAGAGAGTGGTGAGGGGAGACACGGCAGCAGGGAGGAGCCGGATGACAGGAAAAGAGCCGGTGCGGATGGGGATATGCTGTGACTTCTCTCAGGCATGTCAGGGCAGGATTCACTGCAGTTGTGAATGCGGCCTAACAGACTTTAAGGCTGCTGTTCCAAGTGCTATAGAATGTCTAGATTTCTGGATGTCAGAGGGTAGATCCCTTCCTCCCTCTTTCTTCTTCCACATTTCAGACTTTTACCTTGTCTTGGAAAATAGAAAAGCAGACTTGCTCAGGCCTCTGCAACATCCATTACACACTTTTTAGGCAAATTCTGCCTGTTGTAGACTCGGGGAAATTCTTCTAAACCGTATCGCTGTGCTGTCGGCCTCCTGCCACGGAGGTGTTTATGCCTCATTACATCCTTATCTCCATTTTGAAGTCTGCATTTCATAGGCTTGTTTCAGCTTTTCCCTTTCTCCCAATGCTCTTTTCAACCCACTGATGCTGCACTGGAACAAAAACATATTTTGTTTTAAAGAAGACCAACCAAGATACGGACTATAATTAATAACTCTTGGACGCCCGTAATGATGTATCTTTGAGCGACTGGATCTCTTTTCCCTCTAAATTGTTAAAATTTAATGTGTACACAGCAGGAGGAAAAGAAAAACTGCACAATTTAAATTTTAGCAAGTTTTTATATTATTTATTTATTTATTTATTTATTTATTTATATGGTGCCAGCAATGCACCTGGTACTGAACAATAATAATTAGAGGTGAGTCCCTGCCCTGTGAAGAGCTTCCAATCTAGGCGAGACAAAGGAAGGGAGATGAAAGGTGAGGGGAACATAAGAGGAGACAGAGATAAATTCACTAAGTTGAGAAGTTGCAGGCGTACTTTCCTTCAGGGGAAGGGAAGCGTGAATGATAGAACATTAGGGGGAGCCAAGTGAACAGTCTGTTTCCATTTGATTGTATCATTCCCCTTCTTTCGTTTGCCCACTGGATTCCCAACACTTATGATGCCCAATTTAAGATTCCTTGAGGAGATTTCAAACTACAGTTAGGGACCTACTGGTGCAAGCTAACCTCATTGGACAATGAAGCCGACTAAGTTTGACAATTGTGGGCCCATGGAATTCTTGGGAGTGTCCCTGGGATGCTCCCAGACTTGTCTTGTGAACCCCTTGCTTTTGCTCTGAGAAGTTTAGTTTGAGACCACTCTTGTAGGGGCTGTTCACTGCAGTTAAGCTAATTGGTAGAGCGTAGGAACCCCACACAAGCTCCACGGTGGAACTTCCGTTGAGGATGTGTGTACCCCAAACTTGTTTCATCCACGCATAATTTAGTTAGGCCTGGATGAATTTAGTTGCCAATAAATCCAGGTGAGTGCAGACGGTGGGGCTGATCCCATGCCCTGCAGTTCCGCACGCAAGCCGCACACGTGTCCATTAGGAATGCATTGTGCCATGCGGAATCCACGCGTCACGGATTCCACATGGAGGGGCTTGGGATTGTGATGAACTCATGGGATCTATGAATAAACTTTAATTGACAACCAGAATATGAAAAGCACTGGCATAAAGTATGGGCCTACAGGGCCTCAACTGTGAGAAGCCTTGGTGTATAGAGAGACTCAGATGGCGACTCAGACTGATTGAGCTGGGTATTTCAGGCCTGCATAATGCCTGAAATTGTGAATTCCTGTTTTGTGACTGGCAGGAAAGGGGCGATGTCCCAATCTTTCCTATAACAAGGATGACTGTCAAACATTCCTATGCTGGGAGAAGGCCTCCATCCAAGCACGTAGCTAGGGGGCTCAGCTGAGCCCAGGCACTGGACTGTAGTGGGAACCTTGGCAAGTGGCTTGAGCACCACTAGGAAATATTTAGTGTGAGCGAGGAAGGAAACGGGACCAGCACTTCCTACGCCCACTCTGAAAAATTTCAAGTGGCGTGCAGGCTGCTTGCAGAGGACCCTGCCAAGAAGAAAGTTTTCAGAGTGGGAAGGTGTGGAGTTCTGCCCCTATCCCTGCTCACTCTTAAAACTTCCTTTCTGGCAGGTTTGCTGCCAGGGGGAGGGGTTCATTAAGAGCCAGGGCTGTGCACCCACCTTTGAAGGGGGAGGGCAAGTCTGTGTCAGGAACCCACTTGGGAGGGCCCTGCTTAGGGAGACTCCACCCCTTTCTCTTGCGGGGACATAACTGGGACATGACTCTAGGCCTGCCACAGCCTTGGCACACCATTTCCCCTCCATTTTGCACATGACTTCAACTTCCCTGGCACTGCCACTGGTTATAGACTGATGGAGACTCTGGAGTCAAATATTTCAGACCAAGCGATAGCTGAAACGCCACAGAAAAGGCTGTTGGTAAGCAATGGGCAGAATTGCTTTTAAAAATACATGGGATATTGCTGGAAGACTCAAGTTGTATTACATACAGCTTGCTTCAAATGAAAGATTAACAAAAGGCTTCAATGCACTTCCCGAGTGCAAAAGAAATCCTCAGTAGTGTGACATTTTGTTGTTTATTTCTTTGCTTCTACCAAAGAAACCAACCAACCAAAAAGTCCCTTTTTTTCCTGATACTTTTAAAAATTGCTGTTTCCCCCCTCCAAGGACTTAAGGCAGAATCTTTAATTTATTGCCTTCATAAGTATGGACAGAGAGGGGATTTTAGATTTCCACTTTTGTTACCATGGCTTTATTAAATATGAATGTCCTGTTGCCACATAAGGGAAAACAACTAGATTAGACGAAATTTGTTGCACTTTACATAATTATGCATTGAGAACAATGTATAATTAATAAAGTCGTCTTCGAGGCAGGGTATGGAATGTTGGCAAATTAAAATCTGCTTTTCAGTTGAGGGCCTGTAAAATTTCTCGAGGGGGAGAAAATTAGATTGGTTGGGAGGTACCGTCACCGACATTTGAGATCAAATATGCCTCTCCTTTCACTGTCCAAAAGGAATTCTATTAAACTTAGCAGGATCCTGTTAAAAGTTTTTAATTTCCTCTTTTTGCCATAGGTGCTACATCGAAGTTTTAAAGACAAATCTGTCATCGAAATGAATTACAGGCTAATTAAAATTTTAGGACAATGTTTTTATATGCAGGAGAAAACTACTCATGGCTACTTTCCCAGGAATAATAAGGCAGAAAGAATGTAACTGAAGTTTGACTAGCAGAAGAAGAGAATGTCATAATCTGTGAAGCTCAATTTACTGCCTGAAATTAAAACCTTCAATTAAAAAGTAGCTGAAAATGAAAAATGGTAATTCTTTAAAAATATTTTATAGTCTAGCCTCCTCCCACCCACCTTTTAACTCTCCATTGTGTGTGATATTTTTAGAGCAGGACTAGGGAACCTGTATTGTTCCATGGGACAGAGGAGCCATAGGGTAAAAACGAACATGACAGTAGCCCATTGTAACCTGCTGTGGCCCACAGTCCACTGCCGTGTGTTGTCGAGCCCCCGACGTTAGCCTGGACTGACCCTGGGTGTGTTGGCAACTAGCCTGGGATCTCACCTTGGCAAATGGCCGAGGTCACAGCCTGGACTACCACCCACCTGACTGGGCTGTCACATTTGTTTATCTTGCTGTTTCTGGCCAGCATGATTGGCTGCCAGGGTGGCCTGTGATTGGCTGTCATGTCTGTCGTCATGGCAGGGGCTGGGGCGTAGTGTGAGGGTAAGGCCGACTGCTGGGATGTCTGTTGCGGCTACTGTCTGGACCAGGCCACCTGGATGGTGGGACAGCTCTCCTGGCTGCACTCATGTGCATGTGGTAGCCTGAGCTGACCCCGGCCATATCAGTAACGGGTTACCACTGTCACGTTTGGTTTTATCCATAGTCTACTGGGACACTCCAGGGCTATGGAATGGACAGATGGGAGGGGTTGTAAGTGTAACAACAGCAGGAACTCTGGAATAGAAACCAAAGTTACCCCATAGTGTTGCATGGGTGGTGAGATGCCTTAAGTGTGAGGCAGGCTGAACAGCTCCCGCTGGGGATTAGAACAAAGCCAGTTTAGGATCCTGAACGAGCTAGCTGAAGAAATCTTGGGAGCCAATTACTATTTCATTTAAGAATTCATGGAGAACTGGTGAAGTCCCAGGGCATTGGAAAAGAGCAAACATAGTGCCTAGCTTTAAAAGGGGGAGACCCAGGGAGTTATAGACACATCAGCCTGATTTCAATACTTGGGAAATAATAGAATAAGTGATTTGTAAACACCTAGAGGAAAATGGGATGAGTACTGGTAGCCAACATGGCTCTGATAAGCACAAATCCTGCCAGATCAGTCTTCTATCCTTCCTTGATAACGTTACCAGTTTAATAGACAAGGGGAATGCAGTCAACGTAATGTATTGTATTTTGACTTCAGCAAGGCTTTTGATTTAGTCCCACATTTATTTATTTATTTATTTATTTATTTTATTGACATTTCTATGCTGCCCCCTCATGCTCACAGCATCTCGGGGCGACTAACAATACAGTAAAACAATAAAATACATTAAAACCGACATCAGTTTAAAAATAATTTTAAAAAACCCAACCCTAACCCTACCCTCCAATTCCCCCATGATGTTCTGCCAAGCAAGATGTAAAAACGTGGCTAGAAAGAACTGCTATCAGGTAGAAGTGATAGAGAATTGCACTCAAAGAAGAATGGATCAATTTCATGTGGGGGAGAGCTGCAGGGGTCAGTCCTAGGTTCAATCAGCTGTTCGGTATCTTCATTAATCACTCCAGTTAAGAACTGGACAGTACGCTTACAAAATATGCCGATGATACAAAATCGGGAGACATTGCAAATGCCTTTCAGGATAGGATTAAAATTAATAATGACCTTGATTAATTTCATTTTTCTTCACTCAAGATAGTTAATTTAGCAAAGGCAAATGTAATGTATTAGAGGTAAGAAAAAACAAACGCACACGTATAAGGTGGGAGATGATTGACCCTGCAGCAGCACAGTCAGAACGATTTGGGGGTTATAGAGGATCACCAACTGAACATGAGTCAACAGTGTGATGCTGTTGCAAAGAAGGCTGAATGCATTTTGGTGTCTACTGAAAGAAGTATCCTATCCAAGACCTGAAATAATAGTACTGTTATACTTGACGCTGGTCAGACCTCACTTGGAATGCAGCGTTCTGTTTTGGGCTCCACGTTTCAAGAAGGATGTTGACAATTTCAAAAGGGTCCAAGGGAGAGTAATGAAAGCTGATCAACGGTCTAGAATACAAGTCCTATGAGGAAAGGCTGAAGGAACCAGTCATGCTTAGTCTAAAGAAAAGAGAATTAAGGGAGGGACATGATAGCTTTTTTCAAATCATAAAAGGTTGACACAAAAAAGCTAGAGAACATTTTTCTTCATCGTCATAGAGGACAGGACAAGAAACAAAATGGTCTAAATTACAGAAAGGAAGGATTAGGTTAAATTAAATATAAGGAAAGATTCCCTATTTGAACTGTTCAGTAGTGGAACAAGCAACAGAGTGAGTTGTCAAATCTCCTTCTCGGCAGGTTTTTTTTGTTTTTTTATTTAAAAAGATTGGCCAGAGTTCTGTGAGGGCTGCTTTAGAGAGATGGAATATCCTGCTTCAGGATGGAGGGTTAGACTAGATGACCCCTGATGTCCCTTCTGGTAACCACAAAACCGGGTATACGCATCTGAATTATGGTACCTGATTAGACTTGACTAGTGCCTGAATGGCTATTCCATGTACCGATTTAGCAACTTCCCTGTACTGACTTAGCGACCACCCTGGACCAATTGACTGGTTTTCCATTGCCAAAAGCAGTTGGTAAAAGAAAATCAGTTAGCAATATGGGTCTTGCAGTACTACGGTATTTTGGGTAATCAGGTGCCCGACTCAGCACTTGACTACTGATTTTGGATACTTGACAGGCTACCTGAAATTGTGGGTATTACATGAAGGCAGAAAATGGGACACCCATTTCAGCTTCAGTCCCTTCCACCTTCCCATTTCTATGATCCTAGGTTACGTCTGGCTAAGCAAATACCTCTGAGCCCAAGAACAGTAGTGCAAGCCACTTCTGCCTAACCCAGTGTTTTCCAGGTTTTTTCTTGCATGACCCTATTTTGAGAATTAAATACAATTTGTCAACATCCTTCTTGAAATGTGGAGCCCAAAACAGAACGCTGCATTCCAAGTGAGGTCTCACCAGCGTCAAGTATAACAGTCCTATTATTTCAGGTCTTGGATATCCAAGGGGCAGAGACTTTAGAGTATAGCAGGAAATCCTATTGCACATTAGTTGCCACTTCTAAGTATCTTCAAGAGTATAATATATGATTCAAGAATGAAACAATTACCCCATATATTTTATTTATTTATTTATTTAAAAAATGTATACCCCGCCCGTCCTGCCAGGCAGCCCGGGACAGCTAACAAAATCGATCAATAAAAATACAATAAAATATATAAAAGCATTAAATAACCTACAACAATAAAATGTATATGTCTGCGTGCATATATTTCACTCATTGTCTATGCCTTTAAGTACATTGCTATCAAGTGAAAATTAAAATTAAAGTAGTAAAATACTTTTTACCAACCTGGCGTTTCATACTTATTTGCTCATATTAATGCTCAATGTGTGATACTATGGAATTTGAGTACTTCAATTTCAGCATCTAAAAACCAAACTCACGCTATTAAAGAATACAGCATGGGTAACTTTTTAAGTAAGTAATTAATTTATTGTGGCCATTGGCCATTAACAATATCGTCCTTAAAAAACAGATTATCCAAGTACAAACGTTACAAAATTTTAAAATAAGGTAAACCACCCATATGTAGATATTAGTATAACACAGAGCTAAATCTTCCAATTTTTAAGACATCTTTTCCAATTAAAAAAAGAAAAATAGAAATAAAATAAAATTAGAGATAGAGTGATAGAGGAGGAGGGAAGTAAGTACCTACCATCTGGTAATCACATTCCTGGTATCCTAATGATACGATCTCCCTAATTTCAATGCAACTTCCGCCCTGGAATGAAAAAAACAGATGCTATTTAGCTATTTTGTTCAATCCCCCCCCCCCCTAATTCTCTTTCCCCTAAATGGCGGAATGCGGTAACAGAACAGGAAGACCTCATCAGTCCTCATCATGTATCAGCCAAATAGACTTCTCTACTTTAAAAACCTCTTTCCTAATTCTGGCTGCTTGTTTTGCAAATTTCCCCACATGTTCACTAATCTCTGCTTTCCTCCCTGACAGCAGATATATAAGCTGCCTATCCTTAGACCAACCCCCTTTTCCTTGTTCTTCACCTATAAGCTTTATTCTTACTTGACTGTACCGGGGACATTCCAAGAGGTAGTGTGGGAGATCTTCTATTTTTCCCAATTCACACCCACACTTTCTTTTCTCATAAGTTAATCCCTGTATCCTGCTCCTCCACACTTGGGTCTCCATCGTTTGCATCCTTAGAGCAGTAAAGGCTTTCCATACCTCTGGCTGCAAAATTTCCTTCAAATATTGTGCACCTTCTTTTCCAGGAAGCCAATATTTAAACCAAGGGGCAAGCTGGGATTGAGCGGCATCAGCTCTTAGTTGTTGAAACCTGATATCCTTAATTACATGGGTAACTAAAACGAAGCTTAGACATTGCCTTTCTGACTGATTTCTTGTTAAAATGCCAGTGTTAGAACTCAGTACCGCTTGCCAGGTCTGCATGGCTCCTTTAAGCCCCTGTGAAGGCTCAGGGGTTGCTAGGCAACTAGAGGCGTCATCACGTGTCAAGATGGTGATTGCCCTGTCCTATATAAAGCTCAAGGGTTGGACACTTCACCATCTTGACATGTGACAATGTTAACAGGAGGCCCCTTCCCACTTGTGACTATTGTGGGGTCGGTACCCCAATATCCACCGTTCCTTAAACTTTGGGGGGGGGGCTAAGTCATTAAGTCATTAAGCTAAGTCATTAGCTTAATGACTTAAACTGGGGTATCCACGAGTTCAAAAGGATCAGGCTGAGGACAGTACGCGCTACAGGCAGTTTATGTACCCTCCCCAAATAGAAAGAGAGAGAGAGAGACAGGTGTCCAATAACAACAAGTTTATTGCTATAAAAAACCAGAGAAACACAGCCCCGGTCTGGCTGGCGGGATTTAAAAGGGGAAAATACAAGGGGCTTGTGGGGAGTATGGTAGGAGAAGGGGTGTGTTCCGGTGTCGACTCAGTGATGGGGAATGAGAGAACGCGAACAAGGGAGAGAAAGGGGGTGAGGGAGAGGGAGAGAGAGAGAGAGAGAGAGAGAGACAGGACTTCCTCAGTTGGCTGGGAAAGTCTGGACCTGTGGTTACCTTTCCTTGCCTGTTGAGATGGGACAGGCGGCCCACGGATCCAGCGGAGTTCGGGGGATGGAGGAAAAAAGAAGGGGCAGACCAGAGCCTGGGAAATCTCTCAACTCAGACACACACAGAGTGACCTGCACATATCTGGGTCCCAAGATTTCTTAAAGGTTGATGGGAAAACCAGGGGCAGTTATAGGGTGCTGGACAAAGGAGTTTGGGAGGCTACGAAGGGTCGTTTGGGGTGTACAATGGGCTAACGAGGGGAGGTTACTTCCATGACAAAAAGGGCTATACTAGATGCACCAGATACCTTTTACACAGGAGGTAAGGGTAAACAAAAAGTGAAGGGAGGGAAGGAAGGGCTTAATGACAGGCTTCAGGATACAATTAGTGTGTGTCTGGTTTCTCTTGGGGAATACGGAGATAGGGTGTTGCTGTACTGAGTCATGGCTACCAGTCCTTTGTTACAACAGGGTGAGTCTCTCTCCTTAACGACTCCATTCTTTATTCAGAGAGCTCTCCCTTCGAGTCTTTTTCTCAACCTTAGACTGGTATTTTTCCATGAGCGGTCCCTTTTTGCTAGGAGCTAGGGTGGTTGGGCCCGATCCTTATTTTCCATGCCCACCCTTCCTCTTGCATCCAGTGTGGGGCTTTTCTCCAAGCCTCCTTGCCCTTGGTTACCCCTGTGGGCTTTGCTGACCCCCAGGTCCAAGTCAGTCTGCTATCACAAAAAGAGGGGGGGGGGTGTACATCTGTTCTGGGGGGGACCAGGGGTCCTGGCTAACAACAATGCCTCTAGTTGTCTAGCAACCCTGATAGCCTTTTCAGGGGCTTAAAGGAGCCAAACAGACTTCTCAAGGGGTGCTGAGTGTTGACAGCCAGGACAACAAGGCTTGAATTCCCTTTGCCTCCAGCCTCTCTCCCTCTTTTTCGGCTAACTACTGTCATTTTCTCTTTCTGCTATTTGGATTAATATTTCAAACCCTCATGTAGTGCGGGGATGTTTTCTGGGATACATAATGTTGCTAGTGCTCTAGCCCTGCTTCCTCTGCTCTCAAAGGGACTCTCTGTAGGGGTTCCCATTGATTTGCCACTAGATGAAAGAAATGCTGTTTTAGCTCATCTAAGAGTAGAGCTCGGCCTTTTATCTCATCAAGTTGCATCAGCTTATAAAACAAATTTCTTCTACCCCAAAATACTTTTTGCTCCCCCCCCATCTCTCTTTATTCCTGCAGCATTAAAGTTGTCCAGCACTGGAGATGAGACTGATGGGGTATGACTGGTGCCTGGGTATGATAATTATATGACGGGACATAACTGGTGAAACTTGCACACATGCCCAGGGTCTAACTGATCGCCATATTTGGAGTTGGGAAGGAATTTTCCCTCGGGCCAGATTGACTGTCGACTGTGAGGTTTTGTTTTTGTTGGCCTTCCTTTGCAACATGTGTGACTCGCTTGTTTGAGATTCCTGGGTTTTTCTTTTATAATATTGTTCCATTATTTCAGGCATTGGTGTGCTCTGGTCAGGCCTGATCTCTGATTGTGGCAGATTCATGTTTCCTGTTGGATGGATTTTTCTGTGTGGGTAGTTTGGGTGTGGGGAGCACCTTCATTGGTGCAAGGGATTGGAATGAATGGTCCTCGAGGTCGCTTCCAGTTCTACAACTTTATGACTCTAGAACATACTGTTAAATCCAGGGAACGTGTGGATCTCATACTCATTGTTGAGGAGGAATTAAAAAAATAAAATTCTTTCCATTCTCCAGAATTCCATCTCTCTGAGGGGATACTTGGAACCTATGAATAACTGCTCTCCTTCCTAAGGCAGCTGGATCATCAGTTGTGTCAAAATATATTTTTTTCTATCTTTCTACTCTGGCCTGTTTATTCCCCCTCTTCTATTCACAAAGGTTTGTCATTGCACTAGATAGATGGAGTGTCTCATTGGGATTACAAATGCTTTCCCCGTGCTCACCAAGAGATTCAATTCCAGGTCAGTGTCACAGTCACAATACATTGTCTACCTCCAAGATTGCTGTGGAAAGTTGCATGCAAATTCTTTTGAGTTTTAACGCCTTTTGATCCCACTAGAACGCCACAAATCATGCAGTGGATGAACATGTCCCTCTGCAGTTAGCATCTGCTTTCAGAACTTGGTGGAAGACCACTGGAAATAAATGGGAGGGCTTGAGGACTTTGCCTCAGGTCTTGAGCTGATAAATTCTAAATTCTTAAAAATCACCCCCTCGCCTCCCATTTTTCAGGTACCTGGCTTTTCATGTCTAGATTGCAATAACAATAACAAAGAAAAATAATAATGAAATCAATAACTATAATGAAAGTCATTATAGTAATATAACAATTTTTCTAATATTTTAATTGGCAGTTAGGCATCCCAGCATCATTTTTTCTATTTGTTTATCTTTCAGTATAACTTGCTCTAGGCAGAGAAGGGTACTTAAAAAACAAAACAAAAAAACTAGAAAATGATGCTGGGATGCCTAACTGCCAATGAAAATTAGGTACCCAAGTGCCTTTTTTGTGCCTTTCAAAATGTGCTCCGCATTTGTTTCTTTGTATCTATCCCAAACGTGTCTCAAAATGCAAGAAAGCAAATCCAAGATGGCGCAAGCAAAGGATACGTGGTTCAGTTCCATTGTGTCCTCTCAGGGTTACATTCCCCAGCAGAGATTCCCTGCATGGTCTCTGTGTCATATAGGTCCCACATTCATTAAGCCCTTTGTAGGATGAATTTGATCTTGAAAACTTACCTGTCGTTATCCTGCAGGACGTTTAGCTTGCGTGTCTTCAAACGCCTATCCTCTGTATCATACATTTAATATAAATAAATCTATTATTCATTTTGCATAATTTGATTAGTTATACTATTTAGCTCCCACTTCATCAAGTCAAATTGAATAAAAACAATTTAAGAAGGAAAATCCGATAGCTACCTAATAAAACAAAGACAGTCATAAAAAAAATAAAAAATAATAACCCTTGCACATAGAGAAGCATCCTCCAAGAGGAAAGAAATTTGGAGTTAATACCAAACCTGGATAATTAACTCATTCCTCTTATTTTGTAATATAACACCTAGGGAATATCACCTCTGATTAGGTGAGCCCTGGATTCCCATACATTATTAAAATGACTAAAATTAAGGCTGATCATAAAGAGATTTTTTTACTGTGGAAAATCTACAAATACGACAACGCTTTTGTCGATGGGATGGATCCCTGGCATAGATCCACGATCTGAACCATTCCCTTTAAGCATCCCCTGTTGAACGTCTTTCTGGCTTGTCGAGCTGGTACTAATTTTCAAAGTGGTCCACAGAGGAAAATGGTCCCCCATCCCTTCTCTATAAAGTTGGCTCATTCTGCACAAATTCCCCAAACAGATGCATTTGAACCCTTAAGATCGTTTTATCCTAGCTCTCAACAATTCCTATTTAGGAGGGGGCAGTTCCTCTTTGGGTGCCGAATCCCATTGTCTCTCTTTCAGGGTTTCAAAGTCCTTCTCTCAGAAAGAGAGAGAAAAAAGACCAGTATTCATGCATCAGGAACCTCTTTCCTGGTTACCTTCTGGGAAAACTGCTTGAGGGGACCATGCAGAGATGGTGGAATGACAAGAAACTAAGTGGAATGATCAGCAGGAGAACTACTGGGTGCGATGTGGCCCCCATCAGCTGTTTGGTACTGAGTGTGTTTTGCCACCAAACAGCTGATGGGGACAACAACATCACCAGGTGGGGTCTTGCAAAGTATCAGCAGTGACCTATTTGGATGGCAGTGATAGCCATTTGGATAGCTGAACCCTGGAATGAAAAGAGATGCCAAGGATGAACCCTTACAATATGGTATCAGAAAAGGGAATCATTAGATTAGATTGATTTTCTTCTTTTGGTGTATTCTTTTTCTGATCTTTTGCTAATAAAACTGACTATGCTGACTTATCTAAATCAGCAGTCATTTCATATTGAACCTCACTCTGTAGACAAGCAATTAGGTATAGAGAGAACACATGAAAAACAAAGGGCGGCTCCCATCCGTACTATAAAGAATTATTGGGGGGCATTTTCAGACATTACGAGATCACGCTCAACCACAGTGACCCACGGTCAATCCCACGGCGGGGCCAAAGCGCCCTGAACGTCTGTTTTGCGGGTGCCAGATGTTCACCACGGTCAATACCCACATGGGGTCAAAGTCAACCACGCTTCCGGAGCTCCCCCCTGGACCATCTCCAAAAGCGTGGTCAAAGAGATTCCCGATGGAACCAACAAAAAGTAACGTCTGGTCGGCAACCACCGGCTGGAATCAAAGGAAATGATTCCCAGCCGGGGACAATGCACGCAGCATCGCTGCCAGGCAACCAGCAACAACACAGGTTGGGGAGAGAGATTTAAAGGGCACACAGCAGCAGCCGGGACGAGCTGTCCCGGCGCCTTCCGGTTGCTTTGACCACGGCCCGGCCCAGGATCGGCGTAACGTCTGTTGCGCTGCCCCGGGCCATGATCTGGCGGCCCGATTCCCTGCCATGGTCCTGGTCCCGTCACGTCGGTTCGGGGTTTCTTTTGACCACGGGGGTGGTTGTTCGGTTCACCCCCGCCGGGAATCCACTGTGGTGAATCGGGACCGCGTAACGTCTGAAATCACCCTGGGTTAGACTGGGACTTTCAAGCATGGTGAGTAGAATTAGATGCCTACACTTTATTTAGTGGAGATGGCACATTGTACACTGCTTGGAAGGTTATCCTCAGACTGCTTTCCCATAAGCAGTCCCAGTGTGCCACACTTTTTATGTCCCATTGGTCTGTTCTGCATTGGCAAGTTGGTTGATTGTTCAACTGTTTGCAAAGTAAAGTGGCTGGACGTTGTCCAGGAGAAAAGTATGAAGTAGGAACAGACGCTTTGCAATATCACAGAGGAAAAGTAAATGACTGTGAACCCATGCCCTGTAGATCCTGTGCATGAGTGCAGTTTCTGCGGCGCACAATGTGCCTACAATGAGGATCTGCATGGTTTGTGTGCAGCTCTGTGCAGGATCTGCAGGGCTTGGGATCGAGCCCGCTGTCTGGGAAACATATGTCAGGGGGCAGTATTCCAAGCCAAAGCAGGAGCAAGGACTAAGGAAGGATCACAGATTGCAGACAAGTTGTGCCTAGAGCAGGGGCTGCCAAAGCTCCCAATCCTAAGAGCCGTGATCCAAAATATTAACATGGCTGAAAACCACAACACACAAACACACACACACATGTGCGTGCACACAGATTTCTCTTGCTTTATGATTGGCTGGTGGAGCTTTTAGTCTGCAGTCCCGGCTGCTGAGATTCTGAGGAACAGCTATGAGACAGGAGATGCTGAGGCTTGGGCACAATGAAGTAAGTCACAGGATCATGAAGCAGCATATGAGGCCTGGGACCAGGCCCTGGTTGAAAGCCGCACTTTTACTGTCCAAGAGTTGCATGCAGCTCCTGTCCCGCAGTTTGGCCACCTCTGGTCTAGACCATTGCAGGCAACCAGGCAGCTGTTGTGTTGCACAAATGTCTGCTTCATGTTGGGTGCTTATATAGGTAATGGAAGCTGCTGTGTCCCAGAGTAGTGGGAACTTCAGAAATGAATACTGTGGGGGAGGGAATGAGCCCCGGGTCCCACTCGACTTACCACATCCCTGGTAAGGACAGCAGCTGCAAGTCCTAGTGACAATGGCACACACACACCCCCCTGCACTTTAACTGCTGTGTGAAAAGGTCAAGCCCCACACATTTCTCCAAGCTCCCACGGAGCAACCTGTGGCTGTGAAGTGGGGGTGGGGGTGGGGTGTCACTTTTCTGGGCAGCTGTAAATGTAGTGGGGATGGGATTACTGCTGTCCCCCATACAGCTAAATTTGTGGGGGATATGTCACCCACTGTAATTACACCCATGACTCTCCCTAAATCTGTCCTCAATAGTATCTCATATTAGCAAAGTGCAGAGCACAGTATACATGCTGTATAGAGAAGACAGGCAAGCTAGGTTGGATAAAGAAGGAATCAATGAAACTGAAACAGAAGTTTCTAACTTTGTATTTGCATTTACTCAAATGAATACCTGAATCTGAATTCTTTGCTCCTGTAACTTTTGCTGAATTCATTGCTTTGCCCTGTTGGCTCAGGGCCTTCGTATTTAGCTTAGAGTGAGCTTCAAATTTGTGTCTGAAGAAGAGTCCTGGGAAGTTTGCAGATGCCCATCCACAGAATTGGGTCCAATGAAAGAGATCATCTGAATGACTTTGGGTGAAAATAAATGTGCAGCCGGTGTGCTGGCTACACGCTCTGGGAAGGGGGGCTGGCCCTCCTGGGATCAGGTCGGGAACAGATCAAAAATGCAACTGACCGGACCAGCCGGTGAGCCCTCCTCTGCCCCGTTCTTACAGGGGAACGGAACAAACCTGCGGTGTGGTGGCCCCACCTCCAGCGCACCCCATGTGCCCTGCCTCCTTGTTATGATGGGCAGACATAATGGCCAATCACGACCAGTTATGGCTGCTGGTCATGGCGACCCCTGATCCCTGGTGGGGGATGGGGCTGCGCAAACACACATTCTGACCTGGGCAGTCCTGGGCTGTGGGCCCAGAATTATCCGGGGGGACCACATCCGGGTCAACAGTCTACCTGGGCCGGGGCAGCAACAAGCCCAAATCTGGCAGGCTGGCAGTAAACGTGACAGGGAGTCTCTGGCCCAGGTGGGCCATAGCGGGTCCCCATCACATTTATTATCATCCTTTGTCTCTTGTATGTATCCTGTTTGGATCAAAAATGACAACCACACTGTAAACTTCTGGAGTTGGGTAGCACTGGGAAATTCAAAGACTGGTGTTCTCGTCTAGTGCTATTTTGAGACTCAAACGGTCTGGATAAGTTCAGAAGTGAACGTCACAATCTTTTCAGTTTCACCTTCCTCTACTTTGTACATGCTCTTGTGTTTTTGTTTCGTCAGAAGTGCACATGTGGCTCCTGGAGTTGAAACAAATATTCATAAAAACAAATATCTTTGTCAAATTCGCCCTGTTTGTTTTGATTCTGATGAGACTTATAAATAGCTGCTTCTCATTTCTGTTTTGGCAGACATCCATTTTGAATCTTTCGTGTTGGCTATTTCATTAATTTTGTTTTGTTTTTTCAGTCATATTGTATTTTGGTTACTTTGTCCAGCTGTTGTGTGCACGCAATAACGCTAATAGTGCTGAAACATTGTATCTGAAATACTGAATAAGACCAAAATAACTGAGAGGAAATACTGATATAAATGAAATAACCAAAATGAAATATTTGGGTAAACAAATATGTGAACAATGGTTTTGGGTGCAAATATTATTGGGATATTCAGAGGCCAGCTATCCAAAAATGAGTGATGTGCACAATTAACAAATCCACTACCCATTTCACCCTTATTGACTGCATTACTGAAGCTCCGGGAAGGTTTCCTCTTGTTCTATGATATGATAGAGGACAGGAAAGGTGTAGATTCTACAAGTATTTGTTGTTATTTAAGTGATCTTTATTTGATTAAGTGTGCAATGGTTTGTTTGGCAGATAGCTGGTTTGGCAAATGCAGCATTTTGATTGCTTACTTCCGACTCTTGCGTCCCTATTTAATTTGCCAGGGCTGCGTTGTAGTAATGGAAAAGTGTCCCATTGCTGACTGACTGCCTTTCTGGCAGTACCCACTTAGACGCAGAGGGAAATAAAGTGTGATGGAAAGGTGGTGCAGTTTAGAGATGCTGTATTGGCGTTGGGAGGAAACATTTAGGATTTGTTTTCATCTAACATGAATTAGGCTGAAGGCTGGTTTCCTGTGATAAAATGAGAGATGGAGCTGGGTTACGCAGTCCCTATGTGCCTTACATGCAAAACAGGCTGCAGGTTGCAATGCACGAATTACACAAAACCTCTTTATATCTGCAAGCTCCACAGAAGCAAGAGTTAGACAACTGTAAGGGGTCACATGCAAGTTGGAGACAGCAAACGTTTAGTAAGGCGTGCAGGAGAGGTCAAACAAGCCATCCAACTTTGTCAGAACTCAAGACTTCTTAGGGCAAAATTCGATTTAGTCGTGTATTCCAATGGCTATGCATTGACCCTGGCGGCCATTTCCCATCTGATCATGTTAAAGCACATGAGTGGGGAGTCTCCCCCCACCACGGGTCACTTATGAAAATGATTACAATTTCCCCAACAATGCAGATAGGAGTTGGGGAGGGGTGGTGGTTCTTAAGAGATGTGTTCAGGATGGGGAAAGGGAAGGAAGAGGAAGAGTCCAAGTCATGGATCTATCTCCTATTCTTGAATGTATGCCCTCATCTTCATTCCCGTCCCCTGAGTTCACTCTTCCAATGCTCGAGAGCAGGGACTGGATTCATGGGGCCTGTAGCAGGGAGCAGGAGTCATGAAGAGGTTACATTCCCTGTTACAAAAATCTCAGAACACTAGCCCTTTAAGACATGGGCAGAGAAGCTAGCATATGACGAACTGATGAACTGCAGCTGGATATAAAAGGCAGCAGTGCAGCTGTCAGTAGAGGGGGAAGGAAGCTGGAATGAACTATAGTAAGGAGCAATGGCTCCAAAGCAGTGCTGTTGAGCACTTAGCATCTAAAGACTGAGCAGAGCCTGGGAGACTGCCCAGCTACAGGAAGAGAAGCCTGGGTGAAAACAGACATGACGCTAACCACCCTTTAACCACCCTTGGTGGTTATTTATGCATCTTGCAGGGCTGTATTGGTGCCCTATGCAGCACTGAAACATGCATAAATGACCACCAAGGGTGGTTAAAGGGTGGTTAGCGTCATGTCTGTTTTCACCCCCTGTTAAAGTTCTCTCACAGACCTGGAGAATCCTGAGCTCTAAATAAGGTCAGATCTATTATGTTTTTCAAAGGCCAGAGAAGTCTGTGATTTATATTTTAATTTGGGACCTAGTGACAGAGCTAGGATAAGCCCTAAGAGGAGGTTTTTGAGAGGTGGGCTAGAAGGGTCAAAGAGGAGGCCCGTTCCTAAATTTAAAGTAAACTCTTTCTGAGCCGGTCAGGCTAGCAGCCTGTTAAAAGATGCTTGGATCACAGCGGGCATTTTTACACACACCTTAAAGTGCTGGTCTTTCAATCTTCTGGATTTACAAGTCCACAAGTAAGTTCTGGATGCATTCTGCTCACACACACTGCCCCGAGGCAGTTCCTGGATGCGTTCTTCACACACATGTTGCCCTGAGGCAGCCTAAAGTAGCCGCAGCTGTAGACTTGAGGGGCTGCCATGGAAACCAAGTGACCACAGCTGCTTGGAGCAAAGCAGTTTACCAGGAAAACCTTTTACACACACAAGTTCTGGGAGAAGTTCTACACAGAAGTTCAAAGGGCCAGATATTTACGATCTGGGTGAGTGATTTAGACACACAGAACGTTCAGGATGTAACAGCAAATATCCAGGAGAAATGTGTGTGTAAAACCACCCAGTGTTGTGGTGTGGGCAACTAATTCCCTATGCATTTAGGCTACTCGACGCTACGGCTGCTTTCCCACGATGCTGCTTGCACAGCCTTTGGCACCGCGGCAACATGCACTATTCAAATGTAGCGCAGCTCCCACCTCATGGGAAAGGAGGGTAGGACTTCACTACCCTGTCCGATACGTGAGAATGCCGGTGAGAGAGCTGCACGTCCTTCTTTCCCATGAGACGGGAACGGCGCTACATTTGAATAGTGTATGTTGCTGTGGCGTTAAAGGCTGCTCGTGGGAAGGGAGCTCATGGGAAAGCAGCCTAAGAGAGCCTCCCTGCCACAGGGTCAGATTAAGAAGATAAAAAAGAACAAATAGAAAATAGAAAACACTGGTGGGCTTGATGTTCCCCAGTGAGACTAGCAAGGAGCGAGAAAGGATCGGAACATCTCAGAGACAAATGTTACCTGTTGTGGTTAAGACACTGATCTGAGATTCAAAAGACTGGTCTCCAGAACTCCTGTGGGACCATGAGCCACTCAGGTATACTCTGATCTTCAAACCACTTACTCTAGAGTGATTCCATAGAAATCAGTAGGAATGATGTCTACAGATCAGGCCATGAACCAGAAAAGAATACTGCAGAATCTATTTGTAATATGTGCGGTACATATTTATATTATACCGGATTACTTAGGTCAACTGGACGACTTTGGAGTAAGTGGACTGTGGCCATGGGCGCCGGGAGGAGAATCCAAGTGTCATGACTTCATGATGCTCAGAAAAGGGGTGTGGTCATGGACCCCTTTCTCCCTGCCCCATTTCTGACATGACCATGCCCGTTTTCGAAGTGTCATAGTGTCACACCATTCAGAAAGAGGTGTGATCTCCTCAGAAATGGGCAGTAGGGATGTGCAAACAGATTGCGGTTCGGGCGGTCAGTTCAGGCATTTGGTTCGGGCGTTCGGTTCGGTTCGGACGCCAAGTTCGGGTTCAGCCGTTCGGTTCAGTTGTGTTCGGTTCAGTTGTGTTCGAAAAAAGGTATTGCGAGAGCCTGTGATTGTGTTGGAAACCGGAAATTTGAGTGCGTGTGGAGCTGTGTGGCGAGAGAGTGTGTTTTTGGCTGGCTGGCTGTTCAGTTCATGTGTTTTGGCTGTTTGTGTTTGGTTTGGCTGTGTTGTTTTGGCTGGTTGGTGAGTGTTGGTGGGTGACTCTTGTTGGTCTGTGTGCTAGAGTGTCTGTTTAATAAATAAATAAATAAATAATTAAATGAAGAAGACTGTTGTCTTAATTAAATGCCTGGGGGCCAACATGATGCTCCCAGAGCTGGTGGTGGTGGCGGAGGAGGCGGAAGAGTTCACTGCCCCAGCCCCTGGACCTTCGATCAGCAGCTCTGGACTGCTGGGGATCGCCTCGACAGTGGGGGACATTGGTGGTCCTGTAGGAACATCAGAAACAGCAGCACCTGCCCCAGCACCAGCAGCAGCAGAGACAGACGCAGCCTCAAGTCCTGCAGGCCTTCTAGTGTCCTGCGTGGCAGTGGAGGAGGGTACTGCCAGGAGGTGAAGCTGAGCCGCTGAAGCCTGTTGCTCTAAAGCGCGTCTGCTGAGTTTTGGGGGAGGTGATGTGCTCAGGCTACTGCTGCTGCTGCTGCTGCCTGCTGCCACTCCCCTGGCATGGCCCCTTCCACCTCTGGCACATGCCCATTGCCTCCCCTATGGGCAGCAG
>QEPC01011901.1:7398441-7436246 GCA_003113815.1 Sphenodon punctatus | reverse complement strand
CTGCTCGTTCAATAATCTTCCCTAAAAAGGGAAGATTAGAGACAGGTCGGTAGCTGGTGAGTTGTATACATGTGCAATGGCCGAGTTGGCTAAGCAATAAAGTAAAGCAAGGTAGCTGGTGAGTGCGTCCACATCCAAAGATGGCTTCTTCAGCAGGGGGTACACCATTGCCTCCTTGAGACTGGGTGACAACCTCCAGTGCCGAAGGGACGTTTTCACTACCCTCGACAGCACCATCCCCAAGGTCTCCCTGGAGGTTTTCACCAACCAGGACGAGCACAGATCTAATTCACAACTAGTGGCCCTAACAAACCCCAGGACATTCACCGCATCAGTTGGCGTCACTTCCTGAAACTCATCCCAGAAAGATCGACCAGATGGCGCCTCCATAACCTCATGCTCCTCACCTGCTGCTTCCAATTCAGTGTCAAAGTTACTCTGGATCTGAGCAATCTTTTCTGAGAAGTAGGTGGCAAACTCCTCACAGCGGGCCTGGGACAAGTCCCCATCCAGGTGGAGGGAGGCCGAACTGACCAGCCCCCGCACCACCCGGAACAACTCTGCTGGACGCGACTTTGCAGATGCTATGAGGGCAACAAAGAATTCATTTGTTGCTGTCCTCACAGCCTCAACATAGGACCACAAATGGGTCCTATGGAGAAGTCAGTCAGATTCAGAGCGAGTCCGACACCAGCGTCACTCTAGCCTCCTACCTACCTGTTTCATACATCGCAGCCCCTCAGTAAACCAAGGGGCCCTGCAGTGACGAGATGGAGGGAGAAGATGTCTTGGAGCCACTCTGTCTATAGCCCCCTCCAGCCAGATGTTCCAATGCCGGACAAGCTCATTGACAGAGTGGCTGTCTGGGTCTAAGGTTAATTCCCTCAGAGCCTCCTGGAACTGCTGTGGTTCCATCAGCCTCCGAGGGCTTGCCTCAGCCTGTGGCATAACCACATTTCCCTGGAGAGGCATTTCCAATGAGCCATTAATAAGATCACAATTACTGCTGATAGGAGCCAGCATACCGATCTCCATAGCCTCTATTAAGTTGTGTCTGTTACAAGGACTAGGTACACTTTCCAGATCTACTAAAATAGAATTAGAAGTGGGACATTGGTGCTCTAATTCCTGAGGCGTAGGTCCAGCATGGGCCCTCACCTGGGGGAACACTGGTCAAGTGCCATTTACATTTCTCTGCAGCCCCCCAGCACCACCTACCAGGGTACCCTTTAATACCTGTAGGTTATTAATGACATAGATTTTTGCTAAGCAAATCCCACTTTCCGATAAAATTTTACTAGCATCCCAAATACTATCTGGCAGAGCACTATTTCTGAATGAAATTACACATTTAATGAACCCCCCTATTTTTTTTAAGGATCCTTATTTCCTTAATATCCCTGGGATTGTAAGGGAAATGGAGCAGTGATCTAATATGTCTGGCCACCAAATGGGAGGGGGGAGAGGTGGAGACAACTTGGGGACATATCCCGAAGGTAGCGGGTGTAGTGTAAATGCAGTCGCATGTCTGCATTAACTAAAATTACCACACAGCCCCTTTTCGAACACCTTTGAACATCCTGGATGCGGCAGAGAAGTTGCATTGGGGCAAACTATTTGACCTGGAGGAGGGATTTCCACTAGCCCAACTCCCCCCTGGACCACATTTTTGGAACTATTCTTTGATTCCTCAATAATCTTAGTGAGAATATTAAGCTGAGCAAATATATGTTGCAATGTTTTACCAATCAAGGCTGTTTGCTCAGCCATCAAGTGAGCCCAGTTCTTATCCATGCAGCCACAAGTCAACACTTGGTTGAATTGAGAAGTTCTTGTATTCCCTGTGGCATCCGAGACTTCAAGGGTGGGGGGGAAACTAGGGATGGGCAAATGCGGTTCGGAAGTTTGTAGTTCGGACCAAACTCCACCAGTTCGGACCGAACTCCACCAGTTCAGTCGACTGAACCGAACTTCCGAACCGAACTCGATTTTCGAACCGAACCAAATTTCCGAACTCGGTTCTGTTCACCCATCCCTGTAAGATAATATTCAATTTAGTTCAATGGGGTTTGAATTTCTGAACTTTGTTTGGAGTTCGGACCAAACTCGAATAGTTCGGTTGACTGAACCGAACTTCCGAACAGAACTCGATTTTTGAACCGAAATGAATTTCTGAACTCGTTTCTGTTCGCCCATCCCTAGGGGAAACCCACTTTGGGGATGGATTTTCCTCTTACGTTGGTCACCACCATCCTGTCGGGAAGTCTGGCTATCTATCTGAGCCTGTAGTGGCTCTTCCGGATGAAGGATCGCATAGCGATTTGCTAGCTGTATCCCAGGTGACAAGGAATAGCCAGCCACAGCTTCCTCTTTGTCCTTAGACCCTAAAAGGAATTTTTCCAGCTTCCATTGTTTTGGCGGGGCAACCCCTTGCCCCTCCCCCAAAGGCTTCCTCCCCAGTTTAGCTGACATTCCTTAATCAGTCAGGACAGTAACTGAAAATAGAAGAGTCACAGCCACCCTGCTGGTGCCGCCGCCATGTCGGCTTGCTTTTTAAACTTTCCGACCGGCTTCCAGGGCACTGGCTCCTCCCTGCTCACCTCCATCCCCACACAGGTGCACGCAGTGCTTCTGCTGCTTCGCAACATGGCTCCTGGCACCACAGCAGTATGCCACACTCGGCCGTGGCAGCGCCGGCTTGCCTTTTAAACTTTCCGGCCTGGTTACAGGGCACTGGCTCTGCCCCGCTCACCTCCATCCCCGCACAGGTGCATGCAGTGCTCCCGCTGCTTCGCAACATGGCTCCCGGCACCACAGCAGTATGCCACACTCGGCCGTGGCAGCGCCGGCTTGCCTTTTAAACTTTCCGGCCTGGTTACAGGGCACTGGCTCTGCCGCGCTCACCTCCATCCCCGCACAGGTGCATGCAGTGCTCCCGCTGCTTCGCAACATGGCTCCCGGCACCACAGCAGTCCGCCACACCTCTGAAGCTGTGAAGTCTCTGAATCCTTGCTGGCCAGACCTGGGTCTGTCTGAGCTGCTCAGCTCTCCACCACATAATAGAGCTCCTGCTCCTCACAGCCCTTCTAATCTCTCAGACTCTCAGCAGCTTGGCTCCAGTCTCTCAGATCCAGGCCCTTCTCCTCATTTCCTCAATGAATTAGTTTAATTGACAACGCTCCAGACCCATTTTGGCAAATAGGCACAATATTGGATTGGCATAGAATTTAAAATAGTTTAACTTTAATTTGGAATGTGGTTTTAATTGACTTATGTATAATATGGACAATTATTTGATTGGTGACTATTTGGCTTCCGTGAATTTTTGTTTAGTGTCACTTATTATGTTACGCTCTAGCGGGGGTCCAGTATGGTTAATAGGTGTTTTTTAGGTAAGTTTAGGATAGAATAAAGAGTCATCTCCATAAGAGGTTGGGGGGGGGGGCAATATCTGGTGATAAGCAGGGCATGGTTAACAACAGGATCATTCCCCTGGGAGGGGTGTCAAGCAGGGGGTAAGGGCAAGCATAGTCCTCGAACCTCAATGACACCATTACTCCTTACTTGGGCCCATCCGGGCATTCCTCCTTCGGCCTTGGCCAGGGAGCTGTTCGAAGGGGAAGGTTACTAAGATGGAATTGGTGCTGGCATTGGAGGGCATATCCACGCCAGACACCTGCTAAGAGTTTGATACGTTGATTCAGATAAAATACTGGACCCATGATTGCTTAGCAGCAATCTCACCAACGTTCATGCTCTGGTTAATTAAAGAGTGCGGCCATTTAATTCCATTCTAAGTCTCCTTGTCTCATTTCTGGGGGGTGCGCCGGCAAGTAATTCATATATTAATAACTGCCAATAACATTGTCAAAAAGGATTGATGGGCATCCAGATGTCTTCAAACGCAGCCTAGAAGATAAGTCCTCTAAGAGCAAGGACATTGAACAATTCTTTAAATAACAGTTTGGTAGGTCATCGTAGTTATTGATGGCATGAAGATAAGATCGGCTATTTGGATGCAGAATTCTGTGGAATCTTTATTAGATTTGGATAAGAAACTTGTATTGTTTTGAACTGAGAAAACTTATTTTCTTGTTTGTGGATGTATGTTAAATGATGAAACAATAAAAGTTGTTTTTTTAAAAAAAAGGATTGATGCACGCATACAATTATAAATTTGAGACCACTTTTGTGGTTAAGATATTGGGGAACTAAAGTCGTTCCTTCCACCCATGAAATATCCTGTTTTTAAGTTACTTTAAACCTAAATGTTGCAACCCATTTGTGTAACAGGGATGTCTCATCGGCTGTGTGCCTCTACTTCCCTAAATGTGAACTTACTCATATTTTCCTAAAATTTCACTAACCAGGTTAAATGTTAAGCAGGGGAAAAGCTATCAGAAGACCAAATATGTTTATATTTATATTTATTTATTTAATAGATTTATATCCCGCCCCTCCTGCAAAGCAGCCCGGGGCGGCTTCCAACAATAAAATACAATAAAAACAGTTTAAAAACATTCAATACAATAATATTAAAATATTAAAACAGGGCTAAATATCATAAATAATATAATGAATAATAAGTAAGGTGGGGGAGCTAAAAAACCCTCACCCTCCCTTCCCACCCTCCCCAAAGGCCTGGGCGAACAGCCAGGTTTTACAACTTCGCCGGAATGTCAACAGACTAGGGGCCAGGCGAGCTTCCTAGTTTATGTCCAGACTAAAGCCAATATGGCCAAACTATAGCCAACATGTTAAACGTATCTCACATATGTCAAGCCTGAGGGTAACAGGACGTACCATTAATATGCTCTGCTTTCTATGGGTTTTAACACTTCACAACTGTGATGTCTGAAAGCGAACCTGCATGTGCAGTACTGTTTGAAAGAGTAAAATTAATAATTTGGATAGTAGTAACCATCCTGCCATGGGAGAAATTGCTATGCCAATGGCATTGAGCTCCTGGAGAGCCCAAGGATTGGCATCAACAGAACCAGTAAGCGGGTAGTTGACATTCTATCCTCAGGCTGAAGGCAATCAGATTTTTCTACCCGTTGACTTTGCAGGAAGCGACACTTTAAATACCTTGGCCTGGGGATTCTCTTATAGTGCAGAACTCTGAGGAGAAAGCTGCTGAAATGACAGGTGTGCAAGTTAATGAGGTGTTAATTGGCTAGCAGGGGATTATAAACAGGAAGTAATCTTGTGTATGGGAGATGAAAGTGTATTTAATGAGCATTGGAACAAAAGCAAGTTAAACTCTACTGTTGCCTGTTGCAGACTTAGTTACCCTCATCAGCATTTGCAGCTTGACTAAATAAACCAGTTACTTGTATTACTTTCTACCCTTTGATCATCTTGGATTTTAGCTGAAGTTTGGAACTTTCCAGAAATAGCTTGGAATTTATTAATGCTACACTTGTGATAATCTGATTGTCAAGGCTACGTCAGCAGACTTTAGGAGGACAGAAATCATGTTTGTTCTTGCATGTTGGGTCTGCTGTTAATGACAGCTTTCTTGTTTGCTGTTATCCCATGCTGAGAGTGGAAGATAAAATATCTGTATCGAGCCTTGCCATTATGGTTAGTTAATTCTGGACTCTCTTGCATCTCTCTTCCAGCAGATTGTCCTATTTTGTCGTGTATTTTTATTGCTCTTATTTTTCCAGAATTTTCAGATCACTTGGGTCCAGTTCGAAGTAGGTCTGAAATTTTGTTTCCAGTCGATTTGATCATTCCAGTAAAAACTGGAACAAATGATCATTCTCGTTTTCATTCGCTGGAATGATTGAAATTTTTTTGGGGGGCTCTGTAGTGTGCATGTACAAAATAACAATGGCCCATATGCAAGATGGTGTTGCCATAATGGCCATCACCATTTTGTGTATGCAAAGTATGGTCAGCGCAAAAATAATTTGATCAGAATTCTAATTGAAAATTTTGATCAATCGGAATTCTGATTGAAATTTTGACAGCCAATCCTTTTTCGCAGAACTATTCCATGAAAATGAAAGCCGTTTCAAACCAGTACTTACTAGTTAAAGGTGAAAAAAAATATTCAAAGTGAATATATTATCTTTTGAATTTGGTCACTTCAAACCAAATCTAATGGAGAGTACATTCATTCCACTTTGTTTGAATATCTTCTTTGGATATTTAGGTTTCCAGCTTTTGTTTTATTGTGTATGTGTAGTAGCACTAAATAGTGCTGAAATGTATTAATCAAATAACTGAACTAAAAAAACTGAATAAATGAATATGCAAACATCCATTTCAAATGTGGATTTATCTGAATAATATCTGTGCGTACAAAACTTCCTATTCATTTCTCCACTAGGCCTGGTCACCATTTACTATATGCTTGTACATTATTCAGAATGATGATATTCTGATCCTGAATGGATCCTCTGGGTGTCGGAATATATATGATAGTTTGGAATCACACTACGTTCCACACCCTTGCAAGAGGTTCCTCACATGCCCTTTACAGCGCTTTTGAGAGTTCCCAGTATATCTAGAGAACATTGCCCCCTGCTCCTCAACCAAGCCAATCTCCTACTGACTCCTTCTTCAAGGTCCGAGATATCTATAGCCTCAAAGGGTGTGTTCATGGAGGACTCCCTAGCTTTTAGCAGGAACCCATGTTTACCAGTGTTCTCCATTAGCAGCAGTGTGGGAAACACGAGCAACATGGACATTAGCATAGATGTTTCGCATTACAGACGGCACTGTAGTACCTAATTACATTAACATATTAACAAAGCCGTTTTTACACAGGACGTGTCCACAGAGGTCCACCCATCCCCGACCCACATGAGCACTTGGTTGAAGGGGGAAAATCCAGGATGCTCTGTGAGGGGGCATGAGCAGGTAGTGTGGGAGATGGTGCGCATGCCCACCGTACACCCATCCCGACCGATTTGATGCCCCCCACTCACCAGAAGTGCGTGTGCGCTCCACATGGCATACACAGACCTGTCCACCAGCTGCGCCCATGTAAAACCGGCAATTGTCGATGTCGAGGTATTTAATTCATGGTTTTAAAAGAATGCCCGACCGGCTTTAATGTGCAAAATGCCATGTCTAAACCCTGCATGTGGGATTTTTTCATGTGGTATGATTTTATGCCGCGTGCGCGCCACGCATGTCTAAAAGTGGTGTGTAATGAAATTGTGTGTTCTTTGGACCAGTTCAGTGATGACTCAGGCAAATGAGGTCAAGAAGGCTGATTTATTATATACAAAGCATAAAGGTAAAAGTAAATGCAAACAGTAAAAGCAAGCTCTCTCACATCCCTTTGTGCACCCTGGAAACTCCAGTCACAGCTGCGGGAGGATCCTCGGGTGGGCTCCAGGTTCTGCTGCGCCCACTCTAGCACGTCTGCCAAACAGTCAACAGTGAAGTTCATCTGCGCCTTCATCTGCCTCAATCACTGTACTTTATAGTATTCTGGTGTTACACACTCACTTTGCCAAACATGTGCATGTGTGACCAATTAGGTAATCCACTATGCAACCCACTGCATATGTGCTAGATTTACGAGTTGCAGCTGGCCTGGGTCCTTCCTAGCTCCCCATCACTAACATTGATAAGGGAGCTTCCCACACATTCCCGTTCTAGTTCGGCCTTGGCCTTCTAAACAACAGTTTATATAATACAAGAAAGTTGCCCAAGAGGCTTACATAAAATACACTCACTGAGAACAGAGTTACCTGTTCTCAACTTATATGCTTTTACACACATGTCAATCAAGATGGATTCTATAACATATACAGGCCCAAATAAGATGTATAAATGCCCACTAATCTGGCACCACCGGTGTAGAAGAGTCTTCTCCCAATCTTTTCACTACACGGTCTTACTCTAGAACCCTTTTCTAATGGATGTGGGTGCATGGGGGGAAGGGTGGTCAGCACGGTGGGTGAGTGGTGCGTGGGGGTGCATTCCCACGGACCCACCTCCATCCATCTCCACACACAGAGCATTGGGCATTGACATCCGTTGTTCCATGCGTGGGTGATGGGTGGAGTTAGGCGGAATGCGTGAGTGCTCATGCGACATTCCCATGGGCACCCTCCGCTCCCCCCCAGCTGTGGCATTTCCACAGGTGCCCCTCACCCACCCACGTGTGCGGGGGGCATCCGTGTGAAAACGGTCTAGGTCTGCCCAAGGGGGTGGTGTGTAACACTGTACAACACTGATATGTTAGAGTGTATATTTTATCCCACATTACCTAGAAGTGGTTCTCAAAAATTTTTCTGTGCCTTTTTAAGTTCATTTTGGAACTTAAATAAAATTTTGTGACACCCCTTCACCCCTGTAGACAGCAAGAGAGGCATACAAATCAAATGGGATTGTAATCCAAGATAGTGCGACTCCACTTAGGTCCCAATAGAGCTGAAATGGATAGGAAAAAAATTTATTTGCAGTTAATAATATATAATATCTAATTTTCAAGATAGTTTGGTGATTATTCAGTAACAATCTGGTAACCCTGGAGGTAAATGCCAAACTGAAACATTGAATATTACCATTTACCATATTAATCCTTACTGCATTACCAGATAACTGGACCAGTTCAGACAGGGAGATGGAGTTAAAAGATTTTTTTAAAAAGGGGTGGGGGGGAAGTCAGACAGTAATTCAATGGTAATGCAATAAATGGTAATTTGGTTAACCAGATAACTGCTGGATCCTAAAATGGGTACCAATTGATATCTGACTGAATATCAGATACTGCGATATCCGGCTGGATACCAAGCAGTAGCCGTTACTGTTTTCAGCTCTAGTCCCAGTCTGCAGTTTTGGGAACTTCTGCTATAGGTACACAGTAGTGTGGAGCCTGCCTTCATGATTTGTGGTAGTTTCAGTTTTCCAACAGCAACTTCTTGTTTGAAGAAGTAAGAAATTAGCTCTCCCTAAATTCCCCTTGACAGCTGCTGCTGCTAAGACTGCTACTTCTTCAGCTCTTTGATCCTCATGGACATGCCTCTTCATCAGAGTAACGCAGGAAAGGTAAATGGAGACGGGAGTGCAGCAGGAGACAACAGATGTTCCTCCTGCCAATTCGCCTTTTCTCCAATTAAACAAGGGAAAAGGAGCAAGTTAACTGTTTCTAGGTGATCTTGTAATTCTGTCTCTTATTCTAGCGTCCATGGATTTTCAAATGACTAGCTGTAGTGGAAGGAAACTAAGTTGCTGCAATCATGTGCGCATTGCGGTGCTACAATTCCAAGCTTGACAAAGCTCTAACTTGAGCTAAGGATATTTGCCAAAATTATTTGCTCACACTTATGTTCTTCTGTTGCATTAATCCAAACAGTTGGATGGCCATTATTCCTGAACTTGTTCACACTATATTATTCATTGGTAGCAGCAAGCATAATTGTTTTCAGGGAAGAAACATTGAATGGGTACTCATTGTTTGAAGAATGAGCAGAGATACTGGTATTTATTTAGTAAAATACGTTCCCAATCCATCTCTAAATAACCATTCAGAGTTTATTACAAATGTCTCATCACTTACTGGAGGGAACATCATCAGCTCTGACTTCTGCGCCCAGAACATCGAAAACAAACTTCACCCAACCACTTTGTTGTTATTGAGTTGTAAGTCACATTTGCTCCAAAGCTTCCAGCATATTGGCTACATCACCTTTTTTTATTAATAAACTGACATTTGATTATAAATCACGAGGTTTGTGTCCTTGAGTCATACCGTTTTTATTTTACATCTATCTAAGCAAACTGCGAGTATTAACTTGATAAGTATCTGAGTGTTCTCCTTGTCAAATGTATATTATCACCCAAATTTTGTTCAAAGGAGTCTGATGACTTCCAATTTCTGTGTGGAATATATAACCCTAGAGCAGGTAATCATTCTTTATGGTCTTTTCTAAAGGAAAAAAAACCCAGCCACCTTCAGCGTTGTTAATTTCCTTTCCTTTTGAAAACTTGGAAGGAAAACCAGTGATATATGGAAGAAGTGGAAATTCTGTTGGGGGACAGATGGAGCCTGCTATCATCAAATTAGAGTTGAAGAGTTAGAAGGGACCTTGAGGTTCATCTAGTCCAACGTAAGACTTGGTCAAAAGTGCTGTTCTAGCAGAAATATTCCATGAAAACAGAACAGCAGCATTAGTTTTCATTTGGTATTCTGATTGGAAACATTTGTGATTGGAATATCGATTGGGAAAAAAGTGGCCATTTCCGCATGCACAAAAATGGTCACTGCCCATTCTCAAAATGGCAGCAATGCCACTGCTGCTATTTCAAGTATGGGCCATGGCCATTTTGTACAGGTACAAATGGCCAATTTTTTTTTTTTTAAAAAATATTGTTTGTTTCAATTGGAATCGGATGGAATGTTGTCCTTTCCTATTTCCAATCGAACAGACAAAATGCCTGATTCTGAATGGAAATTGGAACAGGCAAAAATTTACTTCCACCTCAGTCCAACCTCCTACTTGAATGCAGGATGACTACAGCTACATGTTGCCAGCACAAATCTGACCGAGAGTGATATATAAAGGATGTGTGCGTACCCTGTGTTGGTCGCAAGTTTTGAGAGGCAAGGGATGGAGTAATGATGATTCCAAGTAATTAGAGCTGAAACAAATAGTGGAATTTGTATTCATAGACACCATTTGCATTTTCCAAATAATACCCACATCTGAATCATATCAGTTTATTTGGATGTTCCATTCTGGCCACTTTATTTGAATTATTTATTTCAATTTTTATTCCACCCTATCTCTATATACTCCACCCTATTTTGTTTCTCCCCCTTTTTTTTTTTTTTTTGGCTAGTAAGTTACTTTGGTTACTTGGTTTCAACTATTGCTCATGCATAGAGCTAAGATTCTGTCATGGTATTTTTTCCTAAAAATTCATGACTAGGTCATGGTAAAAAAGATAGTCATTGAAAAGTCATAGGTAAAAAAAGTTCAATTTTACTTTTATTAAGTGTTTCTTAACATACCATATTATTAGATTGTAAGCCTGGGGCAGGAGGAAAGGGAAGCCCACTCCCCCTCTCCCTTATCTCTCTTAGAATGAAACCCCAGGGAGGAGGAAAGGTAGATCAAGGTGTGAGGAAATGCTGCTGTCTCCTCCACGATGCCTTTCCTAGCTCTGACCCCGCCCTCTGCCTCTAGCCACACCTCCCTCAGAAAGGGAGGGGTTTGGAGCAATATGTGAGTGCGGCAGCTGGTGCTGAGTGTGGAATCCAGTCCACGCTGCTCTTCTGGGCGGCACGTCTCAAACTCTGCCCTCCGCCTCTAACCACACCATGCTCTGAAGGGGAGGGGTTTGGAGAACCCTGGAGACATCAGCATGGCAGCCGGCGCTGACTGCTGTCTCCACGCCGCTCTTCTCAGTGGCACTTCTCTTCACCGGGCTGAGTCAGCGGCGTCTCCTCCGGCGTTTTGTAGGCAAAAGTCATGGAAGTAATGGAAAAGCTGCAAAAGTCACGGTGAGGGGGAAAATTCACTAACTAAATCTTAGCCCTACTACTGAGCGATAGTGTTAAAAGGATTTTAACCGGTAGGCGAGGACTCTAATCTCTTTGCTGAAGGACTTCTTTTCAAGGAGATCCAAAGCAAATAAATCATTATTTTTTATTATGTTTTGAATTTTTATGCTACCCTTCCCACAAGGCTGAGGACAGCTCACAATCTACACAAAAAAGTTAAAATCATTAAAATACATACAATAAAAACACGTTCCCCTCAAACCCCCATCCTCCCCCATGGCCCCACCCAAAAACCCCAACCAAACCCCACCTATCCCTGCTTGCAAAATGCTTTTCCAAATAAAAAAAGCATTGCATCACCTCTGGAATATAGCCAGGCTTGGGCTCAAACGACTCTCCGTTCCACAACATGGGGGCAGAAACTGAGACTACTGTCTTGTGCAACTTTGCCTCATGGACAAGGGTAACAGACAGAACCTGCAGGAGGGCACCCCCAGCTCATGTTAGGGAACGCAAAAGGACACGATAGTGATAGTGAAAGAAATTTATTTGTTTAGTCTCAGGCCTTTACAAAATCAAAATAAATAAATACAGTACAAAAGAAAACAGCAATACGAAACATATCTCCATGCTAATGACATATATAGTTCATAAGACATAAATATTAGAAATGAACAAACACTAAACATCGAGTAATCCTCAAACCCCACAAACATTGGAATTTTCATAAGATGGGGCTTCCGTAAATAGTACCACCCTAAACTTAAAACTGTCAAATGTAAAATAACAACAATGAAATAAAACAGGCTAAAGCAACAATAGGAATGGGTAAAAATGTATGCAAACAGGTAAAATTTAAGTGAAAGGCATTAAACGTCATCTCATAAAGGAATAGCAAAACTTTCATATATGTTGCCCCTCGAGGCCGCTTTTAACCTGCGGGGTGCCGAGCAGAATTTGGCTACCCTAATCGATGCATTTCTATCAACATCACCGAGTAAAAAGGGCATCATGTTGACCACTAGGCTGCAAACTAATAACTGTAGTATCTAAATAAAGGTCCTGCAGAGAAGAATACAGTGAACAATCAAAAATTACATGAGCTAAAGTCTCTACCACCTTTCGGTTAAAATGTTTGCATATACATTCCTCATATGAGACTCTAGCATGCCTTCCCTCCAAAACGGCAGAAGGCAATGAATCAAATCTGGTCAATGTGAGAGCTACTCTGTGGTTCCAACAAGAGATATATGCTAAATAGGAGGCCTTCATAATTGGTGTTGGGAGTTGGCTTTACAGTATAGCAACCTGCAAAAGGACATGATAGGATAGGTGGTCTTTCAGATATGTGGGACCCAGACCATTTAGGGCTTTAAAGGTCAAAACCTGCACCTTGAATTGTGTCCGGAAAGGTATAGGCAGTCAGTGCAGACCTCGGAGCACTGGTGTAATGTGCTCCCGATGACTTGTCCCCCAAAAGAGCTGAGTCACTGCAATTGGCACCAGCTGCAGCTTCTGAACGTTCACCAAGGGTCGTCCCATGTAGAGCGCATTGCAGTAATCTAGCCTCAAAGTGATGAAGGCATGGATGACAGTAGCCAGTAGGGATGTGCAAGTGCGGTTTGGAAGTTCGGCGTTTGGACCGAACTCGACTAGTTTGCTTGACCGAACCAAATGTTGGAACCAAACTTGAATTCGACCAAACTGTTCGGTCGAATCCAAACCAGTTCGGAAGGCCAAAAACAGCTTAAAACACTGGTTTTGAATGTATGAACTCGGTTTGGAAGTTTGGAATTTGACCGAACTCGACTAGTTCGGTCAACCGAACTGAACGTCCAAACCGAACTCAATTTTTGAACCGAACCGAATTTCTGAACTCGGTTCTGTTCACACATCCCTAGTGACCAGATGTGAATCAGAAAGAAAAGGCCACAGCCTCCTCACCAGGTGAAGCTGGTGAAAAGCGCTCCTGGCCACCACCACCACTTCACAATCAAGGCACAGCAATGGATCCAAGAGCACTCCGAGGCTGAGAACCTGAGCGACCAGAGGGGGCTGGACCCCATCAATGACAGATGTCCCAATTCCCTCCAAGCCACAAGACTGGCCAACCATCATCACTTCAGTCTTATCTGGAGTCAGATTCAGTCTCAATTGGCTCGCCCTCATCCAGTTCCTGACAGCAGTCATGTATTGGGTAAGCACCGAGACTGCGGGACTTGGGTTGCATGAAAAGGAGAGGTAGAACTGAGTGTCATCATCATTTTGATGACACCTCATCCCAAACCTCCGAATGACCTCGCTCTGCATTTCCAAATGACAAAGGAAACACTTAGCTGGCTCTTGTAAGTGTAAGCAACTGGTGGGCTTCCTAGGAAGACTCAGGAAGGCTGAGCTAGGATTTTCCAGCCCCTGTGAGTGTGTTGAGAGGGGGTTTCTTAGATTGCTCTTTTTATTCCCTTATCAGAGCACTGGTTGCTCTGTGGGGTAGGAAAAATATTTATCAAGCCACTGGTGTCAATTTCCCAGCTTGAAACCTGTCTTGCCTAGCTCTGTTAGTTTCCCCCCTCTCTCTGGGTACTTTCAGACGTTACGGGCGGCCGGTTCACCACAGCGAACCACGAGGGGGGGCGAACAGCGCAACCACGCCCGGGGGTTGGAAAACGACCCAAACAGATGTGCCGGGAACGGGACCACGGGCCGGAACCGGGCCGCACCATCGCGGCCCGTGGCAGCACAACAGACGTGCAGCCGAACCCCCGGCGGGCGCTAAACCCCCACAAGGCACCGGGCAGGGGCGGGACACAGACATGGCCGCCTGAGGGCAAACGAAGCCACAAGGCACACAAGGGAACGCCCACACAAGGGAAACGGGAAGGGAGGGGGGAAGAGCGAGAACAGGCTGACAGCCGGCTCACACAGCGGTCCCGCAGCGGGGCACAATGCACGGCCACACGCCCGGGCACACACACACACACACACACACACACACAAGGGAAAGGCCGGGAAGGGGGGAAGGGGCGCCCGGAACGCCCCACCCGGAACACCGGCAGGGAGGGGGGGGGCACCACCACGGGGCAAGGCACGGACAGCAGCAACCCCCACACCACCCCAGTCCAGTCCAGTCCAAGGAGGTGCCCCCACAGGAACAGAGGCAGTCTCGGAGGGGGGGGCGGACCCCCGGAGCAAGGCACGTTGGGGGCCCCCAAAGCACAGCGAGGCCGGCGGAGGGGCGCCAGGAGGAGGAGGAAGGGGGCCCCACAGTCAAAGGCTGGCACAGGCAGGGCAGCCGGGTCCAGCGGTGCTCCTCCGCAGCACCAGCGACGCTCAGGCAGCACCCACGGAGTCACGGGGATGGAGGGGGCCCAGGACCACGGCCAGGGGCAGCAGCAAGCAGCGAGGCGGGCGGGAGCTCACCGAGGTGGGGTCCGCAGGTCGGGAGCGGCCAGCGGGGACCAGGCCCCCCCCCGGGCCGGGGCGGGAGCCCACACGGGGGCACCACGCCGGGGGGGGCAGGCCAGCGACGCGGGGCTCACGGGCCGCTGCCGGGGGCCCCGCTGGCCCCAGGGCCCGGGTGGCCCGCCCGGTGGACCAGGTGGGGCCAGTGCAGCATGCCCCGGCGGTACCCCTGCAAGGACATGTAGTGGGCGATCAGGTAGTAGGCCTCGAAGGGATCGGGCATGGTGAGGGCCAGCTGCACATCCACACGCGCCCACACCGCCAACAGGGATGACATCTCCACCGCGGAGGGCTCCGGCACACAGCAGGCAGCAGAAGGGGGCCACGGAAGATGCCCCAGCTCCAGAAGCCGCTGGAACGCCGCCCCACGGGTGCGCTGGTACCCACGGGCCCCGTGAACACAGGAGAAGTAGGTCACGGCCAAGGCAGGGCCACCCTCGGCCAGGCACTCCGAGTAGGCGCCCAGACCACACACCACCAGCGCTGACACGGTCTCCGAGGCGCTCCAGGGCACATGGGCGCACAGCACCTCCGGGATGCGCCCCTCGGGGAAACGAGCCAGCCCCAGGGCCTCCGCATGCAGCCGGCAATCACGGGCGCTCACCACATGGCCAAAGTAACGGAGCCCGGAGCTCAGGCTCTCGTAGGCACCTGCACGGCTCCCCGGCCCGGCCAGGAGCAGCTGCACGGCAGGGGTGTGCCACAGGTCGCACAGAGACATGGTCTCGCGGAAGGCCCAGATATGGGGGGCCCCTTGGGGGCCGGACAGCGGGAGCCCCATGGATGGGCAGCCAGCCATGGTCCAGCACAACAGGGAATGGGACACGGAGCCCGGAGGGCACACAGACTGCCCAGGGCCGGGAGAGGCTCGGCCCGGCCCCCGGGACAGGGAACACGGGCCCGCACCGCAACATTGTAGCACAACAGAGCGAGGCGTGGGGTGCGGGCCCGGCACAGCTGCAGAGAACAACAGCGAGCTCTCTGTCTGCCTAATCGCACCTTCAAGGCCATCCCGCTACAAACAGCGAGGGGAGGGGGCCCGGGGTGCTGGGGGCGGGAGCAGCCGGAACGCACCGGCACAGGGCGCGCGCAGGCCCGCGAGGCCGACCCCCGGGCGGAGCCACCAGCACCGGGCCGCCATAAGCGCTCCCAGCCCCCACCGGGGCCCCAGCACCATGGAGCGCGATAGGGCAGGTGGGAACTGGATGTTCCTCGCGCTCGCGGCTGAGTGGCACCGTGACCACACTGAGCAGCTGTGCCTCCTGACCGAGAGGGTGCACCTGGCCGTCCGCCTGCGCTATGTCCTGGCCCTGCGGGCTGGCGTGCGCCTCCGGGGCCAGCAGGCCCGCAGGAGAGTCCGTGGCCGGCTCAGGGCTCGGCGCCGGGCCTGGGGGGCGTGGCTGGCCGCCTGCCGGAGCCTCACCCGGCCCGCTGCGCTCCGAGGGGCCGCGAGGCGGTTCCGCTGGGCAACGCAGACCCTCCGCCGGGCAGCGCTGCTGGCTATGCCCATAGCGCGGAGCCTATGGGTCACGGAGCGGCCCCAGGCCTGGTGGGAGCGGGCCCAGGCCCACTGGGGGGAGGCCGAGTGGGGGTCCCACTTCCGGATGGGCAAGGCCACCCTGCTGCGCCTAGCGGAGCTCCTCGCGCCCTGGCTGGAGCGGCAGCACACCTCCATGCGGGAGCCCATCCCCATGGTCCAGCGGGTGGCCATAGGGGTCTGGGCCCTCGCAACGCCCGACTCCTGCCGCTCCGTGTCCCAGCACTTCGGGGTGGGGCTCAGCACGGTCGCCTGCATCGTGCGGGATGTGTGCGAGGCTGTGGAGGGCGTGCTCCTCGACAGGACCATCCAGCTCCTGGACCAGGGCGCTGTGATGGCTGGCTTCGCGGCCGGGGGCTTCCCGAACTGCATCGGAGCCGTGGACGGCACACACATCGAGATCCTGCGCCCGGCCGCGGGGGAGGCCCTGGAGTATGTGAACCGGCACGGATACTACTCCCTGCACCTGCAGGGGGTGGTGGACCACCGGGCCCGCTTCATAGACATCTACACGGGCAACTCCGGCCGGAGTCACGACGCCAGGATCATGACCATCTCCCCCTTCTATGCCCGCATGTACCGGGGGGACTTCGCGGACATGGGCATGAGGTGGATCGAGGGTGTTCCCATGCCCCCCTGCATCCTGGGGGACCCCGCCTACCCCCTGACCCGCTGGCTGATGAAGGTCTACCCTGTCCCGAGCACCCCTGCGGAGCAGGTATACAATACCCGCCTGTGTGCGAGCCGGACCGTGGTGGAGCGTGCCTTCGGGGCCCTGAAGCAGCGCTGGAGGAGTCTAGCTGGCCGCCTGGACTTCACCGTCCCCACCTCCGCCCTGGTGATCGGTGCCTGCTGCGTTCTGCACAATGTGTGCGAGACCGAGGGGGCGGCCCTGGAGTACCCCGAGCCCCACCGGCCCCCCGGTCCTGTTCCCCTGTACGTGAACGCAGGGAACCCCCGGGAGTACCGGTATGCCAAAAGGATCCGGAACGCCCTTGCAACCCACATCGCCCGGGGGGGCCCGCTGTGAGGGCCTTCCCGCCCCTGGGGGCCCCACCCCCCGTTCCGTGCCCATGCCCCTGTACACGCGGTCCCACAGCCCTGTCCCCCCCACAAACGGGCCGGGGACAACTGTCTCTTTACAACACTTTATTGCCCACACAGTGCACACAATCACCCTGTGCCCCCTCCCCACCCCCGTCCCCGTGACCCCGTCCACCACCCGCCCTCATGTGGCCCTCCCCCTCCCCCCCCTTCCCACCATCCCCCCGCGTTTCCTGGGCCGACCCCTCGTGCGGCCGCTTGGGCCCACCGAGCTCTGGGAGCTCCCCTCCCCCCCACTGTCCGTGTCCCCTGCCGTGTCCTGGGCCGGTCCCGGCCCCGGCAGGGGGCCGGGCGGCGGATGGGCAGCTGTGCCCGGTGCCCCGGTCGCGCCCCGGGGGGGCTGGACCCTCCGGAGGCCCGGGGGCACTGGGAGGCGCATGCGAGGGCCCTGGGGCCGGGGGGGCGCCAGGGGCGGCAGGGCTGGGCCCGGGGGCGCCGAGGGGCCCGGCATGGGGACCTGGGCGGGCAGGGCGCCCGGAGGTGCGCCGGCCATCACGTAGGCACACATGGTGCCCGCATGCAGGAGCAGGGAGGTCCCAATGTCGTGGGACCTGTCCATCTTTGCGCTGTGCTCCCGCACCATGCCCTGTATGTCCTGCCGGAGGCCCCTGAGCAGCCCCTGCTGCCGCTGGTGCTCCCGGCGCTCCCGCCTCCGCTCCAGGCGCACCTCCGCCTCCAGCCGGCGGTCTGTCTCCAGGGCCTTCTCCATGGACCGCTCTATGGCCGCCTCCATGCGGTCCACGGAGGCGATCATGCGCTCCCCCTGTTCCTCCGCCCTGCGGACGATGTCCTCCGCTTGCTCCTCCCTGCGCCTGCGGACCCGCGCCCGGTACTCCCGCATCCGCTGGGCTGGGGCCGCGGCCGGCGGAGGCGCCGCGCGCGGGGGCTGCCCTGTGGAAATGGGCGGGTGGGTCAGTGCAGGGCCCTGTCCCCTAGCGGGGTCGGGTCCCGGGGCCCCCTGCCCCCCCTCCCCCACTGAGGCCAGAGGCCCCCCTGGGCTGGCGCCCGGGGGGCCCTCCCGCAATCCCAGCCCTCCCGCCTTACCTGGGTCCGGCACCTGCTCTCCTGTGCCCTCCGCGGGGGCCTGCACCGTCTCGCTGGCCCGGTCCTGGGGCTCCCCATGTCCTGCGGGCGGGAGAGGGGGGAGCGGGTGAAGGGGGCTGGTTGTGGCCCCTGCAGCAGGGCCCCCACCCCCGCCCCTGCCACCGGCCCCCTGGTCGTGCCCCCCCTTGCCCTGGGGGCCCGCTTACCCTCTATGTCCGTCTCCGAGCCTTCGGAGGCCGGCGCCTCACCCTGGGAGTGCTCCCCCTGGGACCACTGGCTGAGGGTGGTGAAGGTGCCGACCTCCGACTCCGCCTGGCCGGCCCGGCGTTGGGATGTCTCCGGGCTGCTGCTGGGGGGGGGCCTTGGGGCTTCTGCGGGTCCCGGGTGGTCCTCCTGGGGGTGGGGGTCCCCTGAGCTCGTGTCTACCGGGCGGGCGGCGAGGGGAGGGGGTACCTCGGCCCGCTCCCTGCCCTGGACCACAGCGCTGCCCACCAGGCGTGGGGCAACTATGGAGCCCTTCATGTGAAGGATGCGGTCCAGGGCATCGTAGTAGGGGGCGGTGCGGGCCCCGTGGCCGGAGCGGCTGTTATTGTCCTTGAGGGCCTTGTACCCCCTCTTGAGCTCCTTGGCCTTCGAGCGACACTGGTTGACAGTGCGCTCGTGCCCCGCCGCCTCCATGTCGCGCACGATGTCCCGGTAGACATGCTCGTTGCGCTGGTTTATTGCGAGCTCCACCTGGTACTCGAGGGTCCCCCAGATCCGTATGAAGTCCCGGGTCTCCTGGAGGCCCCACTGTCCCCCTCTGTGATAGGCCTTCCTCCGGCTGGGCCCCTGCTGTTCCTCCTCCCGGTGCAGCTCCTGCTGCACCTGCCTGTGCTCCTCCTCCACCTCCTCCTGGGGGTGCGCCTCCAGGGGCCGGGGGCCGGGCTCCTCCTGGGGCTCGTCCGCCCGGGCCGACTTTCGTGTCTGGGGGGGGGAAGGGGGGTGGTTGGTTGCTGGGTGAGGGTGTGGGCCCTCTCGGGGGCCCCCTGCCCCCCTGCCCTCCGCCCGGGGTCCCCCTGCCCCCCTGCCTTCCGCCCGGGGTCCCCCCGGCCCCCTCCACAGGGGGTTCCCCTGTGCCCCCTGTTCCCCTCCCAGTGGGTGCCCTTACCCGTTTCCTGGGTGCCTCCTGTGGGCCTGTTCCGGCCGCTGTCCCCGGGGCGGCGCGACCCGGCTGCAGCTGTGGTTGGTGTTCCCGGGGCGCCTCCCTGGTCGGGTGCTCCCGTGTGCCCCCTTCCTGCACCTGTGCCCCCTCCGCCTGCATCGCTGGGCCTGGCTGCACGTCCTCCGCCTCCTGTGCCGCCGCTGTCGCTGCTCGTGCCTCCGGTCTCTTCCGCTTCCCTCCTCGCTCCATCCCGCCACGCTTGCTTGCTGCTGCTCTCGCTTTAAATCTCCCTCCGGTGTTTGTGTTGGTGCTGGTTGCCTGGCAGCGACGCTGCGTGCCTCGTCCCCGGCCGGGGCTCCATTTTTTTGGTTCCGCTGGGGGATTGGCGTCCAGACGTTACTTTTGCTTGGTTCCCTGTGGGGGTTGGTTTGACCACGCTTCCCGAGACCTTCCCCCGGCTAGCCCGGGAAGCGTGGTTGAACCTGACCCCATGTGGGTATTGAGCGTGATGAACATCTGGCGCACGCCGTTCAGACGTTCCGGGCCCTTTGGCCCCGCGGGGGGGTTGAGCGTGGTTCAGTGTGGTTCACCGTGATCTCGTAACGTCTGAAATCACCCATAGTCTCTGGTGCACACATTTAAAGAGCTGGATAGAACACAACTAGAGCTTGTAGCGAGCATTAGAGAAAGCGAAAAAGATCAGCCAAGTTCTTTTGGGAGAAGCTAGGAATTCTCAATAGCAGCTCAAACCCCCTTATAGAGCTGTTTACAAAGTCCCCATTCTCCCATACAATCCACTCTAGAAGGAACTGGACATATTCAGTCATGAGGAAACTTGAGGTGAGACATAAGTTTTCAAATGTGTTAAATGCGTAGAGGATAGAGATCTATTGTTCTTAGACAATTGCTCTTAGAGTAGAGCAAGGAGTAAGGGGCTGAATTTGCAGGAAGGAATATCACTGAAATATCAGGAATGTTTTCAAACTATAGGAAGGGGAAGGACTGGAACAAATTATTAAGGATGTTTATGGACTCCACATTATTGGAAGTTTTAAAAATCATTGAGATAAACATCTGCCAGTGATGTCCTGCAGGAATCTCTCAGGGTTTTTGTGAGGGTGAAGTAGCTAAGGATTGTACAGCCCTTTGAATGCTGAAAGCACCATCAACCTTTTTAGGTCTAGGAATAATCTGTAAACCTTTTAGCTTGTCACAACCCAATAAACATGCAGTCGGGCTTCAGAGGCATTGTTTTTTGCAGACTGTTGATCCATTCCAACAACATATCTTGAGTTGCCACTCATGGGTGTGCCCATGGGAACGGCCACACACCACTTACCCATGCAACCGCGAGAAAAGGGCCTTCGAGCAGCAGCAGCAGCCGGAAGTGGAAACTCACTCTGCCCCCTTCCTCCATTCCCTGGAGATGCTGCTCCCTTGCTCTTAGGGGGGCCAATAATTGTGACCCAAGCCCAGACCTGCTAGTCTTGCTATGTCTCTATAACTACTGTTCAAGTGTCCAGTAGGCATAGGAGTTCTTCTGCATTGCTTTGTAAGCTTGGAGTGGCTTATCCTATTTTAACCACACACCACTAAGAAATCATTCATTTACTCAAAGATACTTATCATTTTTAGCTGGGAGGTTAAATTAGTGGTCGAGTAAAGCTTATGCCGCCCCATTTATTTAACTCTGCATAAACTGAATACCTGATATGTCAAACTTTTCGGCCACTTTCACGTTACTTGGGGGGGGGGGGGATGTCTGTCAGAGCAGTTGCGGCTCCCTTATGACGGGAATGTGCACACATGTGAATGCACTTTTCTGCTTGTATGCTGCAAGAACACTCGTCATTGCAAACGTACCATTTGGGGACCCTGTCACGTGTGAGTATCTCATAGCATAAAAGTGGAATAGTGCATACTCATGTGAGCTATGTCATAAGAGAGCCATAATTGCTCTGATGGAAGACCGCCCCCCCCATGTGTGAAAGTGGCTGTATAGTGGTCCCCAAAAAATCGACTAATGGGATCTACCGTAATTGACTCTTCCGTAATGAAAAGTAATAAGTTGTGTGTGCTCATTTTCCAAAGTTATCTTGAATATTTATCATTGCCCCTCCCATGTGCATACCTGTTCCATACCAATGTGCTTAGTAGTTGATATGAACCTTCTTATTTCCTCATGAATTTGAGGTATCCATTGTTGCAGATTTCCAGAGTGTAGACAGGGAAATGAAATTTTGATCCTAGAATTCCAACTCTAGTTTTAGTTCCACGCTGCTGCGTAATGTCTCTCTTGCTCATTTATCTGTGCCCAAATGTTCTCTTCGTGTTTATAATCTTTTACTGCACCTGGAATTAGCATTTTGTCATTGTGCGTTAGCATGCCATCCTTTTTTAGTAACTCATCTTGACTATTCCAGTAATCATGTGCAGCTGAGAGAATTTCTTTCCTTGTGTCTGGCTCTCTGCTCATGATGACATTTGTCAATATCCTGAGTTGTGCATTTGTAATTGGCTTCTCATCCTCTGGGTTTAACGCTTCCCCATTTGCTGTTGTGGAAGATTGCATTGTTAGTTGCTACAACCTTGGTAGTTTGCACGGAGGAGGAAGAGGAGGAGGAGGAAAGATCCATAATGCAGAGGAGGACCTTGCCAAAGTAAGATTTTGTGGATATTTAACTTTTCACTGGGTTCCCCAAAGCTTTTTGATGACAAATATGATGTATGTAGCATCGCTAATTGCTGGCTTGTGTATGACTCTTGAAGTTCACGGTGACCTGGGGTGACCGACCACCCTAGGTCCCATTCTTCTGGGGACCCTGCAGTTGCCCCCGATTTTACCAGGGCAGGGTGCAGTGGCCCCACTTTCTCGCAGTGGGGCCCCATACATGACACTTCTAGGGCCCTGTATAGAATGCCCCCAAGGGAGCAAGCAGGGCCATGGGGAAGGGGATGGGGTTACCAGGACCTCCACATTTTATCTTCATTGTGGGGGACACACACATTCTAATGCCGGTCCTGCTCTTGAGACCTGATCCTGGATGGAATGAGATTGATGCACATAAACCCTTGTACTGAACCACATTGTCCTCTGTATATATCATGTGCAGGATCAAGAGCTTTGAAATGCTTAGCAGTCTGTCCTAAGTCCTTTAATGGACCAGTGCTTCCATACAAGAGCTAGAATGCCTTTTATCAGCACATGGTTTTACTGAAGTTTGGTAAGCGTCCAGGCTGGTTAGACCACAGGAAAATCATCCTGGAAAAATGATACCAATATCATTTCTTTGATACATTTATTGCATTTTAAAATTTTCTTTTCCACAACAGTGAAAGTAACAATGAAAAATATTTATACAAAGAGAGAGAAATTCATTAAGCAAGCAAGTAATACATGACTATTTACCCGTAACTAGTAAACAATTTAGGAACGTCTATGTGAGCTTGACTGATGGTTGTTTGCTGTTACTTGTGAAATCTGTAAAAGCAGGTTTACTGGGCTAGTTCACATGATTTATAGCAAATCTTGCAATTGTAGGTTTTCCCTGAAAGTCCCAGCTCCTGAAAGCATGAGGATCTCAGATTCAATAAAAGTTTCTAGTCCTCATGTTTGTGGGGAAAGCTCATAGATGAGATTGTAATGAATCCTCATGGACTCAGAAACCAGAACACACTTAACCCGCCCCCACCCCAAGACACTGGGTATTTTCAGACATTACGAGATCACAGTGAACCACGGTGAATACCCACCTGTGGTCACTGTGTCTCGAACGTCTGTTTGGCGGCCGCCAGATGTTCGCCACGGTCAATACCCGCATGGGGTCAATTTGAACCACGCTTCCTGGGCTAGCCGGGGGAATGTCCCGGGAAGTGTGGTAAAAAAAAAAAGTAACGTCTGGCCGGTTGCCATGGCCCGGGATCCCCGGCGGGATCCCGGGCCATGGCACATCCGGCCCGACGCGGCCGCCGCAGTGGCCCCGCTGCCCGCCCGTCTCCCCGGAGGGTGGGCGGCGGGGTGCGTGGAGGGGGCGGGGCCGTGCGGCCGCACGTTGCGCCGCGCGGCCCTGCCCCCTCCCGGATTCCCCGCCGGGATCCCCCCGGCACATCTGATATGGCGTGACGGGGTGACCCCGGCGGGGAATGAAAGGGTTGTTTTCGGTACGGGGCCAAGCAGCCCCGTAACGTCTGAAAACACCCACTGTTAAATTTCTCACCATCAAAACAACAGCCAGCAAGTTCTCACCTCTCTCCAAAGAGTTTTGAACTCTTTGAGGTGTCAGTTCTGAAGAGAGCAGCATAGCCCACCGGGTGAGATTTTGGACTTCGTCTTTGGAGACCAGGGTTCAAGTCCTATCTTTGTATTTATTTATTTATTTATTTATTTAAAACTTGTATCTTAGTTGTGAAGTCACTGGGTGGCCTTGGGCAAGTCACTCTGGGCAAAAACAGACATGCACAGAACTCTGCTTTAACATTTCTTATGCATGTTGCAGGGCTGCATTGGTGCCTTGTGCAACTCTGCAACATGCACAAGAAATGTTAATGCGGAGTTAAGGTGCATGTCTTTTTTCACCCCCTCCCTCAACTGCAGGCTAGCTGCCTACCCACCCCAGGGGAGTCCCGGGCCAAAATCTGGCAGTGTGAGACTACACATGCAGGTGAGTCCTGGGCCAATGTGGGCCCGCATCACATTTGTTTTCCTAATCTGTAAAATGGGAATAATCACCTTTGTGAGGGTGAAGTAGCTAAGGATTGTAAAGCACTTTGAACAGTGAAAGCACCATAGAAATGATTAATAGTAAAAGCAGATAATAGCATAAAAAAGCTTTCTCAAGCGATCCTCTCTGGCCGCTTCTTCCGTTTCCTTCCTATTGGAAACCTTCCCCTGTGGCCTACCTTTCTGCTTCTTCAGGCTGATTTGTTAACACTTCAGCGCTTCTGTCCTTTCCCAGAGGCTTGTCTCTGATTTATTTATTTACCCATTGCTGCCATGTAGTTTGCAATATTTGGTAACCTCATTAGTTTTATTTTGTCCCACCTTGCATTTTTGACATCACAAGTTTGCAGCGTTCACAGATGTCTGAACTGCAGACTCGGGTTTTACTTGCTTGCCTGTAAACTTGGAAGCGAAGCTAGATTTCTTTCTTTTTTTCTCTTTTTTAAGCAGAGCCTAGGCTACCTGTTATGGGAACACTCTCCTCTCATTGCCCCAGGATTACCACATTGCCTGAAATGGTTCTAACAAACAGGATAAATCACTGAACTTTATTGTAGTGTCAGCCTAGATACATTCCTTTTTGGGGATGGATTTATCATTGATTGCCACCTCTCTGGGGTTTTACCAGCAGACTCCAGTTTTTGACCCAGCATTACTGGGCTTCAAAGGATGCCCAATTTCTGTGGGTCAGCGCCAGAGCTGCCTGTGACTGACTTGGCAAACTGGGGCTTCCAGGGGGAGCGATATAAGAAAGAAGGTGGGCCCATAGAGACTTTCTCATTTACATTCCAGTATGGAGTACCGTCATGCAATGATCTTGCTAGGCTGCCAGCATTAGTCATTTTTTACTGGACACTTCCACTTTGGCCTATGGGAATGTCAGGTAAAAACCCACCACAGGTGGCAAACCTGGATGTTCCTCAAGGATGGGGTTGGTTTTTTTTAGGACTCCAACCATTAATCGATTAATCAAACTGATCAATCAGTTAATCTGTCTAAAATGGATCCAAATTTGTCCCCCGATTAATCGGTTAGGTGCCAGGACCTTCTGACAGTCCATAGTTCTGAGTCTGTAGCTCAAGGGAACATGTTCCAGTGGAAGGCAAGTTTACTCAACTCATGCAAATTAGACAAATCTATGCAAATGTAAACATATTTATGTATATTTATGCAACTTTATGTAAATTTTAATCGATCCGTTAATTGACAAAAAGGCTTAATTGATCAACGATCCCGATCAATCGATCCCGAGCTGTTTTTTACCCCAGGAGGGGTGGGGTAAAAATCTAAAAAATAAATAAATAAATAAATAAATAAACTAAAATTTCTAATTGGGTTGCAGCCCTAGTTTTTTTTTTTTTTTAAAGGGCATGACAGCCCCTGTGTCTCTACCCCCTCCTTTCCGGGTTTCCTCCTAGTTATTGACTGAACTATTTATACATTCAAGGTGGGGGTAAAGTGACTGAACCCTGCTTGCAAAGTCCAAAGACCCTAGGAGCACCCCCAGAGGCCTGTTCAAGTAGACCAGGTGCTTTTAGAAAGAATCAATCATTTATTTTTTGTTTGTTTATAAGTCTTTTTGTCTGCAAAACCTATTTAATCTGATTTTTTACAGGGATTAAGCCTTATTAGTAAGTCTGGACTTTGAAAAAACAATAGCTCTTTACAATCCCCTCAGCAGCAGCGTGTGTTTGTGTTGGTTCCCATCCCAAGAGTTTGGATGTAATTGCATTTGTCTGGGGATTTGTTAGTGTAGTTCTTGCCTATCAACACCTGGGGACGAGTGAGTTTAATTGGGCTACAGCTGGTGCTGATTGTGTGTGTGTGTGTGTGTGTTTCCCTTTGCTGGGTTTGAATGGAGAGGGCTGAGGTTATTAACTGATTAGCTGCCACAGCCTGAGTTCTGGTTCAGTTAATCAATATTCATTTTCTTCTTCTAGCCATTTTTTTTGTGCTGGCAGAGCTGGGAATGACTCTAAGGGGAGTGGGGTGGGAATGTCCGCTTGTCTCCTAGAGATTGAAGGAAGCTCATTTCTGACTGTTTCAGATCCCGAATCTTTTCTGCTCAATTTGCTAAGTAGTAGGCTGATCACGGGTTCATTCATTCACATTCAAGCTAAAATGACTACATGAAGCATAGACAGAATTTCACAAATTCAGTCTTCTCAGATTTGTTTGAATAGAGTGACTACAAAACGGTGTGGGATCATGGCACCCCTACCTTTTTCATTTTAGTTTTCATTTTAAAAAAACCCTTTATTTTCAGGGGTTTCTGTAAATGACCCTACCATTTTCTGGGTTCCCCCCCCCTCGTTTTTAAATTAAAAATTAATTTAAAAAAAAGAAAAGAAAAAAATAATTGTGCATGGACAAAATGGGCACTGGGCTGTTCTGTGCATGTGCAGCCCTTTCCCAAAATGGCGCTGATGTTGCTGGTGCCATTTTGGAAAAGGGAGTGTGTAGCAGGGGGTCTTCCCAGGGGCACATGGGGGTGCTGGGGTCTCACTCAGGGAATTAGCTCACCCTGCTGCCACGTCTGTTCAGTCTGAGTCTTGGCTGAATCCCACCCCTGAGGAAAGTGCTACCCTCCTATAGGACCCAACACAGGCAAAGTCCAGAGGGTATCACATCCTAGTTTTTATTAGACATAGTGTCCACAGCCCCTGGGGCTGCCGGCTCAGCCACCTCCACTCTGCAGGCCCTCACCCAGAACTTGGTTCTCATCTTCAGCACCCGGGAGAGCGTTGAGTGGGCAGGCTTTGTCAGGGAGATGTGGTTCCTTCAGCTCCCAGGCAGAGACTGTTTTCCTCTCTGCCTTGTCTCTCCTTATATCCAGGCAGAGTGGGCGTGGCCAGACTTCCTCTTCTCAGCCTTAAAGGGCCAGTGTCCTGCCCACTCTGTCACAGGGTGTCTCAGTCTGTTTGCTTCACAGGCTGATCCCCAGCTATGGGGCTGGTTCTGCCACGTCCCTATGCATGCTTAGCCCTGCTCCTTGCTACTCTGCTCCTTGCTACAGGGTGCATGTCCGACAACCATTTGTGCATGCACATAATTTTTAAAATTTTATTTTATTTTTAATAGTTGTTTTTTAAAAAAAAATAAAATAATCACAGCACATGCACATAATGGCCACTGGGGCTGTTTTGTGTGTGCTCTCCCTTTTCCAAAATGTGCAGATTTTAAAATTATTTTATCTTTAAATTTTAAATGAAAATGGAGGAAAGCAAATGATGATCGTTTGCTTATTCATCAGTTTTTGTAACGTTAGTTACGAACACAAATGGGGCTTTTCCTAACTAATAGAAAATGCTACCAATTTACATCCTTGCAAAATGGGATTTGCTATATTAATTATCAGTTATTATTTATTATTCATTATTCATTATTGTTATTTATTAGCAAGCATTTATATAGCACCAGCAATGTACCTGGTGCTTTACAAAGTAATTGAATAGACACGGTCCCTGACCTAGGGCTTACAATCTGAGAGACAGGGGGTGGGGGGGTGGGGGTGGGGAAGGTTTGGTTGTAGTTTTGAATCTTTGTTTCAGTGTTTCATGTTTGATATTTTTATACGTCTGGGGATTGAACCCGGGATCTTCTCCATCTCTGCCATCTGGGTAAAAAGATGTGGGTTTATTAACACTCTAGAGGGGCAAGCTTATTAGCTCTGTCACCATTACACCACTAGATGGGGCCAGTGGGTCATCCCTTATTGTGCTACCCTCTGCCCCTGGCTGAGGAAATGCGTCCCAAGTAGAGCTGAAATGACTCCCTGTGAAAATGGATATACCCATCGAATTTGTGGTCCTTAACTTGACCTGCCATTGTTTGGTACTAATCAGTACTTGATTAGTGCCCAGCAGCTACCCTGCTAGCCTGGAATACCGACTTCTGGTCCCAATTTTTTGTTTCCATCCCAATTTTCACTAGTTCACTGATTGATAACTGGTAAATTAGTCATTGAAAAACCCAATTTTCTGGGTAGGTGGATGCCCAATCAGTGCCTGGGCAGCCCATCAGGCACCTGATGTGGTACTCAGGTTAACTGAGGTACAAAACCAGGTCCCCAGTTCAGCTTCATTGGTCCAAAGGGAAGGAAACAAAGAAATGAAGATGCAAATTTTGCAGTGTTAACAACGACAAATGTGGATATTTGTTCATAGAAATGTATGTGCGAATGATCTTTGAAAATACAGTGTCAGTGTCCTCATTTCTTATAAACTTGTTCTTTTAGATGCGTTTGCCTTGCCCAGTAACAGTGCAGTCCCACAGCTGCTGATTTCCGTGCGTTTCTGTGACTTGTTCACCCTTCTGGCATCAGGTGGCGAAAAGAAGGGCTCATCAAGGAATAGAGAAGTGGTAAGAATTTTATATGTCACTCAGAATGAGAGTTCAGCCACTACCCACTCTAAAAGAGAGTTGTGGTGAATAATCCCCATGAGGTTAGATTTCTATGGACCTTGAATGGCTACCTTCAGCTTCAAAACCCTTTTTACAGGCAAGTTTAAACCACCCTAAAGTGGCTTAACTCTGTACCATCAAGACTGTAACTGCTAAAATATAATTAACGACATAGATCGTACTTTTAAATTTAGTTTCTAGGCAGAACTCAATTCTAGCCAGTTCAAAGACAACAACATAACTGGGTTTAAAGGACTGGATGAGTTCTTAGAGGATAGGTCCATTGATTATTAGTCAAGTTGGTCTTGGAATGGAATCTCTGACTGTCAGGAGCAGAGAATAAATAGCAGGTAATAGGTTGCTCCATTATGACCTGTTATATACTTCTCTGAAACAAACCAAGGTGGTCGCTGTTGGAAACAGGATGCTGGGCTAGATGGACCATTGCTCTGACTGCAGTATAGCACTTATGTTCTTCCCGTTGGGCTCAACAGGAAGGAAAATGATTTATTGTTCAGCCGAGGCTATTACAAGTACATAAGAAAAGTAAAATAAAAACATATGAATAAAATAAAATTCAGTACTCAATATACAATAGACCTATATAATAGGTATATACAACTCACAACTTTAACGTTGCATTCCAATCAGTCAACCAATGCAAACAGTTCCATAATTCACCTCGCTTCTCTATTCTTAGTCTTTTGGGAGTCAGCATAAGAACTCCTGATTTGGGTGGCTGCCCAACAGAATTTGGCCACCGCTCTGGTCAAGTCTGAGTCGATTGGGTACAACAGTCTTAACAGGGTTCTCTTAGGTGTGTCTCCTTCCCCGAGGTATCCCCCCAGGAGCTTAAATCTTGACCCCTCCAAGGCAGAACAGTGCAGGATAATGTGCTCAGGGGTATCTACCTCTCCTAATTGACACATACTGCATATTCGCTGTTCCCACGGGGTCTTTGAGTACCTCCCCTCCAGAACTGCCGAGGGGAATGCATTAATTCTCATCCTACAAAAGGCAAAACGGCAGTTAGCATCCTGCCGGTCAAATAGATAATATTGGCTAGGCCTCTGTAAGAAGTAGAAGGGGTAGTAAGAATTACAATACGGTACCGCCTCCTGTGTCTCTCTCAGGGCATTTTCAGTCTGTGCAGCCTGGTCCCATAGCCGCCTTTTAATCAGATTTGTACATGCCTCCCAGCCCAGCCTTCCCAAATCTGTGCAGGCAAACCCCAGCTTAGCCACTTCATGCTTGACTTCCCTTATCCAGCTGTCCCCCAATCCAGCGGTAATTACATCATTTACCAACATATCATTAGGTCTAGGGAATAGCAGCTTCTTTAACCAAAAGTTCAAAAATAGCTGAATAGCAGATACTTTCAAGGGTAGCATGAATGACTCTGCTCGCAAAACTGCCTGCGGGGTACCCCGAGGAGCCCCCAAGATCGTCCGCAAGAACACGTTCTGTAAACTCTCCAAATGGGAAAAGTATTTCGTCCCCCATACTGGGAATGCATATAGCAGCAAGTTGACCACTTTAGCTCTAAAAAGTTGTATAGCCGGTAGTACGAGACGCCCCCCCCCCCCGGTACCATAATATAGTTTCGTTATGGCAGCTACTGATTTTTTTACCTGCCCACACGCTGCGTCAAAATGGGCCTATTGGGCTCAACAAAGCTACGCTGTTTTATAGCAGCTGAAGATTGGGTTTCAAATCTCTTGTGTTTTCAAAATTTTAAAAAGCTGAATCCAGCTTGTGCAGTTAGATTGGTATTTTTAAGTGAGACCATACATTCTGATGGATGTGTCAAGTACGATTTGTTCTGCTCTTACTTGCTCTGAAAACACTAGACTAAATTATTGTTCCTTCTTACCCTACTTACTTGAATGCATAACATCAAAGATCCACATCCATCATAGCAGTCACCACTAGTGATTGTTGAGATGGATGTAAGAATGGGTTTCGCTCAAGATGAGTTGTAAGTTGGCAACCAATGCATTATTCAAACCATAGCTTAATGGGATCATGTTAAAAATATTTTGCTTGTTGACTGTGTTTTGTTGGTCATTCATACACAAAATTGTGCTGAGATGGCTAAGAATACTCAGGATGTAAAATATGGTTAAGAAGACTTTTTCAGTCTTCAGTTATAAAGAGATGATTCAGACTCTAGGAAGTGCCAAGTTATACATTAGTATATTTACCTTCCTTTGCTGATTCATGCCTCATGTCACTTGTCCCCGCATAAACTGCCTCCACTCAACAGAAATCCATACTATTACTTTTTTTCTCACTGAGGAATGAGGCTTAGTTAGAATTCATTGCTACCATGTTCTAATTATATCTGCAGGGATGTAGGCCAGTTGAAGACAGGTCTATCTACTTGAATTAGTTGTGAGACACAAATACTAAATTAGAGTTTTTCAACAACAGCTTGGGGGGCTGATCCCTATGAAAAGAACGGACTCAGGGGTGAAGGCAAAATGGCTGGAATCAGAGTCGAAATTATGTTGGCGGAAATGCGGGGAAATGGGCACGCTATACCACTGCCTGTGGACATGCAGCAAGTTGAGTCCATTATGGACTAAAGTGTGGGAGGTAATCAGGGGGACAACAGGACTTACATTACCAATGGATCCAACTAAAGCTATTTTGGGGATATACCCCGAGGTACCTTTACTGAAGCAGCATAAACAGACGTGTGTTCACATGATACTAGCTGCAATTAATGTAATTGCAAGAAGGTGGAAGGGCCCAGAACCACCGACAACAGGGGAATGGTACAGAAGGTTATGGTACATTATATCATTGGAAAAAACAATTGCAGAGGCAAAGGAGTCAATGAGTGATTTCTTCATAGATTGGTCAGCTTGTTTCGAGTACCTAAAAGAAAATGTAAATATGCTGGAACCTGAAGATGTGATATGTATAACGAAATGATAAAGGTGAAAGAGGAGAGGATTAAAAAGAGGGGAGGGAGGAAGGGGGAGAGGGTGGCAGAGGGAGGGGAGGTGGTAGGAGGGGGAAGCATAAAGGGATAGGGGAGTGAGGGGGGGAAGGGGATTAAGGGGAAGTTAAGGAGCGATGAAGGGAAGGTCAAAGATATGTAATATCTGTGTAAAAGGTACTCAGCAAAATGTGAATGGTCATGGCATATAAACCTTTCCTGTACAAGAAGCAAATAAATAAAATGAAAAGTTAAAAAACAAGAAAAAAGAATGGACTCAGGGATGTAGCAAGCTTCCCCCATCTCCTTATGATTTTTTGGGGGGGAGGGGAATATGATTAGATTAGAGAGAGAGTGGCCAAGTGGTGTTTTGGGAGACACATGTGGCTCTTGGACAGTTCATCAAGGACTGGTCCTGAACCCTTTGCTGTCGTATTTGTGTCTTACATCATTGCACCTGTGTCTCAGCAGCTGAAACACAACAATCTTAACCGTACAACACAAACTCTGCCAACCAATTGTGATGTGATAGAAGTTTGTGTACACATGTGTGTGTATCTTGTAGCTCTTCACCACATTAAAATGTTGGTATGCAGCTGTTAGGAACTTTGGCCACCAGCTACAGAACTCTTCCTCCAGCACCAGCCAGACACAGACTGACCCTGCAACAGAGCTGTCTGCATCTTATAGCCCCAGAAGGGGTGTGGCCTGTGGGGTGGCTCACTCCCTTAAAGGGACAGTCACTCTCAGGTATTCAGGAAGGCTTCACCCTCTCCAGGATTTACCCAGACCCTAATTCTGCAGCCACCTAGGGCCAACTGTCATACCACTGCTAGATTAGAAGTTCTCAAACTTTTGGAGCCAACGTAGTACTGTAAATTCTCAAAATCTTTCACAGATCAACATGCACCTACCAAAGATGGCTACCACTTGGTACATATTTATTGTGGGCTGGCTGTTGTAGATGGTTTCCGTTCCTGCCAAAGACATGGTTGACTCCAGACCAGGGCACCATCAGAATGCTTATTGGGAGGTGGAGGAGAGCAGGGCCATGTTGGAAAAGGGTGGGGAAAAAGGGATCTCCTACTTGCTTTCTGCCATGGCTCTAGTCTCCACAGAGCAGTTGAGACATCATGATGCTTCAAAGGGGGTGTGACCACTTCTGAAAGGAATGTGAGCATCCCTTTGCTCTGCTCCTTTCTGATGTGACCAGTCCCCTCATAGAGCTTTGTGAGAAGGGATGGGCCAGGCCAAACCCAGGGGCTGGGGACAGTGGCTTAGCAAGGCTGTGGTGGGCCTGGTCTCATGCCCCATAAAGACAAAGGGGCTGGGTCTCCAAAAGCAGTGAGCTTGTCAAGGGGAGTCCTGGCCAGCCTCCCCCTCCCCCTGCAAAGGTGTGGTGCAGCCCTGGCTCCACCCTTCCCACTCTGAAAAGTTCCTTCTTAGCTGGCCCTTTGCAAGTGGCATGAGCGCCACTGAGAAATTTCAGAGTGAGTGGGGGCAGACTGCTGGCCTCGCTTCCTCCTCCACCTACTCTGAACATTTCCTAGCAGTGCTCAGGCCACTTGGAGATGGACCTCCTAGAGTCCAGGGCCCAGTTGAGCCCCCTTTCTCCATTGTAGCTAATGCTCCTGGTGTGTGTCCCTACCCCTGGTGTCCATGAGTAAAAACACACATGACACTGGGCTGCTGTGGCCCACTTTGACCCTCTTTGCACCAGACCTCACCTTCACGTGTGTGCAGGCACAAACTGGCCCGGGATTGCCTCATGCCGTGTGCCAGCAGCTAGCCCAAGCTCTCACTCCCCGACTATGTCCAGCTCACAGTTTGGGCTAAGATCCGGCTGCTCAGGCCAAAGGAGACCACAGGGGGCTATCACATCTGCTATGGCCTGGCAGACAGGGCCCAGATTGGGTCTGCCATGGTCAGCTGCCATGACTGCCTGTCATGGGGAGGCATGGGGTGCTGGGCACAGCACAGCGGTGCGGTTAGTTGGCCGCATGTTCATGCATCTCCGCACCCACCCTGGTGGCCCAGATGTAAGTAAGTAAGTAAGTAAGTAAGTAAAAGTTTATTGTTTCAACCATTAGGTTATAACAAAATGAATACAATAAAACAATCTAGAAAACCAACGCTAAGTCTAATCAGGAGAAGACGTTCGTGGTGATAAGCATTCACCCACTAAAGGGTCTTCAACAGAATTCAAACATGATATGATTTCAAATAAATCCAGTTGATTCGCCTTTTAACTAGTAAAATCAAGCAAAAACATTGTCCCCCCTCCCCCCCAGTTGAATTCTGAATTAGATACAACCCTGAAGCTAATCTCAGCAAATCATACTGATGGATTGTTATTCTGAATGGAGATATCCTCCTTTTAGACTAATGTCCTTATACAACTGATGTATCATTAACCATAAATATAATTATCCCGTACGGTGATGATGTTCTAAGCTTGTCCCTAGCTCTTTCTCGGAGCTTAAGTGCGGGAGACTCTGACCCCCTGAGTAGTTATCCCGCACAATTACCAGTCAATAAATATATTTGGCCATATCAAACTCTACAATGTGTCCAATTTGCTGTATCAGTAACCATCAAGTTGTTCAAGCATTAATTTATTATTTTCCAAGTGCCCATTTTATTTTACTTTTGTTTTACTTTGCTTCTCTGCACCATAAAGGCATGGGCCACATTTGCCACTTTCTTAATAAATCTTTCCTCAGGATTTGCTAACAGATACATTATTTTCATGCGTACATCCCGGCCTGCACTCGTTTGTATTAGCAGCTGGAGGTACTGTGTTCTTGCTTTGGTCAGCAACGGGCAACAAAATAGGTAGTGAGGTAAATCAAAATCTCAATTTATGGGGAATTTTTGCATATCTGCCCTCTAAAACCTCCGTGGGCATAGGTTGGAATCTTAAGAGGGTGAGAGCTCTCCTTAGTGTAAAATTAGTCAGGGATCTCAAATAATATTCTTGCAAATGAAATTCTTTTATAAATCTGTACCAGGGTGCCACTTTGTTTAACCTAGTGGCCTCTAGATCTTTTTGCCTATAGACATCATCCAGACGTTGTTTCTACATCTTCTTAGTCTTTCTATCGAAAAGGCAGATAAAAAAGGGAGAGAGAAACCTATTTCATCTGTGAGTGTTCTCAGCTTAACTTCCCACTTATACTTATAATCTGAGGCCCTCATTTTGAGCCAGCATAACTTTGGCAATCTTTCCTCTGACACTTGTAATATTCGTTTCCAATACATTATTTGTCTGATTTTGGCTTGAGGCTCAACAAGGAGGGTCGTGGTTTCTGTTTTTAGTAGACATGCAGGTGTTCCCAGCAGAACGCCAAGAATTAGTCTCAGTAGCCTGTTCTGCACAGGCTCGAGCTTACTTTCTACTGCAGTTCCCCAAATTCCCATGCCATATAAAGCCTGTGGTATGATTTTTTGACTCAGGATACTTATTGCTATACAATCTTCCCCTATTTGTTCTCCAAAACTTAATCACCCCTGTAATGGTGCTTGCCAACTTCAACTTTATGGAATCTATATGGTCATGCCAAGTATCGTTTGCATTGTACAACAATCCCAAGTAGCTGTATGACTTTACTTGCTCATGGGGGTGTGTATTGATAGACCATCCAATGCTTGGACTTCCAGTATTTGGCAAACACCATTATTTTTTATTTGTCATAGTTGATTTGTAGTGTGTTCATGTGACAATACTTTTCCAAGGTGATAAGTGATCTACGCAAGCCACTTTCAGAAGTTGACACTAAGATCATATCATCAGCATAAATGACAATTCCTATCTGTCCCTGTTTTATAAAGCCTGTATGATGCTCTTTTCCCTGTACGTTTGGGACTATGTCATTTATCAAGAAATTAAATAGAAAGGTTGCCAAAACACAGCCCTGCTTGACTCCTCTCGTTGTCTCAATAGGGTCCGTATAATCTCCAACGGGAGATATCCTTACTTTTATTTGAGTCTTTTGATAGAGTCTCTGCACCAGAATCAAGAGTCTTTTATCAATATTTGTCTTTCCTAATTTGTTCCACAGAAGCTTCCTGTTGACCATATCAAATGCCGCCTTCAAGACTATGAAGGCAGTATACAATTTGTCTATCAAAAAGGAGAGAGTGAAACAATGATCTATTTGCCTGAAAACCTGCCTGTTCTTCATAAAGCAGTTGTGTTCTAAATGCCCATTCCTGAAGCCTTTTCAAAAGGGTTTTTGTGTATAGTTTAGCTGTGATATGGTGGCCCAGATGTGGGTACGTTTGTTGCGCAGTCTGACACAGTCTGGACCATGTCCAGCACGTGCAGCTACCACTTCTGTTTCCACCCATTGTCTCCAGAGTGGAGGGCCTTCAGCCACCACATGTGTAATACAGTCATCTACTAGTGCCCATCATTACCAACTGGAGATGGCCACTGTGCTGGTGGGGATGGCAGCCTGTTTTGCTGTTGCCATGACCTGTTCTGAAGACCACACACCATAGCCATAATCGCCATAATGCAGGTTGGAACTACTAGATTAGGTAACTTCTACTTGCTTTGCCCAAGGCGTTTGGGTTTTCTGCAATGAGTGCGATGCCTGTTTCAATTTGTAGGAAATAATGATTTTTATACTTGTTCAATCACCATCCTAGCTTAGAGTGCAGGATGGGACACTTTGTGTTATCATAAGCTAATTTTCCTACCACATCATGCATTTTCCTACCACACCACAACTTTTCTGACACTGTAATGAGGGAGATTGTAGGCCACCTAATTTACTTTATTCCAACTAAAGCCGGCAGAAATCTTATCTGCGTATCAAGGCCAGTCTCTACCCATAAATATTTAATATCTCCATTGAGCCAAATTGTTAGGACAAAGCAACCTTTAATAAAGTTTCTCTTCTAAAGCTGGTCAACTTCAACAGGAAAACCTGCAGCAAAGGACTAAAAAAGTTACTTCCAGTAAACGGATTGCGATTGGCTCTGTCAATCCATATGATTGATAATAGCGTGTGTACAGACTAAAGCACACTTCAGACAGATAGATCTGTCTGATGTTTTGCTGTAAAATCTCTTGAGAAGTAATTTAAGATTTAAACCCTCCCCGACAGAGGTTTCTGAAGGCTCTTTGAAGGTGCTGAGACACAGGAAATACCAAATTGCTGCTCAGGATGGAAGGAAAATTAGCCTTGAGCTCAGCATTTAACAATAAAAACAGTGAAAGCAATACTATCAACCTTCCGGGTCTGAATCCTTATGTACTTCAGCTAGAGAGGCTTTTGGAGGTAATCAAATGAATCAATGCAGAGTCACAAATGAAACCACAGCGCTATCACTTTTGCAGTGGCAAGGTTTGTGTAAGCTATTTACATTTAAAAACAAACAAACATTTCACCTTGAATGTCACCTTTAAACATCTGTCCCTAGAGGATAAGGTGTTGGTCTTGGACCTCAGAGACCAAGATTCCTGTCTCAGCCAGGCACTCACATGAGGGGCTTAGATGAGTCAGTATCTTTCAGCTTCAGTTCCCCATCTGTGAAATGGCAATAATAATGGCCTGTCTTGCAGTGATGTTGTGAAGGCAAACTAGATAAGGATTGGAAAGTGTTATTTTTTTTAAAATCAATTTTTACCCCGCCCCTCCTGCCACGCAACTCGGGGCGGCTTCCATCAGTTAAAACACAATAATAAAAATACAATAAAATCAATTTAAAACAACCATACATATTTAAATATTAACAGGGCCACAAAACCAATCGGTGGGGGACTAAAATCTCCCTACTCACCCTCCCTCCCAAAGGCCTGGGCAAACAGCCAGGTCTTACAGTTTCACCAAAATGTTAGGGGCCAGGCGAGCTTCCTCCGGAAGGGAGTTCCACAGCCGCGGTCCCACCACCGAGAATGCCCTCTCCATCGTGGCCCCCCGCTTAACACGGGGGACCTCCAGGAAGGCACCCCCGGCAGAC
>QEPC01011901.1:7374676-7389903 GCA_003113815.1 Sphenodon punctatus | reverse complement strand
TTCAGTCTGCTCAGCCGCATCCATTCTGCCACGACCTCCAAACATTGGGATAGCAACGAGACAGCAGGGTCTGGGTCAGTTGAAAAGGAGAGGTACAGCTGAGTATCATCAGCATACTGGTGACACCGCACCCCGAACCCTCTCACGACCTCCCCCAAGGGCTGCATATATACGTTAAATAATAACGGAGACAGAATAGAACCTTGCTGAACGCCACACGATAAGGCGCGGGGGCACGATGTCGCCTCCCCCAACACCACCCGCTGGCTTCTCCCCGAGAGGAATGAACGGAACCATTAAGCAGGTTCTCAATAGCTTTACTTCAATACGTCCTCTGTAAGATGGAGCACGCTGTATTTGAAAGTGGACGTCCTTTCTGGAAGTACCATCAGGAAGTGCTGACACTCTAGAAATAACCGTTGGGTTCAACAAGGTTGGTATTAACACCTTCCACTACATGTGGAATCTCTCAGTTCTGTTGTACCCATGAGTCCTCACAAGAAACCAATATTGAAAGGAACTTGTATGCTTGCAAACTTTCCCTAATGAGGATGCAATTAAACACCTTCATGATATTTTTAAAAGGGTATTTTTTTTTAATCTTGTTCCTTTATGGTGGCTGTGTTGATGTAGACAGATGGAATCTGGGCTCCTGGATTTGAATTCAATATGGTAAATACTGATTACTCCTGAAAAAGCTGTCCCAAGAGATGACAAGCAAACCTTTTAACACAAGCTCCTGGGAGCAAAAATCTTCCCTCGTTCATACCCCTGTATCAAGCAGAAACATTTTTCTGTAACTTGAGAGAAGACGAAGGAAACCCATTTTCAACATTTGCTGTTGTTCTTCTCTTCTTGTTCCACTTTTCCCACTAGATACTGATCACTTGCTTCCTGTTTCTTGAGTGGCCACTGCCTCCATCCAAGGCCTACTGCTTTTTCTCACTCAGGATTCCTTCAACTCAGTGGGGATTGGATCATACCTCATTTGCCACCCGTGCAGTCTGGAGGCGGGGCGACTCATTCTTCACATCTCTTCAACAAATGATTTTAAGCAAATGAAGTACCTTTTGCACTCAATGTATCATTAACCCTGTGGAACTCATTGCCAGAGGATGTTATGAAGGCCAGAAGCATAATGGGACTCAAAAAAGGATTAGATAAGTTCCTAGTGAGAGGTCCGTAAGTGGCAATTAGCCATGAGACCTTTGAATGTCAGAAACTGGGAGTGAATAGCAGGAAATGGTCACATTGATTAATTGGAGCTGTATTGGGTACTAAAATTAGTAGCCGTGGGTAATGCCTGCATTTTTGGGCACCCATCAGGTACCGGAAGGGCTACCTGAGGACCAATCGGGTGTCCAAGCCTGAAAATACAAGCAATACCCATGAAACTGACAAGCCCCAGCCAGAGCCCAGCTGTACAGTGCTCCAGTCGGGGCATGTCAGTTTCAAAGGCAGGCTTGGGCTTCCCCCCCATAGCCCTCCAGTGTTCGGATAGGTGCTATGGTTTGGAAGCCACTTTGAAACTGACACGCGCCGACTGAAAGTGCTGTGGAGCCCGGCTCTGCAGTGGTTCCAGCTGGGGCCTGTCACTTTCAGAGGCCAGTCAGGGTTTCCTCCTGGCACCTCTCAGGTGGTGAGAAGCACTGTGGGGTGGGGTGGAGCAACCTTTGAAACTTACAAGTCCTGGCTGGGACAGCTTCAGAGCTGCAGTCCTGGCTGGGGCCTGTCACTTTCAAAGGCCAGCCAGCATGCTTGAGCAGCCTGTTGGGTCTTGTTCGGGCATTGATGGTGCTCAAATGGGGCTGGGTTGCTTTGGGTGCCCCAGATTCATCAGGGGGTGCCTGAATCTTCTGGTGCCTAGTTGAAGCTCTAATTATGACCTGTTATGAGAAACTGAAGACGGCCGCTGTCAGAGACAGGATGCTGAATCAGATGAACCATTGATTTGACCCAGTATGGTACTTCCTATGTTCTTAAATGTGCCTTTCATCACTTCCTTAGCCCTCATGTTGCAGCCTCTAAATTCACTGTTATCTTATGCTAACTTGTGTGTATCTTATGTAGCTGTTAATACATAATTTTGACCAAATATCTGGTGGGAAGGGGTTTGGTTGTCTGTGGGCTGTTTCTACTGACTGAGGATTGGTGCCATCTGCTTTTACTTTAGGTGCAGTGCCAATAAAGGGATCAAGCTGCTTGGAGGCAGTGGCTATCAGGTGGCAGCCAAAGGGTGGAGCGAAAGGGCACTAACCATGGCCACAAAGCTGCATTGCTGTTGCAGGGGCTCTTCGGCAAGTACTTTTTAGGGGAAATTAACTCCATGCCCCTCAACAAGATAGGAGGTATCCTGCAACTCCACACTTTCCCCCAGACTAGTAAATTTGGAAACTGGCCTCCTCACACACTCCTACAGCCAGTCCTACATCCACCATATACAGGGCTTCTCCCAACAGTGGTGGGTCCCTTGAAATCAAAACAGATAAACATAAAGAGTCCATATATTATATAGTTCAGTCCCACCTGGGTTGTAGAGTTTCCAATGTTCAGGCCTGCTTTCCTTCAAGAAGCCTGGGAGTCAAATAGATCTTGGTTTGGGCTTGGGTTCAGCCTGTCTGGGCCTCAGCCCCTGGCGGCCTGGCTCCTAGGAGAGATGTGCTTCCCTCAGCTGCTCTTCTCAGACTGACTGCCCTCTCTGTCTGCATCAGGACCTTTATATCATTAACCCTGTAGTTACTGTTACTGTTTTTATTTGTTTTTACAAATAAAATGTTTTTTTTGTTTTTACTGTTTCTATTTGTTGTAAGCTGCCCTGAGATGCCTTAGGCATGATGGGGTGGCTAATAAATGTGAATAAATAAATAAATACATAAAATATATAGGCCTAAGCCCCAGTCTGACTTAAAGGGTCAGTTCCCTTTTCTATACTTATTTCCTTAGGAAGTCATTTTATGGGCCTACTTAGGCTGCCATTTTGTGCCTTCCTCAGGTTCAACCACCATCTTGTGGCTGGACTCTGCCACAGTTGCCCTGAAGAATTTGTCATTTTTGGCATCTTATTGCTGCTGCTTTTAGCATGACCCCCCCATTTATATTATAGTCCGTTTGTGCTTTGTATTTTTTAATGGGGATATGTTGCTTGTCTTTTATGGGAATGTGCTCCGGGCAGAGACAGTGGGAAGGATGGATGTGTGCGGTAGTTTAGGCAGAATTCCTCGGGTGAGGGACGGAGGAGTAGCAATGAACCAGGGGTGGATGGGGGTGTTGCAAATAGCAATGAATCTGACTACAGGGGATATAATGTTTCAAAGTTATTTGTGAATGTCATTGTAAATGATGCTTTCTTCCTGCGTGAAAGGATTTGTGCTGCTAATCACTTCTAGGAGCAGCTAAGGATGTCAGCATGACCAAATGGACAATGCCTATACAAATCTGCTCCCAAGCTGTGGCGCTTGCTCTCATTAGCCCAATGTAGTTAAGGCACAACAATTTCCTGGTCTGTGGTTGATTCTACCCAACCCCTTTGTAACTGGTTAGAGTGGGGGTGGTCATTAAGGCCACATTCACACCTGACGCCTGGCACTGTTAAAATGATGTGCAGGTAAAGACGTGGCAGAAGGGAGGAGCCTGATGCCAGCAGTAGCACCGGTGCGAATGGGGTTCTGCTGCGGCTAGCCTCGCGCATGACCGTACACAAAACCCAACATTGTCATGCGCGAGCAAAGCCATGGGAGAATCTTGTTCGACACGGCAGAACCCCGTTCTCACCGGCGCTACTGCTGGCATCGGGCTCCTCTCTGCTGCCATGTCTTTCTGTGCACGTCGTTTTAAAAGTGCCAGGCGTCAGGTGTGAATGAGGTATCTGTGTGAGAATAAGAGGGACTCTAGATCACAGCCTCTTGAGATGCTCGCCCTCTGCTTTGACCATATTTGCCCACTGATTTGATCATGCTCAACCCCTTCTCTGCTCCTTCCACTGGCTCCCTAACCCCTTCACATCTCGCACAAACTCCTTGTCCTCACCATCAAGGCTCTTCACGGCCTTGCATCTCCCTAGCTTCTGCTCTTATTTCCCGTTTCATTTCAGTCCAGGAACTTTGCTTCTCCTCTGGCACCGCACCACCCGATTCTAGTCTCCTGCTCCTTGAACTGTCTTCACTCCTTCTCCCATGCTGCCCCCTATGCCTGGAATGTTCTCCCTAAACATATATGCTCTTCTGCTTCCTGACCTTCAGATCCCTCCTAAAAAACCCCGACCTCTTCTGTCAGGCTTTCCCTTATCCTCACAGACTGCTCATTAGTGCCTCTACTCATCATAATGGCTGAGCTCTTTCCTTAGTCTTTTTGTTCTTCTTGGGGCAACGCATGCTGTGTTGCTGCATTCCCCAGCGTCAGCGTTTGGGTGAATGTTAGCAGTTCCATCAGCCACAGTACTTACACAGGGTACATTCACAGAGCTTGCATTAACGTTCTGTTTGGATGGGCCACTTCCCCCCCCCCACCCCTCATGTTGGCATTACCATCAGCAGCTGCTGTTTCAGCAGCTACTTCTGAGAAGGCAACATGGTTTTGGTTACCCTGCAGCATACATGCTCTATTTGCCTTGGGTGCTGCCTTATGAACAGCATCATACATGCCAGGTGTTTCCCTAGAGGTACAGCCTACACTTCTACATATGGTACCACCTTGGACTGGTGCATGCAAATCAGGGAGTTGTGCATGCAAATCAGGGTGTGGGGCCTGCAAGTCAGGGATTGGGGACCGCACATCAGGGAGTTGTGGATGCAAATCAGTGAGTGGTGCCTGCAAATCAGAGACTGGTGCATGAAAATCAGGGAAAGATGGCTGATACTGTGTAGGAATGGGCAGGGATGTTCTACTGAAATTTAACTGTGGTCATGTTTCTAATATGGCCCATGCAAGGTGCTGTACAGCATCAGATGATCCTCGCAGCTACTCCCTATACTCCCTTGCCATCTCATCTTGCTGCTGCTGAAACTGCTCCTGCATGCGATTGGCTTGTACAAATTCATTTTTTAAATCTGACCACATCATGTCCGTGTTCTCCAGTAAGTCTTTATAAATCTGTTTATCCGATTGCAGCAGATCTAGACGCAACGTCTGATCTTCAGCCAGCATCTCCCGCTCTTCGGCCATCATATTTTGAATTGTCTCTAGAAGGGTATCAGCACGCTTCTCTGCCTCGTTGACCATGCTTTCAGTAATGTCGTCCCTCCTTTTCCTTCGCCTCTGACAAAATCGTCTGGATCTTTCAGCTCCTGTGCCCGATGCAGGCGGCCATGCATTACGAGGAGGGAGTACGACAACATTTCTTTGCACATCAACCTGCTGTGGGTCCTCTAGCTCGTCTTCAGAATTATGATTCCTTTCTGGAGGCACTAAAGTATGGTAAAATATAAAACAAGACAAGTAAAATAAATACGGAGATGCAGACATTCTCATTTCCTTCCTAGGACATAAAATTATATATCTGCCTTTCTTTTTCTCTGTGTATGGAACAAGGGGTTATGTGTGGGAGGTTTGTTAACTGAGGAACATAGGTACACCTTTTGGATCGCAATGGAAGTTCCCATAAGAAAACAAGCCTGATGGAAACCTGTACTTACTTTTACATTTATGGCCCCATACCAACCCCAACCACGAAACAAATTTACAAAGCATACGTACAGCATGCACACTGCATAAAAGCCCACATTCACATCACAAAAATAAACAACACACAACTCACCTGTCTCTGGCACTGTGCCCTCCATCCGGCTAGTTCTTTGAGATTCATCAGGATTACCCCTTGCATAATCACCAACATTTGTTTCATCCGAGTCAGTGTCAGGAACCATGACCTCATAACTCATCATCCTCATTTTCTTGGCTGAGTTCTAAGTGTGATATTTGAGTTGTGAACCTGCCCTGTGGGTTGCCATTGTCTCCATCCACATTACCATCACCCAGTAACTGCTGTAACTGGTACTCATGCGGCTGTACCTCAAGCCAGGGACGCATAGCATCTTCATAGTTTCCGACTAACACATCAGGGTCAATTGCTTGATCTCTGTGGAAAATTGCTGCTAATTCTTTCTCAAAAGGGACAGCTCTTTCACCTCTTCCAGATCTGCTTAGATGATCCTTTAGTTCCTTGTAGCCCCTTCTAAGGTCTTTTGCTCTCTGCCTACACTGCTGCATATCACGTTCATATCCCATTTGCCTCATGCCTTCAGCAAACTGTCTAAAAATGGACTCATTCCTGTGTGCATTTCTGAGTAGCTCCTGCACACCGGGATCCCCCCAAATTCTTATGAAGGCTCTGGTTTCCTCTGTTTCCCAGGGCCGACCCCTCGCCTTTCTTCGCTTTACTGCACATCCGCCAGTGCTCGCTGGCACGTTTGTACCTTCTGCCATTGTGGCCAGCTTCTCTGGGCACTGTTTGTGACAGTTGACCATTTGCCGCTCAGCAAAAAACGTGCGTCGAACTCCTCGGCAACTACTTCCGGTTACACTTCCGGAAAACAACCCTCATGCCCTGCATTGCAGTCTAATCAGTCATGTGACCGGATGTAGATGCGCACCATGTTTACACGCGATGGGGACAGGGTGTTCGCCGTCAACACTGGAAACGAACCCGCAAGAAACCAGTGAGTACAAAGCGTGTTCTCCGGGCGTCCATTGGGTGTTCACATCCGTGTCAAAAATGTCGCACTGTACACAAATAACACCTGCAGAGTGTTGACTGCATGTTTGCTTCCCCCAACACCCTTCCCCCGTCGCGTGTAAAAGCGACCCAAGCCAAACATGTGCACCTGCCACTTTCCTACTTCCCAAATGTATCCCTGACTCTCCCTACATCCCCCTCTCCCTTCTCTCGTCTCCCTTGTCCATCCAAGACTGTAAGCCCCCCAGGGCAGAGACCTGTCTCTAACTAATGATTGGTCAGTGCCAAGCACATTACTGGCACTAATAAAATAAATAACTAAATAAATAAATAAAATAATAATAATTAATAATAATATAATTAATAAAAGTTGAGCATCTTATGCACTGAGCCATTGTGCTCCCATATCTTTAAAGTATGATTGGTATCCATCTTAATAAAAATGATTTACTATTCGGAGTGGAAAATAGTTTTACAGAGTTAGTAAAAATACTTTAGCTTGTTTGCTGGGAGTTTTGGTGCAAAACCCAGATCGGATCTCTTTTATTCGGATACAGTATTTTGTTGAAGAGAAAATATCTTGTTGAAAGAAAAAAAAGAAAAGATATATAGCATCTATTAATCAATTGGATGGGAATGCTTCACACCCTGCACCGAAGGTGTTGAACTGTATCTCTAAAGAATCAATAGTGTTTCTAAGTAACTAAAGAAAAATCAATACCAGACGTAGACTGCATTTTGGTTACAAATCATTAGGTTCCAGTGTTTCTGAACTTTTAACGACAAATAAAAGCTCACTATAAAATTGGCTTCAAGCAGTAAACTTAGTATAACCCAGGTAAGCGAGGCAGCTTTAGTTACAGTATGTGTTTCTAGCAAGGTTTCATTCACTGGGTGTTATCAGGAGTAATGAAAAACACGGGGAAAACCCATCCCCCTTGGCAGGTGGTGATGTCATTCTGTGCTCATAGCAGTAGAACAGAGGTTGTGCCACTGTGTGTTTGTGGTTACTGGCTATTCTCCTCTCACCCTGATTGGGCTCACTGCCAGGAGCTGGGCAGTACTGGGGGCATCCCATCCTTTGCATGCTGCTCTGCTCCGAAGGGGCTGGAGCTGCTTCTCTGCATTAGAAACTGGGGAGGAGGAAGCAGTGCTGCTGCAGTCACAGCTTGAGCCGGGCGGCTGAGGAGAGATGTACTGGAACCTCTCTCCCTGCCTGTCTAGGTGCTGTCTGTCTCTGTCTCCTCTTGGTGGTGCCAGAGCTTGTTGTCTGTGGCCCAAGATGTGACCATGGACAACACTCCCAAGTGAGTGACGGGAGATGCGGAATTGACTTTGGGGAATGGGGAATTAGCATAGCTCCTGTTACCAGATGTAACAGTGGCGATGTGCAACGACCTGCTCCTCATTGCTTACAAGAGAACAAGGGGAAAGCATGTAGAAGGCACCTAGGTGGTGGTGAACAGATTTAACAACAAGCCACATGTTTGCAGTCCAAATGAGCAGCTAGTGTTATGTCTGGTAGCACCCATTAATGAATATATGAATCACTGAACAAGAATAACTAAAAACCTCTGGAAAAACAGGGATTTTAATGAATATTCAAATGTTTGGTTCAGTGGTGAATTTTCATATCTTAGGGCTCTCAGTTAATATTTATGTTAATATTCATGTCCAGAACCTGGACTTGTTTCAGCAATGGGCTGCTCTAGCAACACAAAGGCCAAGATGTGTACAGATGTGGAGACTGATGTGACAGTGAAAAAAGTCAACAAGCATTACACTCTCCTCCTAATGTACACTATTATACCCAACCTGTATAAGAAGAATGGAGACTAAGGGTTCTAGCCAGGGCAGAAACAAAATTCCATTGTGGAGTCCACTTTTGCTGGAACTACTTGTTCTTCAATGGGGACCAGAATATGATCTAGTCCACGTTTCGCTAGAGAGCCAGATCGGTTCGGTTTATACAGAAAACTACTGCACATGCGAAAGGTGGTGGCACTCTGCATGCGTAGTCACTTTTGTGTGAGCGCCGTGCAGAGTGCAAAATAGCAGTGCCCTTCAGTCAGAATTTTGCTTGGATTTTGGCCATGGATGAAATCTGCAGCTAAAATGTCAAGCAATGTTCTGAAAAATGCGGAAAAATTCTGCAAAGTTGAGAAGGCTGGTTCGTTCCAACCCTAGTTCTAATGGGGACAAGCAAGAACTGGCAACCCAAGCAGAAGTGACAAGCTGTAAGGAAGGAAGCAGACAAGCTGCAAATTCCCTTAAAGAGCACAATGAATCACTTTCCCTTGCTCCTAGCTGAGTTGAACCTTGGAACATTTGTCACCTGCGGGGCGCTAAGAAAGCAGAACAATGCCTTTGCGGGTAGCCTATAGCATAGAACACCCTCATCATTCAGAGACCTTGGTTGGTTTTTCAACTCAGTCACTGCCCTAGATGGCAAACGACTCTTTAAATAATCCCACACTTCAAGACCCTGATCTGTATTGGAGACCTGTGAAAAAATAATGGGTCTGTTGTGAAATGACTTCATCATTAACTCTGACCTGAACAGCATTACTCCCACTTAACCATTATTGAAAGCTTGGTTAATGTTCCTGTTTTCCCCATTAGCTGATATCTAATGAAATAAGATGGCTGCCATTACATTTTAGCTTTGCTCATGCTTCCTGGGTGTATTTATTAATATGTTGTTTTTCTTTTGTTTAATCTAACTGCTAGGAACCTAAAGAAAAATAAGGAACAGCCTCCTGAGAGGAGGCTGTAATGGAATGCAGAATGTCACACCCTTGAGCTTTGCCGAGCTAGAGAGAAAATCTCTGTAGGTCATTAATGGATGTCCCTTTCAGTTTCACATGGGGCTTAGAGCAGAAATGAGTACACACAAAATCAGATAGGCCTGTCAGAATTAGGTCACCCAACTCGACCTGTCACAACACCAGGTACAAATTAGCATTGGATTGTTTGGATTTACCCTATTTATCTGATTAAATTGGTACATCAATTAAATTAATCAAATTAAATTACTTAGATTGATTAATTACATTGATTACATTGGTAAGGTTTACCCAATTGGTAAGATGCTAAGATCTGCTTTCTGATTAACAGAAATACCATTTCTGTTGCTGAATTTCTAGTTTCTGTTACCAATTTTCCAGTTTTCTGTTACCGATTTTCTGTTTCTTCTTATGTACCGAGGTAGGAAAATGGGCAGGAACATTTTGAAACATATGGGGAAAAAAGTGAAACTGTAAGTCAAAGTTGTTTATTAGGCGTGACGTTACATCATAGCCAAAATTACAAAAGCAATAAAATCTCAAAAAATAAAACAAAGAAAAATACAAAATAAAAAATCTAATTTAGAATATACTAAATATAACATAAGGCAAAAGAGAATTGATTCATCTATATATACACTCAGGTACATACATATTGTTAAGATAAAATATCAAAAAATAATATATTAACCTGACCAACTCAATATCATGACTCAGAGTCCACATATGGCAGTTGAAACTCAAGAAAACGTTTATGAATACAAATGGCTTCGACCAAAAATTGAGCAGTATTCGCGGAAATCTGCAGGATAGTACTGTTAAGAGCAAAACCCAGAAGAAAGGAGTCCGCTCTCCCCGGATATTTATCAAATAACAAAGCCAGAAATTTCACCCTTGGGTTATCATATAAGTGACAGTGAAACGTAATATGTTCCACAGTCTCTATTGCCTCATTATCAAATGGGCACAACCAGTCCATAAATAGGACCCCTTTCATACGCCCTTCCAGGACTCTAGAAGGCAGAGCATTAAACCGGGCACAAAGAATTAAATATTTACCTCTTGGCAATATTTGAGCCTTTAAGTAATCTGCCATTTCTCCCAGGCCCAGAGCCCAAGTAGGTAGACAGCCATATGAGGAGAGTTACTAATCTTCTCAAGCTCTGCCTGCCTGCCGATATCTCTGGCTCTCTGTAGAATCTCTGTACGGACTGCATAGGAAGCCTTATGCTCTAAATAGGCTGTTGATAATCCCATCCTTAGTAGTTGGTTTTCCATATTCCTAAACCATGGGTTCTCAAATGCATCCTCCTTAACACATTTAAGTAACTCCGAGTTCTGGGCATTGTTAACTCAAACCCTAAATTTCAGGGCCAGTTGAAATGTACCCTCCTTCTCACTGGCTTCCCCCGGTCTCCCCTTTCTCCTCTTATCTCCATCCAAAACTCTGCTGCCAGGGTCATCCACCTCACCTGTTGCTTCGACCACGTGCAACCCCTCCTCTCCTCTCTTCACTGGCTCCCCCTTCCTGAACAAATCCTGCACAAGCTCCTAGTGTCACCTATAAAGCTCTTCACAACCTTGCTCCCCCTTACCTCTCTGCACTAATTTCCCTCCGTACTCCATCTGTGATCTCCGCTCCTCCTCTGTCCCCTCTCTCGCCCTCCCATTCCTCCCCTGCTCCCCTAACCACCTTCGTCCCTTCTCCCTAGCTGCCCCCCACGCCTGAAACTCCCTCCCTGCCCACATCTGCCTCGCCCCCTCCCTTCNGCTGTGGAACTCCCTTCCGGAGGAAGCTCGCCTGGCCCCTAACATTTTGGTGAAACTGTAAGACCTGGCTGTTTGCCCAGGCCTTTGGGAGGGAGGGTGAGTAGGGAGATTTTAGTCCCCCACCGATTGGTTTTGTGGCCCTGTTAATATTTAAATATGTATGGTTGTTTTAAATTGATTTTATTGTATTTTTATTATTGTGTTTTAACTGATGGAAGCCGCCCCGAGTTGCGTGGCAGGAGGGGCGGGGTAAAAATTGATTTTAAAAAAAATAACACTTTCCAATCCTTATCTAGTTTGCCTTCACAACATCACTGCAAGACAGGCCATTATTATTGCCATTTCACAGATGGGGAACTGAAGCTGAAAGATACTGACTCATCTAAGCCCCTCATGTGAGTGCCTGGCTGAGACAGGAATCTTGGTCTCTGAGGTCCAAGACCAACACCTTATCCTCTAGGGACAGATGTTTAAAGGTGACATTCAAGGTGAAATGTTTGTTTGTTTTTAAATGTAAATAGCTTACACAAACCTTGCCACTGCAAAAGTGATAGCGCTGTGGTTTCATTTGTGACTCTGCATGGATTCATTTGATTACCTCCAAAAGCCTCTCTAGCTGAAGTACATAAGGATTCAGACCCGGAAGGTTAATAGTATTGCTTTCACTGTTTTTATTGTTAAATGCTGAGCTCAAGGCTAATTTTCCTTCCATCCTGAGCAGCAATTTGGTATTTCCTATGTCTCAGCACCTTCAAAGAGCCTTCAGAAACCCCTGTCGGGGAGGGTTTAAATCTTAAATCTCCTCAAGACCCACCTCTTCTGCTCTGCCCTCCCTGACTCCTCGCTCCTCTCACCTAACTCCTGCTGATACCCTCCACCCAGTACAATCTGTTACCTCATATCCTCACCACATGGACCAACCAGCCATCATTCTCGAGGTAACCAGGCCAAGCGCGTGCACCTGGGACCTCGCATCCTCGTGAATGTTACACTCCTTGTCTCCCCCTCTGTTCACCTTCCTTCGTCTTCCCCACACCCTCGTCTCTCAGATTGTAAGCCCTAGGGCAGGGACCGTGTCTGTTCAATTACTTTGTAAAACGCCAGGTACATTGCTGGCACTATATAAATGTTTGATAATAATAATAATAATTAATAATTAATAAAATGCTTCTAGGTGCCAGCTCGTTAGTCCTAATTCCACTCTAAGTGCTGCAGTGGGAGTGCCCCTTTGGGCTCTTAAAAGTCGCTGTAAAAACTACGTAACTGTAAGTCAGAATCGGACAGTAAAATGGAAAATTAGTTGAAAAGAAGTGAAATGATGTCAGAATCAATCGGTAAACTGGAAATTGGTCAGTAGTAGTAGTAGTAATTTATTTACGACCATAGGCCAAATATTAAATACAAATACAAATACAAAAGGGCAGCATGCCCATATTTAAAATATAATTCCATATCATATCCATATGCATAATTACATATTCATATGCATAACATGATAGCCCTAGGTGAGTTCAGTTGTTAATAAATTTACAATGATCCGGGAGTTAATCTCGGATCAATCAGCTGGCCTCATGTATTACAGAGACCTGACTGGACACTGTCGAGTTGGGACCAATTTTGGCTGACCTTGTGCTGGGTACTCTGTATAGCCCCAGACCAGACCAGAGGAGTGGGGATGGGGAAGCGGTGTAGCTGTTACTTTTACGGACACCTGGTCTGTGAGGAAGTATCCAGTGCAGACTATCTTGGGCATGGAGGGTATCCATCTGGTGATTGATTTGACTGGAGACAGATTGGGGCTGCTGCTGCTATACTGCGCACCTACCTGTACGGCATCGTCCCTACACGCTCTAGCTGAATTGGTGTTGGAGGTGGTCTTGTGATCTCCGAGGACTCTAGTCCTGGGGGATTTCAATGTCCATGTTGACGCCAATCTGGAGCGTGAGTTCATGACTGTCATGACAACCATGGGTCTGTCTCAGAGGGTTGTGGGTCTGACACATGATGGAGGACATACCCTTGACCTGATATTCTGCACTGGCCTTGAGGCAGGGGATCCAGTGGTGGGGGATGTATCAACTATGCCCTTGTCATGGATGAATAATTATCTCCTCCAGGCCGGTCTCCCGGTGAATGTCTGCCCCTGGAGAAGTGTAGAACCAGTTGGTTGGTTCACCCTCGGAGACTTATGGAACCAGAAAGGTTCCGGAATGCCCTAGGGGAATTACCTCCCGATCTCCATGACCGCTCGCTCAATGACCTCATTGCCTTGTGGAATACCTTGTTGACTGGGGTCATTGACCGAACAGATCCCAGGCGTCCACTTCCAGATTGCTGATGACACAGTACCCTTGGTTCACAGAGGACCTGCACTGGTTGAAGCAGGAGGGTCGACGGTTGGAGTGATGGTGGCGCCGTACTCATGCTGAAGTTGACCGACTGCAGCATAAAGCTAGTTTCAAAGTTTATGTGGTGGCTGTGTGGGCAGCTGCTACCTTCATAGCATCCACAAAGTCACATCCAGCAGAGCGTTTCTGAGTGGTGCAGAGGCTTGTCAGTCCAGCCTCCTTCTGCCTGGAACTGGAATTTTCCAGTGCCCTCTGTGACATGTTTGTTGACTTTTTCATGGATAAAATCATTCGGATTCACCATGATTTTGATGCTGCACTTATAGCAGTAGGTGAACCTGAGGCAGTAGAGGCCCCACTTTGACTGTTTTCATAGGATCAATTTCAGTGGGTGTCACCTGCTGATGCAGTGGATGTCCTTGGGGTGGTTAGGGCCACTTTTTGTGAATTAGATCCATGCCCATCCTGGCTGGTCAAGGCCTGCTGGGAGACACTAGGGCCATTGCTGACGGGGGTTGTCAGTGCCTCCCTTACAAAGGGCAGAGTGCTGAGCTGCCTCAAAGAGGCAGTGGTGCGGCCTCTGCTCAAGAAACCATCTCTTGACATTGACTCTCCTGCCAGTTATTGCAAGTCTCTAACTTTCCCATTTTAGGGAAGATTATTGAATGGGTGGTGGCTCAGCAGCTTCAGAGGCATCTGGATTGGGTCAGTTTTCTTGATCCTTCACAGTCTGACTTTTGTCCTGGGTATGTCATGGAGACTGCACTTGTGGCTTTGGTTGATGACCTGCGCCGTGAATTGGATCAGGGCAGATCGTCTCTTTTAATTCTATTAGATCTGTCAGCAGCATTTGATACCGTTGACCTCGAGATGTTGGTGGCCCGGCTGTGGGACCGGGGCCGGAGTAGATGGTACTGTTCTTGAATGATTCCGCTCATTCCTGGCTGGGAGAACTCAGTGTGTGGTTCTTGGGCAATATACTTCATCTCCCTGGGACTTTGTGTGTGTGGAGGCCTGCAGGGTTCTATTCTGTCCCCACCTCCTGTTCAACTTGTACATGTAGCCTTTGGGCAAGGTTGTGAGAAGGTTCGACGTGCATTGTCATCAGTACGCCGATGATACACAACTTTACCTCTCTTCTTCTGCAGAGCCAAACCCGGCAGTCTTGGTGCTCACTCAGTGCTTGGCAGCTCTGGGGGACTTGAGGGTGAGACGTCTGAAATTGAATCCCGACACGATGGAGGTGATGTTAGTGGGTAGAGCTGAGGGGTGGTAACTCCTGTCATTGATGGGGTTTGCCCCCCCTTTGGCTACTCAGGTCCGTAGTCTGGGAGTGCTTCTTGATTCACAGCTCTGCCTGAATTCCCAGGTGGAGATGGTGGCGAGAAGAGCATTTTGCCAATTACATCTGGTGTGATGGCTGTGGCCGTATGTCTCAGACTCCGATCTGGCCACCACCATCCATGCCTTCATTATCACTAGATTAGACTACTGTAATGCACTCTACATGGGGCTATCCTTGGGGATGGTCTGGAGGTTGCATATGGTGCAGAATGCGACGGCCTGTCTCCTAATGGGGACAGGTCATCATGAGCACATTACACCAAGGGGGAGGAGGAAGTGTGAGGAGGTTGGAGAGAAATGATAGGCTGG
>QEPC01011901.1:7346971-7364301 GCA_003113815.1 Sphenodon punctatus | reverse complement strand
CACACAGTCTCTGCACTCTCAGACGAAGTCACACAAGGGGGCCGGTTTCAACAATCACCAGCGCCGTTTCCCAGGCGGCGCTGGCTTTTATAACCCAGGCCCCGCCCTGGTACGAGCCCGCAGCCGCTCTGATCGGCGCTGCGGGGGCGGGGGACACGCTACAGCTGGGTTCCTCTGAGGGGGCGGGGCCTTCTCCTGACGCTCCTCTACGTTCCTGAAGGGCGTTCCCTGCAACTGCGGGACACGCCCTTCCTGACTCTCTGTCTCTGGGGGTGTGGCCTCCAAGCCCTGTTTTCCTCCTGGAACGTGCGGGGGGCGTGTCTCCGCTCCCGGCGGTACTAGCGGCTCTTTCTCTGACTGGGTCCCCTCCGGCGCCACCGGAGGGGAGCCCCCATGCGGTCCTTGCCCTTGCGGGCTATCAGGTGGGTCTGGGCCACGCGGAGGTTGTTTTGCGGGCCCAAGTCCCCGCTCGCCCCGCGTGCCGCGCAACCTGCCCCGCCCGCCACTGACAGTTACTGCTTTGAAATTTGCAACTTCCCTTCTTTACTTTGATATTATTCACTTCAGTTACATCTTCATTATTCGATACTTCTGTGACTTTCTGCCGCATTCATTCACATAGATGGATGAGTCCTATTGAGAAATTCACAAAACATGCACCAAATAGTGCCCCTTAAGGCGTGAAGTACCTGTCTTGGAGCAGAGGTTTAGACTAGATGGACTTAGAGGTCCTCTCCAGTCCTACAATTCTATGATTCTATAGCAAAGTGACTAAAATACCAAGGTGGAAAATCTGAAATGAAAATCCACATCTACAAATGAAGACAGATGCATTTGAACATGCGGAATTCTTTTAATTTAGCATTCATGCTGAATTTATTGGGGTAGAAGGTGAGACTTTGGTGTAGGTTGAGGAGGACCATGGAAGGGGTGGTTAGGGGGAAGATGGAGCAAGCTATGGAAGAAGGAGATGAGCAGGAAGGGAGAGGATGAAAATGTGGGAGTGGAATGGCTGCATGGGGGCCAGGATTGTGGAGGGGCATCCCCCCCCTATAATGTTTGGACCAGAAATATTCAAATGCAAATGAACCCCTTTCTTGTTAGTGTGGTGTTTGATACCTACTCATGCTTTTTAATGTCCCGAATCAGCCAAGGGAACAATAGTGGTGTGTTAATTAAGAAGGCTGCAATCCTGAATTGTTAAAGCCAATGGGACAACTCCATTGATTTGAACGGGTGAGGATTGCACCAGAAGTCAACATGTCACTACAAAGTCAGATCCAGTATTCTTAGAAAAATGGAGACTCCAAATTGTGAATGAATCACTGGTTCCCACTCTGCAGCTCTTTGTCAAAGAGGCTATATTTGGAACTCAGTGAATGTAACAATAATCATCTGGAAATATTCTTTCAAATAAATCTGCCAAGGTGATTTACAGATATCGCAAGGTGATATCACACAAGGGCCTTAATTTATGTATTTGTGGCAATTTGGCCGAGCTACCCTTTGAATGGCATGAATTTAGAACAGAGGTTCCAAAGCTGTGGGTTATGACCCCCCCAAATGGGACAAAACATCCACGAATGAGGTTGCAATCCTGAATGATAGACTTCACCTGTCTTTGTTGTCATCTGCAATCACAGAATTATATTTAAGTCGCATGGGGCCACACACAGGCAAAAAGTGTGGGGGCAACTGATGTAGAATATAAAACACCACAAATCCTGGCACACTCACAGTAGCGCAGTAGCTAGTTTGAATGGGACTTTTTTCTCCATTTCTGCAGATGCTTGTCAAGCAACTTCAAACAGTGAGCAAATTTGTGAATATTGCAACTTGTTTGTGGATGACTTACAAGGTGAAAAAGAAGACTTCCTGTTTAAAAAAATGCAGGCTGTCCAAGTGAGAGAGCATCATATGGTCTGAGCATCCGTAGTCTCATAACAGAAGCAGATAATTATTTATCCTCTCTACAGCATTCAAAGCACTTTACAATCTTGATTTAGTTTACTCTCACAACAATCTCTTGATGGAAGGTCATTGTTACTCTCATTTTATAGATGGGGAACTGAGGCTAAGAGATGGTGGGACTGACCCCAAGCCCCGCAGACTACTACGTGCACCACGGGCCTTTGTCACATATGCAGACTGTGTGGCTGTGCGTGCACACGACACCCACAGGGGTTGGGATTTTGTCCAGTGACTAAATCAAGGCGACCCAATGATTTCACAGCTAAGATGGATTTCAACTAGAACTGCAACCATGCACCTGAAGATTTGGGCAACCCCCAATGAGGCTGGGGTGCCTGAATCACCCTGGCCCCATTTGGGCCCCATTAATGCCCAAATGGGACCCAACGGGCTGCTTGAATTGTGCTGGCTGGTCTTTGAAAGTGACAGGTCCCAATGGGGAGGTTCTGATCAGGATCTGTCACTTTCAAAGGCCTCAACTGAGAGGCGCTGTGGGGGGCAGGAAGCGCCGGCCAGCCTTTGAAATGGAGAAGCCCTGGTTTGGACTGCTGCAGGGTTGGACTCTGCAGCACTTCTGGCTAGGGCTTGTCAATTTCTTTGAGGGGTGGGTGAACAGATCGCGGTTCTGGTTTGGCTATTCGGTTTGGTTTGGTCCGCCCGTTCGGTTTGGCCGTTTGGTTGGCTTGATGCGTTCGGGTTCGGCCATTCAGTTTGGTTGTGCTTGGTTTGGTTCGGGCGTTCGGAAAAAGTATTGCGAGAGCCCATGATCGCGCCGGAAACCGGAAATTTGAGTGCGTGCGAGCTTGTGTGGGTGAGAGCGTGTGTGTTGTGGCTGGCTGGGTGTTTGGTTGTGATTCGTGTGTGTTGGCTGTGTGTTGTGTGTTGGTTTTGGTTTGGCTGGTCGGTGAGTGTTGGTGGGTGCTGTCTGTGTGTGTTGGCTGTGTGTTTTTAAAAAAAAAAATGGAGAAGAAGGTGACCAGTGCCACCACCATTAAACGCCGGGCCTGGGGGAAGGCCAAGGTGGCAGAGCCGGTGGTGGAGGAAGAGCTTCCTCCGGCGCTGCTGGACCTTCGGTGGTGGAGGAGGAGCCACAGTCAGCGGGCACAGGAGGTGCTGCTGCCACTGCTGTCAGGTTTGTAAACTTTTTTTTTACTTTGAGGACAAGAAACATAAGGCTCTATCCATTAGAGTGAGCTCACTGGCGTGCGGATGGGTGGTGGTAATCAGTCAGGCACAAAGAGTGGGCATCAGCGGGTAGCAGAGGATGTCTGCCACAGAGAGAGAGGGTACTGTAGTGTGGGGGGCTCTTCCAGCAGTCAGGCACGAGCAGCACCCCCACCCAAACATGTGCCAGACTAGCAAGGTTCTCCACTCTTCAGTTGCCATCCCATTCCATACGCACCCCCAAATAAAGATAGGATTGGCACGTGCCAGCCACCAGGGTCTTTCCTGTTGCCATTCATAGTGCCCCAAGGAGGGCAGGATTTGCACGTGCTAGCAAGGGTACTTCCAGTTGCCATCGCTACTAGCACCCAAAGAAGGGCAGAATTTGCACGTGCCAGTCAGGGTCTCCCCCCTCCGCAGCACCCAAAAATGGGCAGGATTTGCACGTGCCAGGCAGGGTCTTTCTAGTTGCAATCCCTAGCATCCATAGTGCCCCACGAAGGGCAGGATTTGCACGTGCCAGCAAGGGTCTCATCCCTCCGCAGCACCCCAAGGAGGGCAGGATTTGCATGTGCCAGACAGGGTCTCTCCATTGCCATCCCAAGCACACCAAGGAGGGAGGACTAGAGGCATCATCATAAATGCATGATATTGCTTTGGTGTTCTTAATGTGTTGCCATTTCAGAGAGGAATCAGATGCCGGCCCCAGCACCGGCGCCACTGCCAGGCCAAGGAAGACCCCTAGGCCGAGGTCGCCAGTGACACCCCCAGACATTCGGTGGACAAGGTCGGATGTCTGGAGGTTTTATGACAAGGGTGATGGAATCGCCACATGCAAGGTAAGGCACGGGGACTGGAACAACAGGGAATGAATTGTCCTATGACCTCCCAGTCCACCCACTTCTGGAGACAGAATGCAGGCAGGGCTTGACAGACCATTGGTCTGACACAGTATAGCACTTCTTATGTTCCTATCTTTTTATGCTCTCTTTAGATCTGCCATAAAAGATTCCAGCTGCAAAAAGAGGGGACCACATCGGGGCTCATTGCCCACATAGAGCGAACGCATGGCAGGAGAGGGAGGCGGCAGGAGGAGGACTCTAGGGTGGCCGCCGTGGAGCCTCAGAGCCAGAAGAAGGGGAGGAAGGCAACCCAAAAAGATGTCAGTTAAGCCCTTCCCCCTCTCCAACCCTGATGTGGAGACCCCCAGGCCCCTGGGCCCCAGGAGTCTGATGAGGTCAAGGCCTGGAGCTGGAGTGGCTGTTTCTTGATGCAGTTGAAAATTGGCTCTCTGTGAGAAGAATGAGGGGCCCCAGACCCATGATGGTGGGTCCTGGGGCTAGAGTGACAGCTTAAAGATATTGGCAACAGCCCTCCCTGCCTGTAACTTGGCCCCAGAACCCTGGAGGCGGGTCCTGGGGCTGGAGTGGCTGTTTCTTGATGTGGTGGAAAAACAGTGCCCTGTGTGAGGAATGACGACCCCAGACCCATGACAGTGGATCCTGGGACTAGAGTGGCAGCTTCTAGGTATTGGCCACAGCCCTCCCTGCCTGTAACTTGGCCCCAGAACCTTGACGGCAGGTCCTGGGACTGGAGTGGCTGTTTCTTGATGTGGTATAAAGACATAGCCTCCGTGCGAGGAATGATGGCCCCAGACCCATGATGGTGGGTCCTGGGGCTAGAGTGGCAGCTTAAAGATATTGGCCACAGCCCTCCCTGCCAGTAACGTAGGCCCCAGAACCCAGACAGTGGGTCCTGGAGCTGGAGTGGCTGTTTCTTGATGCACTTGAAAATCGGCTCTCTGTGCGAGGAATGAGGGGCCCCAGACCCATGATGGTGGGTCCTGGGGCTAGAGTGACAGCTTAAAGATATTGCCACAGCCCTCCCTGCCTGTAACTTGGCCCCAGAACCCTGGAGGCGGGTCCTGGGGCTGGAGTGGCTGTTTCTTGATGCGGTGGAATGACATCGCCTCTGTGCGAGGAATGATGACCCCAGACCCATGACGGTGGGTCCTGGGGCTAGAGTGCAGCTTCTAGATACTGCCAGTAATGTAGAGTGCAGTACTCACTGCCAGTAACGTAGGCTCCAGAACCCTGACGGTGGGTCCTGGGACTGAAGTGGCTGTTTCTTTTTTTTTTACATATCTATCTCTACCCTAAATCTAACTGCTATTAACTATTATAAAACCTATTGAACTAAATGGAATATCCTAATAATTAACTACAAAGGCCTTGTCCTACAAACACACTGTATCTCTAAGCTAACTACTAACTATAACTAAGCTAAGTCTCTATAACTAAGCTAACTACTATGTATATCTATCTAGTAACTATCTATCTAATAACTATCTATCTATATATACACAATATTATACAGGGGGAAACACAAAGAACACAGGGAAACTGAAATGAAAATCAATCCCAAACTTAAAATGGGGGAAGAGAATCAGGGATGGAATAAGAGGGAGAGGGAAAGGATTCAATGGTGGGGGGAGGGAGGAAGGAAGATTGAACACAGGGAACACAGGGAGGGGTAAAAACAAAAAATAACACCTAAATCTATCTTATCTAAGCTAAATAAATGATAAAATGGAGGTAGCTGGGATGGATGGGTGAAATAGGAGTAGGGTTGCAATGGACTGAGGAGAACAAAATCTGCTGGGAGAGGGAGCCTTCTGAAACGCCTGCTGTTCAGGAACAGTGACTAGCTCAGAAGGTGTTGGGAAGGGGGGAGGCATTCATTTTTGTTTCTTGCTGCGCACGGCTCACCGCAAGCCCCATTGGCTCCATGCAGTCTAGCCTGTGACCAATCGCAGACTGCAAAACCAGTGGTCTGAGGTAAAAAGGGATGGTGATTGGGCAGGCTGGCTTCTACTCCAAGCCTCTCCACCCCTGGTGCCTGGAAGTCTGCTCCTCAGCTGACTCCCCCTCCCTGTCACATTTTGCCTTCCAGCCACATGTTTTTGCCACCCGAACTCATCCGAATGCGATCCAAACTGACCGGACCGTTCGGTCATTTCGACATTCGGAATTGAGTTCGGTTTGGTCTGTTTGGATTCGGGTTTGGTTCGGTCATCCGAACAAGCCGAGTTCGGGCCGAACTCCGAACTTCTGAACCGTGTTCACCCATCCCTAGTTTCTTTGGGTGATGCTTGCATTTTCAAGCATTGGTCACCCAACTGGTCCTCGGGTAGCCTGTTGAGCGCCTGATGGAATGCCCCAAAGTATGGGTATTACCCGCAGGTACTAATTTTAGTACATATTGCAGCTCTATAATGGTCTCCCAACTTGAACACCTTAACCACTAGGCTACGCTGACTCTCTTGCCGTAGACTGTGAATAAACCTGTGACACAACAGCATGTGGCTCCTTTGCAGCTAGTCTGCTCATCATTCTTAGCTCCACTCTCTTCTGAGGAATATAAGAGTGGCTGACAACCTTACCTGAACTACTTTGTTATTATTTTTATTATTATTATTATTATTAACAAACATTTATATAGCGCCAGCAGTGTACCTGGCACTTTACAAAGTAATAAAATAGACATGGTCCCTGCCCCTAGGGCTTACAATCTGAGAGACAGGAGCTGGGGGAGAGACTTAGGAAGGGGAACAGAGGGATAGACAAGGGGTCTAACATTCATGAAGATGTGAGGTCTCAAGTGCACGTACTTGGCTTGGTTACGATGAGAATGACAGCAGACATCTCTTAGATTGGGGGCCACCAAGGCAACCACCCTCTCTCTCTAGACTGAGAATCCCTTGTGGTTTGAAGTAGGTTCTAGTACTCCTAGCTCATGCTTGAAGCTACAACTACTATTTATCATTTCTGTAGCGCTACTAGTTGTACGCAGCACTGGGAACTGTCCTAGTGCCAATGGGGAAGCTAAGATGGTGGAGACCCGTCTGGCCCCGGACCATCTGGTTTTCCATAGGAATTGTAAGACCTGGCTGTTCCGTCAGGCGTTTGGTGAGGGAGAAGGGTGAGGGTGGATGAGGGGGTTGGGTGTGTGTTGGTTTTTTTTTTTGTTATTATTTTTTAATTACTATTATGTTGTCATTTTTAGTGTTATTATTTTTTTATGGTGCTTTTATATGTTGTATTGTATTTGATCTGATTGACTTTGTTAGCTGCCCCGGGCTGCCTGTGGCAGGGGGGCAGGGTATAATTTTTAAAAATAAATAAATAAATAAATAAATAGTGAGGCCACCTGAGAAGAGAGTTAGTTTCCCAAAGAGACAGAAACAACAGGGCTTAATGTGCAGCTCAGAGAGAGTCACCCATTGGGGACAGACTACCTGCTAAGTTGTCATAAAACTATTTGTTTTCAATAGCCGTGGCCAAGTCAACTCCAGGAAGTAGTGCTATTCAATTAGTAGCGCTATTTATGGTAGAAAGTAGCATGAATCTTTGTGTCACTGGGGATATGTTTGTTATTTCACCTATTGGAATCAAGTTACTTTCCCCTATTCACTCCCACCCAAGACACTACCTCTTCACATATACCTGTTCTATACATTTGCTCAGTCTGTATAGAGCTAACTTGTTACATGCCTGAGGAAGGGTCCTGTGTGGCCCCAAAGCTTGCATAATCTCTCAAACACCCCAGAGTTGTGGGCATCACCCTAGAGCAGGGGATGGGGAGCCTCAGGCTCGGGGGCCCAAATGCGGCCCACGGCAAGTTTGCATTTCCTGGATCTGGCCCCTAGATCCAGTTCTTACCTCCAACCACTGAAAAACTGAGCCCAAGGGAAGGAAGCAGAGATGAGGGCATGTAAACAGGGAGAGGGGACAGTTCCACGGCACAGATCCATAATCTGAGCCCTCCTTTTCTTGAGTGCATCCCTTAAGCACCCTCACCCCGACTTCTCTGCAGCCCTCGGAGATGGTGCACGTTTTCAAAGTGGCCCCTGGGATGGAAAAGGTATCCAACCCCTGCCCTAGGGGGTTGTGCGATTACCCGCAACTCTATGGTGTGTATGTGTGGGGTCCTTCTGAACCCGACCCAGGTGGGGCTGGATGTGGATGGACATGGGGGTGCACCCCCGGACCAGCTCCGGGGCAGGCTGCCTCCATGTCTGTCTGAAAACACCCTTTTGTCTTACAAACAGTTACATTTGCAAATGTGGCTAAATCCAAGACACATGGGCTTAGATGGGTAAACTTAGCAGATGAGTCTGAACAACAAACAAAAGTCAAGGGGTCTGATAAAATGAATAATTTTGATCAGCTCAAAATAAAATATATCACTGCCTCAGTTGGCAGCATTAAAAAGATGCTCATATTAAACCATCTTAGGATGTATTTGTTGCTCTGGTTCGTTTTCCCCCTGTAATGTTTGACCCTCCTTTTTAACTAAGAAAATATGTTTTTCCTTTCTCCCGCCCTCTGGTAAATATACATCTAATAGTAGGTCAGGCCACAAATGACATGCCTCAGCACAATGGCTAATCATTAATCAACCTTGTCTCAGCCAGCTAGCTCAAGGAGGAATTATTTACATCTCTATCTTTCTGAAATGCTAATCGGAATCATTATCAGCCTCTGAATGAAAATAGAGATAATGCCTTTCATTACTGGGAGAAAGACAGAAAAAGCTTTTCTTTTATGACCCATTGTTTCCTCAGATCAAAGGAAGTCTAGGCATTTTTCAGGTGATCAGTCATGCTGCTGCAGGTATGAAATGTCCTAGAGAAGAACAATTTGGGGGGGGGGGGAAGGGGAGTGATCTATCAGTGGATTTTATCATTGCAGCAATATCTGGTGTCTTTTCAGGAGATGGGAGGCAATTTAACTGAGAGTAGAATGTCTTGTTATTAAGTGTTTCATGATTAAGGTGACCTAAAGACCTTGGAGTTGCTTGCAGGTAGGGTAGCGTCCATTACTCTGCCAAACAGAGCATCCCTTACTAATGGCTCAGTAACAGCTCCCCTCACATACATCGAAAGCCTAAAATGTGGAGCTTGCCAAGACAGAGTTTGCCTTCTGTCCTTTTCATAATTTCTCTGTGGTCCTTCACTGCCATGTGGATAGCTACCAGAAGCAGCCTAAAGGGACAAATTCCATGTCCTTTATAAAAACAGATGTCCACTGTGTGTCACATGCCTTGGATCTCGCTGCTGCTTTCATGTCTGAAGTTCACAATCTTCAGCCTTGCACCTAAGGCCCTGCCTAACTGTACCCCACTGTCCTCCATTTCCACTCTGGGTAATTTAATTTTAGACATGATGGGCCAAGAAGCCTGCCACGTGCAATCATGGACCGGGATCTGTTTTGGATCCCAGTCAGGAATCAGTCCGGCCGTCCTTCAGATGTGCCGGCATGATTCTTACAGGGGATTGGGGAGGGGGCGGGGCTGTGCGGCATGACATGCGGCCGCACAGCCCCACCCCTTGTGCTTCCCCAGCTGCCAGCCTTCTGGGAGACGGGCGGGCGCAGTGGCCAATCAGGCCACCGTGCCTGATCTCGTCCTGTGGTCGGGACCACTATCTGGCAGGGCTGAAGGCAACAGATGTTACCTTCGGCCCTTTCCAGATCGTGGCCAATCCAACCACGGTTGGGGCCCGATCCCACCATGATTCTGGACCACTGGGTGGCCGGAGGTCCAGAATTGTGGTCAATTTGATTCCTGCTGGAGGTTCACCGTGGTGAACATCTGGCGGAAATCAAATAGACATTACGGGACAAACGGTCACCACAGGGGATTCACTGTGGTTGACCGTGGTCTTGTAATGTCTAAAATTACCCCAGTCTCTCTCTCTTTAGTTCTTGTTTTATCCTATGCTCTGATCTCTTGTCACCTCGACACTTCCTCTGGCTCAAGCCTTCAAGGTGCTAAGTATTCACCTCGATTCAGCCAAGTACTCCAGCAAGTGCTAGTTTTGGTGATGATAAGCGTGAATCTTTGTGTGTTGGGGGCCCTGTTCCTTATTACACCCATCAGAATCAATAGTCATTAACATTATATAACAAACATATTTTTATAACAAATATTCTCCTTTCTCATCAGTCCTGATTCTAAAGGATGACTGTGAGTATTTTTACACGCACATTTCTCATGCATGTTTGCTGTTACATCCTGAACTTTCTGTGTGTCTAAATCACTCACCCAGATCTTTAACATCTGGCTCTTTGAACTTCTGCGTAGAATGTCTCTCACAACGGGTATTTTCAGACGTTACGAGATCACAGTCAACCACAGTGAACCACAGTCAATCCAGCGGCGGGGCCAAAGCACCCTGAACGTCTGTATTGGGGGTGCCAGATGTTCACCACAGTCAATCCCCACCAGGGGTCGAAAATAGCCACGCTTCCAGAGCTCCATCCCGGACCATCGCTGAAAGCGGAGGTCAAAGAGATTCCCACTGGGAAACAAAACAAAGTAACGACTGAACGGCAACCACCGGCCGGAATCAAGCAACATGATTCCCAGCTGGGGACAAAGCATGCAGCATCGCTGCCAGGCAACAAGCAACAACACAGACCGGGGAGGGAGATTTAAAGGGCACACGGCAGCAGCCAGGACGAGCCGCCCCGGCGCCTTCCGGGGGTTTGACCACGGCCCGGCCCGTGATTGGTGTAACATCTGTTGCACTTCCCCGGGCCGTGGTCTGCTGGTCCGATTCCATGTCATGGTTCCGCTCCCGTCACGTCTGTTTGGGGCCTCTCTTGCCTACGGAGGATGGTTAGCCAGTTCACCACCGCTGGGAATCCACTGTGGTGAATTGGGCGCCCGTAACGTCTGAAATCACCCAACGTTTGTGTGTAAAAAGTTCTCCTGGTAAACTGCTTTGCTCCAGGCAGCTGTGGTCACTTGGTTTCCATGGCAGCCCCTCACGTCTACAGCTGTGGCTACTTTAGGCTGCCTCAGGACAGTGTGTGTGTGAGAAGAATGCATCCGGAACTTACTTGTGGACTTGTAAACCCAGAAGATTGAAAGACCAGCACTTTAAGGTGTGTGTAAAAATGCCCAGTGCCTGTTGCTCTCGGTGGTTTCCTCTTTCATCTTCTAATGGGTGGACTTGGGATAAAAAATAAAGTTGGGGTGTATTTTTGGAACTGTTCCCTCATGACATGAAGAGTACAGAACAAGTTATTGCTTTAAATGAAATTTAAGGAGGAGATGATTTATCTTATTTATTTTATTCATCTTAAAATGTATATGCCGCCCCCTCCTGCCTCAGGCATCTCGGGGCGGCTCACAACATTAAAAAAACATTTAAAAACATTAAAATAAACAATAATAATTACAATTTAAAAAACCAATATAAAACCCCACCCACCCCATCTCCCTCGGGAAAGGCCTGACGGAAGAGCCAGGTCTTACATTGTCTGCAGAAAGAGGGGAGGCCGGCAACCAAGTGGATCTCCAATGGGAGGGAGTTCCACAGCTGCGGCACAGCCACGGAGAATGCCCTCCTCATAGTGGACACCCGGGGGACCTCTAGGAGGGCACCCCCAGCCGACCACAGGGGTCATTCCAGGACCTGGAGGGTGAGGTGATCCTACAGATAGGCGGGCCCCAAGCCATTTAGGGCTTTAAAAGTCAAGACCAACACCTTGAATTGGGCCCAGAAACCTACCGGCAGCCAGTGCAGAGAGTGAAGTGTAATATGCACGTGTCGGCCTGTCGCTGTCAAGAGACCAGCCGCTGCATTGTGCACTAGCTGCAGCTTCTGAACCAGTACCAAGGGTAGCCCCACGTAGAGTGTGTTGCAGTAATGGTAAGAAGTGGATGATAATATCTGGCATTGAATAGCAGTGTGTAACAGGGTTCAGCTCCCTGGCCCTGGTGGGTATGCTACCCCTGCTAACTGTCCCCTTTCTGGGACTCTTATAGGCTCTGTCCCTCCATTCCACTGGGTCCCAGAGTACTTTTCTTTCCAGTCCAATGAGTCTGATGGGGGCTGCGTCCAATCCCGCTGTCTGTCACCACTTTGGGGTGAGCATTCCCTGCTCCAGCCCCTCACTCAAGCCTCTCATCCTGCGTGAGTCTCCCACACTGTCTCTGCTGGACCTTCACTTCTTTGGCTGACTGCCGTACTTTGGGGCGAGCACTTCCTGCTCAGGCTTTAGCTCAAGCCCCTCATACCAGATAAGCTTATCTGCCCTGCTCTGCCATCCCATCTGTGGATGTGTATCAAGACCCACACCATCCTCACCAGAGGTGCTGGATCCCACTTCTCACTCTTGTTCACCTGTGCCTTTCTAATTACTCCGGGCTTTTTCCAAAAAGGCAGCCGTTCTGTGCATGCACTGTGACCATTTTTTGTGTGTGCAGACCAGCTGCTCTTTTTCAGTATTGGAAAATGGCACGCATTCACAGAACGGTCCAGTGGCCATTTTGCACATGCACAGTAATTTAAAATTTTTTAATTAATTAATTAATTTATTTATTAATTGTTTTACATGAGCAAAATGGTTGCTGGACCATTCTGCACATGCATGCTTTTTGCCAAAATGGTGGGGGAGGCATCACTGCCATTTTGGAAAGGGGCCAGTGACCATTTTGCTCATGTTCAGTCATTTTTTAACATATTTTAAATTTTAAAAATTGATTTATGTAAATTGCAGATATGGATCTGATACGGATCCAAATCCACATGCTAAACTGAAAGATCACCCCTACAGCCAGGCTGGTCTGGGTTGCCAGCTCGTTTCTCCTGGCTTGCTCAGACTCCCCGTGGCTCTCGAAGCCACAGGCCACTTAGCTGCTCAAGCCTTTTCTCAGCCATCTCTTTTAGCCTTAAGTAGGGGTCTTACCACCTACCCTAGAACCAGGGCCAGCCCCAGGCATGTGCCACATGTGCGACTGCACATGGCCCCGCAGGCAACTGGGGCCTTGCACTTGCCTGGCTGGGAGGCAGGCTGCAGCCAGCTCCTCCCCCAATAAGTTCTTCTGCCTCTCCTCCCTGGCTTCCGTCCCCACCCCGCACCTGCCTCTATCCCAGTAGCACTGCTGCAGCAGCAGGACACCGATCAGACTGGGAGATAAATCTGTTTGTTTACAAACAACTCCTCCCCATGTGAGTGATCAGAAGGTTATTACCTTGTAAAGAAGGTTCTTCAAGATTGGTCTCAACATTCTCACAAGCTCACCCTATTCAAATAATAGACCACATGATGGTCTCGAGCTCCTCTAGTATAAATAGCACTCTCCCCCTCAGAATGACAGTTCCTTCCAACCCTTTCTAGGCATATAAGAAAAAAATTCCATGCGGGACTGGAAAGGTGGGTGTTGTGAGACTGTTCGGAACCATCTCGAAGAACCTTGTTTACAAGGTAGCAACAATCTGTTCATCTTCGACTGGCTCCTCACAGGCCATTTTTAAATGGCTACACCAAGGGGGTGTGTGTGTCCATGGGCGTGTTGGTGTATTGGCAGGATGTGCACATGGCCGCACACGCATTCTCACTCCCCCCCTACTTATCCACACCTACTGAGTAACCGCCGTTTCCCCCGGTTGCTCCATGCATAGGGACAAGTGGGGGGTGAGTGAGGATGTGTGTTAGGCAGATGCGCATGCACTCCCACTCACCATGGGCACATGCACATGTCGTTCACACGGGGCTCCCCCACCCATGAACATGCAGATAAAATCTGCATGTTCATGGGTGGGAGAGGCCCGTGTAGAAAAGGCCACATTCTCACAACTGTCTTACTTATATTACCTTAGGTAGGAATTTAGGATGTAAAGCAATATCTATTCTGTCTTGGAAAATCTGCAAATATGATTCTGAGATTATTATGGCTGCTATTGCACTAGCTTTTCTTAATGAAGTTATTGCTAACCTGCACCCCATAACCAGTTCATTTGTGCCCCCCATATAATCAATTCACGTTTTGCCCCCCACACATAACCATTTAATTTGTGCCCCTGGGGCAGCATGAATTGATTATGAGGCCAGGGATGCAAATGAACAGGTTATGGGGTGAGGGCAGTGTGAATTGATTATGGGGGCACAACTGAACTGGTTATATATATATATGTGTGTGTGTGTGTGTTTGATAGCAGCACCTCTGGACTAGTCACATCAAGTGCATGCACAAGGCACACGCAACACTGGCAGCAAGAAGCAACAGACCCTGGAGGCCAGGCTGGCTAAGCTCCCCCTCCCCCCCCCCCAGTAAGGCAGTGGACACAGTCAGTCTCTCTGTGCCTGCCTCACTGCCTGCCTGGCTACCCCTGCAGTGGAACCACTTCTGGTGAGTGGTGGTAGATGCTCAGTTGGGGAGGTGGGGGGAGAAAGCATTGGAGGCCATGCTTGTCTATGGCTGCTCGGAGGGGTGGAGAATGGGAATCCTTCCTGTCCAGAGGGATTAAATTTTAGGTAAATTTACACATTTGCATAATTAGGTGGGGCCTAATTATGCAAATTAGGCCTTGTACCAAGACTTCACACATGGCCTCATAAACCCTGGGGCCTAGAACCCAAGCCCTTAGCGGGGCCTCTCAGGGTGCCTACATTCTCCACCAGAAATGTAACAAGGTTTGGCTCCCTGACCCTGGTGGGCATGCGACACCTACTATAACTGTGCCCTATCTGGGACCATTATGGGCGTTGTCACTCTGTTCCACAGAGTCCCAGAGTACCTGACTTTCCAGTCCAATGAGTCTGATAGGGGGCTGTGTCTGATGCTGCTGTTCATCACAGATTTGGGGCAAGCTCTTCCTGTTCCAGCCCCCGACTTGAGCCCTGGTTGAATCTCCCATGCTTTATTCACTGGACCTTCGCTATTCCAGCTGACTGTCATAACTTTGGGGCAAGTGCTGCCCACTCAGGGCCTGGCCCAAACACCTGATCCTGGGTGAGACTTTCTGTCTTGGTGTGCTCTGCTGTCCTGTCTGGTGCATGTGTCTTGGGCACCCCACATTTTTTTAAAATTTTTATTTATTTATAACAGCATTTGTATGCCCTCCTGCCTCAAGCATCTCGGAGCAGCTAACATTTAAAAACATATAATAAAATTAATTAAAATCAAGATTCCCAGAATTAACCCCTCCCCCACAACAATAAAACCTCACCCTAACTCAACCCACCCATCCCATCTCCCTTGGCAAAGGCCCGGTGGAACAGCCAGGTCTTACACTTTTTACGGAAAGAGGGGAGGTCATCGGTCAGCCAGACGTCCAATGGGAAGGAGTTCCACAGCTGTGGTGCAGTCACCGAGAACGCCCTCCTCATGGCTGAAAGCCAGGGGAACCTCAAGAAGGGTGTACCTGGCTGACCGCAGAGGTCAATCCAGATTCTGGAAGGTGAGGTGGTCCTGCAGATAGGTGGAGCCCAGGCCATCTAGGGCTTTTATGGTCAACACAAACACCTTAAATTGGGCCCGGAAGACTATCAGCATCCAGTGCAGAGAACAGAGCACTGGAGTAATGTGCTTGCATCAGCCCATCCTCTTCAGGAGACGAGTCACTGTATTCTGCGCCAGCTGCAGTCTCCGGACCATCACCAAGGGTAGCCCCATGTAGAACGCATTACAGTAGTCTAATCTTGAGGTAATAAAACCATGGATGATTGTGACCAAGTCCGAGACATACGGCCTAAGCCGACGTACCAGGTGTAATTAGCAAAATGCACCCTTCACCACAGCCACCACCTGGACATCCAGGCAGAGCTGTGGATCAAGGAGCACCCCCAGACTACAGACCTGGGATACCAGGGGAGGATGGACCCCATCAATGACGGGGGCCATCACTCATCCTGCTTTCCCCACAACCATCACCTCCATCTTGTCAGGATTTAACTTTAAATGGTTCGCCCTCCCCCTAAAAACCTAGTAAGCACCAACACTGCTGGACCTGGGTCTGATGACAATGAAAGATATAGCTGGGTGTCATCAGCATATTGATGACACCTTACACCAAACTCTCTAACAACCTCCCCCAAAGGCTGCATATACACACTGAACAAGAGAGGGGACAAGATGGAACCCTGCGGGACTCCAAACATGAAGTCCTGGGGAGAAGATGAATAATCACCCAGCACCACATACTGCGTTCTCTTTGCCAGGAAAGAGTGGAACCATTCAAGAACAGCCCCATATCCCTGCCTGGTCCCGCAGCTGAGTCACCAACAACTAGTGATCAATCGTATTGAATGCAGTAGAGAGATCTAACAAAATCCACAGGGTCAAATGACCCTGGTCCAACTTTTGGGAGAGGTCATCGACCAAGGCTAGTCTCCGTGCCATAAAGCAGATGGAAGCCAGACTGTGAGGGATCAAGGAAGTTGACCCATTCCAAATGCTCCTGAAGCTGTCGAGTCACCACACATTCAATAACCTTCCCTAAAAAGGGAAGGTTAGAGACTGGCCGATAGCTGACCAGGGCATCAACACCCAATGATTGCTTCTTGAGAAGAGACCGCACCACCACCTCCTTGAAGTGATCTGGCACCCTCCTAAGGGAGGTGTTGACTATCCCAGCCAGCAATGGCCGTAATGTCTCCCGACTGGCCTTAACCAGCCAGGACAGCCATGGATCTAATTCACAATTGGTGGCTTGAACCATCCCAAGAGCATCACCCACATCTGAGGGTGACATGTCTTGAAATTCATACCATAAAACAGGACATGATGGGACTTCAACTGCCTTTGGATCACCCACTGTTAAAAGTGCTACGTCAAAGCCGTGGTGGATTTGAGCGATTTTATCCACAACAAAAGTCCAAAAACAAGTCACAGCAAGCATTCAATAACTCTGAAACCAGGCGGAGGGAGGCTAGACAGACCAGCCCCCTTACCACCCAGAAGAGCTCAACCAGATGGGATTTAGCGGACGCAATGAGGGCAGGAAAGAAAACCTTCTTTGCTGCTCGCACCGTCATAGCATAGGTACGTAACCAGACTCTATGTCACAAGTGGTCAACTTCAGTATGAGAGTGACGCCACAGTCGAACTAACCGTCGTCTTTCTCGCTTCATCAGTTCTTCCCACAGGTGCTGGATCCCACTTCTCACTCTCGCTCACCTAATTATCCAGGGCTCACTGCTCTTCGCAGCCTGCCCACTACTTATTTTTGTTCCCAGATGCTGCTTCCGGGCATCTTGCCACAGCTTTTGACTTATAATAATGTAATGAATCCAGATAATGGACCTGTGACTTAGGCCCTTTTTACATGCGACGTGCCCACTCATGCTAACGCAGGTCCGCTGCATGGACGTGAGTGGGTGCTGCCCGTGTGACTGCTG
>QEPC01011901.1:7323411-7346291 GCA_003113815.1 Sphenodon punctatus | reverse complement strand
CTGCCCATGCTGCCATGCACACATCCATTCCCCCTGCAGCCGCGTTCTATTTAAAAAGGACCATACATTCCTACATCATGGTTCCCTTTGAAAACCCACCACTTGCTCCTTATTTTGAGTTTGCCTTGTTAAGTAGCAATGCGTTTGCACAACTGCCGATTCCTCTGCAATCATCTGGCTCCTCCCTCTCCTTACCATGCTATGATATTTCCCACAGTGCAAAGACCATGAAGGAATGCCCCTGTGTCATCTCTCTATTTATTGTTCCACGCAGAGCAGGGTGGAGTGGAGAAGGAAATTCCGATCCATGACTCTCTAGCCACATCTCTGTGGTAGATCAGACACAGGGAGTGATAAATAGGAAACGATGCATCAGGAATTGAAGCTTGCTCTGCGAAAAATCCATTCACACAACTAGCTAGCTACCTGACAGAATTAGATCCTTGTCAGCAAACCCTTTGCATTGAGTGGTAGAAAACACAGGGTCAAGGAGCACAGAACACCAAGCACATGGCTGGCGCTATATAAATGTTTATAATAATAATAATAATAATTAATAATAATAATAATTAATAATTAATAAATAACATGTGTTTGTGCCACTACCCACTCTAAACAAAATGATGTGAACGAGCTCTAAGACTGCCCCCTCGCTCCCAGCATCCGCACCTAAATAACCGTCAAAGGGTACGTGTTTGAAGATCATCCTGATTTTCAGTTGGATTATGCTGGAGGAAAAGTATAGAGCCAGCTGATACCATTTTGCTTAATTGTGCTTTTTCTGATCAGGTGATTTCTAAGAAGTCAGTGTATCCAGTCATTGATCTCTGAGGTTGGGACTGGGAGCGGAAAATGCTGACTTACAAGTTCAAATTTCAGCTGACAGGGTCTTTCTAGCCTTTGCCTGAGTTTGCATTCGAGCTCTCATGAAAGCGGATGCAAGCTTTGATCAGAAGCAAATAAGTCAAATGAAAGGTGAAAAAAGGGACTAACCTATTTATTTCACGATTGTTCCCCACTGAATTGCCCTGTATCATTTCAGACGTGGGAATCGTCTTTCCTTTGTTATTGCAGCCAAGGAGATAGATTTTTAACTGATATGGAGAAGGGATGCATTTATTTATTGACTGATTCATATTTATATCCCACCCTTCCCTGATGGCTCAGGGTGGCTTTCAAAGAAACATAAAATATTTCATACAATATAGAAACATTTAAAACACAATTCCCCCCCAAACCCAACCCACTCCCACCCTCCAAAAATCTCCCACCTAATCCTTCTCCCCATTCCCCAACCCATCCACCCGCTTAAATCAACCCCCCCCATTCAATCCCCACTGCCAAAAGCCTGACAGAACAAAATGGTCTTACGTTGCCTCCGGAACGCAACCAGGTTTGAACACAGGTGGACCTCCTGGGGGAGGGAGTTCCATAGCAAAGGTGTGATGTCTGAGAACGCCCTCTTCATAGGGCATTTTTACCTGGACGCCCTCCCTCCTGAGTGTGCGGGCGGGTGTGCGCTTGGGGGGGGGGGCATCCATGTAAATGCCGTGGCAGTGGGCGGGAGAATGGATGTGCACCCGTGGGAATACCACAGGCGGTGTGTGTTTGTGCGCGCGCTCCTGTGCAACACCCTCATCCACCCATCACCCACCCACTGAGCCATCTGGAAAACTGGAGGAGGTTTTGTGAGCTCCGTGGGTGGAGGTGGGTGTGAGCCCCTGGGATGGGTGCACACCCACCTCCACCCACCACTGGTGTATACCCCCCCCCCAAAAAATGTGGTCTATTTAAAACCAGCTATAGTAAATACACGGCAAAAAAACAGGGCCTCCAAGAAGGTGCCCCCAACCAATTGCAGAGACCATGACAGGACATGGGGAGCCAGATGATCCCTCAGATAGATGGGGCCTAGGCTGTTTAGGGCTTTAAAGGTTGTCACCATCACCTTGAATTGGGCCCTAAAGACTATCGGCAGCCAGTGCAGCGAACAGAGCACCGATGTTATGTGCTCGCGGTGGAGTGTCCTCATAAGGAGGCAAGCCGCTGCATTCTGCACCAGCCTCTGAACTGTCTACAGCCTCTGAACCGTCACCAAGAGCAGCCCATGTAAAGCGCATTGCAGTAGTTAGACTCGAGGTGATGAAAGCATGGATGACAGTGACCAGATCCAAGTCTGAAAGAAAAGGCCACAGTCTCCTCACGAGATGGAGTTGGTGAAAAGCGCTCCTGGCCACCCCCATGACCTGACAATCTAGGTGCAGCAAAGGATCCAAAGCACTCCGAGGCCACGAATCCGATTAACCAGAGGGGGCCGGACTCCGTCAATAAGAGGAGTCCCAATCCCGTCAGGGCACAAGACCAGCCAACCATCGTCACCTCAGTTTTGTCAGGATTCAGTCTCAGTCGACTTGCCTTCATCCAGTCGCCCACCACAGCCAGGCAACGGGTAAGCACCGAGACTGCCGGACCTGGTTCAGATGAAAAGGAGAGGTAGAGCTGGGTGTCGTCAGCATATTGATGGTACCCCACCCCAAGCCTCAGAATGACCTCGCCCAGTAGCTGCATATATACGTTGAGGTGATAGAATGGAACCCTGCGGGACCCCACAAGGGAGATCCCGAGGAGACGATGAGCCATTGCCCAACACCACCTGTTGAGACCTCCCAGTCAGGAAAGAGTGGAACCACTCAAAAGCAGTCCCGCCCACTCCAGCCAGGTCCCACAGGCGAGTCAACAGCACTTCATGATCAACGGTATCAAAAGCTGCTGAAAGATCTAATAAAATCAACAGGGTAGAATTTATTTGAACTAAAACTCCGAACTGTCTGGGATACCAAATATAATGGAGTAAATACGGATTTGAGCCACTATAGACATGTATAAGTAACAAACAGCCAGCCATTTATATCTCTACCTTCTGTGCTGCTTTCATTGTATTTAAATGTTTTAAAATGCTGCCTTTCTTTTTGCAAATTTCCCCCCCTACAGCCCACTTTGAAGTGCTTGCTGTTCCATATATACCTAGCCAGCATTTATTCTGTTTAGCATTTGATTATCCTTTCCCCGTCATTGTATTTAAATGTTTTAAATGTTAGTGGTGTTTTCCCTAACAGCTCCCCTCCCAAGGGAGTGCTACCTGTCCTGCAGATGCTCAGTCTGTGGTTCTGAGTTTTTGCATTCCTGTGGAAGGGCTCTGTGTTGTCCCAAAGCTTGTATACTGCCACTGACAGAAGCGGTTCCAATAAAAAAAATTTATCTGATCTATTTTGTCTCTGTCTTTTTATTATCAGCAGCAGCCTTTCAAGTCAATTTAGTAGAGCAGCTGAGATGGATATCTGTGGCAAATATTATTGTCTTTGACAGTCTTGCCCGCCTCAGATTGGGTCCAATAGTTACCCCGAGGTTCTCCCGGGAATTATTAACTCCACCATGGGGTCAGGGATCTCCATAGGAAAGTTTGTTTCCTCACCAAAAAGTCACAATAGACAATTATTATGACTAAATACTACAATTTATTACCCTGCCAAACTGGCTTACACACTACCAGAAAAGTACTATGGAAGCACGCAAAAAAGGTTATTGATTACATATATATATATTCTTGGAGAATATATCTCACCACAGATATCGCAGGTCCCAAAACATTGTCCAGGGTCTGTGAGGCCCTGCTGGGGAAGATAAGATGTCCTTGGCAGGACTTGGGGGGCGGGGGGTTGGGATGGAGAGCTCTGTGTTTGGACTAGGAGGTTTTGTATAGGGAAATAGGTGGGAGGTTTAGGGGTATTATATTTGGTGGGTTGAGGGTGGGGTTTATTGTGTTAGGGGTAGGGAATGTATGGTGGAGGGGGGAAAGATTGGGGTTCAGGGGGTATTGGGGAATATGTTGGGGTGGGTGGGAATCTCCCTCGATGCCAAGGCGGGGCAGCCTGGGGGCGGGGCCAGGTGGGTCGGGTCGGGGGGGAGGGCACAGCCATAGGGGTCGTGACAGGATGGGGGAGATATGGTCCCAGTGGGAGGGGTGTGAGATTGGTGAAGCGGGACAGATGCTTGGTGCATGTCCCGCTCGCTACCTCCTGGGCAGAGGGAAAGGTGTTTTTTTGTCAGAGGGTCCCTGATCCTGTGCTGGTGTTGGTGAATGCGAGATCCGTGGCTAATAAAGCAACAACTGTCCAGGAGATGATCCTGGACTATGCTGCCGACCTCGTATGCATCACGGAAACCTGGCTGGACAATGAGTTGAGGGCCTATTCTGACTGACCTTGTTCTGGCTGGGTATGCTGTGCAGAGGGTGAATGGAGGGACTAGGGGTGTGGGGGAGGGGCAGTGTAGCCATGATTTTTAAGGAGCAATGGTCAGTGTGGAGGTATCCAGTGCAATCTATATTGGGTACGGAGGCTCTCCACCTTGTGTTTGATTTGGCAGGTGACAGTTTGGGAGTGCTGCTTGTCTACCGTGCACCTACCTGTGCAATAGCCTCCCTGCATGCTCTAGCGGAGATGGTGTCAGGGGTGGTGTTGAGGTCCCCAAAGACGTTAGTCTTGGGGGACTTCAAAATTCATGCCAACGCTGATCCTGGGGGAGCAGAGCGTGAGTTCATGGTCGCCATGGCAACCATGGACCTGTCTCAGAGGGTGATCGGCCCGACACATCATGGGGGACATACTTTGGACCATATGTTTTGCACTGGCCTTGAGGCAGGTGTTCTGTTAGTGGGGGAGATATCAACTGTACCCTTGTCATGGACAGACCATTACCTCCTGCAGACCTTGCTTCTGGCATGTGTCTGCCCCTGGAAAGGTGCGGAACCGATTAGAATGGTTCATCCCCGGAGGTTGATGGAACTGGAGCGATTCCAGTGGGCTCTGGGTGAGATACCCTCTGACCTTGATGACCGTCTCATTGATGACCTTGTCGCGCTGTGGAACACTCTGCTGACTGGGGGCATCGATCGGACGGCTCCTAGGTGTCCATTGCCCAGATGACAGTTCCGCAGGCCTTCTTGGTTTTCCAAGGAACTGTGGTTGCTGAAGTGAGAAGGGCGGGGGATAGAGCGATGGTGACATTGTTCTCATGCTGAAGTCGACAGATTACATCATAGAGCCAGTTTACGGGCCTATGTCATGGCTATGCAGGCAGCAAAGAAGGAATTCTTTGCTGCCCTCATAACATCCACAAAATCTCATCCAGTGGAGGTTTTCTGTGTGGTGCGGGGCTGGTCAGTCTGGCCTCCGTTCACCTGGAAGTGGAGTCATCTACTGCCCATTGTGACATGTTTGTAGATTATTTTGTGGAGAAAATCACTCGTATTCACAAAGACTTCGACGCTGCAATTGATATACAAGAGGAACTGAAGGTTATGAAAGCCCCACTTTGTCTGACTGTATGGGATCAATTTCAGTTGGTGACACCCGCCGATGCGGTCGGTGTTCTTGGGGTGGTTAGGGCCACCTCTTGTGAATTAGATTTGTGCCTGTCTTGGCTAATTAAATCTTGCCGGGTGACAATGGGGCTGTTGCTGGCTGGAGTGGTCAATGCCTCTCTTCGGAAGGGCAGAGTGCCGGGCTGTCTCAAGGAGGCAGTGGTGCGACCTCTGCTCAAGAAACCACCGCTTGATGTTGACTCCACTGCCAGCTACTGGCCTGTCTCTAACCTCCCCTTTTTAGGGAAGGTTATTGAACGAGCTGTGGTCCAGCAGCTGCAGGGGCATCTTGAGTGTGTCGGTTTTCTTGATCACTCTCAGTCAGGATTTCGGCTGGGTCATGGCACCGAGACTGTGCTTGTGGCTTTGGTGGATGATCTGCGCTGGGAATGGGACCAGGGTTGTTTGACCCTGCTGATCCTATTTGATCTTTCAGCTGCATTTGATACCATTGATCACGAGATGTTGATGATGTGTCTGCGGGATGGTGCAGGGGTGGGCGGAACTGTTCTTGAATGGTTCCGCTCCTTCCTGACCAGAAGATCCCAGTGAGTGGTGCTCAGGGAGTATTTTTCATCATACCAAGACCTCTCATATGGAGTCCCGCAGGGTTCTGTTTTGTCCCCTTTCCTGTTCAACGTGTACATGCATCCATTTGGCGAAGTGATCAGAGGGTTCAATTTGATGATGACACCCAGCTGTACCTCTCCATTTCAACTGACCCAGGCCTGGAAGTCTTGGTGCTTACTAGGTGTCTGGCAGCTGTGGGGGACTGGATGAGGGCTAACTGACTGAGGTTGAATCCTTACAAGATGGAGGTGATGTTGGTAGGTAAGCAGATGGAGATGGTGGCCCCCATCATTGACGGGGTCTGTCCTACGTTGGTTTCCCAGGTTCAGAGTCTGGGGGTGCTCCTTTATGTGCAGCTCCACCTGGATATCCAGGTGGAGACTGTGGCAAGGAGTGCCTTTTGTCAATTACATCTGGTGCGATGGCTTCGGCCGTATGTCTCAGACTCTGACCTGGCCACCATCATCCATGCTTTCATCACCTCTAGATTGGACTATTGTAATACGCTCTATGTGGGGCTACCTATGGTGACGGCTCGGAAACTGCATCTGGTATAGAATGCGGCGGCTCTTCTTCTGGTAGGGCTGGGGTGGCAGGAGCACATTTTGTGCTCCGTTCTCTGCACTGGCTGCCAATAGTTTTCGAGGCCCAATTCAAAGTGTTGGTATTTATTATTATTATTATTATTATTAGCATTTATACAGCACCAACAATGTACCTGGTGCTTTACAAAGAATAAGATAGACACAGTCCCTGCCTGAGAGCTTACAATCTAAAGACAGGGAGAGGGGAGACAGGGAAGGGGGAACAGAGTGAGAGACAAGGGATGCGACATTCATGAGGATGCGAGAGCTCAGGTACACGTTCTTGGCTTGACTGCAGTAACTTGGGAGTTTATAGATAACAAGTGGGGGATGATCCTGGGTGGGAATGGTTAGCAGGAGTTAGGAAGGGCGGAGCGGAAGTGGTGAGTTTTGAGGAGGGACTTGAAGGTGTGGAGGTTGGGGGCCACGTGGACGAGGGCAGGGAGGGAGTTCCAGGCATGCGGGGCAGCGAGGGAGAAGGGACGAAGGCGGTTGGGGGGGGAGCAGGGGAGGCGTGGGAGGGTGAGGGAGGGGATGGAGGAGGAGTGGAATGCTCGAGCAGGGGTTCGGAGGGAGATCAGGGCAGAGAGGTAGGGGGGAGCAAGGTTGTGAAGGGCTTTTTAGGTTAATACAAGGAGCTTGTGCAGAATGCGCTCAGGAAGAGGGAGCCAGTGGAGAGAGGAGAGGCTGCACGTGGTCAAAGCGATGGGCTAGGTGGATGGTCCTGGAAGCAGAGTGTTGAACAGAGATAAGGGGAGAAAGGTGAGATTGGGGAAGACCAGCGAGGAGGAGGTTACAATAGTGAGAGTTTTGGTAGAGGAGACAGACAGAAAAGGGCGTATCTTAGCAATGTTGTGGAGGGAGAAGCAGTAGGATTTGGCAATGGAGTCAATGTAGGGTTTGAAGGTGAGGTGCGAGTCGAAGATGAAGCCCAAGCTGCGAGCTTGGGAGAAAGGAAGATGGAGACCTCGTCAATGGTAATTGACAGGGAAGAGGGAGAGGAAGGATTGAGAGGGAAGATCAGGAGTTCAATTTTAGCCATATTCAGTTTGAGTTGGTGTTGAGACATCCAGGCGGAGATATCGGAGAGACAGATGGTGAGATGAGCTTGAACAGAGGGGAAGAGGGAAGGAGTGGAGAGATAGAGTTGAGTGTCATCAGCGTATAGGTGGTATTGGAAACCATGGGAGGCAATGAGTTTGCCTAGGGATTGGGTGTAGATAGAGAAGAGGAGAGGGTCAAGGATGGAGCCTTGGGAAACCCTGACTGAGAGGGGTAGGGAGGAGGAGGGGGAGAAGTTAGGAAGAGATACATTGAAGGAGCAGCCAGAAAGGTAGGAGGAGAACCAGTAAGGGACAGAGTCCCGGAATCCCCAGGGAGTGTAGCGATTCAAGCAGGAGCGAGTGGTCAACAGTGTCGAAGGCAGCAGAGAGATCAAAGAGGACAAGAATAGAGTAAAGACGGTTGGATTTAGCCACAAGAAGATCATTGGTGATCTTAGCAAGAGCGGTTTCAGTGGAGTGAAGGGGGCGGAAGACAGATTTGGAGGGGGTCAAGGGAGGAGTGTCTGACAGCTGTGGGGGACTGGCCTATAAAGCCCTAAACGGCCTAGGGTCTGCATATCTGCGAGACTGCCTCACCCCCCAGGTGCTGAATCGGCCCCATCGGTTATCTGGGGATGCCCTGCTCGAGGTCCCCGGAGTCTTCCGGCGGGGCACACAGGAGAGGACATTCTTAGTGGCTGCACCATGGCTGTGGAACTCCCTGCCAATGGGGACCTGGCTGGCCCCTGGCCTCCCCGCATTTTGAAGATGTTGTAAGACCTGGCCGTTCCGCCAGGCATTTGGTGGGGGAGATGAGGGGCGGGTGGGGGGAAGGTGGGTGTTTGTTACCTCTTTTTAATGTTGTTAAAAGAGGTTTAAAATTTTTTTAAATGCTGTTTTTATGTTTTTTAAATGACTGTGAGCCGCCCCGAGCTGCCTGTGGCAGGAGGGGTGGGATAGTAAATGTTTAAAGATAAATAAATAAATAAATTAAATTTGCTGCTATGCTGAGGAAGATAAGATGTGAATTTGCTGCTATGCTGGAGACTTAATAAGAATTAAAATAAAAATAGTAAAAATAAAAGATAGAAAAGACAAAGAAAAATATAAAACACAATTGTCCTGAGGTTGAGGAATGGCTCCTCAACAAGCAAGGAGCATGGACACTTCAAAAAGGGAGGGAAAAAGACAGAGAAGCAGTTGGGGGAACTCTGCCCACCAGACAGAGAAAAGAAACAGGTTATCTGAGACCAATACAGTGCTTCCGTAAAAGAAAAGTAATCTGCACCTGGGGACAAAACCATAAAGAAAAATAAGAATTGTCACTGAAAAATCGGAAAAGAAATTTAAAAAAATTTACTTTTAGGGCAAAAAGATAAATGGTTTGAAAAGAGTGAAAATTGAGAAAAATGAAGTTAAAAATGAAAAAATGGCTTTAAAAGAGTAAAAAATGAGAAAAATGAAGTTAAAATGAAAATAAAATGTAAAAATCAAAATAAAGATTAAAAAAAAGAAAAGTAGCCTTAAAGTAGCTTTTAAAATGAAAAGGGACTCTAAAAATTAAAAACTTAGGAAAAAGTAGTAAAAGAAAAAAGACTGGAAAATAAAAGAAAAACAGTTGGGACAGAAAAAAACCTAAGTCCCATAGGTGACTTGGACCAGCGGCATGTCAGTTAGCAAGCGCCTTCCTCTAATGTCAACAAGATCCTGCCAGTCTTATAGGATTTCTGAGAGACTTTCAATATGGTTGCCCGGTGTTCCTCCAATCAGTGGCCAGCAGGTCAGGGGTGAGCCCGGTGTTCCTCCAATTAGCATGAAGTTTGCCTCTTGGCAAGTGATGATGCAAAAGAAAGATGTTTTTGGTTTCCATGTGTCCACAGCCGTATCTTCTTCTTGGTTATTTTGATTTCACGTCTCCTTACTTCTATGAACAAAGACCATTGTAACCTTTTACCAGTCCTGATCTTTGTCCCACTTCAGTAGAATCTAACGCGGTTCGGAAGTTCGGAGTTCGGATCAAACTCAAATAGTTCAGTCGACCGAACCGAACTTCCTAACCAAACCGAATTTCCGAACTGAACCGAACCGAAGTGAATTTCCGAACTCGGTTCTGTTCGCCCATCCCTAGAATCTATAAGCTTCACTGGAACTCTATGAAACCCAATTGAGTCTATTATCCTCACTGAAGTTTTATTAAATTCTATTAATTCTACATAATTCCATATAGGGATTCTTTTCAGGAAGTTGTTGAAGAACAGAGTCTAGATTTGCCTTGGGTCTACCTACTTTAGAAAGAAATTTCTAGAGCAACACTGATTTATAAGACTTTGAGTTTCTCATTAAGACACAATTCAAAGGAACAATTACTTACTCATCTGAATAATTTATTTAGGTATAATTTGAAGCCAAACTTTATGTTGAAATAAACTTTAATTCACTAATTAAATACATTATTCTTAATGTCGTTAGTCTATAATTTCTCTCCTAGATTTCCTAATTTATACAGAATTCTTTCATTAAAATACCTTAAAACAATTTGGAATTTACATTTTGAATATGTTGGTTAATACGACTCCAATTTGACAGCCTTAAAAACCCTTATTTAGCTTAAAAATTAAACCTATTTCCACATTTGAGATATGACTGAAACAATAAAACACCTTTTTCGCGGGGTGGCGGTGTTTATCTATTATCAATATTGCAGCTTCATCATTAGTTGAAAACATTCCAAACCTAATAACATCAAAACAAGATATTTGGAGCAAGGACATTTCTACTGCTAATTTTTGCACTTTCACCGAACCAAAACAAGATAATAGTTAGTGAAAGCCAAAGTGTTTATTGTTAGTTGTACAGTGTGCCATAGGTCACAAGAAAGAAAAAGAGCAGAAAGAAGAATAGATTCCATGGCCTATTCTGAAACATGAACACTTTAAATCTATGATGGATTTTTATTTATTTTAATTATTTAAAAACTTATACCCCGCTGTCTCCAGCCCTAAAGCAGCTCAGGGCGGCTCACAACATTTTAAAACCATACATTAAAACCACTATAAAAAGGGTTACTAAAACAATTAATCATTAAAACAATAAAGGAGGTAAAACCCACTGGTGAAAACCCACCCTCACTTCCCCCCACTCCCCCCTTCCCCAAAGGCCTGGACAAAAAGCCAGGTCTTACAGGCCCGACATAGTTAGGATGGAAAAGTAAATATTAGACTTGACTAGACCCCATAAGGAATCCCCCTCTCTTAGCTGGGCACTTCCTGGGCACCCAAGTTAATCCAGGTTGCTTTTAGCAAACAAGATGGCTAAAAGATATGTCTGGGCATACGACAAACAAGTAGATAAAAAGGAACATGTTTAATAAACATCTTTCAGTACAGAACCAAAAACTGACAATACTTAAACTGACCCATTTTTTTTAGCAATTCAAGAGCTGAAATGGGCCTACTTTTTAGGCCTATTTTTCCTGGCTACACAATAAAGAGGCTAAAAGCTGCTGTCCTACCCTGCTTTGTTTGGACAGTGGCTTGGTTTTTCTAGTCATTTTGATTTTGTATCCGGTTTGGAATCTTTGGACATCCAGATAGCTAAACTGAAATGACCCAAAAACATTGAAAAACAAGTTGGAATAGCCAAAAGGAAACATCTGTCTATATGGACAAACTAATATTGGGTATAAATTAGAGCTGCAATTGGGTACCCAGCCAGTTGGGCACCCCGTCAAATTTGGAGTGTCCAACTCATCCTGGTCATGTTCTGGCACCAACTCAAACATGATCCAACAGGCTACCCAACTTCCTGGGTCCCAGGCTGACTCCCCTCACTGGCCGGACTGCTGCTTCTCTGGTGTAGACTCCTGTCTCCTCCCTGCTTCACCCCAGCCCACACCCCACTCAGCTGAGCAGGGAAGTTTCCTGCTTGACTTTTTCTGAGCTGGGGGTGTCGGGAGCAAGGAGGCCTCTTCCTATCTATGTGTGCCTGCTAATGGGGGCATTAGGGTGACACATGCCGATGGGAGGAGACCTCCTTGCTCTCTCCTCATTCCGAAAAAGCAGAGAATTTCCCTGCTCAGCTGAACAGTGCGTGGGCTGGGGAGAAACAGGGAACAGCCAGGAATCCAGAGGAGCAGCAGCCCAACCAGTGAGTCATCCAAAGGCCTGGGGAGCTGCAGGTGCCAGGATTGGTGTCCTGGGCTTCATGGGACCCTCTGGGATGCCCCAATAATACCTGCATTTTGGGAAATCGGGTACACAATGGGGGTGCCCGATATTCAGATGACAAACTGAAAATGTGAATAATGTCCAGGTATACAGGAACACATTTATTTCAGCCCTGCCATTTAGGTCTTGTAAACCAGGTGTGGCCAGACTTACGGTGCGTGCAATCCACTTGATCCAGGAATCGACCATAGGAGACCTACCAAGAACACTCCGAACAAGAGATAGTTTGTGATCTATTGGTAGATCATGGTGTGGGACCAACCCCGTGGAGATCCTTTCTTGGGATGGTGCTCTGGGAGTGTCTCTGGGGAAGAGATGGGCTAAGAGGGCTGCTCCAGTTTTGTGGGGGCGGAGAAGCACTCTCTAAAGGGAAGTGTTCCTTTCGGTTCCTGGATCCACTTCTAGGGCACATCAGCAGCTGTTTTCAGGAGTGGAAAGGAGCACTTGCAAACACAGTTTGTTCTAGCCTCTGATGGATTTCATGGATTACATGGTAATCAAGATAGTCAAAGCAGTGGGGAGCCCTGACACCTTTTTTTAAATCAGAGTTAATGTTCAAGATAATCTGAAGACTGTCAGCTGGCAGGAGTCAGGAATCAGCCCAGTTTCAGGAGTGAGAAAAGCTAATCCAAGGGGGCCACCAGGGGGCATGCGTGGAAAGTAGCTGCACTTAGTGAAAGCTCCAGTGAGGCCTATGTTATTACTCCTTTTTTTAAAAGGATAAACTAAAATTTACACCCCCTGAAAGTAGAGCTGATGAAACAGGAACCAAGAAGGAGCAGGAGGAACAGAAAAACTGTAAAATCCTTGCCCGGAAAAGGTAATTCCAAAGGGGAGACTTCAGGGCCTTGCTGTGACAGTAGCCCAGAACAGGCTGAGAACATGGGAGCAGAGGCTTTCTTCTCTTCAGGGGAGCCACTGGGCATGCACACGCAGTAGCCGCGCCGGCGAAACGCTCCCGACGGCCCAACATCAAATGCCTTAAAAAAAAAAAAAAAGCCTTAAAACAACTACCCGGAGCCGCACATGGGGAAGACCTTAAAGCGGAACCCCCCTGGCCCCCCAAAAGCAAAACAAAATGAGCCCCAGGGGCGAGAGAGCCCAGAAAAGCTGCAGAAGAAAGTGAGTGGAGGGGAAGGGGTGCCAGACTCACCACGTGCAAAGATGGCGGTGGCAACGAGATCCAGGCCGGGGGAGCAGCCAGAGATAGCAGAGCAACTAGCCTGTCTCACATACACTATTACCACCCAGCATGAAGCCACCAAGAAACAATGGGAGATCCTGAACAACGGAATCCAGAAGGTAACAAGCGTGGTGGACACTTTAAATAAAAAATTGGATGGGATGGCAGAGAGGGTTACAAGTCTGGAAACCAGAATGGAGGAGAGGGAAGGCCAGAACCAGGCCTGGGAGGAGCGCCTACAGAACATAGAGAAGGCACTGGGAGGGGCCCAGCACAAAATTGAGGATCTAGAAAACAGGGGCAGACGGAATAATCTTAGGATCCAAGGAATCCCTGAGGCCACAGAGGCCCAGGGGGGAAGGGATCTAGTGCATAAAGTCCTGAAGGCCATCCTCCCACAGTGCACCAACCTGCATGAGATTGAAGTGGACAGGGCACACAGAACCCTGCGCCCCAGGCCTAAAGAGGGCGACCCCCCAAGAGCATTGATATTTAGATGCTTACGGTATCAAGAAAAAGAACAGATACTGTGGGAAGCCAGAAAGAGCAGAGACCTGAGATTTGAAGGGTGCAGGATCACTTTACAACCAGACCTGGCCCCAGCCACGGTGGCAAGAAGGAGAAAATGGTTCCAGATACAAGAAAAGCTAGCAACACATGGCATAAAAGCACAGATCAGATACCCTGCAATACTCTCCTTCATTCATAAAGATCGAAGAAGAAACTTCTCTGATATAAAGGCGCTGGAGAGATACATGGCTGCAAGGATGCCAGAACTGGGAAGAATAGCAGAGGAAGAAGCAGCAGCGTAGCTTGGTCAAGAGATGGTGGGAAGACGGCTAAACCGGGAACAAAGAGACACTGGGACAATATTAAGGCATTTCAAGAAATTGTAATGTATAAAATAATAAGGGAAGGGCTTGTCGGGGGGGATAGCGGAGAATAGCGACTCCATGGCATACCCCTGGAAGGTTCCTACAAAACCTTCAGATGAGAAAGGGAGGGAAAGGGGGGGGGAAGGGAAAGACGGAGAGGGGGGGACAGAAGATTGCAAGGGCCTTTAGACAAACAAAAAGAAATGGTAACAGGGAGAGTGACAGATCAAAAACTAAGTAAGGAATATGGCTGAGTTTACAATATGCACATTGAATGTGAAGGGACTGAATTGTCCAACAAAAAGGAAAAAAACATGGCAATATGTGAAAAGGTTAAAATCACAGGTGGTTGCACTGCAGGAGACACACTTACTGCAGAAAGATAATAGTAGGGTCAGAGACAAATATTATGACCAAGTGTACTTTGCTAATGCAAAGAAAAAAAAGGCAGGAGTGCTTATGGCTATGGCCCGTACACTGAACTTCAAAAAACAAAAAATAATTAAAGACCCAGAAGGCCGGTACCTGCTTGTGCAGGGACTGGTGGAGGGGGAGGAATACACCTTTCTAAACTTCTATGCCCCTAACATGGGACAGGTGGAATTCATGCAAAAAATCATAGAACTGATGAAAGCAGAGGGCAGGGGGACACAGTTCATGATAGGAGATTTAAACAGCCCATTGACAAAACTGGACAGGTCAGGGGGAGGGAACCTCAAAAAAGGGCAGAGGAAGATGGCCAAGATGATAGAGGCAGCATCAATGGTGGACACATGGCGACTAAAACATCCTAGAGACCGAGAATACACTTTTTTCTCCAACAGACACAGGTCATACACAAGAATTGACTACATATTTATGCAGGATAGGGAATGGAAACGCTGTCTCGGAGCAGACATATGCCCAGCGGCATTCACAGACCACAGTGCAGTAACAGCCTCAATAAATACAGGACAACAAAAAACACACAGACCACGAAGGTGGATATTAAATAAGGCATCTTTATTCAATCTAAATAACAAGGAGGAAATTAAACAACAGATAGTAGATTATTTCAAGCTAAATGATAATGGGGAGGTGTCACAGGCAACTGTGTGGGAGGCAGCAAAGGCATACATCAGGGGCCAATACATAAAACTGGATTCCTGGAATAGAAAAAAGAGAAAAAATGAGCTAAATGAGTTATACCTTAGATTAAAACATTTAGAAAATACCCTGAAAGACAAACCTACAAAGAAGGGGCTGAAGGAAAGGGTACAGGTTAGGGGATTAATAGACACAATGGAAACTGAGGCTGTGGTCAAAAAATTACGATATACCAAACAATTTTATTACATGAAAAGTAATAAAGCAGATAGAATCCTATCATGGATGGTCAAAAACCGTAGAAAAAAGGCCCAGATAACACAGATCTTACAGGCGGATGGTCAGAAATATGTGGCAGGGCAGGAGATGCAGGAACAGTTCCTACAGTTCTATAAGAAGCTTTACACATCAGACTCCCCCAACAGAGAGGAAATAAATCAATATCTGAGCAAATTAAAAATACCAAAAATAACAGAAGCCCAAAAGAACATGCTTAATGAGCCTATTACCCAAAAAGAGATTAAAGGGGTAATTAAAGACCTGCCAAAAAATAAAACCCCTGGCCCAGATGGCTTTATCCCAGAGTTCTATCAAGAATATGGAGAATTAATAATACCAACGCTAGTGAAAGTCTATAATCAGATCAAGGAAAAAAGGGAAATGCCAGAAACATTTTACACAGCTATGATCACTCTATGCCCCAAATCAGCGGCAACAGGAAAGGAATGTGGGGATTTCAGACCCATAGCACTACTAAATACAGACGCAAAGATTTTCACTAAAATATTAGCCAACAGAATGCAAGTTATTATAAAAAGCGTCATAGGGCCGGACCAAACAGGGTTTATAAGTGGAAGAATGGGGATAGACAACATCAGGAGGGCGGTAAATCTGATATACAAAAGCAATCAAGATAAGAAACCCACAGCTATGATCTCCCTGGATGCCAACAAGGCCTTTGATAGATTAGAAAAAGAATTCCTGATGGCCACCTTATCTAAAATGGGATTTTCAGGGGAATACTTAGAATGGGTAAAAAGCATATACAAGAGACCCACCGCACAGATAGCGATTAATGGGGAATTAACCCCAGTACTACAGATGAGTAGAGGCACTAGACAGGGGTGCCCGCTATCCCCCCTCCTGTTTGACATAGGGATAGAACCACTTATCCTGGCAATAAACCAAAATGATAGAATATCGGGGGTAAAGACCAGCACCACAGAACATAAAACTATGGTATACGCAGATGACATGCTGCTCTCAATTACCAACATACAAACCTCGATTCCAGAGCTCATGACAGCTCTAACAGAATTTGGGGCCTTATCGGGATATAAGATCAACACCAGGAAAACACAAGTCATGATCCTAAATCAGGCACAAAAAAGTGGGGGGGATGCCCTGGACCACTTCCAGATACAAAAAGAGCAAATAAAATATCTAGGGATCCAGCTCACTAAAAATACCAAAGACCTATATAAAAAAAACTACTTACCTTTAATTAGAGAATTCCAAGACAAACAACACTCATGGCACAGATTAGGATGCTCCTGGCTGGGAAAAATCAACATAATAAAGATGCAATTATTGCCAAAAATATTATATACAATACAAGCCATTCCAATATCAATCCCAAAAGAATTCTACCAGAAGTTAGACAACATAATGAGGTTTATCATTTGGGGGGAAAAGAGGCCACGAATCCGTAGATCAATTCTAAAGACGGGGCTGGAGAGTGGGGGATGCAATTTGCCAGATCTAAGATTATACGGCATGGCTTCAGCCCTCAGGACAATTAAAATCTGGTACAATGGGGATATTGAACCAAAATGGAGGGATCTAGAACTGGAGGTCATGGGCATCCCGCAGGTCAAAGACCTATTTGAGGGCATGGGCAAATTAGTGATAAAGGGAAAGGAGGAGAAGAACCACCCATTTGCGGGGGCAGCCATGAGGGCATGGTCCACTTGCCAAAAAAAAGCTGAAATAGTGCAAGGGAAAACTCCCTACACCCCGTTGACAAAAGTGGGACCCGATTGGAACAAAACAGAAATGGAGACATTAAAGAGGTGGGAGAAGAGAGGGATAGCCAGAGCCATGCACCTATTTGTACAAGATACCTTTAAAACTATAGATACATTGGAAACGGAATTAGAGGGGGAAAAGATAAACTTCTGGATGTACTGCAGACTACACAGTGCCCTGAATAACTCAAGGGACAAGACCAATTTCACCAGGACCCCTACGGGACTGGAGAAGTTCCTGTTTAATCAAACAGGACAGAAGGGGATGTTTTCCATCCTCTATAGAATAGCCAAAGCCCTGCACCATTTCCCAGATGCAGGATATATATCAAAATGGTCAGATGAACTTATGATAGACATCAATGAGGGAGACATGCAGGCAATCTGGGAACACATGAGAGGCTGCTCCAGGTCATTATTGGCAAAGGAACCACAAATTAAACTAATCCAGAGATGGTATAGTACACCAGTTGGAATAAATAAAATTAAAGCCACCTACCCCCCGACATGCTGGAGGGGGTGTGGGCAAAACGGGACATACTTACATTGCTGGTGGGAATGCCCTCGGGTAAAGGAGTTCTGGAAAAAAAATTGGGGTATAATTAATGACCTGCTGGAGATACCTCTGCCTTTTAGACCAGAGACTGCCCTACTGGGCTTGTACCCAGAAAAGATACTTACCCTGCAGCAAAAGAGGACGTGCAGAAATCTAATCCTGGCGGGAGTCCACACCATCGCCTCAACGTGGAAACATGCAAAAGGACTTACAAGACTTAATTGGCTGCGTCGTCTGTGGCACGTTGTCTCAATGGAAAAGATCACAGCTTGCCTGGAAGATGACCTGCAAAGCTTCTACACGAACTGGTCTTCTTGTTGGACAGTGTTGACACAGAAACTCAAAATGGACAAATACAAACACTCGACCTGTTTAAAGGAAATATATTAGGCCGGGAGGGGAGGGGGGGGAGGAGGGAAGAGGGGAACTGAGGGGGAAAGGGGGGGAAAGAGGCTAGAGTGGACAGTTGGGGTAGTCCACAAAGGTAACAGGCTTGCATATGGAACAGATCCTACAGACAGATACCGCTCGGCTATATGTCAGAAATTGAGTGGTAAAAGATAACTTACCTATGTAAAGAATAATAACCAAAAGTAACAAATGTATGCCAGTTCTATAGCAAACTTAAATAAAAATATATTTAAAAAAAAAAAAAAAAAGTTAATCCAACTGAGAATAAAGATGGAGAGAAAGTACCTCTTCACGACCCCTGTTTAGAGTGGAAATGAAGCTGTATTGTAGATTTTTTTTTTTATTCACAGATTTTATTGTATTTTTGGATAACCTGCCAAATATCCAAACAATTTCTGCATCCAAGATGAGGATTTGCATATCTATTTTTGTTTTTTTAAAATACTCGCATCTGGGTACTTAATTTATTTCTCTATTTCAGTCCTTTGGTTATTTTGCTATTTTGCTTACTTGGGTTTGGCAATTGCACATGCACAATAGTGCTATTAGTGCAGAAATGACATAGTCAAAATATTGACACTTCTAAACAACTAAGCCAAAGTACTGAAATAGCCAAGCCCAAATAACCTAGGTGGGTATCTGACAAAATGGGAATGAATAGCAATTATTAGCTGCCTCATCAGTTTCAGTTCAGATAGTGCAAGGTCAATGGATTTATTTTAGGGTTGAAACGAGCAACTAAATTGCTACTCATGAGTATGAAATAGCATACCCACCCTTTAACTTTCTCCCACCCCAGCACAGTATAAAACCAGTGCCTCCATTCCTAGAAATACGGTGTTATGTTGATATCATGTCTCAGGATTTCAAATTGACAGTAAAGTGGCAATCGGGAAATGAAAACGGGATTTTGGTAAACATTGTTAGTAATTTGGGAAATAATACATTGATCAGGACTTTGTCAAGTACTGATAGTTTCTCGATTTGACCAAGACAGGATGGGGAACTGTGATATTGTCTGGAATTCCCATTTGAGAGAACTGTTTCAGCCCTAATTTATTTGTTTTCATGAATTCATTTCAGCCCTGCCTCTGTTGAACGGCTGCTCAGTTCCAAAGCACGGGTGTTGATTATTCTACCTTGAAATGAGTAACTGTCAGTGGTGCTAGGTGTGGGGTAGAGTATGACCAGAATACGTGGAAGATAGACAATTACTTATGTGCCTTTGAAAAATCTTCTATGTAACCAGCCAATGCCTTTCTAAACCGATTCGGTCAGCACAATTCACACCCTTCCGTGTCAATAGGAGTTTTGCTGTTGATTATAATGGTTGAGGCTGCACCCTGAAGCTTCTTTTGTATTTTAGTGGGTCCCAAGCTTTTCACCGGTGTGACCCTACTTTGAGACTTCAGCATAATTCCGTGATGGCAACAAAATCAAAGTATAACAAAGACTAGGTTGATATTTGGAATATTGCCCAGCCTCCGGTATGCTCTACCAGCTCCATCCCTGGAGGCTTTCAAAAGGGGGCCAGAGAGCTATCTGTTGGAGGTCTTTGTAAGGTTTGGACTAGATGACCCTTGAGTTTCCTTCCAATGCTATGGGATACAGATACAGATTGTGTGACCCCACTCGGGGTTTAACCTCACAGTTTGGAAACCTTCTTTGTCCTTTCTACAGAATAGCTGGCAACCTGCTTTGTTGCTTAAAGTTATGGGCTGCACAAGGTATAAAAGTGGGAAAGTCACCACAGTCCCTAACCCATTATATTGAGACCAAACACCAGTACAGGGGCATTTTAACAGCAAAGAAATTAGAACACCAGCAATTTCTGTGGACCTCTATTGAAGAAACCATCCAGGTTAGGGACAGTATTAGGTTCTGGGAACTGGTCAATAAAGGGTCTCGCTCAGGAAGTGCTAACGCAAATATTGCAGCTTCAGTATGGCAGGAGCACTTTCACGGAATATTTAATAACATACCTGAAATCTATATAATGCAATCTTCGAAACTAGGAACAGAAGATTTCCCAGTATGGCCTCCTTTAGTAGCACTGAGATTAGATCTTTCATCGAGAGAATTAGAGAGAGAGCAAAAAGCTCTAGGAGTGGAAGGCATTCTGGGGGAATTGTTGGTGGAAAATGTAGAATGGTGGGTCCAAGTTATTTGCAGATGCTTTAATTCTATAAACAACTGTGGTAAAATTCCAGTGGGTTGGAATACTAGTATTATAATCCCCATGTATAAAAAGGGGGACAGAGGTTTACCAATCAATTATCGCCCTATCAGCATAATTGCCAAATTATATGCTAGGTTTCTCCTGCGAAAGCTGGAACTCTAGGCTGAGGAAAATAGCCTGTTCCCAGAGGAACAGGCTGGCTTCTGCCCAGGGCGTTCCTCATTGGACCATTGTTACGTCCTCACACACTTGTGTGATAAATATGTGAATCTCAGGAGAGGATCTCTTTTCTTAACTTTTGTCGATTTTAGCTCAGCTTTTGACCTTATCGAGAGGAATTTGTTGTGGGCTAAGTTTGTCAACACAAATGTTGACAAGAGGCTGATTTATCTAGTACAATATTTATATCATAATACCACACTTAAGATCAGGTTAACATTGGAGGGGCATCTTTCAGAAACTATCGGTTACTAACAGAGTAAAGCAGGGATGGGTTCTTGCACCTTTTTAATTTTTAATTTTTTTTTGTTAATGGAATTGTTTCGGAACCACAGGGAGATTTTTCTTATCTGGCCTCAATTGGCTCAAGGTGCTTAGCCATACTGCTTTACGCAGATGATATGGTATTGATTTCCAATGCTCGCTTAGGAATGAAGAGATTGCTTGGAGCACTGGACTCCTTCCGCAGGGATAACCATCTAACTATAGACTATGATAAAACACAAGTTCTGATGGTTTCAAAAAGACCTTGAACTTATTCTTGGGTATTAGACAATAAACCCCTTGAGCAGGTTGGTAGCTACAGGTACCTGGGTCTTATGTTTTCATCATCAGTTAGCTGGACCAGGCATTTGGAATTTGTCCAACATAAGATGGCTCTGTCCACGTGGAGCATGATTAGGTTCTGGAAAAATGTAGGCGGCAGACTGGTTAAAACCACCTTGAAACTCCTGGAACTTAAGGCAATTTCCCAAGCTCTTTACAGAGCAGAGATTTGGAGGTATCCATTGCAGTCAAAACTGGAATCATTCCAGAATAAATTCCTCCGTGCCATATTGGGAGTCTCTAGGAATATCCCTGCGTGTATGGTTAAAGCTGAAACCTGTTGATGTGAAAATCTCATTACTTGTCTTCTTTTATTGGCTACGTTTAAGCTCCATGGCTGACTATCGCCTCCCTACATTATGTTCTTTTGAGTACATGGGTTGCAAGCCAGGATCCTTATGGAGAAGAAACCTTGACTCTTTATTAGGGAAAGCAGGTTTTTCTTTGATGTTTTTTTTTCAAGGGTACTGGAGAGGAACAGCTAAAGAATGGTTTAAAACACGCCTTACTGATATTTATATGCAACGGGATATGGGCGCATTGGTGGATCTAAAGGTGGCTTCATGGTACAGTAAATTTAAGTTCTTTCACCAACTAGAAGGTTATTTATCCACTGTTACCAATTACACTACTCATAGAGTCTTAACGTTATTACATTTCCATCATATGTCCTCGAGTGTTCTTGAGGGGCGATATGAAGGTACTTCCTATGAGTTGAGACTTTGCTCATGTGGGCTAAGACAGGTGGAGGACCTTCTTCACTATCTCTTTGTCTGTATCCACTTGGTGGAGATTTGTTGCAAATTTCTGTGCCCCTTGATTATGGGGAAAGACCACTGGAGTCCCCTTTGCCAGCAGGTTTACCTCCTTTCCTCCAAACAAGACCCTACTGTTAAGAAGATTGCCAATCTAGGACATATTTTAGCATTAAGAAGGAAAGAGATGAACTGTTCGCTGGTCGCTTTTCTTGATATGATTGTTTCATGCAATAGCTTACCTGTATGGTTTTGTGTTTGTCCTGTTATTTGTCTTGTTTTCTCTTTTATATGTCACAACCTTTGCTTATGACATGCAATAAATAAATAAAATTTAAATAAAATATAAATAATACAGTCCTTAAAGTTATATTTTTCACTGTTTTATTGCACTAGGGGAGCACTGCATGCTGGAGAGACAGGTAATTTATTTTTTATTTATTTCTATATTTTTATCCTGCCCCTCTCCCCACAGGTGAGATGCTTTGCAATATTGTTTGGAGATTGATTAAGTCTGATGAGAAGCTTCAAATAAACTGTAAGGACCAGGACTCGAACCAAAACCCTTGAGGCCCTCAGCATAGTGACTGGCACCTCAGTGTCACTGAAGCACTCTGTCCATGGTGTCGCGTTGCATGCCTCCTTTTTTACAAAAGGAAAGAGAGCTATATTTCCCAGCAGACAATATCTAACTGGTTAGGGCCACTCTTTTCCAAGTTGTATAAAATGAGTTTACACTTTACTTCGATGCCAGACTAGCAAAGCAAGTATTGTAAAATGACAATAATATTTATAAATAAATGGAACAAGAGACTTTATAAAAAATAAGCAGTTTACTTAAATTTAAATAGAAAATATCAGTAGCTTACATAGAATGGTATTGATTAGTGGTGGGACCCCGGGCCCATTACCGGTTACCGGATTTACCGGTTACCGGTTCTACGAAAACCGGATTCCCGGATTAAATCCGGTAACTGGTACCGGTTTTATTTCATTGGTTTCAATGGGGCGCTGTGTCCCCATTGAAACCAATGAAATTTAATTCCCTCCCCCTCCCAGGCTGCGCGGGTGGAAGGGGGGGCACCCCCCACCCACCCTGCCCAGCCTGGCTTTTTGTTTTAAAAATAGAGTAAGAGAC
>QEPC01011901.1:7305987-7322985 GCA_003113815.1 Sphenodon punctatus | reverse complement strand
TCTATTTTTAAAACAAAAAGCCAGGCTGGGCAGGGTGGGTGGGGGGTGTCCCCCCTTCCACCCGCGCAGCCTGGACTCGGGGAGGGTTTTTTTTGTTTAAAACTTTTTTGCTGGGGCTTTAACTTTTTTTACATTGCAGCCATTTTTAAATGGCTCCAATGTAAAAAAACCCGGTACCCCGAAATCCGGTACCGGGTCCGGATTACCGGGCCGAATCCGATAATGCCGGTACACCCGATACCGGCATTATCGGATACCGGATTGTACCGGTTTCCCACCCCTAGTATTGATAGTCAATCAAAGTTACATGATCTAAAAAACATTTCTATTTTAAGAAAATAGCTTCTAAAAGCTTAACATATGCTCAATTCATTGGCTCAAAGGTATCAAAAATAATACATTACATTCTTTCCCAGTTCTTCCCTTTTTTCTGCCATGAAAAAAAGATGCCAACATCAGTTAGGAACTCATTCTGAAAAAGCAAAGCTGGTGTCTCTCTTAAAGCAAACTCGCAGTCCTGAGATGCTGATGCTGATGACGTCAGTTAGTATGGAAATACACAGGATTCCAATTGGTTCTCTTAATTCTGAGCAAGTAAGGAGATGGAACAAAGAGTCAGATTTCCTTCAAAGTTTGAACAAAACCTCATATTTCCATCAAAATTAATTGTCCGATTACAGAGAGAACTGACCACACCTTCAAGGTTTCTTAACCAATTAGTTGAAGCAGCTGTGCCTGCTAGGAAAAACTAAAACTTAAAACTTTCAATTTGGGGATGGCTATACCTGGCATCATTTGTCATTTAGACATATAGACTGATAAGGCCCTTGGTCTGGCCTCCAACTTTAGCCATTTTTTCCTATTTCCTTGGATACAGTGAAAAGTTCACTGAGAAGTTTAAAAAAAGTTCATTGGAACAAATGCTGAGGAGGCCTCAGCCTGAACCAAGTTACAAATAGAGACTAATTCTAAAAATCAATGCATTGGATACAAATTAATACAGTGAAACACAAGTTCAATACATTGAAACAGAAAGTTAATATATTGAAACTCAAAATCAATACATTAGGAACACAGATGTCCAAAAAATATATGCTTATAATAGGAAATACATGACAATGACTGGTGCTAATGTCCTTCCATAGTGCTAATCAGGCCGCATCCCTCCCTCAACCTTGCTCTATGTCCCAAGCTTCCTGGTTGGTTGCTGGCCTATATATAAGGCCAGCATGAAGTCACAGGAAACTGGGTGGATCATCTGTGTATTCCTGTTCCCTGTGTTCCTGGCTGTGGGACCAGTGTGTTGCTCCCTGGACCCTGGTTGACTGTTCCTTGGAATTCTGTCTGGAACCCTATTCTGAACTCTGTTTGCTTAGATTCCTAGTATTTGTTCTGTTTTGTAGAGGTGTGTACCAGGGACCCATGTCATTTTTTGTTTTTGTCATTATTTAAATATTTTGTTTTTATAAATATCAAAATTTCATTTTTGTTTTCCATTGGTTTCAATGGAAAGCACATTTCAGCTGTACATTTTTTTGTTTTTCATTATATTTGGATGAGACATTGGAAGATTGTACCTCCAATGGAAGGCATTATGTGTACCAAATTCCAGAAAGATTAGATAAAGGGATCCAATTTTATAAGTAGTTGCATTATGCTATTTTGCAAAAATCTGCATATACATTCCTGGCTGTAAGTTCTTTGACTCCCATCTAATGTGGATGAAACTTGGCAAGTTTATATCCCTCCACATGTTTACTATCTATGCCAACTATCATAAGGATTGAATAAAGAGTCCTGGTGGTATAAGTAATTAACGTATACATGTATGTCTGACATTAAAAACTTTGTAGTCCAAGCAGTGTACATGAAATTTGGCAGGGCTGTATCTCGCACATTCAGGATCATCTCTGCCAAATATCAGAAAGATGTGATAAAGGTAGTTCCAATTTTGTATGCCTGTACAGCAAACATAGAGAATGAACATATGCCAGGGATTCTCTTACGTGTCACCGTGGTATGAGATCAGTGACAGACAATGGGGCGAACATACTGAGGGCAGTCCGCGATGGTGGATTCAGCAGGATCCCTTGCACCATGCACACCCTTCACCTGGTGGCTCTGGGCTTGGGGGAGAAGGGGATTGGGTCAGGCACCCTTAGCTCCCTGATAGAGCAGGGGAGGAAGCTGGTCAATTTTTTTAACTGGAGCGTGAAGGGCAGCGAGCTCCTCCGGGCCAAGGAGGCAGAGCAAGGCTGCCCAGTGCACCAGCTGATGCAGGATGTTTCCACCAGGTGGAATTCCACGTTCCTGATGCTCAAGCGGCTTGTGGAGCAGAAAGCCGCCTTGCATCAGTTGCAACTGGTAACAGACAGCGGGCACCTCCAGGGCACATGGGGTGGAATGGGACATCCTCTTCCAAAAGGTCTTTGCTCTGAGACCATTCCTGTCTGTGATGGAGACCATCAGCTCCTCCACAGTCAGCATCATCCAGGTGACCCCTCTGGTCCAGAGTCTCCTCAGGAGGCTGGAGGATATTCTCCAGGGGCAGGATGGTGTCCCTGAGGGCAGGAAGCTGGGGTCTGAGGTGGTTGGCCTGGCGTGGCAGCTGAAGGCAGGGCTCATGGGGCGGTTTGATGAGCTACTGAAGCAGGCAGAATGCGTGCTGGCAACTATGTTGGACCTCAGGGCCTGGTGTCCGCCCTGCCCACCCCCCGTCATACTAGATGGCCTTGGTCGGCTTATCTGACTGACCTCATGACGCAGGGTGGCATTGGGAAACTGTAAGCCTGCCAGCCAGCCTCTGGCTAGATGATCTTGGCCCGCCTATCTGACTGGCTCTCTCTCATGCTGTACAGTCTTTGCCAGCCTATCCGAATGCCCTGCCAACTTAGGTCCCAGCCTGCCTTCCCTACTGCCTCTCATACCACGATACCTGTGTGCCCGCCCAGATTGCAAAGCTCGAACTCTGCCTGAGTCTGCCTGCCAGTGCCTTCTGCTCATGCCACGCTGCCTGTCTGCCCAGGAGCCCTAGATCAAAGCCTGCCTCAGCCTGCCTGCCANCTTCCTGACACCCCCCCCCAGTTTAAGCTGTCCTCGTGCACCACCCTGAGTCAGGCTGCCACCGATGCCTGGCAGCCTGCAATGCCCAACCGAGTAGGGGTGCCAGCCACCAAGCTCTGGCCAAGCCTCTGCTGCTGCTCCGTCGATGCCTGGAAGCCTGCAACGACTGGCCAAGTAGGGGTGCCAGCCACCAAGCCCTGGCCGGGCCTCTGCTGCTGCTCCACTGATGCCTGGCAGCCTTCAATGTCCAGTCAAGGATGGGTGCCAACTGCAGTTACTGTGTCCTGGCAATCCAATATCTTCTGCTGCTGCCGATGTTGTGCCATGAGTACTGTGGCCCAGAAATCTAATTTCTACTGCTTCTGAGGCTGCCACTGCTGTGCCATGGGTACTGTGTCCTGGCAATCAAATGTCTACTGCTGCTGCTGCTGGTACTGCATGTCAGCCATTTGCTCCTCACTTTTGTAGACAGGCATAGCTCGGATTAGTGAACTGGTGGGTGGGCTCTGGGTGTCCATGAGATTCACCACTGGGCAAGGATTGCCCAATTTTCAGTAGAGCTTCTTGAGATTGGTTGAGTACGATGCCAGCCTGAAACGCCTGCCCAAGTAGGGGTGCAATACTGGCCATACTGCATAACATATAGGTGCCAGGTGCCATACCACAAAGCACCCACTCATGGCCATGCACAGAGCGCTCATCGAAAATCCAGAGTGCTTCATGCGAGGCAGGCTGAATAGCTGAATAGCTCCACCTGCAATGCCTGGCTGAGTAGGGGAGCCAGCCACCAAGCCCTGGCTGGGCCTCTGCTCCACTGATGCCAACCAGCCTGCAATGCCCAGCCGAGTAGGGGTGCCAGACACCAAACCCTGGCCGGGCCTCTGCCACTGCTCCACCTGCAATGCCCGACTGAGCAGGGGTGCCATCTACTCCAGCCCCAGGACCCACCATCAGGGTTCTGAAGCCATCGTTCTGCTCATGAGGAGCTGTCACATGGAACCCTTCTGCACTTTGGCCTTCAAAGTTCTCCAGCCACTCCAGCCCCAGGACCCACTCTCAGGGTTCTGGGGCCATCATTCCGCTCACAGGGAGTTGTCATTCCACCATATCAAGAAGCAGCCATTCCAGCCCCAGGACCCACCTTCAGGGTTCTGGGGCCTACATTCCAGGCAGGGAGGGATGTCCATCCACGTCATCCAGAAGCAATAGGGGTGCTTCTGCTGGTGCTGCTACTGCTTGGGTGGCAGAGATAGACCCTGCCAGCTGAAAGGGATGGCTTCTCCCAGGGGGTGTCCTGCTGCTGCTGCTGCACACTCTCCAGAGCCCTCTATGCCTTCCAGACCCTCTCCACCAGCTCACCCTTCCAGTGCCCATAAAGCTCGAGGATCTCCCGTTCCTCCCCATAGTACCCTGGAGATGCCCTGCTATCCATCATCATTGAACCTGCAAGGTGGCTTTCAGCTCAAGAAGCCATTTGAGCATCAGGAACGTGGAAGAATTCCACTGGGTGGACACATCTTGCACCAGCTGGTGCACTGGGGAGCCTTGCTCGGCCTGCTTCAGCTGGAGGAGGTCGCTGCCCATCATGCTCTGGTTAAAGAAACTACCGGCCAGCTTCCTCCCCCGCTCTATCAGGGAGTTAAGGGGTCCTTCTCTCCCAAGCCAGATTGTCCCTGAACATCAGGTGAAGGGAGGGATGCTGGTGAAGTCCCCCTCGTGGACTGCCCTCGATATTTTGGCCACATTGTGTGTCACCACGCACCTCTTGGTGAAGGGCACACCACTCCCTCACCATGGTGGTCAGGGGTGCCTCGATGTTCCGATGTTCCGAGAAGGGTGGGGGCCACGGCATCCATGACTTCCGCCTGAAGCAGGGCTCACCTTTATCCTGCTTCGGGCCCCCTCCCGCCACTGCCAAATGCTGCCTCCAGGTCCTGCCACTGGTGCTTCATCAGTCACTGCCACATAGGCGTGCTGTGTGTTCCACTGAGTTGACCACAGGTCGGTGGTGAAGTGGACGGTGGCACCCCCAGCCCCTACCGACTGCTCTGTCACCCACTCCTTTAAAGCCCAGTGCAGGGCTGGCACCACCTGCCAACTCAGGGTGGTGATGGAAGGCCTCCAGTTCTTCTTGCTCTATGCTGTGCTGGGTTCAGTCACCATCAGGGCCGGGCATTTCAGACTGCCAGGCATCGACAGAGCAGTTGCAGAAGCCTGGCCGGGACTTGTTGGCTACCACCCCTGCTTGGCTGGGCGTTGCTGGCTGCCAGGCATTGGTGGCAGTCTGACTCAGGGTGGTGCGCGAGGGCAGCTTAAACTGGAGGGCCAGGAAGCCAATCAGGCACCTAAACCCCATGTCCCCGACCGCCGAGAAGGGCTGCCCATCCAGCGCAATCCTTTCCCCTAACATGCGCGTGGCTATTAGTTGAACGACAGCTTCCTCCGCAGTGCTTATGTGCCAATGGACTTGGCAGCTGCCCCCACCCCAGTTCCTCCATGGTGCAGTGACACTGCTGCTGCTGCTACTGTTCACCCCTCTCTGCTCCCCCCTAGCAGTGATACCGCTTTTTCTGCTATCGGCAGCTGTTAGAGCAGGATGCTTGCCTGCTGATGGAAGCAGATGATTGGACGCTGTGTCCAGGAACCCACTGGCATCCACTGCCCCTGCCTGCCCACTTAGCAGCATAGCACTGTGGCATGATTTGAGGTGCCTCGCCATGGCAGTTGTGCCAATGTTGGTGAGCACCTGCCCATGCTTCACCACCTTCTGGCGCCAACTTAAAATGCACCCAGACTGAGGATTTTATGCCCCCTCCTGCCTTCTGACCTGCACCGGGTGACAGATGCACTGCTGACAGCACTGCTGGGAGGGGAAGAACAGCACCAGACATCTCCTCCTCAGGACTAGTATCTGCCTCGCTGTCCCCAATCACAGTGATGTCCCGCGAAGGGGAGTACTGGGACCCTGAGGCTGATGGACTACCCACCATGCTGCAGCCACTCTCTCTCTGCCTCCTATAGCTGCTGCGGCTGCTGCAGCTGCTGCGGCTCCTCTCCCTGCTGCCATTACCTGGGGATCAGGCCCTGCCTCTAGCAGCTGGGGTGGGATCCACCAGCCCTGGACTGCTGGGGATCACCTCAACAATGGGATACATTGGTGGCCCTGGAGGAACATCGGAAGCACCTGCTCCAGCAGCAGAGGCAGCCTCAGCCTCATGTACTGCAGGCCTTCTAGTGCCCTGCGTGGCAGTGGAGGACGCTGGCAGGAGGTGCCGCCGAACCACACCCTGGCTAGTGCTACTGCTGGAAGTCTCTGAAGCCTGTCTTCCAAAATCAGGCCTGTGCAGTTTGGGGCGTGGTGATGGGCTCGGGCTGCTGCTGCTGCTTGCTGCCCCTCCACTGGCACGGCTCCTGCCACCTCTGCCACGTGCCCCATTGCCCACCTTATGGGCACCAGAAAAAGCAGTGGCAGCTCCGAGTGTGCCAGAGACCAAAGTCCAGGCAAGATTTGACAGGTGGTTTGCTATTCACCCACATGGGGTTGCCAACGTCCGTATCCTGCACCTGAATGTAGTCTATGCTCATCTCTATCTTGTTGGTGGGGCCGCTGTCTGCAGGGTCATTCAGAAAGCTCAAGTTGATGGGTTGAATGGAACATATGGAAGGGAGGGGCAGAAGATGGTGGCGATACAGCTCTCAGAGGGACATGTGGCCGGACCTGTCCAACGTGGCCAAGGGTCTCTTTTCCTGCCCACCAATGAGTGTTCCCAGCGAGCGGGTGTTCTCCAGGGCAGGGGATGTTTGTCCGCCACACCTTCTGAGACCGGGGACTATGTTGGTGGAGCAGTTGCTTTTCATCAAGGTGTCTGTCTGTCTGCTGCCGCTGCTGCTGCCATGTGTTCTGCTACTGGCAATCCAATGTCTGCTGCTGCTCCACCGATGCCTGGCAGTCTACAGTGCCTGGCCAAGTAGAGGTGCCAGACCAGCCACCGAGCACCGAGCCTTCCTGGCCTTTGCTCCTGTTGCTGGGTCTGTGATGGCCTGCCGTGCCCCCATGGGCACCCCCGGGGGCCAAGCGCCGAGCCTGCCTTCCCGGGCAAGCCGGGGTGCCAAGCCCCAAGCCTTCCTGGTCTCTTCTGCTGCTGCTGCTGGGTCTCTGTTGGCCTGCCATGCCCCCACGGGCACCCCCGGGGGTACCTGGAGTGTCCCAAGCCTTGGGGGGGGCCCAAACTCCACAGAACGTTTGGCGAGACCAAACTTTTTCAAACCAAACTACCGAACCCGAACTCTAATTTTGGACCGAATTACCGAACCGCGTTCTGTTCGCACATCCCTAACTATTACCATAGTGCCATGTTATTACATAACCAAATGTTAGAGTTACTAGTCTGAAGTCAGGTCTGGAGGGTTGGGGGAGTAAACAGGAAAGGAATTATGGACAAATGGTAAGTGGCCACCAGACAAATGGTGCACTGCAGCATTTTGTGGTAATGCAGTCAACCTTGTTTTTATTTGGCTTTGTTTGGTTTTAACTTGGCTATTCTTGATTAGGTTTTTTATGTAATGTAACCTGCCTTGAGTCTTAATGGAAAAGGTGGGGTAAATGCAACTAGATAAATAATAAATTGCTAAAATAGTTAACCGGTTAATCTACTGTACAATAAACAAAATACTGCTCTGGAACCAGTTGTTGTCAGATTGGATGCCACAGATCCATTGTTTACCAGATAGCAGCGGATAGCTGTTTCAGCTCTTCCCACCCCCCCCTCAAGCTTGGGAGACAGATGCGTCCTTCCCACCCTCTAATTTGATTCGTTCATGGTCATGGGGAGCCAAAAATAGGCAGGGGGAGAGGACTTTCCCTGCACTCCCAACTCAGGGGGGTACATGTTCTTTCCCTGCCACTGTTGGAGAAGCAGTGCGTGGTTTCGTGCCTCCTTGTCTTTAACGGGCTTGTGTTTTACTTCTGTGGAGCTTGGTTCTGTCCAAGTGGTTCAGGAGCTTCTCTAAGTGACAACTTTTAGACACCTCCATACTGAATTGTACAGCATCAGCTGTTTCTTCACAGACACTTCAATGATCTATGCATCAGGATAAGATGGGTTAGCTGTGGCTGTGCGCAGAGAATAGGGAATGCCTTGAGACATATAAAACACTCCCAGTTTGTGCTTCCAGTGTTGGTTAGAAACAATCAGATCGCTCATGCCACAGTGACAGCTGGGTGACTTGGAAAGATTAGAAATAGAAGGGGAGAGGGGGTAAGGTGTCACGAGGACACAAGCCAGGCCGCTGTGAACGTTGATTTGGCCTCTTCCTACGCTTGGGCATCAGAGCTAACCCCGGAGGATGGGAGTCGACAACAGGATTGATGCTTGTGGTGCTCCCGCTGAGTGCCATTGACAAGAAGAAAGACGAATGAAGGAATGGTAGTTTGACTGATTAAGAAATTAAAAACAGGTCTCTCTCTTGGGGGAGGGGGGTGCATGCATTAAACAGAGGGATTTGCAGAAGCAATTGGTTCACTGGGATCAGTTCCAGCAGGATTGGGAATCCCTGGTCTGGTGCTGTTTTTGTATTCAGCTCCTTTTCAATTTGTGGATCCAGTCCCTCTCTTCAGGCTCTGAAAGAGCGAGCTCAGGGGAAGGGAATGGAGAGGAGGGCCTGCGCTCAAGGACAAGGGGATGACTCTATGTCTCTCCCCCCTTGTCCTTCCTCCATGTTGAGTACACCCCATAAGCACTTCCACCCCAACTCCTTTCCAATCGGGGAAGGAGCACTACTAGTTTTCAAAGAGGCCTGCCGGAGGGAGGGAGAGTTCTCCTCATTCCCCCATTATCCCACCACACAGCTAGAAAGGACACTTTTGAGGCTTACATTTTTGGTGGTGTTTCCCACTGTGCTCTGAGACACACAGAGCTTTGCGGCACCCTGTGAGGGAAGGCAGCAGTTGTGGATAGAAAGACAGAGCTTTGTCACTGTCAAGTTTGGGGTGAAGCAAAGGAGACTGTTTCGAATCCTGCCTTGAGAGTGAGTGAGTCTATGGCCACTTTCAGACATTCTCCCCCCGGCTCCCCTGGTGCATATTCTGGCTGGGGGGGGGAGGGGGGGGAATGCGCAGCCAGAATATGCACGGGGATCTGCCAGTCTGAAAGCTGCCCCCCCTCGCACGGCTTTGCCGGCAGACATGCGCAGGGATGCAGAGTAGGAAATCAAGCTCTGCATCCATGCGCATGTCTGCCGGCAAAGCCACATGTGCATGTGTGGGAGGGAGGGGCTTTCAGATCGGTCAATCCCCGTGCATATTCTGGCTATGCATTTCCGCCCCCCGCGCCAGAATATGCGTGGGGATGCGGGGGTAGGGGTATCTGAAAGTGGCCTGTGTTACATGCCAATCCCAACAGTAACTATTTAGGAGGCACAGTCCCTTTTTGGGTGCTGAATCCCACTGTCAACCCCCTCTTTCAAGGAGTCCCTCTTTCAGGCGAGAGACGGACAAAAATCTGGATTTTTCATCCAGACCTCAGGAACCTTTTTCCTGTCCTTGAGAGGACAATGGGGAGATGATGGAAGCACAAAGATAGATAAATAAATAAATAAATAAATAAATAAGCAGAATGATATGCAGGAATGTTTGTCCCTTTGTATGGCACTTGGAATGATGGGAGGTGTGTGTATGCATGGAAATATGAGAGGGGGTGGGGCTTATTCACTGAGGGGTGGGTTTTTTTTTGCCAGGGGGTGGGATGTGTTCCTCTGGCTGCTCCAAATATTGGGAGGTATGCATTTAACTCAGTCACATGCAGTCATTTGAGCATGTGATGGCCAGGGTCATCAGGGCTTCTGGGAGATTAAGAGGTGGAATTTTGGGGGATTGGGAACTTGGGTAGATTGCAGCAGCTGTTTAACAGGCCACAGCAATGTTACACAACAATTTTGGACAATGGCAGAGGTAAGCTGGAATGAGCCCTGGTTCAGAAGATGAATGGGGGCCCCCTGATCTTCTCCAAGTATTTATTTATTTATTTATTTATTCATTAAAACATCTACCTTGCTCTTCCCTAAGGCTCAGGGCAACTTACATAATGAAAACACACAACATAAAAATACAATAAAATCCCCTTTAAACCCGCATTAAAAACATCCACCTTTATCCCTAACCCCTCCCGCCTCAACCCGTAACCCCACCTGCCAAATGTCTTGTAAAAAGGAAACATTTTAAGCTACTTGCAAAATATGCTCAAACTCTGGGGGAGGGAGTTCCATAACACTGGGGTAGCAACCCCGGACTCATCGAACTCATCCGAACCTTTCGGAACTGTTTGGTCGCTCAAACGTTCGGTTCAGATGTTTGGTTCAGTCGTCCGAACAGGCTGGGTTCGGCCCGAACTCTGAACATCTGAACCGCGTTCGCACATCCCTAGTTCAGGAAGCAGGAGAGTTTGGGGAAGGTGAGGGAAGTGGAAAAAGGGGAGCAAAGTTCCCAGGGGGGAATGTAGCAGGAAACAAAGGCAGAAATACGTGTCTGCACTTCAGGAGCGTAGCTAGGTTGGAATGGGCCCCAGATGCAAGAAATAGACTTATCACCCCTGCCACCATCCTCTCCCCTCTCCCACTCCCTCCCCTCCTTCCTTACTCTGTGTCCTTATTGCAGAAAACCCACACTGACCCTCTGCCCCACATTGACCTCGCAGATCCCTTGCCCCACACATCTTCCCTGCCTCCACCTAGACCTCACATAGACCCCCCTCCCAGCCTCTCACTCAGACCCCTTGCCCTCAGAAAGAATCCCCCAGCCTCCCTGCCCCCATGCTGACCCCCTGTCCCCACACAGACTCCGACTGCCTCCCCCACACATCTTCCCTGCCTCCAGCCTCCCTGCCCCCACACAGATCCCGCAGACCACATCTCCATATATCTTCACTCCCCCAGCCTCCCTGCCCCATCACAGTTCTCTACACCCCCACCGAGTCTCCCTGCCCCCATATTGACCCCCTGTCGCCACACAGACCCCCCCGATCACCTCCACATACATCTTCCCTGCCCCCAGCCTCCCTGCCCCTACACAGTCCCTCACCCCCCCCACCTGTTAGGTTGGGATAGGGGTAGGAAATGGGCCGGGGGTGTGCCCTTCCAAGAGACTGGATATTCCTGCCCTGCTCCGAGGGTAGAGTGCCCCACACTGGAGTAAACGACCCTCAGGATCTCGTGTGAACGGTCTCTCATACAGCAAGAGGAACCCAGATCACCATAGGGTGGAGAGGACAGGGAACCTGCAAGGGAAGGGGTGGGATAGCATGAGGCCAGGGAGGACAAGCAACAAAAACAATATTCACGCCGGTTTGGGGGATACCACCAGGGAACACCAGGGATAAAAGTGCTCGTGAAAGGGTCCCGGGTCCAGGGGTGTGGGTCGTTGTGCTGGGTCTCCAGGGAATTCACTCACACTGCTGTCTCACACTTGGGCTGAATGTGGGAACCCACAGAGGGAATGGGGAACCCACACTCACACACCATGCTGGACCTTTCACTCACAAGCACACTCAAGGACACACACACTAAAAGACAAGGTAACAACAAACACTCTAGACTACTCCGTAACTCTTCACATAAACAAGGTTGGGTCAGCCTCTACCGGCAGGGGGTAGCTATCCTGCTGGCCTTTTTATGCCTGTGCTAAGCCCCTAAGGTGTCTCTGTTGCCAATCCCATTTCCTGGCCCCGCGATCACGCTCCCTACATCGGGGTTGTCGATGTGCCCCTCAGCTCCACACCCCACAAAGCGCGTGCTGCATCGCAGCTGCACGCCCGGTTGCTGGGCAATGGTGGAAGCAGGCAGTGTGGCATCCGCTCTCTGCAGCTCTGAGCCCTGCCCCCTTGGCCAATCGCCGTGGGGCTGCTCCCCCCCAGGCCACCAAGGTGCCCGGAAGGAGCGATGCTGTGTGTGCCCGCCAAACTGCAAGACCCAATGGCCGTGGCTGGACCCTGACACCACAGAGCCTCCCTGCCCCCATGCTGACCCCCTGCCCCACATAGACACCCCCAGATCACCTCCCCATACATCTTCCCTGCCCCACACAGTCCCCCACATCCCCCACCAAGCCTCCCTGCCCCCATGCTGACCCCCTGTCCCCACACAGATCCCTCCAGACCACCTCCCCTACATCATTTTCCCTGCCCCCAGCCTCCCTGTCCCTACACAGTCCCCCGTACCCCCACTGAACATCCCTGCCCCCCCGCTGTACCTCCAACCCCCCTGCCCCACATTGACCCTCCAGATCCCCTGCCCTCACCCATTCTCACTGCTCCCACACAGATCCCCTGCCTCTCCACATCCTCATTACCCACACACAGATCCCCTGTCCCCACCCAGCCTCCTTGCCCTGGTATGTGAGGCAGAGCTGATGTGTGGGTGCTTCTCATTTCAGCTGTATCAGCAACACTGGGTACACCTGTTGAAATTGCAGTACCTGACTATCTTGGATTATTGGGCATTAAATGGTACTCATTTAGTGCACAACAAGTTACTCGAATTAAGAAAATGCCATTACCAGATTTCTGGATTTCCACTACTGATATTTTTCTGTTTGCACAAAGACAGGGAAATGGTTAGGTACATTTAGAAAGACACTAAAACAGCTACACAGTAAGTTAGAGTAGGTCACAAAAGAGAAAATTGGTAGCTTGGGAGTGGTAATACCGGATATTTCCGTTAATTATGTATCCTTTTTGGTAACTGGGTACCAATTACCCAATGGTTTGGGCATCTGAAGAGCTACCTGAAATTGCAGGTATTGTCTATGGGTACAAAATGAGCTACCTGTTTCAGCAATAATTGGAAATCCAGCCCTAGATATACTTTATTATTGCTAAAGAAAACTTGCTTTGGACCAAGATGCTGACTTGGAGAGGCCCACTCCAAAGAAGGAATGGAGAGAGTGGTAATTTTTTGCAAATCTTCTCCAAATAAATTAAAACTGATGTGGTGAAGGCCTATCTAGTAGCTGTCAGTCATGCTTTAGCTATCTCACTGTAGAGGGCAGAAGTGACTTCTTTTCCATTTGCAATTTTCGAACCTGTAAATTGAAAAATCTGCATCTGCCCTTCATCGCTGAGAAAGGACTGAGAGTCCAACATGACACATTTTCAAAATGAATATGCTCTGAATTACCGCCTTGTTTTACATCAGCTGTGTAAGCTGTCTTGTCATCTTGTCCAAGGCAAATTTTCATCATGATGTGGGTTTGAATAAAATACCGTGTGGCCTTGGGGTTATCCTCTAATTTGGGTTATGTTGTTTTATTTGTTTACTGTACTTACAAAGTGTTATCAATGTGCATGTTTTGAGGATCTTGTTACCGGAAGGATATTGACAGACTGAAGGAGTCCAGCCATTGCGGGGCTCAGGGCAGGGGAGAAATGTGGGGCTCCATTCTTCTGCTGGTGGTGAAGTTGCCGCCGGCCAGCAGGCCTAGGGATGCTCCCCGGCTCAGGGGGCACTCCCCAGCTCGGTCTGGTGGTGCTACCCGGGCCTGGGTTCGGGGACAGGTGGAGAGGGCACTCCCCTCCACCCATCCCCAAGCCCAGACATTTTGGGGGGCACTTAGTGCCGCTGGCCTGGGTCCTGTGCTGGGCCTGCTCGCTGGCTCCTGGGTTTCGTCAGGTGCCGCAGAAGCACATTGAATCTGCTGCTGTGCCCGCCACCACCGGACGTTGCTACGGGCCAGGGAGTGAGGAAGAGGCGGGGCCTCTGCCTCGCCCTCACTCCCTGGCTGAGACAGACAGTGGAGGGGGCCAGAAAGTGAGGAAGAGGTGGGGTCTCTGCTCTCTCTCATTCCCTGGCCGAGACTGTGACAGACAGTGGCCGGGAGCTGGGGGCCCCAAGTGCGGCCCACCCCAGGAGTAAGGCGATAAGGCCGACCCTAGCCATAAGAACATAAGTAGTGCCATACTGGGTCAGTCCATCAAGCCCAGCATCTTTTCTCCAACAGTGGACAATATCTCTTGGGAGAAGTACCTGACAGGTCACAATGGGCAATCCATTCCCTGTTGTTCTGGCCACCAACATTAAGAGGCTACATCCACAAAACTGGACTAATAGCCATGAATGGACCTTTCCTCCAAGAACCTATCCAATCCCTTTTTAAAACTAGCTACACTTGTGGTCTGGCTTTGACCACTTCTTCTGGCAGTAAGTTTCACAAGTTAATTGTGTGCTGACTGAAAAAATATTTTCTCTTATTTGTTTTAAATCTGCTACCCATTCGTTTCATGGCATGTCCCTTAATTCTAGTACCATTAGAAAGGGTAAATTTATTTATTTATTTATTTATTATAAAATTTGTATGCCGCCCCCTCCTGCTAAAAGCATCTTGGGGCGGCTAACAACATATTAAAACAAATTTTAAAACAACAATAATACAATAAAAAACCCCACAATGAAACAAATTACCCCTTACCCCACCCTAACCCAACCCACCCAGCCCATTTCCCTCGGGAAAGGCACGGCGGAACAGTCAGGTCTTACACTGTCTACAGAAAGAGGGGAGGTTGGTGGTCAGGCGGACCTCCAATGGGAGGGAGTTCCACAGCTGTGGTGCGGCCACAGAAAATGCCCTCCACAAGGTTGACACTCGGGAAACCCGGGGGACCTCGAGGAGAGCGCCCCCGACTGACAGCAGGGGCCAATCCAGGATCCGACGGGTTTGGCGGTCCTGCAGATAGACTGGGTCCAGGCCGTTTAAGGCTTTAAAGGTCAACACCAACACCTTGAATTGGGCCCGGAAGACTATTGGCAGTCAGTGCAGAGAGCGAAGCACCGGTGTAATGTGCTCACGTCGGCCCGTCCCGGTTAAAATCCAGGCCTGCATCATGTGATGAAAACCACGCTAGAAACTGGAAACCCCCCACCCCCTGCACACAAGTGGGGCCTCCTGGGATCACTCCTAATGTGATTGCCGATCCCAGAAGTAGCCCCGCGCTCGTGTGAAAGCGGCCTGTCTTTTTTGAGATGGGGCAACCAGTACTACACACAATACTCCAGGTGTGGTTGTACCGTAGATCTATATAGAGGCATTATAGCTTCAGTTTTATTCTCTATACCTTTTCAAATAATTTCTAACATTGTGCTTGTTTTTTTTACCATCGCCACACACTGAGCTGAGGATTTCATTGGACAGTTTTACACACACCTTAAAGTTCTGGATTTTTCATTGTTCTGGGTTTAAAAGTCCACAAGTAAGTTCCGGATGCATTTTTCACACACACACTGCCCTGAGGCAGTTCCTGGATGCGTTCTTCACGCAAACACTGCCCGAGGCAGCCGAAAGTAACTGCAGTCGTAGACGTGACAGGCTGACATGGAAACCAAGTGAGCACAGCTGCCTGGAGCAAAGCAGTTTACCAGGAGAACCTTTTACACACAAAAGTTCTGGGAGACATTCTATGCAGAGCCAGATGTTTAAGATCTGGGTGAGTGATTTAGACACACAGAAAGTTCGGATGTAACAGCAAAAATGCAGGAGACATTTGTGTGTAAAAACAACCACTGTATTGTCCACAATGGCCCCAAAATCCTGAGTGGTAACCCCTAACTTAGAACTCAGCATTGTATACATATAGTTCGGGTTATTTTTTCCTGCGTACATAACTTTGCACTTGTCCACAATAAATTTCATCTGCCATTTAGATGCCCAGTCACTCAAATTTTGCAAGATCCTCCTGCAATTCTTCACAGTTTGCTTGTGCTTTAACTACCTTGAATAACTTCGTATCATCTGCAGATTTGATTACTTCACTCTTCCTCCTCCAGATTATTAATATATTAAACAACGCTGGTCCCAGTGTGGATCCCTTCTCTCTTTTGTGAAAACTGACCATTTAGTTCTACTCTTTGCTTCCTATCTTTTAACCATGATAGGACACTGCCTCTTATCCCATTTAAAGAGTCATGGGATAAGAGGCAGTGTCCTATCATGGATTGGCAAGTGGTGAAAAGGTAGGAAGCAAAGATAGGACTAAATGGTCAGTTTTCACAGTGGAGAGAAGTAACTAGTGGAGTGCTCCAGGCAGGGCCGGCCCCAGGGTTTGTGAGGCCATGTGCAAAGTCTTGGTGCGGGGCCTAATTTGCATCATTAGGCCTGACCTAATTATGCAAATGTATACATTTACATGAAACTTATTTCCTCTGGACAGGAAGGATTCCCATTCTCCACCCCTCTGAGCAACCATGGAGAAGCATGGTCTCTCAATACTTCCCCCACTCCCCAGCCGAGTGTCTACCACCACTCCCCAGGAGTGGTTCCACTGCAGGGGCAGCCGGGCGGGCAGTGAGGCAGGCACAGAGAGACTGACTGTGTCCACTACCTTACTGGGGGAGGGGGTGAGCTTAGCCAGTCTGGCCTCCAGGGCCTGTTGCTTCTTGCTGCTCGGTGCCACCTGTGCCTTGTGCACGCATGCAGTGCGACCAGTCCAGAGGTGTTGCTATCACACACACGACACCCAAAATGCAGCTAGCTTATTAAGCGCATTATGCCATGAAAAGAGACATGTAACCAGTTCAGTTGTGCCCCCATATGCTGCCCCCATATGCAGTTCATGCTGCCCCCACCCCATAACCAGTTCATTTTCACCCACACCCCCATATAATCAATTCACGCTGCCCCCACCCATAACCATTTAATTTGTGCCCACGGGGCAGCGTGAATTGATTATATGGGGGGTGCAAATGAACTGGTTATGGGGTACGGGTTTAAAGACAGTATTCTTGTTGGCAATAACTTCATTAAGAAAAGTTAGTGAAATAGCAGCCATAATAATCTCAGAACCATATTTGCAGATTTATTTTCCAAGACAGAATAGATATTGCTTTACATCCTAAATTCCTAACTAAGAGAGTATAAGTAAGACAGTTGTGAGACTGTGGCCCTTTTTACACGGG
>QEPC01011901.1:7287666-7299193 GCA_003113815.1 Sphenodon punctatus | reverse complement strand
GAGAAACCCTGGCTGGTACATGCAAATCCTGCCCTCCCTGGGGCGCTAGGGATGGCAGCTGGAAAGACCCTGGCTGGCACATGCAAATCCTGTTCTTATTTGGAGGTGCTAGGTAGGGATGGCAACTGGAGAGTGGAGACCCTTGCTAGGGATGGCTGGCAGGCACATGTTTGGGTGGAGGTGCTGCTTATGCTCATGCCTGACTGCTGGAAGAGCTCCCCACACTATAGTACCCTCTCTCTCTCTGTGGCAGACATCCGCTGCTACCCGCTGATGCCCACTGTTTGTGCATGACTGATGCCCACCACCCACCCATGTGCCAGTGAGCTCACTCTAACGGATAGAACCATAGGTTTCTTGTCCTCAAAGTAAAAAAAAAAGTTTACAAACCTGGCAGCAGTGGCAGCATCTCCTGTGCCCACCAGCTCTTGCTCCTCCTTCACCACTGAAGGTCCAGCAGGAGCAGCAGGAGGAACCTCTTCCTTCACCACCGGTTCCGCCACCTTGGCCTTCCTCCAGGCCCGGCGTTTAATGGTGGTCACCTTCTCCATTTTTTTTTAAAACAAGCATCCAAACCAAAACACAGTCACCCACCACACCAACACTCACCAACCAGCCAAAACAACACAGCCAAACACAAACACAAACAGCCCAAACACACGAACTGAACATACAGCCAGCCAAACTCGCACTCTCTTGCCACACAGCTCTGCATGCACTTGAATTTCTGGTTTCTGGTGCGATCTCGCAATACCTTTTCTCGAACGCCCGAACCGAACCGAACATGACTGAACAAAACACCCAAACCCAAACTCGGCGTCCGACCCGAATGCCCGAACCGAATGCCAAAACCGAACCGGACCGAACCAAACGACCGAATCCGAACCGGACCGAACCGCACATCCCTATTCCTGACCTGTGCTGTACCTATGAGATGAAACAAGTACCCATAAAAACAGGTAAACTTGTCAAAATTATGGTACTCAACCCAACCTGGTAACAATGGGTACTAGTCAGTATCCAATTAGTGCCTGATGGGCTATTCAATGTCCTGATTTTCTGACTTTCCATCCTCATTTTTTGATGTTTCATCTCGATTTTCTGACTTCTGATAATTATTTTCTGACTTTCTGTTCCTATTTTCTGACTTTTTGTCCCTATTTTCTGACTTTTTGTCCTGCTTTTTTGACTTACTGTCCTGATTCCTGTACTGATTTATCATTTTACCACTAAATTGGTAATGGTCATAGCTGGCATTGTCAGATAACTGGGTGCACGATCCAGTACTTGGGTACCAATCAGGCACCTTATGGACTACTTGAAAATGCAGGTATTACCCACAGGGAGCAAACACACTACCTGTTTCATCTTCACTCTACCTTTACACTCAACCCCTGGTATAAGAAGGTAAGAATTAGGCTTAGGAAAAAACAATACAAAGGTGTTAAGAGCAATACTCAGTATGACTGTAATTAAACCGGGCAGCGATAAGCTGCACAACATCCAAGCCCCTTCTGTGGGAACACACATACATACACACATGGTATCCTACTTTAATCCTCTCCTTTGCTACAGCATTCTGCAAAATGCTGCCATGAAGAAGAAGAATAGGACCCAGCTGACATTGGGAATCCTGATTTGCCTCCCACTTCTTGCTCAGTTTTACACGTGGGCGGCTGCGTTGATTTGTCTTGCTGCAATCCGAATTGGGCTTTGGGTTTCTTCACTGTGTTCTGGGAACTGTGTAACAAAGTAAATAAATCATGTTCCTAGCTATATAAAAAAAAAGTTGTTTGGATTATAAAATCCCCCGTAATGAAATAATCATAGATCAGTGAGATTGCCTAGGGCTCCAAACATGCTTCTCCCTGCACTTAATATGGTTTTCTCTCTTGTTTAACCAGAGGGGATCAGTGCAGAGTCATTTCCCTGCTGCAAAAAACACAAGCAACATTTCTGCTGACTGAACAGAGGGTCAGATCAATAGAGGGCAAATTCCTATTAATGAGATTTTGATTCTTTGACATTTCCAATCAATGTTCACTTGAAACCTACAAAGGGAATCAGATGTTAGCTTTTCAGTTCTCAATTGTTTCTCCAGTAGGTAATCACACAAATATTTTGTCCTGTGTTTTCATTGAGGGTTCTAAATTAGGGCAGCTCAATGTTAATTGCTTTCAGGATACCTAATTGTGTTTTCAGCAGTGAATGCCTCTGGCTGGCTTTTGTTTTCAGTGTCATGCTAACCTGTGGGGTTTGTCCTTACCCATTTTTACCGGTTATCATCCAAGCTAATAGCTTTTGATAGTCAGGGGCTGCAGCCTGGTTCATAGGATGTCTCTGGGATACTCTGAAAATTGCGGATGACTAACAGGGGATGAATCAATTTACCGTTGCCTTATGACATTCCTATACTTCCTTTGAAGCACTGGGTATTCTTCAACACTGTCAGGCATGCAGGAACAGTTGTTCAAAATGAGAAAGAGAACTCTGCTTTTTATCCCCCTAAAACCCACCTCTTGACCCTTGACATTACAGACCCAAGTCATGTGCCCATACTTGCCTAAGTTAAATCAATTGCTATCACACATCTAAGTTAAATCAAATGCCATCATATTCTCTCTCTCTCTCTCTCTCTCTCTCTCTCTCTCTCTCTCTCACACACACACACGACTAAAATTATGTAGGGGGCTGGTCTCTGGTCCCAAACTCAGTCAGAGATGTGTCCTGTCCCCACTCTCATTTTTATGTTCATGGCTGTCACGGTCAGGATGCTGGGCTAGGTGGACTTGTTGCCTGATCCAGGATGGTAGTTCTGTTTTCATGGGCTTATCCACAGGAGGCAATTATCCTAGAGTGGAGGTGTGGAACTTCAGGCCCAGGGGTCAAATGCATCCCATGGCTAGTTTTTATTTGTTCCCTTTCCAGTTCCTGGATCTGGCCCCTGGATCCAGTTTGTACCCATAGCCACTGAAAAGACTGATCTTAGGCTAAGGGATCAGAGATGAGGGCATACTCACAAGGGGTGTCTTTTAGTTTAGACGGACTTGGGCTGGCCACTACTGGACCTGCTCCAGGGGTGGCAAGCCCTGTGTCCCCCGCATGGAGTCCCATCTGTGCTGGGTTTATACAGAACCGGCAGCTTCTGCAGCCCACAGTTCACCCATACGGCGTCCCCTCCTCCACACCATAGAGCTGTGGACGGATCGCCCTCCACTCTCGGCTGCCTCCCAGAGCCCTATGGCATTGCTTAGGGCAACCCCTGGCCAGGAGCGGAGCCATCTGTGAGTAGACAGACCGCAGCTCCATCTCTGGCCGGTGCCCCAGGTTTGGGCGACTTGCTCCACTGGCGGTGCTGTGGGATGTTATGGAGCACCGCTAGCAGGGCTGGAGTGGCTTCTGCTCTGCCTCCACATCTGGCGGCCGCTGCCTTTAGATGGTCGGCAGATGTGAGGTGGAGCTGAGCTGTGGGTGCTGTCTGTGTAAAGGTACCCAAGGACAGGGAATACATCCGTGACACATACCCATGATCTGGACCCTCCTCTTCCTGAGCGCACTCTTAAGCATCCCACCCCAACTTCTATGTGGCCCTTGGAGCTTGTATGAATTGTTAGAGTGCCCCCTTCCCTAGGATACCTCCCCTTTGCCTGACAGTAGCTTTCCACGTACTTAGCTTTCCTCCCTATGTGTAATGAATGGACCAGATATCCCGTATAATAGAAAGAGATTCCCACCCCCCCCCTCCTTAAATTTCAAGAGCTCCTGGGTGTCATTATTAGCTAATCAGAGATACGACTTGCTACAATTTAGTTCCAAATTTCCTGCACTTTTAATTTCTCCCACCCCCTTGCTAAAACGTCTTTCCTAGCAAACTGACCTATTTAATCTCAGCCGTTTCTTTGGGAATATAAGGAAAACTCCCGGCCTTTTCTGCTACTGTTTGCGGAAACCGTGCTATGCAGATGGACTTGCTGCATCAGGAATTTCTACAAGGACAAGTCCTTACAGAGAAAGTCTTACTTTTGCTTCAGGGTCACATGAGACAACTTCATCAAAACTTCCAGGCAGTGGTCAATGTTTCCAAGCCCGGATGCCTAAAAGTAGGTTCCTCGAGTTTAGATTTAGGCTCGGGGTGGGGTGGTAGTGGGTGGTGGGGAGGAAGCTGGAACTGGCAGCAACGGTGAACAGTTTCCTAGCAAAATAACAAGTAAATAGGGAGTTGTTATTCACCATTTCGAAAAATACCAGAACTTGGAGACACTGTGTGATAGGGGCGTAGCTTTAATAGATGCAGCAGGTGCAGGTGTAGCTGCATTGTGGCCCACAAGCCTAGGGGCCCCACACGCACGGAGAATGCATCTACAGGCTGGAGTGGAGTGCCCTGGCAGGGGGCTCATTCTGTCTTTGGCACCAGTGCCCATTCCCACCGAGCTATGCTTCTGCTGCAGGAAACTAACTGGCAGCAGGAGTTACAAAAGGAAGTATTTTTTACTCGGTGCACAATTAACTTGTTGAACTTGTTGCCACAGGATGTTGTGAAGACTAGAAGCATAGCTGAGTTTAACCAAGGACTTTTAAAGCAGGACTAGGTAAGTTCTTGGCGGACAGGTCCATAAATGATTTTTAGTCCAGTAGGTTGTGGGATGCAGCCTCTGACTGTTGGGAGCTGGAAGTGAAAACCAGGGAATGGATCGCTCCGTTGTGAGCTATTGGGTACTTCTCTGAAGTGATTGAGAGAGGCCACTGTCAGAGACAGGAAGCTGGGATCACTGGAATATTGGTCTGACTCAGTCTGGTGCTACTTACATTCTTATGCTCGTAAACTGCACAGGACCCGAGAAAGTGATATGGACAAATGTCCTCATCTGGACAATGGACAAGATCCAGACCATAAGAACATAAGACGTGCCAGACTGGGTGGGACCAAAGGTCCATCAAGCCCAGCATCCTGTCTCTGACAGTGGCCAATCTCAGTCGCTTTGGAGGAGTAGCCAGCAGGTCCCAATGGGCGATCCGATCCCTGTTGTTCACTCCCAGCTCCCGACAGTAAGAGGCTGCATCCCCCAACCTACTTGGCTAATAGCTGCTCATGGACCTAATCTCTAAGAACATATCCGAGCCTTTTTTAAAACCCGGCTATACTTAGTGACCGTGACCAACCATCTGTCAGCCTGTGATATAGCTGATCAAGATGGCCTGCCATCCTACTTCACAGATGTGGTGGAGAGTACAGGGGAGATAGCTCTGACATGGTCTCAGTCATTCCTTGTAGGTCACTCCTATGACCAGTGATGGATATGTAGAGTGGCCATCCAAAGCTATATTCTGGGTCCCTATCCCCTATTGGAATACAGTTCAACCTCATTAAAACCTATGTGTTTATAGCTTGAATTCAGTTACAACATGGTGCAAGGCATGTCTTCCAGCCTGACCACAGGGCCACCTGGAGTGACTGCCCCAGGCCTTGCTCTTTCCAGTGGCCCCTGTTTTCACCAGGGCAGGGAGCGGGGTCCCCCCTCCCTCCCAGCGGGACCCCAACATGACCACCTTTAAGGGCCATGTGGAGGGTACCCCCAATTAGTAAGGAGCCACCAGTGGTCCCAGGTTTTACCTTTGTCTGAGCCCCGCACATTCTAAGGCTGGCCCTGCTGCTCTCTGTGGCCTTGCTCCTCCCTCTCTTTCTGCCTTTATCTCCTGCTAACTTTGCTCCTGCTTTGCTGCTTCCTTCACCTGTCCCGGCTCTCTTGCTCCCTAAACCATCTTTGCTCTTTCTCCCTTCCTGCTCCCCATGCCTGGAACTCCCTCCCTGTGAACACGTACGCTCTGCAGCCTCCCTCCTGAATTTCAGATCCCCCCCCCATAAAACCTACCAGGGGCGTAGCTAGGCTGGAACGGGCCCAGGGGCAAGAAATGGACTTGCCCCTCCCCCCCGGTCACCATCCTCTCCCCTGTCCCACTCCCTCTCTTCCTTCCTCCCCCCAGCTCCTCTCCCTCCCTCCGCTTGCTGCACCTGAGGCCTGGAGGCTGCAGCTGTGCTGCCTGCCTCGTGCTGCCATTGCGGCAGCCTGTGTCACCCACTGGGTGGCTTCAACGCACACCACACCCTGCGGGTCCTTCAGCTTCTGCTCCGCTTGGTCTCTGCCCAGACGTGCCGCAAGAGGACAGGATTTGTGCCCCCTCCCCCGACTTGGGCCCCGGGACAAATGTCCCTCCTGTCCCTGTGAGGGCGACACCCCTGAAACCTCCCTCTTCTGTCGGGCTTCCCCTGCTTTGTCACCCCCATGGATTCCTTTTTTATACTTCTCTTTGCTCTCTCTATCTGTACCTAAGCCAAGTGTGTGCACCTTCAACTTCTCAACTTCATGAACGTATCTCTGGCCATTTTTAAACAGGACGCACCCACTCATCCCCCACTCACCCGAACATCCATCTGAAAATGGCATGGGTGGGCATGTGCTCCCGTGACTCCACACCGCCGACTCATGCCCATGCAGGGAGTGGTGGGAAAAAACTAGAGCTGCAACCTAATTAAAAAATTGAGTTGATGAATCAATTAAGCATTTTGTCAATTAATTAATCAATTAAAATTTACATACATTTTACATAGATATGCATATATTTGCATCGATTCACCTAATTTGCATGTGTTGGGTGATCTTCCCTTCCACTGGAACGCATCCCCTTGAGCTAAGGACTCGGAACTATGGACTGTCAGAAGGTCCTGGCAGCTAACCGATTAATCGGGGGACAAATTTTAATCTGTTTCAGACAGATTAATCGATTAATTGGTTCGATTAATAGTTGCAGCCCTAGAAAAAGTCCAGGGTGCTTCCTATGGGGTAGGAGTGGGCAATGCGTGGGTAGAGGCATACACCCAGCACACGCTTGTCCTCTTCCGTCTGAAGCCAGCCCACTCACTAGAAGTGCGTGTGTGCTCCGCTGAGTGCACATGGACCCCCCCCCGGCCATGCCCATTTTAAAACAGCTTCTCTCTATGTGCCCCTACCCGTTGTCACCCAGTCAGGGCTGGTGTTACCACTGGCTGACCTGGACCCTACTGTTTGTTCTACTTTGGTGGAAAAGTGCCCCCTTTTCCACCAAGGCAGGGAGCGTGGCCCTTACTCTCCCCTCTCTGTCCCCAGCAAGGCTCTAAACATGACCACCTCTAGGACCCTGCAGAGGGTGCATCTGAGAGGGTGGGGCTACAGGGATGGGGGTGGAGCCAACAGGGCCCTTGCATTTTATCTTGGCCCTGGGTCCTGCAAATTCTAGGAGCGGCCCTGCACTTGTCTCCGTTGGTCCATTCTAGACTGTAAGCTCCTCAGGGTGGGGACCTGTCTCTATAATCACAACAGCTCAGCACCAGGCACATTGTTGGTGCTATGCGAAGAATAAGCAATATTTCACCCAAGAATGCCTTTCATCCCAAACGCATTACGCTTTGTTTTTAAATTAAAATCGCAGGGTGACCATGAAATGTATCCAGAGAAGCAAGATTTAAGCATCCTGATTATCACACAAATTCAATTATTATAACACAGTGTGGAGCTGGGCTCCCCAATATCTTGTTGCAACGTGGTTACACTGTACCCCACGGAGGTGTGAAGACTTTCAAACAGGGCAAGAACTGTACTATGTCTAGAATGTATTGTGTACAACTCCAGTAAAATGGGGCGCTTTGGGGTGGATCAAGCACCATCTCCCTGAATTAGGACTTAAGCGGATCAGCCCTCTTTCCCGCCTGCATTTTTAGAATATCACAGAGTTTCACCATGGATCTGAGACTGCGGCGGAACTCCGTGAGAATTTCCGAATGCGCAAAATGGCAGCACTCTGCATTGCGCATGCATAAAAGGGTGGTGAGACAAGTCTGGCTTGACCTGGAGTAAGTCTCTGCCGGATTAGCACCCCAATAACAGTCTCGAAGTCTTTATTTAGTCAGTCTCTCCACCATAATACGTCTCTATATACATATATCCCACTCGGTATTCCCAGTGGGAATTCCCTTAGTATTCACAGTGTCTCTATTTGGCAGACTGGGTTTCTCTGGGTTAAGCTCCCTACTGTACTCCAGAAGAACCCCCTCAGTTCAGGTAATGGCGCCCTGGGCTTACCCTTCTCTGGTGGCTCTCTGCAGCAGTCCTGCTTCCCCAGCAGTCTCTTCCCCCAGTTCTGCGCTTAGTCCAGGCTTTTTTTCTCTGGGCTGGCTACAGCCACGGCCAAACACAGCGGCACTCCCAATTAGGCGCCGTCCCACTCTCAGTGTAGCACCTGCAGCCCTGCTAGCACCCACACCTGGGCTGGCCCCTCTTAAAGAGACAACAGCCCGCAGGGACTCTGCCCTGTTACAGGCGGCTTCTTGTATCAAGCTGCTATTTTGTGCATGTGTGGTACAAGATGCCGCCATTTTGCACATGTGCAGTAAAGGGGGTGAAGCCAATGGTCTGCATTTTGTCAGACCAGATTGGAATGGGCAAATCCATTGAAGATGGAATATGCACTGAAGTTTTGTTTCAACCCTGCCTTGAATGGACATACTGCTGCTGATTCCAGCTGATTCCCTCTCCTAACCTCTATCTCTGTGAAGCAGGGGGTTGAAAATGGTGAATCTGTCAGCATCCTATTGCCTTCTTCAAATTTCTTTCGATGTTCTGTTCCATCCCTTTCCCATTGCAATCTTCTTATTAGGGCAGAAATGCGCAGAACAGTAATTTTTTGTGAGTATTTCCAAGAAGTCAAGGATTGGGTTCTAGTTTCCAGCAACTCCTTGGTTGTTGATACTCGGTATGCCGGCGCTGCTGTGGTATTGTCCATTGGTGTTTACCACATCTGAGCCAAACACAGTGCGAGAAAGCACATTTACCCCTTCCTCTATCCTTCCCCTCAGTGGGGATCACAGAGCGCAGGTGAGAGATCATTCCATTTTATGGCACTCAGACCAAGTCCTGAGCCCCAATAGGCACATGGCTGCATCTCCAGCAAGCGAGCAAGTCAGAGAGACAAAAAATGAATAATGCAAGGAACTGGGGAGGGTGGTCACACAGCCCAGGAAAGAAAGAGCAATTCCAATACAGTTTGCCCCATGCCCATCCACTTTTAAATTTTGCATGTGACATGAGGACACACTTACCAGTAAGCAGTACCCACTACGAGGTCACCAAAAAAAGATGAATATGCAACCCAACTACTTTTATTTGCCCCTGGAAACCAATTAAAAACTGTCCAGTACTTGTCCCCCTCCAATAAAACTTGTCCCCTTGTCATCCAATCAAGTGTCCAAATAAGGAAGAAACAATGATTTGAATTTTGCAGGAGTACGTGCTCACGGGAAGGTAGGGTACACGGCAGTGGCCTGGCGTGGGATCAAGTAAGCATTACTCAATCAAGACATTACTGAGTACCAAATACTGTGCCCATTCCTTGGGTTCTTGGTACTCTGTAAAACTGAGTCAAATTACGCAATCCTCGGATAAAACAGTAAAATTAAATATTGAGTTTCAGCCCTATTCTTAATCCATTTCCATGTTCCTCATGTCTATCATCTCTTGTTTAGCTTCTAAGCTCTTTGAAAATGGATTGTTTCTTATTCAATGATTGTACACTGCCTAGCAGGATGGATTCCTAGTCTTCTGTGGGCTTGTTGGGCGGCAGCTCAAAACCACAATTGATAATGAATTCAGTATTTATGCTCAAAGCTTGCCATGGAACCTGCCCAAATCCCCCGAGGACGTGTGCACATTATGTGAAGTTGACCTCCCATAACAGCCATGTTTCTGTCAACTTCAAGAGTGAATTTACATAGGCACAAGACAGCTTTCTTGGCTATGGGTCATGGCCTTCAAAGTTTCTTTCGGAACAGACCAGGACGTCCACCAACTTGAAACGTATACTGACTTCTTCAGTTTGGCTTCCTTTTAGCAATGTCATACCAGTTGCATATGATCAACAATTGAAGGTGCTTGTTTTGATCTCCAAAGCCATCAATGGCTTTGAACCCTCATATCTGAATGATCACCTCCTCCCTCATGTCCCATCATGGCCTTTGAGGTCTTCTGGGAACACCCATTTGCACGTAGCCTCTTCCCACCATGTTTGCACAGCAAGGGCATGCAGAGACGTGTTCTTGGTAGCTGCCCCACAATTATGGACCTAGAGGCATAGCTAATATAGGTGCAGCAGGTGTAGTTGCAATAAGGTACACAAACCTGGGTATGCAACACTGTATGCAAAATTTGTGTGCCTATCATTCTGCAGTGAGCGGCACAATGCGATAGAGATGTTCATTCTGTTACTTTCATTCTGCTACTTCTGCTGGCACTTTCCGACATTTGGTCACGGTGCAAAAGTAGTGGAACAATGTTTCTTCTGACACGTTCCAAGATTATTCTGATAATTCTGATATTGCAAAGCAAAGGGAGTGGAATGAGTGGAATGCCAGCAGAAAAGCTGCAGAAAGTTGCAGGCAATTCCAAAATGGTGGAATGAAATATGGGTGCGGAAAAAGGAGTTGCTGCTTCAGCGCTAGTTGAGGGCAGGGCGAGGGGGTCTGTCCCATTGTCATGGGTTTGGGGGTCCACACCCCCACTTTACCAGGTTTGAGTGACTCAGTTTTCCTTGCGCACAGTTCTCTTGAATCAGTTTCTCTCATTGGCTAATTCAAGTGTGCCACAATGAAACTCCTTTGTCACACAAGGGCCCGATCCTTCCTGTTTACAGACTCTTTACTCTCTGGGGTCGCAAGAGCTTGAGGGCTCTTGTAGCTCACTTGTGTTCCAATATTTGACACTGACCACTTCTTCATAAAACAAGAAGTGAGTTTATTGATTACATAAACAAGATAGTTAAACAGAGTGGTAATTAGAAATCAAAGGTAAATATAATGCATTCCTGACTTATACTGGTTGAGTTCCTAAGTTATTCATCTTACCCCTAGCAAGGTCCATAAGTTCTTCTCAGTCCTTGATGTAAGCGACTGGGTCTCCAGACTTAGAGAGCGGAATCTGTCTCTCACTTCATGCTGTCCCCAGCCTCCTATTTCAGGCTGTCATTCGTATGCAGATGTCTCTCGCAGCAGCTTTGCAAGATGAATCTCTCCCTTCTGGGATCTCTCTCCTTATATCTCCTGGAGGAAACTCTTAGTGAGTTTTCCAGGCTTCTAGAATTCCCTTTGTTCTCTTATCAGATTTCTCTGCCTTGCTGCACGTAGTCAATGGCTACCTTCATTAGCATTGTTGATGTCCCTGGCCATCCGTCTGGGGGCCAGGGTTCCCCCAATACACATCTTTGTCTCCTTGTATTTGCTGTAGGCTGGTGACATGTAAAAGCTCTATCTTAAGTTGTACAATTCTCAGAGTCCTAATTTGAGTTTTACAGTTCTCAATGTCAACATTACAAACATGTGGAACCTTTGACATCACATAGTGTACATGTATAGCAACATTACATACATGTGAAACCTTTGGTGCCACACATTTACCAAACATGTAGTCCCGTGTTACACGTGTGTGACCCCATGTTTCTCCGTGAC
>QEPC01011901.1:7274375-7286178 GCA_003113815.1 Sphenodon punctatus | reverse complement strand
TGGGGACACAGATGGGAGACACAGATGCGGGGACACAGATGGACATGATGGGGGTGGGGGGAGACATGGGGACATGATGGGGTTAGGGTTATCTGTTTTTAATGGTTTATATCTGTTTTATATGTTTTAAGCTGGTTTTTAGCTGTTTCATATAGTTTTTAGCTGTTTCATATGGTTTTATATCTGTTTTTTAGCTGTTTTAATGGTTTTATATCTGTTTTATATGGTTTTATATCTGTTTTTATCTGATTCTTAGCTGTTTCATATTGGTTTTTAACTGCTTTTTAGCTGTTTCATATGGTTTTATATCTGTTTTATCTGGTTTTATCTGTTTTTTTTGCTGTTTCATATGATTTTTATCTGTTTTTTATCTGTGCATGGTTTTATGTAAGTATTTATAAATGGGGTATTATAAATGGGGAGGGGACTGTATAAATAAAGTTGTTCTTAATTTCCAATTTCCACATGTTATCTCTTATTCATGTTCGATAGCACGCTGTGCATGATGATAGGGCCTTATTTTTTTGGGCACACATTGGCTCTGCCTACTGTTGCCCTGGCTCCACCCCTAGGCTAGGCTCCGCCCCTATTTTCACCGGGCTGCTGCTGGCCCGGCCAGCCTTAGTGACCCACCAACCTCAAAACCCACCAGCCGCCACTGAGGAGGGGTAGAGACAAGATCTTTTCTCTCTAGTATGTTTGTTACTGTGATACCCAAGCAGTGAACAACCATAGTGTAGACGCCTTGACAAAGACGTCCAGCCTAATCCTGCTCCCTTTGCAGGTCAATAGGAAAGTTCCCATTCACTGTAGTGGGAATTAGTTCTGGCTACAACTATTATTTCATTGTTGCATACAGGTGCTGAGATTCTGAACTGATGTGAATCAGCAGAGCTTCATAGGATGTTGGTGGAATTAGTTATTTACACCACCTGAGGATCTGTCCTAAGGCAACCACAGAGTCAGGGATTTCTGCACCTGTTTGCCAGCTGAGCAGATCATTTTGATCCTCCCACCTCTATCCCTTTATCAGTTGGAGTAATGAGGGTTACTGGATTTTATGGCCTATGCTCAGCAGAGCCTCTGAATTCATTTATCAGAGCAGGGCTTGTCACAGCTGAGTAGCAGTGAGGCCGTGGTTGAAAACCATAATGGCTTTTTAAAAAGAACAACATTTTCCTCTAAATGAAAATCAGAGCTCAAGACTTTGTACAACAACTTTCAATTAGCTGGCAAGCGCTGCAAATGCCGGCACCGCAGAGCAAACACACCAACATTTGAAACTTTGGTCACTTGTGGCTAGATCCCTCAGAGATGGACGGGAAATTCATTTCAGACACTAGATGGCAGATAGCAGGTCCCCCTATACTCACAGCTGACTGGTCTGAACCTGCTGTTGAAATGGAAAATAAATCCCATGAACTGGATTGCTTTTCTGCTGCATAACTCAATGCCAGGAGATATTGCAAAGGCCAAGTGGATAAGGACTGGATAAGTTCTTAGAGGATAGGGCCATACATAAGTGGGGAGGGGAGGAGATCTCGGATTGCTGGGCACTGGGAATGAACACACAGCAGGAAATGGAGTGTTCTTTTATGATCTGTTGTGCACCTCTCCAAAGCAGCTAAATCTGCCACTGTTGGAGACAAAATGACGAGTTAGAGGACCCATTGGCCTGACCCAGTGTGGCACTTCTTATATTTTTCTGAATATGCATTGGTCAATTGGCCATAAACAGCGACAGTGCTCATTGGGTTTTCCCCATGGGCATCAATGGGGCAAATGCAATGAACATGGAACCCTGGTCGTATATTTGTGATGAGAAGGGAGACAGATAAGAAGTGATAAATTACAACGTCTGCTCCAGGAGAAGAAAAGTCTGTAAAAACCAAACCAAACACAAAGTCCGCACTGTAGTAGCAAGGCAATGCAATGCCGCTAATACCAGACAATCATGTATATTTACTTTGTGTCTCATGGGATTTTATATTCTTTTCTGGTTCTTCTCCTTTTGATCATCTTTTATAGTCTTGGAATATTGATTGAGTTAGATGAAAATATTGACTCTTCTACTTTTGGGGGGTGGGGTGGCTTCAGGATAAAGAGAGGTTTTCAGTGCAATTATTAATATGAAATCAAAGCCTCCACAGAGAATGTTGTCTTGAGATCTTGGTGAATGAAATGATAGTCCCTAAGAATGCTACAAATTGCTCCAGCAAAATCTTTTCAGGAACATAATGCCAGCCTACAATTTTAGTCAATTATCAGCTCCTCTGTACTGTGCTTTGATTCGGGTCGAAAAGTTTTTTTCATTTGATAGGAAGCACATGTGAAAAACGAGAGAGGGAAAAGTGTAATGAGATGCCTAAATTGCTGGCTGCCTTTTGTATGCCATTGATTGGGGCATATTGACGCTGCATTATCTAAGAATAAAAATGGCATCACTCCCCCCCCCCCCAAAAGCCTGAAGTTTTTTTGTTCCTTTTTAATTGTGTGAGGAAGGTCATCACAGAGTCTATCTCCTGGCTTTTAATCTTAGACAAATATGCCCTAAATGAATAGAAAATTACGTGTCAGTAGAATGAACTTTGGCTGAAAGCAACGTGAAGGCTTTTGGGGTTTCTGTGTTTTTTTTAATGATGTCACCATTGACCTTGACATGTCTCCTTTGCAAGGAATAGTTACATTTGTTCCCTGCAGCCTAATATGCAGTACGCAATGCCGCTGATGCTGAGATCTGTGCTTGCAGCAACAAAGGTTGTTTTGATCTGCTGTGGTTTGAAGCACTGGTTGAAGGAAGATTTAATTTTTTGAACAAGCGATTTAAATGCAATATGCCTAGCTCCAGGTGTTCCACAGAAAGATGGAAATGACTGTGAAAGTGTATGCAAAGTTTCTAGCTAAGGTACATTAGAGTAAATAACTTTTATATTTTCCCCCTTTTGAATGCAGTGAATTTTGCATGCAAGATCTCATTTTGGGACTTGGAGTCTTTTCAGACGGACGTGATGCTGCCCACCCCTGGAGCAGCGGCATGGGTCTGTGCATTAGATGGACCGCGGCTCTGCTTCAAGCTGGTGCCCCGGGTTTGGTTGGCCTGCCCCACCAACAGTGCACCAAGATATTCAGAAGGGTTGCTGGTTGGGCTGACCCAGAGCAGGTACACCCAGCTCCATGCCTGCTCCACCTGCACATCTGGCGGGGCAGGAAGTAACTATTTCTAAGTACCTCCTGGGGACAAACTTCTTTACCATAAGGATACTTGCTCTGGAGATATCCAGGTTTCTGTGCTGTGGAGTGAAAGATTCACGCCTCAGGACTACAGGATAAGAATTGTATTAAAATCGCCTTTTGAAATGATTTCAGGACATTTACATTAAAGGATCCGCACCAGAATACTGTTCAAAAGTTAAGCTTGGATGCATTGGGGAGTGTATATGTTGTCTAAGTTTATCCTCTCTCTCCCGAGAGCTTCTCCATCAATTATTTAAAAAAAATCTTCCCTCAGGGTTTTGGCTGGCATCTCCTTGTTGAAAGAGGAGATTCATAAGTAGAGGAATAGCTGTCCATCTGTTAGGGAGGCAAAAGAGAGGAAATGCATCTGGTGTGCTTGTTTTTTCCCCTTGAGCTCTATATATCCTGTGTAGCTACAAACTCTTCCTTCTTAACCTTTGTGCATCATGTCCTTTGCAAAGAGCACTAAAGTGAGGGTAGCTGCAAACTCTTCCTTCTTAAACTTTGTGCATCATGTCCCTTGCAAAGAGCACTAAAGTGAGGAGAAGGGATAAGTGTGCAACTCCCCCTCACTCCCTCAAATTTGAAATCGCACATTCTGGAGTATCTGCCCTGCTTCCAGTAGGTGTGCTTTGGAGTGAGCGATTTCAGTGTAGCCTTTGAGTATTTTCTCTTCTCCAAGGTTTTCTGAAATTACTACCTGTGTGGGTGTAAATTTACTTTCCATCATGTTTTGTGTTGACATTCCAAATGAACACATATACTCAGAGGGGAATTCTGACAATGGCAGAGTTTCACCTTAGAACCATGAGAAATGGCAAATATCGCACAATTTTAATGCTAATGTCAACGCTCTGCTCTTGGGTGCTTGAAAGGTTTGTAAACTCTGCTAACCTTTGATCTCAAGAGTGTGGTTGCCATGTTGGTCCCATGACAACGACCTCCTCGGCAACTTTGTTCCGTTGCTTCACAACTCTTACTGTTAGATATTTAACTGAAATCGAAATTCTTGTTGTTTGAGCCCGTTATTTCTAGCCTCTGTGGCAAGGGAAAACCGTTTTTTGCTATTTTCTTTGTGACTGCCTTTTAGATTTTTGAAAACTGCTATCATGTTTTGCCTTAATCTTCTCTTCTCTAGACTAATGTACCCAGTTCCTTCAACCTTTCCTCACGGGAGGTGCATTCCCAGCTTTCCTTATCTTTGTTGCCCTCCTATGAATCTTCTCCAATTTGTCAATGCCCTCTTTAAAACGAGGTGCTCAAAACTGGGTGTGGAGTCCTGAATGGATTCTCCATAGCCTCTCCTCAGACTTGACTGCATGGGTCCGGCACAAAACCTGAGGGAAAATTGGCATCTGAACCTATACATTCTTCCCCCTTACCCCATCTATCAAGACGCTCCTTCCTTTTTCAATTTTGTCCCCTATTGCTATTGTAATTACTTCCCCCTTGCTCCCATCATTTCTACCTCCCCTCTGAGATAGAGCAAACCCCCAGGGAGGTGAAGAGTGAGAGATAGGCCCTTCTCATGCGGACACTCTAACACTGATAAAATGGGTGTTACATTTTATTATATATGTGGCAGGGCACCCATAGAGCACACCTGCAGCCCTATAACATGTTTAATAAAATGTAACATCCAATTTATCAGTGTTAGGTTGTCTGTGTGAAAAGGTCCATAGTGGACAATCCAGCGAGAGGGGTTAGACTGAAGACAGAGGCTGAAATGTGGACTGTGGAAAGCCTCGGGACTGATTGTTTCCAGCTTCATCAAGAGGTTGCTTGACAGTCAATGTCTCCTTATCCTGTATGTAGTTAATTATCCATTCACAAAGAGGTCATCTTTACTTGCAGCCCATCTTTCCAATATAACAGGATCTGCCTTTTGTTTTCTCACACGCTTTCCCATCAAATAATTTCCCTTGTCGGTGCCTCCTATCCATTCCCTTTACCTATGGGTTTGTCTCCTCTTGTCGTCACTAGGCTCTGTTTCTCTACAGCAGCTATTGCTCTGCAAGTGTCTTCTCCCACTTCCTAGGGGCGTGCATCTGTAACGTTGACGATTAGTTAGGACACATTTGCCAACAACATGCAGCCACTCTGCACATTTGCAAACCAGCTGCCCTTTTCCAAAATGGCATCCCAGTGGTGCCAGCACCATTTTGGAAAAGGGCTGCACATGCACAGAATGACCTGGTGGCCATTTTGCACATACACAGTGTTTTTTTAAAAAAAATATTTTTAAATTAAAACCCCCCATGGAAACGGCAGGATCCTTTACAAAACCCCGTGAAAACGAAGGGTTTTTGGTAAACAAAACCAAAAATGAACTGGGTGCCATCTGTACATCCCTACCCCTTCCTTCTCTTCTTCTTCCAGCAGTTGCCCTCCTGCTATTTGGGGGTCTCTAATTGGAGGATGGAGGAAATTAGGCCAGGGAGACTGGCAGGAGAGAGGAGAGGGCATCTTAGTCAGCAGCTCAGCGTACCTAAACACACAGCCCAGAATTTAAGAGACCTATGTTGGGGGGATGGGGACTTGGAGAGTCCCCATCATTTGCCTAGGTGCACAAAGAGATAACATGTGCATAAGATGTGTGCTGAAGTTTTGTGCTAGAACTGAGTTTTGGCAAGTCCTCATTTACAGTGGGTGTAAACAGATGGACGGCAGCCCCACTTCTGTCCGTGCCAGCCTGTTTCACCCCGTCAGGTTGGCCAGTCTGTATAAATGGGTGCCTGCCAGAAGTGCAAGCCCCATGTTCTACAAGATTCTGAAGCACGCCACATGGAGCAGGCCAGCCAAACCCGGGGCAATGGCCAAACATGGTGCTGGTGCTCATCTGTTGGGTGGACCCATGCTTCAGCTCCATACATGGCTGTCCCTTGCCCCATTCAGCATATGGTGTTGCCAACACCAGCCTAGACTGTTGGGCAAGTGCCTTCAACTCTATGATGTGTGTGTGGGGGACGTCACCATACGGGTGGGCTATGGCCCTGGGAAATATCCTGTCCATCTGTAGTGGATACAGGCAAGGCTGGAAGTGGGCAGATGGGGTGGAGGGGCACCCCGGAGCAGCTTCGGGGGTGGCTAGGCTCCACATCCATCTGAAAAAAACCCAATGAGAGGCATAGTTGTGACAGTCTGTGCCCAAGGACTAGGTGTTCTGCACTGCTGTGATTGTGTTGGTTTCCATAGAATGTGTCCATTGACCAAATTCTTCATAAACTGCCTCTTGCAGCACATAAGTATAGCCTGAGTGGGAAGTACTGCGAGCTAGTCAATGGGATATTGGCATTGTAAGATCATGGTGTATATTCCAGAGTCATTGAGTCCCTGCACAACTGTTGAAGAAAAGTGAAATACAACCCTGTCCTAGATTAAACCACAAAAAACCTCTGAGCATGGTTATTTTTAGGAGAGAAGATGTCCAAATGGATGGACTGGCACACTGGGAAGCTCATTTGAAATAACAATTAGCATAATTTAGTTAATTTCACTAATTTGCTTTCTTGCAGAGTTTGGAATAAGGTTTTGGAGAATATATGTGGCCCTCATGATACCTCTTACATTGAAGGAAGATTTAACACTCACTGAAGTCTAGAGTGGCATTTTGGTGTGCGACCTAGCTATGTACAGCCTTCTTGCACCTGGATGAATGGGGTTTGCATCTTGAGGCAGAAAGCCGGAACATCTGGCCCAAAGCTAAAGGCAGGTGGATCTGCCTGTGTTCTCCATCCCACTCCACACTGGTTCGGTAGCATGCTGAGCAGTGCACACTGCAAGAGATGGGCCTGTTCAGAGGGTGCCAGGATTGGAAAGTGAACATTGATTTGTTCAGTACATTTTGAACCATTGCACTTTATTTGGTATGATGATTTCCTCTTGAACTCTGTAAGAGAAAATCCACATGTTGAAGAACTCAAAAAGTATGGACTCAGGGAAAAAAAAGTTGAGTTTGGAGAAACAGGCATCAAATAATGATCCTATGTTTTTATTTATAAGAGGCCTGAGGGCACCAGAGGGGAAAAAACATAACTTGGAGAGGGCAAAGTGACGGTAATTCCCAATGGACATCACAGACTTATCTGAGCAAGCTGAACTTCTCTGAGTGTCTTCTGCCTTGGTATGAGTGACGGGACCCCACTCTGAAGTATTCATTTACGGACAAGTAACAGAGCTGTGGGTGTCAAGTGGTGGCTTAGTGTGTGTCCACTAGTACTGCTTATTATTGTTGTGTATGTTTATGTGATAATGATGTGTGTATATATGTAACATGACGGAAGTTGGACACAATTCGCAAACACGGGATGTATAAAAGTCATGGGGGAGTTAAGCCTAGCTGCCTTGCAGTAGCCACACCCATGCTAAGGGGTATATAAAAACCTGAGTTTCTGGCCAGGGAGCCAGTCTGGAGCAAGTTGTTATAGGAGTCAGATGGTTCTGGAGTAGAGCTGAAATGGATACTAAATTTAGTACCTGTAGATAATACCTGCATGTTCGGGTGCGGTGTCAGTTACTCAATGGGTTACACAGGTACTGACTGGATACCTGGAGACCCCAAAAGTCAGTGACTTTCTGTACTATTTTTTTTTTTTTTTAATTCCAATTACCTATTGATATATCAGGTTGGAAAGGCAAAAAATCGGGACTGGAAGTTGACTTTCCTGGACCAGACAATCAAAAAGTAGGCATCAGAAATAGAAAAATCAGTACAGAATTAGAAAAATCAGTACTGGAAGTTGATATTCCAGGACATCAGTACCCGAATCAGGCCGTAATCTGGTACTGATCAGTACCCGATGTTGTTGGGTCGATTGGGGTACTGGAAATTTATCGAGTCTACCCATTTTTGTGGGTACTTGTTTCAGCTCTATTCTGGAGAGGATGGGCCAATGTAATGCTGGAAACCTGCTTGTCCTACTGCTGTTGATGCAAAGTTGAAGACATACAGCAGAAGGCTTCTTGGCCGAGGCAAGACAGCTATATAGACTGTGGACTTTATCTTCCTTGGGGAAGCATTGTATGTTACTTCTATTTATTGCTGAGCAAAAGCAACACAGTCTGAAGGCTGGGATTATAAATAAAGGGTCTCTTGCTCTCCACTATTATAGGCTGAGTATTTTATTGGAACCAGGTCCACCTACGTGTAACACTATCAGCTGCCCTGTCAAGTATATTTTATATAATGTATTCTCCCTCCTTTGCAGGCTTTATGCATTATGCCAAATGTAGTTTTTTTTCCTAGTTGGTATAACAATACAGACCTGTGAAAGGTCTTCTTCCTTAAATAATGGCTTTTGATGTTTCTGGGCAAAGAAATGGGGAATGATTTCTCCATAAAGTAAGAAGTTTCCTTTTGAGGACTAAACACTGAAAGGTTTGTTCTAGTTCTGAAGTGAATATTTGGTGCAAATACTGAATTGACTCTATGGTGATAAACACTGAGGCTGCTGATTGTTTAAGTTGCCTGGGGCAGTGAGGGATTACAGTGCTAGGGACCGGATGTAGAAAGGTGGGGTCTATAGCTCCAGGTACTGAGGGAAAATGTTCTCTTCCCACTGGTCTGTTTTTCTAACCTTTCAATGAAAAGAAGGCTTATGCCACCACCCTGTGTGTATGTATGCGTTCCCTTAATAATATTTGATCCCACTGGCTGCTTTGAGCCGCATTTGGGCCTTTTACACGGGTGCCTCCCCCCCACATACATGTGTGGTGGGGAGGGCGGTGCCCATGCAAATGCTGTGGTGGGTGCGGGGGAGGATGAGCGGGCACCAGTGGGAACACCGCGGACGGTGGGTGGGGGTGCATGTACGCTACTGTGTTCCACCCATCTCCAATGGGCTCCAATGCTGGTTGCTCCATGTGTGGAGATGGGTGGACGGACGCACACCCATTCCCCCACCCATCGCGGCCCATTTTAAAAGGGACTTTGTTCTAGTGGTACAAGGCCTAAAGTTATGTAGGGCCCAATATTTTGAACCTGAAGAGAAGATAATTTTTTTTTACCATTTTGTGGTAGAAAAGAACAACAGCTCATTGACTTACATAGAGTATTAGTCCTCTGTAGAAACTTCATCTGTGTAACTGATCATTAGATGGAACTACTTGTGTGTTTCCTCTTCCATCACAGTCTCACTTTGTTCCTCTTCTCTTTCTCCTTTACTAGATCCAAGGTATCAGGATGGGCAAGACCTACTATGGATTTTGTTTAGGATTTCTGGGGCAGTTTCCCTGGACTTTCACTGACACCCCTGCCCCTCCTTCTCCATTGATTCCTCTTTGCAGCAACAGACCTACTACTTTGCATGGTTTTGGGAACTGAGATAACCTTGCAGGGTCAAACCCTGAGAAAGATATTTGGACTGGCGTAGAGCTGAAATTGGTACCTGATTTGGAACCCACAGGAAACCAGTCAAGTACTTGAAAAATTGAAATTTTGGTTGTGGTTTTTCCAAGTACTTGGAATTACCCAAAAAACTGAAATAATGCCCCCAAATTCCAGGATGAAATCAGTATTTTGGTATACTGGTTTGTTGGTATTTCGACACTTCGATATTCTGGGTACCTGATCAAAAACCAGTTTGGATATTGAAAAGTACCTGAAATTTTAGTTTCAATTTGGGTACCATAAATTTGATGGGTCCCATTGAATTTACAGTACCTGGTATGCCCAATTTTGCAGGTACTTGTTTCAGCTATAGACTGGAGAGATTTTCCCCGCTTTACCTTATTAAAACTTTCACTTACTACTTTACAGCAATGACTATGGTTTGCATTGCTCCTCATTGTTCTCTTCACTCCCACTTGCTGTCTTAAGTGTATTCCCTTACACTCAGGAAGCATCCAGGAAAGTTTATTTATTTATTTTAAAAATGTATACCCTGCCCCTCCTGCCAGGCAGCCCGGGGCAGTAAACAAATCAACCAATAAAATACAATAACAATACAATAATATATATAAAACATTCAATAAAAACAACAATAAAAATGGTAAGAAAAACCCCCATAACCCCCACCTTCCCATCCACCCTCATCCTTCTCCCTCACCAAATGCTTGGCAGAACAGCCAGGTCTTACAATTCCTATGGAAACTTGGGAGGTCTGGGGTCAGATGGGCCCCCACTGGGAGGGAGTTCCACAGGTGCCCTGTCCTGCGTGGCCCCCCGGGAGACCTCCAGTGTGGTGCCCCCCAAATGACCGCAGGGGCCAGTCCAGAACCCGGGGAGTGGGGTGATCTCGCAAATAGGCAGGGCCCAGACCATGTAAGGTTTTATAGATCAAAACCAACACTTTGAATCGAGCCCGGAAGACTATTGGCAGCCAGTGCAGAGATCAGAGCACTAGCGTAATGTGCTCTTGGCAGCCGAGCCCCACCAGGAGCCGGGCCGCCGCATTCTGCACCAGCTGCAGCTTCCGAGCCGTTACCATAGGTAGCCCCACGTAGAGCGCATTACAGTAATCTAACCGAGAGGAGATAAAAGCATGGATGATCGTGGACAGGTCCAGAACCGAAATCAGTGGCTGAAGCCACCGCACCAGATGTAACTGGCGGAAGGCACTTCTCACCACAGCCTCCACCTGGAGATCCAGGCGGAGCTGTGTATTGAGGAGCACCCCCAAATTTTGCACCTGGGAAGTCAGTGGAGGGCACACCCCCTCAACCAAGGGGGTCTCCATCTCCATCGACTTACCACTGACATCACCTCCGTCTTGTCAGGATTCAGTCGCAGTTGATTAGCTCTCATCCAGTCCCCAACAGCAGCCAGACACCAAGTAAGCACTGAGACAGCCGGGCCTGGGTCAGTTGAAAATGAGAGGTACAGTTGGGTGTCATCCGCATACTGATGACACCTCACCCCGAACCCTCTGATCACATCTCTGAGCGGCTGCATGTACATGTTGAACAGGAGAGGGGACAAGACAAAACCCTGCAGGACCCCTGTCACGTACAATGGTATTGATAGCCAATCAAAGTTACATGATCTTAAAACATTTCTATCTTAAGAAAAGCTTGTAAAAGCTTAACATATGCACAATTCATTGGCTCAAAGATATCAAGAATGTATACATTACATTGTCCCAGATTCATCCCTTTCTCTGCCATGAAGATGTTAAGTGAGAAGGAAATCCAAGCATGTGGATTTTCAGTCTAAGGATCAATTCTCTGTGTCTCCCTCTTTAAAGGCAGATTGTTAGAAGGATCACATTACTTTGAATAGTGTCATAGTGACATCAGCAACAAGGAGATACACTTGATTCTAATTGGCTGTTTTAAAGAAACCAATCAAAGTTTGACTTTCTTCAAGGTTTAAGCTAAATAGAAACCTTGTATTTTTATCAGAGATAATTGTCAGATTATAGAGAAAATAACCAGAACTGTTAGCTAGAAAAAACTAACAAAATACTCCTTCTTAGTTTAGGAGATATCTTATGAATAGCATTATCTGTCATCTAGACACCTAGAGATAACATTCCAGACACTCAGTCTTGAGAAAATCTAAGTTAACCAGAGGGAGTTAGGCTAGCTAGAAGGGGCCTCTTTTTATGGCTTAGCTAGACCAGAGGGAGAG
>QEPC01011901.1:7228981-7249170 GCA_003113815.1 Sphenodon punctatus | reverse complement strand
CGCTGTCCATGTCCCCAGCGGTGTCCTGGTTTGCCTCCTGGGCCGGCAAGGGGGGCGGTGGTTGGGGGAAGAGTGGTCCCTGGACCCAGGGGGCCCCCCTGATCGGATGCACCCTCCGGAGGGCAGGGGGGACCGGGAGGTGGATGCGCGGCCCCTGAGGGCTTGGGGGCGGCTGGGGCAGTGGGGGATAGGGTGGGGGTGCCAAGGGGCCTGGCATGGGGACCTGGGCAGGCAGGGTGCCTGGGGGTGTGTGCCTGCCATCATATAGGCACACATGGTGCCCTCGTGCAGTAGTAGGGAGGTCCCGATGTCGTGGGACCTGTCCATCTTAGTGGAATGCTCCCACACCATGCCTGTGATGGCCTGCTCCAGCTGACTGAGTGCTTCCACCTGCCTGCTGTGCTCCTGGTGCTCCCGCCTCTGTTCCAGGCACACCGCAGCCTGGAGCCTCATGTCCCTTGCCTCCGCCCGCTCCAGGGACCGCTCGATGGCCGCCTCCATCCAGTTCACAGCTGCTATCATCCTCTCCCCCTGTTCCGCTGAGGTCTGAACAATATCCTCTGCCTGGTCCTCCCTCCGTTGGAAGACCCGTGCCCGGTGCTCCCTCATGCATTGGGCTGGGGGCATGGGCCCTGGAGACGCTGGCTGCTGTGGTTGCCCTGTAGGGTACAGTAAGGTGAGATGGATGCCGCCCCGGGCGCCCGCTCCCGGGCCAGGATGGGACCATGGCTCCGTGGGCCCCCAGGCATGTCACCTGGCCCCTTCCCACCCCCTTCCCCGGACCCTCCCACCACCTCCGAGTGTCCTGGCACCCCCTCTCTGCACCCCGGTGGGCTCTCCCACCCGGACCGCGTGACTCACCTGGTTCCTCCACCTGCTGCCCGGGCTCCTCAGCGCCTACCTGCTCCCCTGCCTGGGTCTGGTGCCGGGGTGTTCGCAGAGGAGCATCTAACCCCACCCCTGCAGGGCTTCCTTCCCCTGAGCTGCAGTTTTAAACTGCAGGAGAAATCCCGCACATTTAAAAAGACTATTGTTATGGGCACCTTATCAATAAACAAGATAGCAAGGCTATTATTTTAAATCATTTATATCACAATTCCAGCATTCAAGAATCCTTAACCAGGTCACCCTCACAACGAGGCAGGACATTATCATTCTTACTTCATAAGGATACTTATGAAGAAGAGGTCTAAATGAATTTCTTCTTGGACCGGAAGCCTGCTGGGTGGTTACAGGTAGCCTGGCACATCTGTTTAGTTCTTTTTTCTTTCCTCTTTCATTTTGTTTTGCATTGTTTTTGAGCTTCCTTGCTACGGAAATGGGCTTGGCTTTGTTGCCAGCAAATGAAAAAGAGAAATATGCCATTGTTTGGGTAAGTGCCATTCACAACTGTCTTGATTACAATGCTGTTTAGCAACCGTGTAATCAACAAACCATAGAAACAAATTGCTGCACAATTGGCCATTGTCCTGAGCACAGAAATCATGGAGGCTTCTAAATGCTGCGGGCCAGACTTTCTGCACAAGTAGAGATGTGTGTTTGAAAGAGCAAGGGAACCTTCTTTTACCTGCAACAGTTTACTACCGGTATATGCCCCATGTGAAGTAAAGACTTTTCAAGATGATTAACTCATTGTATCATTTACTTCTTAAGCTGCAATTGTTTTAAATAACATGGTGCACTGTGGTCTGCTCATCAGGAATAATTTGTAGCTATGTCATGAGGCCTTCATATAAGGTAGTGTGCAATCCATATCAGACGTTCCTATCGCAGGGTGCTGGCCACATGTAAGTTCTAGCAGGATTAGCTCCTGTGCGAGTCAGCACTCAGCTACCAGCACAGATGTGTCTAAGGAGGCTGAGCCTGTAACCCAATGGGACCCAATTAAGGCTATATTGAGCCTTCCTTCCATTTATCATCTTCCTTGTGAACAGGCTGCAGTTTGTCCATACACAATTAATATATGGACAAAAGTCAATTTATTTTTGGTCTGTTATTTTCTTTTTAAAAAATTTGATCCATGAAGTATGTTTTCCTTTATGATTTGTATCATTGAAATGAAGAGTAGATTTTGTATTCATGAGTATTTGCAATTTTGGATGGCAATCTGAATAATATCCACAACTGAAAGAAGTATTCATAGGTCTCTTTATTCGGGTATCCTGTTGGGTTACTTTGGTTACTTATTTAATTATTTTGGTTACGTTGTCTCCACTGTTGCATAAGTGCAATAGTGGGTTTTTTCAGATGTTACGAGATGACGCTCAACCACAGTCAATTCCCTGTGGTGGGGAATGCCCTCGTAATGTCTGTTGGGGAACTGGAAGATCCCCTCCAGATGTTAACCATGCTCAATCCCTGCCGGGAATCTCATTCACCACGCAATCGGCTGGACCGGCGGGGCCGGCGCTGATTGCATGGTGAACGAGATTCCCGGCTGGGATGAAGGGGCCCGTCACGTCTGGATGGCAATCACGGCCTGGAATCCCCGCCGGGATTCCGGACCGTGGTCATTTCAGGCAGGCGTTGTGGCTGCATTGGCCATGGCGCCCGCCTGTCTCCCCAGAGGACGGGCGGTGGGGAAGCGTGGGGGGGCGGGGGTTTGGGCCGCATGTTGCACCCTGCGGCCTGGCCCCCTCCCCGATTCCCCGCCGGGGTCCCCCGGCACGTTTGTTGGCCGTGCTGGAATGATCCCAGCGGGGAATCTAAGGGTTGTTTCCGTGACAGGGCGAATGCTGCCCCGTCACGTCTGAAAATACCCAGAGTCAACAGTGTCAAAATGAAGAAACCAAAATAACAGAACCAAAATAGCGAAAGTGTGTATCCGACCAAATGCAAGCAGATAGCTGTTATTATCTCTTCGAGAGTTTTGGTTCAGATAGATGTGTTTATTCATTTTCCATGAATATTCCTTTTGGTTCTATTAATTTGTTTAAAATACTCCTCAAGTCTTTGTGAAAATTTTCAATATTGATGCATTCTATCAGCTCCCGGGGAGACAGACAACAGAGCAGTGACAGACCAGCTGCTCCTAATTCTGAAAATTACACTGGCAGAGGGGAATGTCATTTCACAGTTGACAAAACAGATCCACCTCCTAATCTCTTGCATTAAGATTTGCATTACAAGGGCCGTGGGAACCCCCCCTGTCTCGGTGCTGGAAGACTGGATCAGCGAAGTCTTAAATGGCAACATGAATAGATAAATTAGTAGCTACAGTCAAAACATTGCTAGCTGTGTGAGAAGACATGACCCACAGAGTGAGTGAAAGGTAGAACTGTAGTAGAACTAGGGGACACTCCATGAAACTAACTGGCAGCAGATTTAAAACAAATAAAAAAAGGTTTTTCACTCAAAGCACAATTAACTTGTGGAATTTGCTGCCAGAGACTGTAGTGAAGGTCAGTAGCATAGATTAAAAAAGGATTGGAGAAGTTCTTCAAGACTAGGTCCAACTGAGACTTGAACCAGGGGCCTCCCCCAATTTCCTCATCCAAGTACTGCACTCTTAACCACTACACCAACCTGGCTCTCTTTTTAGGTCTAAATTATGTTCTTATGTAGAAGAATCGTACCTTTTGACACTTTCCTAAAATGTACCTGTATGTTGTACTAATTTTCTTGGAAAAGAAGTGTCTACCTTGTCTTGTGCGGTTTTTTTTTCTTTTGCCGAAGAAGCACAATTTTAAAATCCTTTCCATCTATCTAGTTTTTTTTTCTATTATTGAGCAAGTCTTAATAAAACCTTTTTATATTTCTTGTTTTGTTTCCAGATTTTGCTGTTTATTCAATCAAACTAGAGACTGTGCAATAGGATGATTTTTATCCGTCTGACACAAAGACCCATACTGCAAGTATTGCTCCCTTTTGCCAATCAGCATCTAATATATGTAAATTCCTGTCTCCATCCTTTTAGCTTTGACGAATAAGAGATGTGCCCTTACACCTCTGTTAGTTTAATTCATATCCATTATAAATATATAATTGTTACGAACATATGTTGTTGGAGAGGACGGTAGATTAATTGAATGCTCTTTCTGTTCTCCTGACAACCTTTGTCACCGAGTGATATTCTGTGCATTTTAATGCCTTTCTGTGTTTCTTGTCCATACTACTGTGTATATATAATCCTAGACAAATGTTGTATTAGTACTAAGATTGCAATATTTAAAAAATAGCTCTGTTTTGTGTGACTTCAGGATGGGCTGAAAACACTGTACAATAAAATCCCATTCTCTCAGTAATGGATATCGTGAGGATATGACCTGATACAAAATGACCCATTCTTATAGATGGAGATAGAGTAGATTAGATTATATCTCTTTTATTGGATCACGTTCTGTTGGTGAGAGTATATATGTTTTTGGACCACACAGGCATATTAAAAAATAGATCCATTCCCACACTTACTGAATTGGTCATGGATGCCATTTTATTTATTTATTTATTATTATTATTATTATTATTATTATTATTATTATTATTTACATGCCGCCCCCTCCTGCCTCAGGCATCTCGGGGCGGCTCACAATATATTAAAACATTTCAGACATTAAAACATTAAAATAAACCATAATAATATCAATTAAAAAAATGTAAAATCCCCCCCCCCCCACCCTAACCCAACCCACCCACCCCATCTCCCTTGGGAAAAGCCTGGCAAAACAGCCAGGTCTTACATTGTCTGCAGAAAGAGGGGAGGTCAGCAGCCAAGTGGATCTCCAACAGGAAGGAGTTCCACAGCCACGGCGCAGCCACAGAGAACGCCCTCCTCATAGTAGACACCCAGGAAACCTGGGGAACCCCGAGGAGGGCACCCCCAGTTGACCACAGGGGCTGCTCCAGGACCCGGAGGGTCAGGCGGTCCTGCAGATAGGCAGGGCCCAAGCCGTTTAGGGTTTCAAAGGTCAGCACCAACACCTTGAATTGGGTCTGGAAGTCTACCGGCAGTCAGTGCAGAGAGCGAAGCACCGGTGTTATATGCTCGCATCGGCCCGTCCCCGTTAAGAGACGGGCCACCGCATTCTGCACCAGCTGCAGTTTCCGAACCAATACCAAGGGTAGCCCCACATAGAGCGCGTTGCAGTAATCCAGTCTCGCGGTAATAAAAGCATGGATCAGCGTGGCCAGATCCGAGTCTGAGATATACGGCCTAAGCCGATGCACCAGATGTAACTGGCGAAATGCTCCTTTCACCACAGCCGCCACCTGGGCATCCAGGCAGAGCTGTGGGTCCAGGAACACCCCCAGACTCTGGACCTGAGAAGCCAGGGGAGGACGGACCCCATAAATGATGGGGGCCACCCCACTGGCCCTCCCCACAACCATCACCGCTGTCTTGTCAGAATTTAGTCTCAGGCAGCTCGCCCTCATCCAATCCCCCACAGCTGACAAACACCGGGTGAGCACCGAGACTGCAGGGCCTGAGTCGGAGGAAAATGAAAGATATAGCTGGGTGTCATCAGCATATTGATGACAACTTGCTCCATACTCCCTAACAACCTCTCCCAAAGGCTGCATATACACATTGAACAGGAGAGGGGATAGGATGGAGCCCTGCGGTACTCCACACGTGAGATCCTGGGGGGAAGATGAAAACTCCCCCAGCACCACATGCTGGGTTCTCCTGGCCAGGAATGAGCGGAACCATTCAATAAAAGTCCCGCCAATCCCTGCCCAGTCCCACAACCGAGTCACCAACAACTCATGATCAACGGTATCAAATGCAGCCAAGAGATTTAACAAGATCAACAGGGTCGAATGACCTTGGACTAACTCACAGTAGAGGTCATCGGCCAAGGCCACAAGCGCAGTCTCTGTGCCATAACCCAGACGAACGCCTGACTGCTAGGGACTGAGAAAATTAATCTGGTCCTAATGCACCTGAAGCTGCTGAGCCACCACCCGTTCAGTAACCTTCCCTAAAAAGGGAAGGTTAGAGACTGGTCGATAACTGACAAGGACATCAACATCCAAAGATGGCTTCTTGAGCAGGGGCCGCACCACTGCCTCCTTGAGACAACCCAGCACCCTGCCCTCCCCAAGGGAGGCATTGACTATCCCCGACAGCAACGTCCCCAATGTCTCCCGGCTAGCCTTAACCAGCCAGAACAGGCATGGATCTAATTCAGAATTGGTTTCTCGAACAGTCCCAAGAGCATCCCCCGCATCCCTCAGTTAACTGTCTTTCGACAACTGGGTTTGTGTAGTAGTGTCAGTGGGGGCGATCCCATGCCCCGCGCATGCATGTGCATGCAAACCACACGTAACTCCATAGGGATTGCATTGTGCCACGCGGATCCCGTGCGGGACCTGCGTGGATCTCACGCAGATGCCATGCGGATTTCACTTGGGATTGCGGCCACTGAAACCAGGCGATTCCTAGCCTGGCTTCTCTTCCTCTTAGTCATGACTCTTTTCTGTAGCAAATCGTTTGTTCCTGAGTCTGCGAAATATGCAGAATATGCAGAACATGCAAGAAATTTTCTGTAGCAAATCGTTGAAAATTTCCTCCTCAAACGTCAACAAATGGGCTGATGTTTGTAAATGCATTGTGGAATGCTTCTGCTAGGGAAGGGGAAATTGTGATTACTCTTCTGATCACAGCCCGATTCTCCTTTCTTGCCAACCTCACTTTATTCACTTGAGTGGAGTTATTCCTCCTTTACACCAGAGAGAACTGAACTGTGGAGACACTGCATGATCCTGAAGTAATTTGACAGTGTTTCTACCCTTTTGTGGTGACATGAGTCCTATTTGCCTCAGTGGGACTTGTCTTAGCACCAACAGCTTGTAACAGGTGGGACTGTGCGTTAGCACAGATTGCAACTCCTAAGCAACCATCCATAGTTCAACAAGCGCTTGTCTCTTTAAGAGGGTTGGATGCACCCAAAGGCCATGTGCTGTTGTGCATATAAGAACTGCAGGTTCTGGGACCAAGTCAGTCTGTTGCCAGCAATAAGGAAACTCCTTAGGCCTAAGGGCTCAGGTGGGGGAGCTGGCCATGGTGCAAACTGAGGTCTGAGAGATAGAAGAGCTGTCAAGTCAGCCAAGGTGTGGGCAGCCTGGGGATGGTGAGGTCTTGCAGGATCTGGGCCCAAGCACTGAGGCCTTGCAGGATTAGGGTCCAAGGGCTGAACACGCTGGCGGTGTGGAAGCAATGCAGGATTCAATAGCTGGGAGGTCAATTTGAGGGGCAGGCATTGTGCTGAAGGGGCAGGCAAGCCAGGGTCTGGAGGAGTTACTGCAGGAGTCTGTAGCCAGGGGATCCGATCCATCCAGGGAAAAAGCATTATGCCAGGCAGCAAGCCAGGCAGGGTTCAAAGTCCAGGCAGGGACCAAAGCCAGGGGATCTGTCCGAGGAGAAGGGAGTCAAAGAGTGAGGCAGATATGGGTCTAGGGTTGAAGGAGAGGAAGCAGGAAAGCAGATAAGAAGCAAAGGAGCCAAGAGGAGCATACAGAGCCACTATGAAACCTTGAGCTGCTCTAAGCAGTCTGAAACTCTACAGGGCTAATATAGGAACCTCAGAGGGACTTTTGAGGAGTCAAAGAAGGGACTCAGACAGCAGAAGGTTGGAGCCTAGACAGTGACTAGCTGCAACACCTCTGCAAGGAGGATGATAGACTTTAAGTTCAGTGGTATTTTGGAGTGAACCCATTTTTGTTGTTGACAGGTTAATTGTCAACCTGTACTGATGGTGAAAAGTGGTGGATCAGAGTGGCTCATTTGGCCTTGATACCAACAACACTCAATGCTGCCAGGCCATTTGGTCGCAAAGCTATTGGTGGGGTCAAACAGCCTCAGGATTGTCCTCCTACCTGAATATAAAGGTTTCCCAAGTCATAGAGCGAGGCACTGTTTTGAGTGCTCCAAATGCTAGTAGGATCTGCCCCTTAAAGCACATGCCCCTCTGTTGAGCATCTTAATCCAGGAGTTTAGTGTCAATGACAGAATAGTCTAGGGCTCACCATTGGCCCACTCCTTTCAATTTCATTTATTTACTTAATGTTTATATTTGTTGATAGCATGTAAATGTCTCATCTGTCCCCCGTCTCTCCACTTAGTATATCAAAAGGGTGATTGACAAAAGAACTTGCCATCCCTTTCTGATGTGGTATTGCTATTCCTCAGGGTGGAAGAACAGATGGTCTAAGGTCTTTGAAGACTGGCCCTTGGCTTGCCAGTAATGGCAGTCACCAGGGCCCGTTGTCGCGCTCCCCCTATAAAGGGATGGGGCAAGGCAGAAACGGTCGCCCTCGCTGAGCATTGCTGGGGTGCCCCCCTGTGCAGAGTCAGGTGAACTCCGCTTCTGGCATAGGACCCCCGCCCGAACTGAGAAGGGGGAGCAGGGTAGTAGTACCCCCGACCAGGTATAGACTGGAGGGGGAGGGGATGGCGTTGGCCTCGACCCTGGAGGCTGCCCCCCCCCCAAGGAGGGCAAGAGCTCAGCCCTGGACCTGGCTGGGGGCTTATGCCACTGGTGACGGTCCTCCAGCCCCCGCCCATGCACAGGTGATGGAGGGTAATGTTGCGGGACAGGCCCCACCCCCCAAGTGGGGGGGCGCTGGCCATGGCGGGGCCTCTCTTTCTCCCCACATGGAAGTAGAGGACCAGCGGGGAGTGACAGCAGGGGATGATGAAAGGATGGCACCGGGAGTATTCAAGGCTCTCCAACGGATCGCGGCACTGGAGAGAGGATTGCAAGTTCTGGCCCAGGATTACCACCCCCCACCTGTGCTCGGACCGGACCCAGGAAACCACGCACTGTGTGCTGGAGGTGATGTCCAGCAGGGTAAGGTCGCTCCTAACCTCAAATCGGTAGTGGGGTTAGAATACGTGGTGCAGGCCAAGTTGAATAAGGAGATCAGCGAAGGGAGGGTGGCCGGCCCCTTCCTATCCCCACCATTACATTACCTATATGTGAAGCTTAGTGGTAACCCCCAACCACATCATCACATTTGGGTAACCAGGGAGATGAAGGATGACCTTCAGACCTGGGCCACATTCCTATTGGGTTTCAATGGGGTTAGTTTTTGGGGGAATGAGGTGTTCCAGGCGGAGATGCAAGTCCATTCTGATGCAGCTGGCGGTATGGGCTTCGGGGTGTACTTTTGAGGTAGATGGTGTGCTGCTCCATGGCCTCAGGAATGGACGGAATAAGGAATAACCAGGGACCTGACGTTTCTGGAGTTCTTCCCAGTTGTGCTGGCCGTACATCTCTGGGCAGCCGATTTTGCAGATCGTTCCAACCTTTTCTGGTGCGACAATATGGCAGTGGTCCACGTTATCAACTCTATGTCATCCAGGTCCTCCAGGGTAATGAGTCTGGTCTGGGCATTCGTCTTAAGGTTCTTGCGGTGCAACATTATGTTTGTCGTCAGACACGTGCCAGGTATGAGCAACAGCATAGCCAATGCCCTCTCTCACTTCCAGATGGAGCGTTTTTGCTCTCTGGTGCCAGGAGCCAGCCTGACACCAGAGTCTTTACCAGAGGCAGTGTGGAGCTTTGGATCCTAGAATTATACAACATCATACAGGGATCCCTGGCTGTTAGAACACGGGCGGCTTACGAAATGGCCTTTAGGCAGTTTCAGAACTTTTGTGCAGTGAAGGGTTGGATGCCAAGTTTTCTGATTCTGGAGGCACAGATGCTTCAATTCGCCCTGTCCTTAAGGAGTGGGGGAGCAGCAGTAGGGACCATTGCCAGTAAGCTATCGGCTCTTGGTTTCATGAACCGTCTAGCCGGCCACCCTCCCCCCAACCAAGGTTTTTTCACCCACAGAATGCTTGAGGGTTGGTCTCACGAACAGCCCAGACAACAGGACAGCAGGGCCCCTATTACCCCCACCTTCTTGTAAGGATCTGTACTGCCCTCCTCCAACTATGCACGGACCAGTACGAGTCCACACTTTTCGCAGCGGCATTTAAAATTGCCTTTTGGGGGCTATTAGGGTCAGCGAGGTAGTGGCGGAGTCGACTCATGACAATACTAACTGGGCACTGGACATTGGGGACATGCATATAGGGCAGTATACCCTCCATATCAGTCTACAGTGGTCCAAGACGGACCAGAGGGGCAAGGGGCAGATAGTCTCCCTCAGCAGGGAGTGGTTCAGTGAGCTGTGCCCAATGAGGGATCTTGAGGGGTACCTGGGGAATCCCCCAGCTAGAACGGGCCCCCTTTTCTGTCATGCGTCCGGCACTCCCCTGACCAGGTACCAATTCACCGCCATTTTGTGGAGGGCATTGGGTCACCTCGGCCTCCCATTGGGGGAATACGGGTCACATTCATTTCAAATAGGGGCCGCAACTTCTGAAGCTGGGCGGGTTTGCCAGAGCAAGGTATCAGGGTGATAGGGCGCTGGAGGTCTCGGACCTACAAAACATACATACGAGGCCTCCCACAGTAACTTTCCCTTTTGTATCCATGCTCCCAGGTTTGGCAAGGTCCCCACCCAGAGATCTAATTTGGATAATTGGTCACAGCCTGGTGTGCTGGACAGGGAAGGCAGCTGGGCAGACCCACTGGGGAACCCAATTGGGCCTTTCAGCCTGAGCTGTGATCCATTGGAAGGGGCACAGCAGGATGTGGTGGCATCAGTTACTGCCCACACTCAGGGCTAAGGCAAATGGACCTTCACCAGATGTATTGGTTATTCACCTGGGTGAGAACGATTTGCCTACAACAAAAGGGGTCAGATTAATCGTTAACATCAAATTGGATATACTGGAGATTGAGAAGCTGTTCCCTGGGGTGGTAATTATCTGGACCGACCTCATCGGCCAGGTGAACTGGGGTAATGCCAGGCAACTCAGAAAAGTCAACAAAGCCTGGTGCAACATCAACAGGGATGTTGGGAAGTGGATTAACCCAAAAGGGGGGATACAGAGTGAGCCATCATGGAATCACGTATCGGAATCCTGAGTTTTTTAGAGATGACGGGGTACGCTTGTCCCCGTCAGGAAATGACATGGGGGGGGGGTCTGTCTAATGCAAGGTCACAGGATGAGTCTTCTAGGCATGCTCCACAAGCCAAAGACAGGGATCAGTATCTCAAGGTGAATGCCATGATGTCTCCCCAGGTGACATCAGAGGTCAGAGTGCTCAGGCAGTTCACCTGGATTGGAGAAACCCCTAACTGGGGGCAACTCCCAAAGGGGAGGAGGGGTCGAGCTTAAAAAGCCAGGACACACCTTTTCCTCTCTCTTTCTGACTTTCTCTTTCAAAACTGCAACACACTGCTGGCAGGGAGCCAGCTAAGGCATGTGCCTCACTTGTTTCTACCTGCACAGGTGATGAAAAGGAGTCTGTGAGTACCAGCAACAGCCTTTCTACCCTCAGTCCTAGGAAGCGGCTACCCAAACCAGGGGACACCCGATTCCCCAAGATCTGAGACTCTATTTTAAGTTTGCTTCCCTCTTTATCCAAAGCCTTTTACCTTAGCCTTGCTTCCAAACATGTTTCTCTGCTTTTGGCCAATAAAGTATCTCTTTTGCTTTGTAAAACAGGTGTATCTGTGCCTGAGTAAAAAGACCAGTGGCTGGAAAGAAAAAGCCTCTTGTACCTTTAAAGGTTAGAAGGATTTATACCCATGAAGGGGAGTCCGGGCAAGACACATAGGTTCCAGCAGGCCTGCCTACAGAGAGTGACCCTAGGGTGACTGACATCAGCAAGAGGGGTACCGGGGGAGCTGTGGGCAAAGAACCAGAGCTGGTATGGGCTTCACATATCCGGGAAGGTGTGAATCCCTTTAATTTCTGGGTTCCCGGTGGTGGCAGTGATCTTCAGACGTAACCTAGTAAGGCGGGTGGCTTCGCTGTATAGCGCCCCATACTGCGTTTTGTCACAGCCTTAGATGTGCCTCCCTGAACTGGATGTTGCCCGGCCACCATTGGAAACAGCGGAATCTAAATCCTCTCGATTGGCAGCACATCTAAGAGTGCCCTTCAATTCTTATAAAGTTAAGGTCACATAGTTTTAATGGAACCTAATTCCAATTATAAACAGACATAAATGTTCAGATTCAAGTTTTGCCTATTAGGAAGATCAACGCACCCAGCTTACACCCATTTCAAATGTCACACCCGGGGTAGAAGCTTGATGAGTTGCTGTGACAATAGTAGCTCCTTAAACAGGCTAGATGGGTGAGTTTGATTAAGGAACAATGGGGAATTTTGTTATTTTAGAAAAGACAGTCTGCCTTAATCAGGGATCCACATTCACTGCAATTCCCCCCTGGTAGCAATGGCGAAAACATAGTGAACAAGGAGTCTTGGCCTTAATGGTCCTAGAACCTTTGTTCAGGGAAGCACAGGTTGAGCATCTAGTAACTAAAGAAACTTGCAACATCATTTTGGTGGGAGGGATACAGGATTCCTGATAGATACAACAGGTCGCACTTGGCATCCCTCTGATCCCCAGAGAAGTGGCCTGAAAATGCCCTGCCAGGTAGGATTCTTTGGATGGGAGGACTTGCCGCCAGCTCCTTTGTGGAAAGGGAGACAGCAAAATTTGCGGCATAGTAAGCCAAGGCCGACATCAGGTACATTAGCAGAGAAGTGAACAAACTAGTGTGTAAAGATGATCAGCTCGAATCACGATGTGTCTTTAGTGAATCGTTTTCCCTGTTTAGTCACCCGGCTCTGATCACCTCTCTTGCCCAGTGGCAGCTCTGACAAGGCATCTTGGGATGAATAAATTATGTGAGTCAACGAAGGACAAATTTCAGGCACGCACATGACAAGGTCGAGGGCACCAGCAGGGGTTATGCTGTCACATGCCACCACGGAGGCAGAAGGGGGACAGGGGGAAGGGCAAGGATGAGCTGCCTTTCAAAGAGAAGTTCTTGAAAGTAATGAGATTAGAGGCGAGCTGAACTCAACTACAAAATCTGTGGTGCCTTCTCCGTCTTCTGCTATATATACATATATGTGTGTGTCAAGCTTTGGACAATTTCATAGTGCTCAGGGGTAAGATGTAAAAACAATCAGAACAGATTTCCAACACCACATAGGCCTAAAATACTGTTGGATATAAATCCTCAACTTTGATGCTTCCTTGTTTCTGGAATACTCTGCAACTTTCCCCGCCACCTTTTCTCTTATCCTCAGGGAACCTTCTCCCGCCACAAACAAACCAGTCTGAAAATTAGTACAAGCTCTGCAGGCTGCATAGATTTGGGGGTGAAGGGAGCTTAATGGGGGAGCTCCAAATTGGGGAAAGATGGGGAGTATCTAGATCGGGGGTGGGCAACTTCAAGCCCAGGGGCCAAATGCAGCCCCTGACTAGATTGATTTTTTTTTTAACCCTTTCTCAGGACTTGATTCTCGCTCTTAGTGCCAGTTCTTACTCCCAAGCACTGAAAGAGTGAGCTCAGGGCATGGGAGCAGAGATCGGCCGCAGGTGCGCACATCAGCATAGGGGACAGCTCCAAGGCACCGATCTGTGGTCTGGACCCTCCTCTTTTGGGTGCACCCCTTAAGTGCCACTGCCCTTCACCTTTTACACGGCCATTGGAGCTTGCACTCATCTTCAGAATGGCCCCATGGGGAGAAAAGGTTCCCCATGACTGACCCAGATCATGGATTGATGTCACTGGAACCCTCTTCTATGCACATGCCCTCATCTCTGCTCCCTTACCCTGTGTCAGGCCTGTAAAGGAAGGAAGCTCCTAAGTGAAAGGGGACTAAGACAAGGAAGTATAGGGATGTGCAAATCACTTTCATATGTTTAATTACTAAAATGAATCATGGCCCATTTGTTTTAGTAATTAAAATATGAAAACAACAGGCCAGGGTAATGAAAATGGACTAAAATGAAGGAGAAAAAGCATCTATTTTCATTACCAAAATAAAAAATAATATCCCCCCTCCCTGTGTATGCACAAAATAGCCACTGGGGCCATACACCCTTTCCTAAAATGGTGCCAGCAGCAGCAGGAACAGCAGCAGCAGCAGCAGCGTCATTTTGGAAAAGGGCAGCTGGTGTGCACATGTGCCGTGGCCATTTACACATGTGCTGACTGGCTGTCCTTTTCCAAAATGACGCCAACCCTGCTGGCATCATTTTGGGAAAGGATGTGCATGCGCTGTATGACCTGGTGACCATTCTGCACATGTGAGTGATTTTTAACTTTTAATCTTTATTTAAAAAACAAAAAATCCCCAAACAATGCAAACAAATGCTTTCCTTTACGACCCCACCCCCCACCCAAACAAAGGATTTTTTGTAAACAAGAACAATAATGAACATGAATGTGTCTGCTGCACATCCCTAGAGACAGAGAACCTCTGGAGAAGCCAAAGGTGAGAGTCTCATGGATGGAAGGGAATTAAAACCTCTCTTAGGAGTGCAGCTGTCAGAGCTGAATGGATGGTCTGCTCTGTGGATTTTGGAGCAAATTTTTTGGCCTTAACACTGTAGGTAAAGGTACCGAGGACATTATGTTTTGGTGTCATATTTGGATCTTGTGTGAGGAGCATAACAGACCAGGTCCTGCCAGCAGTTAGCCTGGAACAAGGGTGGCCATTACAGAGTGTTGCAACAATTCACCCTGCCTGTCAGTCGGCCCAACCAGGAAGACCTCTAGAGGGCATGGGGGCTTTGCGTGGCCCCCCCTTTGGAGAAGGAAGCCGCACACAGTGATGGCTTTGCCACTGCGGGGCTGTAAGTGTCGAGGGGTTGCTATAGCAACCCCTCGGGAGGAGACGCGAGGGCAGTCTCGCATCGCGAGACTTGCCAGGCACCATTTTGTGGTCTGCCCGCCCAAGCCTCAGTCGGCTCGGGCAGCAAGGGGGATAGGAGCTCACCGCTGAACTCCCTGTGTGGATGGCGTTTGGGCCATTCCAGCCCTGCCCTCCCCGCTCCCCCCCACCAAAGCGGTGCAGGGACAGGCTTGTCACGCGGGCCAGTATCGGCCACTTCAATGCCTCAAAAAAACCACTGCTGCCCCCCCAAGAGCACCCCTCCTCTCCCTTCCTTACCAGGAAGTGGCGGATGGGACCCAGGTACATTTCCCTTGCTCTCTCTCTCCTTCCACACAGCTGTTCCCCCCCCTCCCTTCCCTGAGCATGAGCAATCTCTCTTGTGGGGGGTGCGGAGGCCTCAGTGGAGGCAAAATACACTCCGGCCCCTGCACACGATTGCAGCACGATGCAACATCACAGGTGTGTAGCAGCGGACACAGTAAGTTTTTCACTCTCGTTCCCCCCCCCACACACATGGCCAAGGGTGGTGGGTGGAATAAGGGTTAGGCCCTAGAAAGTGAGACGGGAGCCACAAAGCAGGGAACCCATTGTCATGGGGTCACCAGTCGACACCTCAGGGATCTCGGGGGACCCATTTGCAGCTGTACTAGGTTCCCTGCAGACTAGGCTGGGGGGATGCGAGGCAGTCATCCAGCAATAGGCGGATGCCCCCCCTCCTCCTGAAGTTCCCCCTTTCTCAAAAGGGCTGGCCCCTCGCCTTGGGCTGGGACCCCCCACCCTGAGATGGGGGATGGACCCCTCCCACAGGGGTGGGGCAGGTGTCGTTGCAGTGTCCCCTCTCATTTTAGGGATGAGAGCCCAGACAGACAGCGTACTAGGAGGAACCCGCAACAGGCGATGCAGCATCAGGTGGCAACCCCCAAGAGACGGCAGCCAGAATGGAACCCCCAGCGGGAAAGGCGGAACCACGGTGCAACCCCTGAACAGACCACCCATGATCTCCAGCAAGAGAGGCAGGGTCAAGTGGATGTGATCCTGTGGTGATTGGAGGCCCAAGAAGGCAGTGCGCGACCAACATGCAACCCAGGCCAGTACAACAGTCTGAGAATGCTGGCCCGGAACTTCCCCTTCTACAAACGCATGACTATATGATGCCTCCTCAGAGTGAGTGCACTGGGCCTGTTCCATGGCACGGGGGTGGGGGTAACTATGCTGGGGAGGGGATGCATATCTCCCACCACGGCCACATTGATGACCCACCCGTAAGATGGGGGTGGATCGGCACCTGGGTGCCGTGGCCCAAACAGCAGAGCCCCCAAATGCACATGGGGTGCCTTCAGTCAAGCATGGCCGTTCCGGCCAAGGCATTTCAGGCTTGTGCGGGACCATCAGCCAACCAACACAGACTGGTTGCGAACACAATTACCACTACACCGATAGGTGACAGGGGTGCCTACCCCCCCCATGGTGGCACAGTGCACATGCACTGACTGCCCCCCCAAGGTTTTGCACCGCAAGCCACACAGGTATGGGCCCCTCCAACAGCATGTTGCTCCCACGCATGCTTGGCCAATCACATTAGGCAGGAACTGCCACCGCTGACAGCAGGTTACGCCATCATCATGGCACCCATCGTTGCCCACCTCATACAGGCCACAAGGGATAAAATATGGAAAGGGGAATACGTGGACGTTTTTTTGCTCCTCTTCATGGACCTCATCCTTGACCCAATAGTGAAGGATGAGCCTAAGGACAGGGAGCATTTTAAAAGACCCAAACCCAACTGGAACTGGTCTAACTGGTCAGCCACCTTTACAATTCTAATGGGAGTTATGGTGCAGATGTCCCCTGGAAGGGTGATGGAGCTGATAAAGTATCAGAACATCATCAGGTGAGCCTTTGACACTGGGCACCTGCGGGTTTGGCTTTGCTATGACGAAGCCTTTAGAATTAGAAAGTGGGCATCCATTACCCCTGGCATGCAATGGGATGTTTACGAACAAGACCTTTGGTTGGAGTGCATGAACAATGCATCCAATGCCCCAAGAGTGGACAGCCGCCATGCTCTCATTAGGGGAGGGGTTGCACCTATTAATGACCCCTTTAGGGCAGATGGGCGCCGCAACCCATCAAGGGTTGTCACCTGCTGGGAATACAATGTTGCAGGGAGGTGTGCCTGCTCCCCTTGCCGATTCAGGCACACTTGTGCCCATTGTGGGGGCAACCACCCAGCTGTGTATTGTGGCTGGGACAAAGCTGGGAATAGAAATAGACAAAGGGAAGTATCCCCCAAGCAGTAACAGGGGCAGGGCTAATAAGGGCACGAACGCCAGTGCACCATGAAGCACTCAACAGAGCGCTTAGTGAATGCCCTGACCGGGATGCTGTGGACTACGTAGTACAGGGATTTAGGTGCGGATTTCAAATTCCGACTGTGGGGGTAAAAATCAGACAGTGGGTGACCAATTTGAAATCAGTAGCTGGATGGGAGCATTTGGTGCATGCCAAACTCCTGAAGGAGATCAGGGAAGGTAGGGTGACAGGTCTGTTTGCTCAACCCTCAATAGACGATTTGCATGTCTCCCCGTTGGGCATTGTGCCAAAAAGAACCCCAGGTGAATTTTGCATGATTCATCACCTGTCGTACCCAAAAGGGGAATCAGTCAATGATGCGATTCCGGAGGAGCTGTGCTCAGTCCGGTATGCATTGTTCGACCAGACTGTTGAGATGACTAGGGCATGTGGCCAAGGGGCATTACTGGCTAAATGTGACATCAAATCGGCCTTTCATTTGCTGCCTGTCCACCTGTTCGATTTTAAGTTGCTTGGCTTTCAGTTCCAGGGCATGTTCTATTATGACGTGGCAATGCCCATGGGGTGCGCGATTTCTTGTGTTGCGTTTGAGAGTTTCAGTATGCTCCTCGAGTGGGTGGTCCTGCACAAAATGGGATCAAATAATATCATCCATTATATTGATGATTTTTTGTTCATAGGACTGCCTGGTACACGGGACTGCGGGCATTTATTGAGGGTCTTGGAGTCCATGGCGGAGGAACTCGAAGTTCCTCTTGCCCTGAAAAAAATGTCGGGCCAGTAACATCACTTCCCTTCCTAGGGATAGGAATGGACACCATGATGGGGTTATCCCGATTACCAGAGGAGAAGCTTGCCTCACTCTGAGGGTCATTGCAGGCATGCATAGCAGCCAGAAAGGTCACAGTTAAGCAACTGCAATCACTGCTTGGCTCGCTCAATTTTGCCTGTCGGGTTGTGGCCCCGGGCCGAGCTTTCTTATCCCAATTATACAGCGCCATCACAGTAGATCTTCCCCAACATTATCACATTAGTTACGTCCGACATGAGAGAGGACCTTCAGACGTGGAACAGGTTCCTTGCAGAATACAACGGCGTCAGCTTTTGGAGGCGACAGCTACAGCTGGAAGCGGATCTCCAAGTCCAGTCTGATGCCGCAGGGAACATTGTTTTTTTTGGCCTGTATTTCAGAGGCAGATGGCGCAATGCACCATGGCTGGCTGAATGGGTTACACAGGGAATAACCAGGGACCTCATCTTTCTCAAGTTTTCCCCCATTGTGTTGGCTGTCCATCTTTGAGGCCAGGTGTTCGCGAACCATGTGGTGCTTTTTTGGTGTGACAACCACGCAGTGGTCCAAGTCATAAACTCTATGTCATCAGAATAAGCCAGGACAATGCGATTCGCCGATTAGTGTGTAAATTTGTGTTACAGTGCCCCAGGTTTAACATTCTTTTTGTGTCCAAGCACATCCAGGGAGCTAGCAACGACATTGCCAATGCTTGCTCTCGCTTTCAGATGGACCGTTTCCGCTTGTTAGCTCCAGAGGCCCAAAAGGATTCAGAGGTGGTTCTGCAGGACATCTCGACTTTTGGATCATAGAGCAATTTAAAATGGTCCAGGGTTCCCTGTCTTCTAGAACTAGGGCAGCTTACGCGGGCGCCTTCGCTGAGTTCCAACACTTTCATGCCACGATGGGTTGGCCCCCAAGTTTTCCCATTCCAGAAGTTCAGTCTTTGCAATTTGCCATGGCCCTGCGCAGGAAGGGTCTTGCCCCCAACACCATTGGCGGTAAACTGTCTGCATTGTCTTTCGTAGGTGGCTTAGCTGGTTATCCCTCACCAAACCCGGGATTCTTCAGCCGTAAGTTACTTGAGAGTTGGTCTAGACAATGCGGTAACCCATCAGAGAGCAGATTGCCTATTACCCCAGACTTACTTATGCACATTATCTCTGTCCTCCCCGGAGTTTGCTACAACTTGTACGTAGTACTATTATTTGAAGTGGCATTCAAATTGGCCTTCTTCTGGACTTTTCAAGTCAGTGAACTGACCGCAGATCCCGGGAGGACCCGGCCATTAAGGTGGAGGACACCCATATTCTGCCCTCGGCCCTGCAGTTAATTCTACGGAAATCAAAGATCAGTGGGGCATTGGTCAGACCATCACATTGCAATGGGCAGGGACCCCTGGACTTTGCCCAGTGGCCACAGTCACCAAGTACATGTCTATTCACCCTCGTTTGCCAGGACAACTACTCCAGCATTCCGATGGTTCATATTTAACCCCTCACCAGTTCTCTTCATTCCTAAAAGATTGTGTCACCCACCTCCATCTCTCCCCCTTTCAATACGGGCCCCACTTGTTTCGTATTGGCGCAGTCAGTTGTGCTTCCGCAATGGGGTTTTTGGATTTATCCGTGTGCAACATCAGCCACTGGTGATCTTCAGCTTTCAGGTCTTAAGTTTGACCTCTTCACAGTTAGTTTAATCACTCATCTCATTTGTCTTATTATTCTTTACAGATGCCAGTTCCCTCAAACCACGGAGTTTAGTCTGGATAATCGGACACAGTTTGGTATACTGGACAACCAAGGCAGCAAGTCAATCACATTGGGGCATGCAATTGGGTCTCAGCGACTCCGCAGAGGTGGTATGGAAGGCTAGGTCAGGTATGAGATGGGAACAACTCATGCCTGTCCTACACTTGGCTGCATTTGGCAGAAACCTAGACATCATAGTTGTTCACCTTGGCGAGAACAATCTACCACGGTCTACGGGACTAGCACTGGTAATCAGAATAAAAAAGGACTTAACCAATGCTTCTCAGATGTTGCCCAAGATCAGATTCATATGGACACATATGATAGATAGAATAAAGTGGTCCAGGGCCCTTTCCCCTGGCAAAATTGACACAGTCAGAATAAAGATCAACAAGGAAGTTGGTCATTTAGTGGTTAGTATGGGAGACGATTGTATTTCCCACAGCGAAATTCGGTTCTTTTGACCCGATCTGTTCAGGATCTCCGGTGTTCATCTCTCCAATCAGGGTGTTCATATCTATCTCCAAGGCCTTAAAAATAAGTTAGTGCAGTTGTTGAGTTAATAAAGGGGGTGGGCTGAAACCAGCCAAGCATACGCTGATGGTTTATAGACAGCCAGTGCAGAGCC
>QEPC01011901.1:7172090-7208070 GCA_003113815.1 Sphenodon punctatus | reverse complement strand
CTCAGATTGTAAGCCCTAGGGGCAGGGACCGTGTCTATTTTATTACTTTGTAAAGTGCCATGTACACTGCTGGCGCTATATAAATGTTTGTTAATAATAATAATAATAATAATAATGATCTTGCTGCCCTGGCTCTTGCGCCCGCCTGACCACAGTGGCCCCCCGGCACGCAATGCACTGCATGTGGTCCCTTTGACTTCTATCTTTGACCCTGGCGGGAGGGTGGCGGTTGCAAACTCTGAGAAGCCGCTTGCATGCGTCCCGTCCTGTCCCATCCCATAACATAATAAAACTGGGAAACTGCGGCAGCTTCAGAGCTTCTTTCACCCCCCTCCCACCCACCAGGCCCAGGGTCAAAGTCAAAGAGAGGGAGAGGAGAGGAGACCATATTGAAGTGCGTTCCCCTTCCTGGCTGGGGGGAGTCAGGACGACTTGGAGCCGGTATGCATGCATCCTTCTTTCCCATTCCATCCATATCTAACCATAATTAATTATAAAACGAACTGAGTCCCTCCATCCCATTCCCTGACGGTGCAGGGCATGGAGGTGAAGGAATGAATCTGTCAGTAATAAGTTAATAACACAAAGCTCTCAACAGCAAACAAACAACAACAACAACAACAACTACCATCGGCAAACAAAATAGATATGTATCACGTTGTAATCACAGTAACTTACACAAAGAAGTTTTAATTGGCGTGTATGAGATGAATAATCAAATAATTCACTCAGCAGAAGGTATCTCTCTTCTCATGTCCCAGATGATAGGCAAGTAAAACTCTGTCCTCACAGCGGGGGAGAAAAGGGATCAAATGGGAGCAGCCCCCAATTTAAATAGTAACAAAAGATAAGGGTGGGCTCTGTGTGTACTGTCTCTGAAGCCAATCAGACTTGGGTGGTCATGGTCAGGGGTCGGGCCGAGGGGGTCGCTGTGTGGGTTGCGGTAATTCCGGGCAGCGGAACCATTTTATTTATTTATTTATTTATTAATTTTAAATTTATATCCTGCCTCTCCTGCCCTGGGGTGGCGAACAACCATGCTGCAAGGAATCACAATACAAAGCTGCAGCGCTTCAGTGAAAGGTCGAACTTTGTGGCAAATCTGATGCTTCCGCGTGAGATCTGCTGTTGCAACAGTACAGCGGCAGCAACCGCGAAAGCCACGAGTGCAAGGCGTGAAAATCGCCTCCCTTCCTAATCGTGCTGCTTTGTGAGGAATAGCACTTTCTGCTAGTAAATGCTGCCGCAGCGGTACAACATTTCAACCCTACTCCTGCCATGTTGGCAGTTCATCCTACCAACCAGCACACAACTAAAGGTTTGGCAGTTGTAGCCTTTCTCACTTCTCTCACAGACGTAGTCCATTTCCCTCTTAGAACCACAGTCGCAGACTGCTGGAGTCAGTCAGGGACTTTTGGTTTTCAGCAAGTAGCAGCCTTGTCTGTGTAATGGGGTTCTGGAATTAGTCTTGGGCAGCCATTTGGTGTATGGTGGGCTTGATAGAAGTAGGGTAGTACTCTACCATGGTATGAACCTTTAAGCACACCAATGGGACGCCCATAGTTTTCTCAATAACTAAGGGCTAGGCCTGAAATGAACAGTGAATTTCATGAATATTATTCTCATTTTTGGATAGCTCCCCAAATATCTGAATAATATCCGCACCTAGAACAATTACTTGCCTATTTGCTCATCCAAGCATTTTGTTCTGATTTTTTTGTGTTTATTTTGGTACTTTGATTAGGTAATTTTGGCTATTTCATTTATTTTAGTATTTCATTTATTTTGGTATTTTAATATTTCATTTATTTTGGTTATTTTGATCCTTTCATTTTTTAAAGTTACTTTGTTTTTATTGCAATTTAATCACAATTAATCCGACTGAGGATGCATGAAAGCCAAAACAAAGGCCCAAACGGGTGCGGGTGCGCGGGGGGATTGGTGGAGGTGGTGGCAGGTGGGCAGTGTGTGGGGGTGCATTCCCACAGACCCCCAGCCATCTCCACCCAACTCCACCCATCTCCACGCATGGAGCATCCGGCATTGGTGCCCATTGCTCCATGTATGGGTGATGGGTGGAGGTGGCTAGAGATGGGTGGAGCACAGGAGCACACACGCACCCCCACCCAACGGCCATGATGTTTCCATGGACCACTCCTCATCCCTCCCGCACCTGCCATGGTGATGTAGGGAGGGGGAATGGGGGGGGCGTCCTCATGAAAAAGCCCAAAGTAATCCAAGAATCTGAATGGAATACCAAAACAAAATACTGTAATAAACAAATAAAATAACCTGAACAAAAATCTTCAAAATGGATATCTAACAAAATAGGAATGAATGGTGGTCATTCTCCATTTCATTAGAATGAAAACAAAAAGGGTGAAGTCGATGAAAATATTCATTTTTGATTAATATTTGTTTCAATTTTAGTAGAGATTTGGGTCAAAATGATGCATACAGACTCTCTGGGGCAGAGATTTTTTTTAAAAAATCATTGGGGCCAATCTATGTCACTATGCATGCACCCGTGTGGAAGGTTTATGCATGCATCGTACACACATGTGCATTAGGTGTGTGCATGCCTTGTGCATTGCAAGTGCAACATGCACAAGGCATGCACAGCTTACTTAATGTGTGCGCATCATATGCACATGATGTGTGCAAACATCTTGTGGCAGGTGTGTGCACAGCAACTTGGATTGACCCCATTATTAATAATATTTTAACCTAAGGCCCTTTTCACACGGGCGCCCCCTAGCGCACACGTGCGGTGGGAGGGGGGGGCACCTGTGTGAATGCCACGCATGGTGGGGTGAGGGGCATCTGTGGGATCGGCACCCATGGTGGGTGGGGGTGCGTGTGCGTGCCCGTGCTCCACTCACCTCCACCCATCACCTATGCACGGAACAACGGGCTCCAATGCCTGTTGCACTGTGCGTGGAGGTGGGTAGAGATGGGTGTGCAGCTGTGGGAATGGCCGCACAAGCACCTCCATCCACTGCAGGTGCACACCCATCTCCCCACCCACCGTGACCCGTTTGAAAAGGGCCTAAGGGTATATGTCTCTGGCTACTTTAGATCTGAAGGATTCTTGAGAAGGACAAGGAAAGTTAGCATCGGGCTTGTTGGTTCTAACTAGTATTTGCATTAGATTAGAACAGTCAGTGTTGGCGTCACTGTTGGAATGCTTTGCATTTTCTCAATGGCACTTTAAAGCAGAGTATTGGTAGCATGGCTATGATTTAGCTGAAATTACAGAAAACGTTTCCCTTAAAATACGTGCTGAATAGCAACAGCTGCCGTATTATACAAAACCTGGGACAAAAGCTCGGCAAAGAAACTTGCCTGGCATGTAATCATTCTCATATTAGAATACATAATGTTTTAATTTCTTCCTCTGTACATCCTTTGTGCTCTCGAAATAATGTATTTGCATGTGAATGTGGAGTAAAAAAGCTAAATGATATTCCTAGGTTCATTCAAAGAAGCTCCTTCCTAAGACCATCTGAGAAACAAGCTCTCTGTACTGTCAGCCTCTCTGTATCGAACTCGCTTCTGTTTCTGCCAACCGTGTGTTTGCTAAGGGAAGTTTTAACTTAATCTAAATATTTTGTAAGATTTAGTGAACGGAGAAAAAGGTCTTGCTCAAACCTGTCTCCCCAGTAGGTACCTGAGGACAGGAAATATTTTCCAACTGGCTCTTTCCTTGAAGGAGTTTTCAACATATAACTTAGCTTGGGCCTAACTTTCCACTATCAGTTTTATTGCTTCTGTTTTCTCTGGCCACAGGTCCTTGCAGATTTAGGACTCCAAAAATACTTCAAGCGCAATACTTCAATCCTGGTCTTGGCCCCTTAGTGTCCTTCCAACTCTCAATTCATGCTTTCATCCACTTCTCCTTCCAATTGTCCTGCAGATGCATCCCCTGCTCCACATTAGTTAAGTAAGCCACAGGGGTTATTATTCATTAATAATAATTATTATTAGCAAGCATTTACAAGCATTTATATAGCGGTAGCAATGTACCTGGTGCTTTACAAAGTAATGAAATAGACATGGTCCCTGCCTAAAGGCTTACAATCTGAGAGACAGGGGGGGAAAATGAAGGGGAACAGAGGGAGAGACAAGGGGTGTAACATTCACGAAGATGCAAGGTCTCAGGTGCACGCGCTTGGCTTGGTTACATCAAGAATGATGGCTGGCTGGTCCATGTGGTGAGGATATGAGATTGTACTAGATGGTAGGTATCAGCAGGAGTTAGAGAGGGGAGCGAGGAGTCAGGGAGGGCAGAATGGAAGATGTGGGTCTTGAGGAGGGATTTGAAGGTACGAAGAGAGGGGGCGAGGCAGATGTGGGCAGGGAGGGAGTTCCAGGCATGGGGGACAGCTAGGGAGAAGGGACAAAGGCAGTTAGGGGAGCAGGGGAGGCATGGAAGGGTGAGAGAGGGGACAGAGGAGGAGCAGAGTTCATTAGCTCAGAGAGGGGGAACAACGTCGTGAAGAGCTTTGTAGGTGAAGACTAGCAGCTTGTGCAGGATTTGTTCAGGAAGGGGAAGCCAGTGAAAAGAAGAGAGGAGTGGTTGCACATGGTCAAAGAAAGCGACAGGTGAGATGGATGACCCTGGCATCAGAGATTCGGATGGAGATATGGGGAGAAAGGTGAGAGTAGGGGAGGCCAGTGAGAAGGAGGTTACAGTAATCGAGGCAAGAGATGACCAGAGTGTGAACAAGGGTTTTGGCAGAGAAGACAGAGAGAAAAGGGCGAATCTTAGCAATGTTATGGAGGGAGAAGTGACAGGATTTGGCAACAGAGTTGATGGGGTTTAAAAGAAAGGGGTAAGTCAAAGGTGAAGTCTAAGCTACGGGCTTGGGGGATGGGAAGGATGGTGACCCAGCGTCAATAAGGATCGACAGGGAGGAGGGAGAGGAAGGATGTGGGGGGAAGATAAGGAGTTCAGTTGTAGCCATGTTGAGTTTGAGTTGACATTGAGACATCCAGGTAGAGATATCAACGAGACAGCTGGTGAGGCGAGCTTGAACAGATGGAGAGAGAGAGGGAGGAGAGAGAGAGTTGAGTGTCATCAGCCGAGAGGTGATATTGGAATCCATGGGAGGCAATGAGTTTGCCTAGGGACAGGGTATAGGACAGAGCCTTGGGGAACACCAACTGAGAGGGGAAGGGAGGAGGAGTTGGCAAGAGACACCTTGAAGGAGTGGTCAGAGAGGTAGGAGGAGAATCAGTCGAGGACGGAGCCACGGAAGCCAAGGGAGTGAAGTGAGTCCAGCAAGCGTGAGTGGTCAACAGTATCGAAGGCAGCAGAGAGATCAAGCAGGACAAGAATGGAGTAGAGGTGATTAGATTTAGCCACAAGAAGAGCAGTTTCAGTAGAGTGAAGGGGCGGAAGCCAGATTGATTCCAGATAATGACCTTTTAAAAAGGGATGCACTCTGTAGACACAGTATCTAGCTCACTGATGACTTTATCCTGCAAAGACTCATGATTCCCTTGTTAAAGCTTCTTTCTGCAATGATAAAAGATTACTCTGTCATCTGTCTTCCTGACACCCATTCAATGCTATTTCTAAAGCTAAAGGGTATAAGTTTGAAAATATTATAGTTTGTTTTGCTGTCTCTTCAACTTAAAGGCCTCTTACATTTAATTACTTACTCAGTAAAAAAAAATAATGCTTGCAAAATGCATATTTTTTTAAAATGCTTGTATTTAGTTTAGTTTAACCAAAGAAATGAAAAAAGGATAGAAAAGTAAAAAGAGCAGACATGGTGTCCTATTTCTGTCCAATTTGGTGCTGGAGAATAATATAAACTATCAACTATCCAAGGAGCAATCGAAATGAAATCTTGAGCATATTTGAAATCAAAGCAATCTGATTTCAAAGCAAACACCTGGAATTTTATTTATTGCAAATAACTTTCAACCAGAGAGACGATAAGAGCGGCTGGGTAAACAAATAGCTTTTGGACAGCAGATAACACTGTCAAATGAAAGCATTAGGCTGATGGACAGGAAGTAGTCGATGGGTGTTCTTTGAGTTATGTTACCCATTTTATCCACAGTGAAGTAGCCAGCTGACCTTTCCCCCCTTTCCTGCCGGCTGCTTAAATGGTAGCTACCGCATTTAGTCAAATTGTCACTTTCGATTAATGATTTATGGAAACGGCATAAAAAAATACTGAGGCAACGTGCTGGACGGAGTGTTTTTCTGAGGAAATAATGATTTCCCAGGGTGAGGGCTACAGCTAAATTTAAGCAAAGCAGAGGGTGTCCTTCACTATATGGAGAGCTGTTGTGGAATTGAGAATGAGTCTCTTCTACTGCCTTGTCCCTTTTATCCACGTAGCCTCAGCCCAGTTTGAAAGAAAACTCCTCAGCCCAGTCCTCCTGTTCGCATTAGTTGCCTTCTGTCCTAACATAACCTGCTAATGATGAGCTGTGTTCGAGTGCCATATTGTGGCACATATTTTGAAGCAGATCTCCTTGTGGATTACAGCCGGGATTTCTCACAGCCACATATTACTTAAGGAAAGGAGCTTGAGCACTTCCAGCTGGGAGTGATTGGAACTAATTTGGCAGAGCAAGGATATGTCCCTCTCCTAGAGCTAAAATGGTTACCCACAAAAATGGGAATTTCCATCTAAATTGCGGTACCTGAACCAACTTGGATGGATCCTATTGACTGTCGGAGTTACCAACAGTACTGAATTACCTTTTACCATTCCTGAGCTGATTGTTTTCCATTCCTGAGTTAACATTATTCCATTTCCAACGATTTTACCCTGTTACCAACTTACCATTTCCCCACCCATTTCCATTCATGCATTGATGGTTCCATGGCCCCTCTTGTTGTGTGTGTGCATGATGATGCAAATGACAAAAAGAGGCATTTTGGAAGGACACTAAGGGGCCAATCTTAGGTCCATGCATGCACATCTTGGGCATGCTTGGTATGTGTGTTGTGCACGCTGGGTATAAGCTGCATGCAATACGTGCACCACGTGCACACGTCTACCTTGGGTTGGCCCCTAAAACGGTAACATGGTAGGTTGGAATGGATTGGTAAAATGGAAAGTTGATTACTCAGTGATGGCAATACCCAGTATTTGAAGGAGGCGAGTGCCAACCGTGTAACCGACAGGCTACCCAAAATTGTTGGGATGGGTATAACTGAACAGTTGTGATTTGAGACAGGTCCCTGCCTTGAGGGGCTTTCAATGTAGTTTGTGCAAAGAAAAGGGGAAGGCTATTTCGGACAAGACAGGGATACATTCATGAAATTCACAAAACTGAGTAATTACAGAATCTCCATAGGCTTCAATGAATCTCCATAGGATTTTCTGTAGAACCCTATTAATTCTAGTCAGGTTTCATGTGGAAAGAGGGCTCATGCTCTCCCTTTGTGTGTATGTTTTCATCCCCATAATCAATTTTGATCCTGCACATAATTTGAACCTCAATCTCTATCTATTCTAAGGTTGCCAGATCAAAACTCCCCAAATCAGGGACAATCCAGAGCTGAGGGATACTGAAATAAGGGATGTCTGTTATGTTCAGGGAACCATGTTTATTGCATTTTCCCCATCCTGGTCAATGGGGAAAATGCAGTGAACACGGATCCATGATCATGTTCCATGGAGCTGTGGTGGTCAGAATAAAGCTGAAACAAATAACGGCCACTATCTGGAATCTGGCTGGATATTGCGGTATTTGATCTCCAGTTGGGAATTCAGTAGTATCTGATTTAGCATCTGGTGGATTTCTGGTTAATCAGATTACCGTTTACCAGAATACTGTTTACCATTTTTCTGCTTTACCGTTTAATTACTATCTGAATTCTTTTCTTTTTTTACTCGCTCCCTTTGTCGAGACTGGTCTGGTTATGCAGTGCTGTAGTAACAGGCAAACAGTAAACGGTAATCTGCTAAACGGTAATATCCATTATTCTGGTTTAGTAGTTAACCTCTGCGGTTACTGGATTGTTACCGGATAGCCACCAAGCTATCCGGAATACTGGATATTATCCGTGGATAGGTTGTTTTTTTTAACTACCTGTTTCAGCTCTCGGTCAGACTAGGGGATGTTCTCTAGAGTTGTAGAGCTCTGAAATAAGGGGTACTTCCATTCGTTAAGACACAGAATGCTAGGCAACCCTAATATATTCTGATACAGAAATCTCTAAAACGAACACCACAAAAATCTATATAAATATCAGAATCAAGGCAGGAAGTTGTGATGTGGGTGGAGAGTTCCTACCCCTTCCTAATCAGCTGATTGGCCAGGAGCACCCAGCCTGTGGTAGTAGGTCCGAAAAAAGGACTGGAATGGTGTACTGCAGCCCCACAACACCACCATCAACAACAGGGGTTTTGGTGGTGGTTGCTGAATTAATAGTACAATTCGGTTCAACTGTAGTTTTCCGAGCAAGCTCATTCAGATGATTACATCAATCCATGTAACTTCATTAACTTTAATGGAGTTTGTGACTGGAGTCTTTTCAGTGAGAATGGCAGAGACCTTCACTAGCTTCAGCAGAATTAAATGTAACTGAGAGGTGAACCGTGTCTCTTATGAAAACAATGAGAGGTGAATCTATTTTCTCTCAGTCACTGTATAGTGTATTATCTATCCACTGCATTCAAACTACAGGGTGGGCCTGATTTACCTTTGCCCTGGCGTTTGGAGAGTCATTTATGTCTGTGAAATGAAACGTGGGCTTACCGTTCTGGTCTGGTAGCATTGCGCAGCCACCCTGGGGGCAGAGAGTCACAGTTAAGCAGGGCCAATAGGGACTATGGCGTGGGTCCCATGGTCAAAGAGAACCAGACATGGAATCCAATCTGGTAGCCTCCGGTCCAGCACTCCTGGAGGCCTCAGAATGGGCTATTTTTGCAAAGCCCTCTCCTGGCCGATGACTTTTAGTCCCTGGGGTGGCTGCTTCATGAGGACTCCCGGCCCCTTCCCCTTGTGGAAGCGCTGGCCCCGCAGAAGCACTTGCCTTGGGGCTGAGGACTGCCTTTGGGAGAGGCATGCAGCCTGCCCTCCTCTCTCCCCGTCTTCCAGGAAGAACCCTCCCAGAGCAGATGTGATTTTTGAAAAACTTTTATGGGACATTGGATTTGTAAGTAAGGACCAGACTGCCAAATGTGGGCCCACAGGGGGAGGGGGCTTATTTTGTTTTTGCCCCGGGTCTCTCAAATTCTATGGCCATCCCTGACTGTATTTGACCTGTACGCTGAGGGTTGCCACCCCTGCTCTCACTCGCTTCTCCCATGGAGACTGACAGCGTTGCTGTTTCCGAAAGACGTAAGAATAATTGGACATTTTGTACCTAGAAATTAGGATGATGAATGACAGTGAGATTCTTGCATTAACGAGTTCAACTTGGATCTCCCAAAATATTTGAATGGAGGTTTCCATGACTGTGTTGTACTGGAGCGAACCTTGATCTTATCATGAAAAAGTCAGACCATTGCTTAGCACTCTCACACAGATAGTTTTGCATGCTTTAAACCAGGGGTGGCCAGACTTAGGCCACGTGACCACATTCAGAGATGCAACGGGGAAACTCCCAGGCAGACTCCCAGCAGCCAAACTCACGAGTAGCTCTGAACATGGGAGTGGAGGTAAGAGCATCATCAGGCGCGTCCTGAGGTGATTTCTCAGAGATGAGAAGGCTGGATTTTGAGCCCCACAGAAGAAATCACTGCGGGACATGCCTGATGACATGTGATCCCCCCGTGCCCATGGTCAGAGCTACTCGTAAGTTTGGCCGCCGGGAGTTTCCTGAATGTATCTCTGAACATGGGCAAGTGGTCTTACTGTGCATGTGATCCATTTGATCCAGGAGTTAGTCTCAGGTGATCTACCAAGACTCCTCCCACTGATTCTGGCACTTCAGGTCAGGACCCCTTCTGCTGGCTCCCAGGTCTAGGGGACCTCAGGAACTGGTCTCAGGAAAACCTTCCCTGTCATATTGAAGGTTTTCACCTAGCCCATCTCCACTCTGGAGACACTGCCTGGAGTTCTGACCCTGCTCTCCTTTCCAGGAGCAATCTCTGAGAGGCTGCTCCCCTTCTCCCACACTGTGATCTACTGGAGACTAGTGATCTACCAAGAAGATTGTGATCAAACTCTTGGCTGCCGCTGCTTTAAACATTCAAAACACTTCCACAAATTACAGAGTCTTTCTTGACCAGGAAAGACTCTATTTTATCCTCTCTTTCTTTTTTCTTTTTGTCTCTTTCTCCAGCTTGCCTTGACGGATCATCTTAGCTCCTGATCTGTCCTGCCAAAAAACAGCCCAGAGCACATTGTTTGCTGCTGAATTATAACATTGTCCCCAACGACCACATTTATAACAGAACTGCTGACAGTGCTGTAATTGTAGGAGGGCTAGCAGGTGCTGTTGTGATTGAACTCCCAAAGAGGAATGGGTGACTGTGCCACCTGGAACTAGTGGATTGTTCTTATTGCTTTGCTGCTTTTTGAGCAAATTCTCAGCAGCCCGCTCTACAATTTGAAAGCTGTTCTGGAAGGCACAAGCTAGTTGCTAATGGGAAGGGAGAGCGTTATTGTTCACTCAAACACAGGTGAAACAATTAAAGTAATAATAACAGCTCTGCATCCCTGAAGAGACTTTCATCCAGACGTATCCCTGGGAGCTTTGCAAACTATCCGCTGATGAATCGCTTCATCTGTCACCGAGCACTGTCATCTCTGAGGCGTGAGGCAGCAATTATTTGACACAGCGTCCCAGCGCCGTTTCGCAGCTGTTTATGCAAGGAAGTGACAAACATCATAGTCAGCTGCAGCTCCAGGAGGGACCAAGGACACAACAAGGGCTATGAAATAAAGGGAGATGCTATACACACTGAGTGACTTGCCCCATGGGCACTGGGAAGGGGGAATAGTGAGGTGCATGTGTCGCTACCTTCTGGGCTTCATGTGGTCCTGCCTCTTTGGAGACCTGGGATGATATGGTACTTCGAAGGGGGCTGGGCTACATCAGAAAGGGGAGGAGCTACAAGGCTCACTTGGGCCTCACCCCTTTTGGAGTGTCATGTCATCATGATGCTCTGCAGGGGGTGATTCCATGGGAGAGCTCTTTTGCCTCACCCCTTTTAGGTCTCACCTCCCAAATACCATTCTGCTGGTGCCTATGCTTGCCCCCAGGGCTGGCTTAAGTAAGGCCAGTAGGGACCATGACCTGGGCAGGGCCCTGCAGTCAGAATGGGCCCTCCAGAGAGGCCAGTCCTGGTAGCCTATGTTCCAGCACTTCTGGAGCCCTGGCTAGGACTATTTCTTCAGAGCCCTCGCCCCACCTGCGGTAATCTCAGCCCCAGGACGGCTGCTTTCTGCAGAGCCCTGTTTCCCCATCCTGCACTTTCAGTAAATCACTGATCCCTGAATCCCTCCTGCCAGAGGTGTGTGTGTGTGTGTGTGTGAAAGGGAGAGAGGGCTTGCGTGTGCATGCACATGGGAAAGCCTGTGCATGAATGGGTGTGTGTGAAAATGTATGATGTTTCTTTTTTGTAGGGCGGGAATTGCTAGTGGTAGGGGAGGCCATATACGTACTGAGGCTAGCGGTGGTACAGGTGGTAGGATGGACTGGGACTGGCTAACCCGAGCCCATAATTTGTATGTACCTTGCGTATTGCTTGTTTAAATTGCCATGCCCTTGTCTACGCTTATTAACTGTATGTACCATGGGTTAGTGTTGTTGTATAAGCTTTGCTTAACTAAGGGGATGTTGTTACCTGCAGGGGGTGTATATAAGGCTGAATATAAGGCCCCCCAGAGCATGTGTACAGGGTGATAGGGTCGCTGCGTACGGGTCCCCCAGGTCTCCCTGATTGTACTATTGACAATTGTTTTATTCTGTAAAGTTCATTTTATTGTCCATTGTAATAGCTATGACTACACAATAAAATTTCTTCTTCTTCTTCTTCTTCTTCTTCTTCTTTGTTTTTGTAAGCAAACACCAGACCACCAATAGTCAAAGGGGTGGAGCTATGGAGGGTGGGGTTGGGGGCCCATCACATTTTATTTCCTCCCTGGGTCCCACAAATTCTAAGGCCCACCCTGCCTTTTCCCCATGCCCCTGTGTAACAAAGGACCCTCTGTGCCCAGGGTAAGTCCTCTCCAGATCCAGCCCAATAGACCCAGACCCATGTTGGAATTAGCTCCAAGTGCCTTTATTTACAGCGTCCATCACCAACAACATTCCACTCCATATACAAAGTCCATACCTTCCTAATAACACGGCCTCCCACTCCGATTCTGCTAGCCAGGCACCTTCCCTCCTGAAGCCAGTTCTCTTTCTCAGAAACAGTCCTCACTCCGTGGCTGCTCTTTCCCTCAAACAGAGCTTCCTCCAACTGAACCCAGCTCCTTGGCTTCTTAGGCTTTGGGCTAGCCTAGCCACACCCTAGGACAGCTGGCCCCACTTAATCCTTAGCTCTTAGGCTTCTAAAGCCTGCCCCTGCTACACCCTGCATTCTGCCAACTCCTTGTTTCCCCACTAGGGCTGAAATGACAAGCGGCCACGGTAACTGTTTCTAACGAAAAGAGCTCTTCCACAGTAAGTGGCACGGTGTGACAGAGATGTTTATTCTGCTATTTTCGTTTGTGATCTTCCGCCATTTCCACTGACACTTTATGACATGTGGTCATGGTGCGAAAGTAGCAGAACAATGTTTCTTCTGACAGTTTCCGAGATTATTTCTGATAATTCCAATGTCGCAAAGCAAAAGGGGCGGAGTTAGCGAAATGTCGGCGGAAAAGCTACGGAAAGTCGTGGGCAATTCTGAAATGGCAGAATGAAATATGACCGCAGAAAAAGGAGTTGCCACTTCAGCCGTATCCCCACTCAGTCGCTCCCCTGCCACTTCTTCTCCCCATAACTTCCTGCACGTTTCCTGCTTCCTTAAGTCATGTTCTTCAATGATTGGTATATTTAAGTTTGCTAAGTAGCAGGGTGACTTTGATACTTAATGGTGCTGGAGCTCTCTTTGGGATAAGTTATGTCTGCAATGTGCATATCTTCACAAGATGGTGCAGGCAGGGACCATCATCTGATTTTCTTTAGCTGTGGCTCATTCCTCAAGATACTACGACTACTAATTTCTGTATTGCTACTAGGCATACATAGTGCTTAACAGTCACAGATTTATGGGAGACAGGTCCTGCTCAGTAGGCTTACAATCTAAGATGGACAAGGGGGACACACAGGGAAAGGCAGACACTCACATATTCCCATTTTACAGATGGGAAACTGAGACTGAGAGGCTGTGATTTGCCCAAGGCCACCCAGTGCGTTCATTGACTATGGTGAGATGCGAACACTGGTCTTCCAGGTCCAGGTTCAGCACCATATCCACTAGACCACACTAACTAGCTGAAGACCACTTAGCATGGCCTGGGAACCACCTACCTAAAGCTCCATTCTTGTAGGTCTGTTGTTCCTGTCTCTGCTTTCTAAACAGCCAATTACTGCGAGCCTAAGATGGAAAAATCCCTTCAGTTCACGGGAACATTTTGTTCCATCTGTGACGACATGAAGAAAATGACCTGTTGATGGATGTTCTAATTTCAGAATTGTGCACCGTGTTAGTGTGAAAATTTAAAGCAAAGATATCTTTCAGGCCAACCAATAGATCTTCCCACATATGTACAAAGATAGATTTGGCAGCTGATTGCCTTAGAGATATCCTCTCACTTCATGAACCAGCGCAATGGCTGGGATCAGACAAGTATCTTTAACTGAACCCAGATAAGTTGTGCTGCTGCAGGGCTGGACTGCAGCTGGCTGCCATGGCAAACCCCCCATGCCAGGATGGGTGGGCATGATAACAGATGGCTTCGCCCACCCGGTTTGGCCCGCTGTGGTCCATTTAGGTGCCTCCTGGGTCCGGACTGTGGACCTAGTTCCTTGCAGGCTCATATTCCTGGCCTGGCCACTTACCCCACTGGAGTCCGAACCAGGCCCACATCTGGCGGACCTAGAACAGACAGGAAGGTTCGGAGTTCACCCAGGCAGGCCAGAGTGGACCAAACACGCCCACGGTCACATTTGTTAACACCCAGAGTGACATGCTTCACTGTGATGAAATCATAGAGTTGGGGTGGGGAACCATGCCCGGGGGCCAAATGCGGTCCATTGCATTTTATGTGGCCCCTTTAAAGTTCCTGGATCTGGCCCTTGAATCCACTTCTTACTTCCAACCAGTGAAAAACTGAGCTCAAGTTAAGGGGCCAGAGACGAGGTCATGAAAACAAGGACAGGGGACAGTTCCATGGCACAGACCCATGATCTGGGCCCTCCTTTCCTTCAGTACATCCCTTAAGCACTCCCGCCCCAACTTCTGTGTGGCCCTCAGAGCTTGTGAAAACCTTCAAAGTGGCCCCCAGGAGGGAAAGGTTTCCCACTTTGTACTAGCAGAGGATCTGTTCCATTAAGGGACGTGCCTAGCCACTGCTGCAGTCAGTATACTGTTGGTTATAAACCTAGGCTGTGAATGATCCACAGGCCTCTTACTCTGTCTGGAGGAGCCCCAGTAACTTCCCTGTGGGCTTCAATGGGGCTACTCTAGAGTAAAATGTTTATGAACTGTGGCTCTAGATAACTGTCACATTGAGCTGCAGGTGTTGCACATGGATCTATGGAGCTACCATTCAGTGCTACCCGGTTTTGACCTTTAAAGTCCAAGAATGCCTCTCCCTCCTTTCTTTCTGACATATCTGAAGGACTGCCTCCTCCCACTATGCTCCATTACAATCTCTGTGGATGAACAGGAGACCCCCCTTGCAGGTACAATCTGCCTGACAGGTTCACATGATGAGGACATGTAGAAAGACTTTCTCGGTTGCTGCCCTGGTGTTGTGGCCATGTACAGGGACACACACACATCTTCACCTACCATGGCAAAACACCCATCTCCTCACCTACCCCCGTCTGTGTAAAAATGGCCTTGGTATTTGGTACTTGGTCCAGTACTTGTGGCTATTCCTGTCCTTATATAGTTGATTCAGTACTCACTATTTGGAAAATACTCAGTACTCAGTAGGGATGTGGGAACTGAACGGGGTTTGTCTGTTCATCTGTTCAGCCGTTCAGCCTGAAAATTTAGTTCGGGTTTGTGGGTTCACTCCTGCGGAGTTTGGACCACCTCAAATGTTCAGAAAATTTGGCCGCCTGGTGGCTTGAAGCACTCCAGAGGTGACCATGGGGGCATGGCAGGTCATCGGAGACACAGCAGCAGCAGCAGCAGCAGCAGCAACAGCAGCAGCAGCAGCAGCAGCAGCAGCAGAGACCGGGAAGGCTTGGGACTTGGCACTCCGGGTTGCCTGGGAAGGCAGGCTCAGTGCTTGGCCCCTGGGGGTGCCTGTGGGGGCATGGCTGGCTGTCTGAGACCCAGAAGCAGCAGCAGAGGCCGGGCATTGCAGGCTGCCAGGCATTTCTGGAGCAGCAGCAGAGGCCTGGCCCAGACTTGGTGGCTGGCACCAGGCATTGCAGGCTGCCAGACATCGGCGGAGCAGTGGCAGAGGCCCAGCCAGGGCTTGGTGTCTGGCACCCCTACTTGACCAGGCATTTCAGGCTGCCAGGAATCAGTGGAGCAGAGGCTTGGACAGGGCTTGGTGGCTGGCACCCCTACTTGACTGGGCATTGCAGGCTTGCATCCTACTCTCTGGATCTCAACAAGATCTTCTGGCCCACACCAGTTGATGCACCATTGACAGCGCTGAGGGGAGGGACAGAACATGGTGGCAACACAGCTCTCAGAGGGGCGGCCATCGCCTCAGCACCATACATCCAACCCTGAAGCACCTGCTCCTGCTTCTGCAGCTGCAGCCTCCTGGACTGAAGGCCTTCCAGTGCTCTGCATGGCAGTGGAGGATGCTGGCAGGAGGTGATGCCAAACTACAAGCCTAGTGCCATGCAGGCTAGGAAGGCAGGCTGAGGCAGGGTTTGAGCTTTGCCCACAGGGCGGGAAGGCACTTTGCACAACACAGGGAGGGGTAAAAAATAAAAATAACACCTAAATCTATCTAATCTAATCTAAATAAATGAAATTATAAGGTAAATGTGTGGAAATGGGTGAAATAGGAGGAGGATGTCAATGGATTGGGAGGAAGACAAACATCTAGGAGAGGGAGAGTTCTGAAAACACCTGCTGACAGGATCAGTGGCAGAACCCATGACTCAGCAGAGGTAGCAGTGGCAGCAGCAGCAGACATTGGAATGCCGGGGTACAGAACCCATGGCACAGCAGAGGCAGCAGCGACAGCAGCAGCAGCCATTGGGTTTCCTGTAGCAGAACCCATGGCCAGGGACCCAAGTTGACTGCGTTGCTGCAATTTGCAGTGATTTTTGAAGAATCAGCCAATCCTCGCAGTGCCATGCTGAAATTGTAGTGACACTGCAGTGGGGGCTGTCTGCAGGATCTTTAAATCCTGGCTCAGGCATAGACATGTCGCCTGACCCCAAACTAAAATTGCTGCTGCTGGAGCTGCCATCTGTCCAGGAGGTGTGACCATGACCAGAGGGTAAATAGGCCCCATGGAGATTAATTGGGGTGGGTGGGGTCTGAAGGCCCTATATTTGGGTGAGGGAGGTCTGGGGTTTTAATATGAGGTGGAAATTCTGGGGTGCTGAAATTCCAGAGGATTTGAGTTGTGTTTGATTAGCTAAGTTGTGATTCTATGTCAAACCTGTTGCAAATTTGCTTCCCAGCATGCATAGTTATGCAAATCAAGTTAATTATGCAAATATTAATGTTTGTGGTGAATTTTCAGAATTTGGCTTCACTGGTTGCAGTGAAGATTTAAGATTTTTTGGTGCAGTGAAATTGGGTCCCTGGCCATGGCACAGCAGAGGCAGCAGTGGCAGCAGCAAGCAGACATTGGATTGCCTGGGCACAGAACCCATGGCACAGCAGAGGCAGCAGTGGCAGCAGCAGCAAACATTGGACTGCCTGGGCACAGAACCCATGACACAGCAGAGGCAGCAGAAGCAGACACTGGATGGCTGGGGCACAGAACCCATGGCACAGCAGAGGCAGCAGCGGCAGAATCAGAAGACATTGGATTGCCAGGACACAGAACCCATGGCATAGTAGAGGCAGCTGCAGCAGCAGCAGCAGACATTGGATTGCCTGGGCACAGAACCCATGACACAGCAGAGGCAACAGAAGCAGACACTGGATTGCCGGGGCACAGAACCCATGGCACAGCAGAGGCAGCAGCGGCAGCAGCAGCAGACATTGGATTGCCCAGGCACAGAACCCATGGCACAGCAGAGGCAGCAGAAGCAGACATTGGATGTGCCAGGGCATAGTAGCAGACATTGGATTGCATTTCATCCAATTGATCCTAAATCATTTTTCTTAAAGCAGGTGAAGATTAATAATGCATTCAGGCTACGGGAACATTGTGGCCAGTCTCTGTGTAACATTTGATTAATCAGGTCTTTCCACACTTATGGTAAAATGGCTTCCTGTTTTAATTAATTCTCATTTTTCTGATTTCTGTACACTTCCCTATTCAGCTTGAATGTTAATTTTCTAGCTTTTCAAGGAATCAATTCTGATCTGAGATTCTAATCTGTGATTGCTGTGGCACAGCAGATGCGTCATTCAGCAGTGGCCGACATTGGTCGGTCAGGGCGTGGCGTGGCAGCCCAGATTGGCCGGGTGTTGCAGGCTTGCATCGTACTTGACCGATCTCAGGAAGTTCTACTGCAAATTGGTCAAGCCTTGCCTGGTGGTGAATCTTGTGGACACCCAGCCCCCACTCACAGGTGCACTCATCCAAGCTATGTCCATCTACAAGAGAAAGGAGCAAACGGCTGATGTGTAGTACCAGCAGCAGCAGCAGACATTGGATTGCCAGGGCACAGTAACTGTGGCTGGCACCCCTGATTGGCTGGGCATTGCAGGTTGGCTGGCATTGGTGGAGCAGCGTCAGAGGCCCGGCCAGGGCTTGGTGGCTGGCACCCCTACTTGTCCAGACATTGTAGGCTGGCTGGCATCGGTGGAGCAGCGGCAGAGGCCTGGCCAGGGCTTGGTGACTTGTACCCCTACTTGGCCGGGCATTGCAGGCTTGCATCGTACTCGACCGGTCTCAAGAAGCTCTACTGCAAATTGGTCAAGCCTTGTCCAATGGTGAATCACGTGGCCACCCAGTAGCAGACATTGGATTGCCGGGGCACAGCAGAAGCAGCAGAGATTTGATTGCCCATGGCACCGCAGAGGTGACATTCAGCAGCAGCAGCAGCAGCAGCAGCAGCAGCAGCAGCAGCAGCAGCAAAGATTTGATTGCAGGGCACAATACCCATGACACAGCAAAGGCAGCAGTAGCGCAAATTGGATTGCCTGGGCATAGAACCCATGGCACAGCAGAGGCAGCAGAACTGGATATTGGAATGTCAGGGCACAGAACCCATGGCACAGCAGAGGCGGCATCAGCAGCAGCAGCATAGATTGGATGGCCAGGGCACAGAACCCATGGAACAGCAGAGATGGCAGCAGCAGGATTTACCTGTGCGCAACACTCATGGAGCCAGGATGGTAGGATTTTCCAGGGAATAACTCCCATACAGCAGCAGACGGCAGCAGCAGGATTGCGTGGGCACATTTGGATTTGCCAGGGCAGAGCACCCATGGACCAGCAGACAGCAGCAGCAGAATTATCAGGCCAGTGAGGCACATCAGCCAGGGTTGCCAGGGAAGGCAGACAGGAAATTTGGCATGAGAGGCAGGCAGGCTGGGGCAGGGCTTTAGCTTTGCCCACAAGGCGGGCAGACAGGCACTTTGGCATGAGCATCGGAAGGTAGGCTGAGACAGGGTTCGAGGTTGGCAACCAGGGTGGGCAGACAGGCAGCGTTGCATAAACATTGGAAGGCAGGCTGAGGCAGGCTTTGATCTTGGCAACCTGGGCAGGAAGACTGGCAGTATAGCATGAGCATCGGAAGGCAGACTGAGGCAGAGTTCGAGGTTGGTAACCAGGGCGGGCAGACAGGCAGTGTTGCATGAGCATCAGAAGGCAGGCTGAGGCAGGCTTTGATCTTGGCCACCTGGGCAGGCAGACAGGCAGCATGGCATGAACATCGGAAGACAGACTGAGGCAGGGTTCGAGGTTGGCAACCAGGGCGGGCAGACAGGCAGCATTGCATGAGAGGCAGTAGGGAAGGCAGTCTGGGACCTTGGCAGGGCACTCAGATAGGCTGGCGAAGACTGTGCAGGAGAGAGACCCAGTCAGATAGGCGGGCTGAGATTGTCTAGCTAGAGGCCGACTGGCAGGCTTACAGCTTCCCAATGCCACCCGGCGTCATGAGGTCAGTCAGATAGACCGTCCAAGGCTGTCTAGTGAGAGAGAGAGAGAGAGAGAGGCAGGGCAGGCCCTGGAAATTGGGAGGGAGAGACAGCACCTCAGCAGCAGCAGTCCAGATTGAGCAGGAGCCCCGTCCCAAGACTTCTCCTGGCATGGGATGGCGTGTGTCACTTCACCATCAACCCATGTCCAGGGGCATCTATGGGAATTCCAGCAGCGGAAGGTTGACCTTCATGAAAAGCAACTGCTCCACCAACTTGGTCCCCAGTCTCAGGTGGTGCGGCGAGCAAATGTCCCCCGCCATGGAGAACACCCGCTCTCTGGGGACACTCGGTGGGCAGGACAACAGACCCTTGACCACTTTGGACACGGCTGGCCACACATTGATCTTGCCGGCCCAGTAGGCGAAGTGATCAGTGCTGGGATTGATGCACGACTCCTCCTCCAGGTTGCTCTCCACTGCTGCTGAGGCACTGTTGTACTCCCTCGCGCAACTCTGCTTGGGCACTACCTTCACCATAGCCCTCAGTCACGCTGCCTGCACTGCTGTGCACAGGCCCATACTCGCCAGAGTGGCCTGCACATATGAGCTGCTGCTGGCACTAGGGGTGCTGCTGCTGTTCAGCCTGCTGTTGGTGCTGCTACTGCTAGGACTGGGGGCAGGGATAGATTCCGCTGGCTGAAATGGGTGGCTGCTCCCACTCCCACCATCCCCAGGGGCATCCTGCTGCTGCTGCCACGCACTCTCCAGAGCTCGCTCTGCTTTCCGGACCCTCTCCACCAGCTCACCCTTCCAGTGGACATAGAGTGGTGTCCGGCATACCATGCTGCCCTTGACCCTGGGGTCCAGTATGGTTGCCAACACATATTCATCTCACTGCAGGAGCTCATAGAACCATGCCTTCAGTCCTGCCTTCAGCTGCCGTGCCACGGCAACTGCCTCATCCACCAGCTTCTTGCCCTGAGGGCCACAATCCCTCTCCTGGAGAATTTCCTCCAGCCTCCTGAGGAGACTCTGGACCAGAGGGGTCATCCGGGTGATGGTGGCCATGGAGGAATTGATGGTGTCCGTCACAGCCAGGAAGAGTCTCAGAGAAGACAGTGTGAGCCAGGATCTCCCATTCCGCCCCATTGTACCCTGGAGGTGCCCCGCTGTCCATCACCAGTTGAACCTGATGCAAGGCGGCTTTCTGGTCAAGAAGCCACTGAGCATCAAGATCGTGGAATTCCAACTGGTGGACATATCCTGCACCAGATGGTGTACTGGGTAGCCTTGCTCTACCTGCTTCGCCCAGAGGAGGTCACTGCCCTTCATGCTCCGGTTAAAGAAACCAGCCAACTTCCTCCCCCGCTCAGTCAGGGAGCTAAGGGTACCTGCCCCAATCTCCTTCCCCCCCAAGTCCTGACCACCAGGTGAAGGGTGTGTGCGGCACAAGGGATGCTGGTGAAACCACCCTCATGGATTGCCCTCAATATGTTGGCTGCGTTGTTGGTCACCACGCACACCTTGGTGAAGGGCACACCTGGCTTAACCCACTGCCTCACCATGACGGTCAGAGCTGCCGCGATGTTGCGAGAAGTGTGGGGGCCATCCATGACTTCCGCCTGAAGCAGGGCCCACCTATACCCTGTTTTGGGACCCCTCCTGCCACTCCCAAATGCTGCCTCCGGGTCCTGCCACCAGTGCACCGTCACTGCCAGGTAGGCGTGCTGCGCATTTCTGCTTGACCACAGGTTGGTGGTGAAGTGGACGGTGGCACCCCCAGCCCCTGCCAGCTGCTCTCTCACCTGCTCCTTTAAAGCCCCATATAAGGCTGGCACTCCCGTATAGGGATCATCCACCTGCACCAACTTAAAATGCACCCATACAGAGGATGTTTTTGCCCCCTCCTGTCTTCTGGCCCATACCAGGTGATGCACCACTGACAGCGCTGATGGGAGGGACAGAACATGGTGGTGACACAGCTCTCGGAGGGACAGCCATTGCCTCAACACCAAACATCTCCTCCACAGGACTAGTATCTGCCTCGCTGTCCCCAATCTGAGATGTGTCCCGCAAAGGGGAGTACTGGGACCCTGAGGATGATCGACTGCCAGTGCTGCTTCCACTCTCCCTGTGCCCCCTAGAACTGCTACTGCTGCTGCTGCTGCTACTCCTCTCCCTGCTGCCATTGCCTGGGGATTGAGCCGTGCCTCTAGCAGCTGTGGTGGGATCCATTAGCCTGTCATGGCCTGGTCTTGAACCCTTGGCCTGGGGGTTTTGGAAGTGGCGCAGTAGCGGCTTGCGCCACCTGCTGCCTGATAGGCTGTGCCTCATACTTCTTCCTGTGTCTCCTTCTGTATCTTCACCTGATGTGTGCCCCGCCCTTGCTCACCTGTCTCCCATTTCTGTCACCTGTTTCCTGGCTTCCTGATTGGCCACCAGGGTGTATTTAAGACCTCCTGGTGGCCTCAGGAAGCTGGTGGAGCAATTGCTCTTCCCTGGGTGTGGGTCTGTGTGTGCTCCTGTGTTTTGGGTCTAACACTAACCTGTCTCACCCCCTGTGACTGTGTTGTTGTATGTGCTGTGTGTGTGAGTCTTCTTGTCCTGTGAAGTCCTTGTCTTTGGAAGTGTTGTTCATCCTTCCTTCCCAGCTCCCTGCTGCTGGTTACTTTCTCCAACCCCTCTGTTGTTTGTTCCCCCGTCCCACTCCTCTGTAGCTGGCTACCCTCCCCAGTGACTCTGTTGTTGATCCTCCCTTCCCAGCTCCCTGCCACTGGTTATCCCTGCCAGCATCTCCATCACTGGCTCTCCCCCTAGCTCCTCTGCAGCTGTCTACCCCCGCCAGGCTCTGTGCCACTGGCTGCCCCTGCCAGTTCCCTGCCACTGGCTACCCCTTCCAGTTCCCTTGTTATTGGGTTCCCCTTCCAGTCTTCCTGTTGTTGGGTCCCCCTTTCCGCTTCCCTGTCATTGGTTTCTCCTTCCAGCTCCTTGGTCCGTGGACTCGACGATGAGCCATACACCTTCTTAGACCAGCTTGTCTGGTAGGCATGCTGAGCATTTAGTATCCTGAATAGTGGAGAGCAGTTGAGAGGTTTCAGTGATGATGCTGTGGACAACCCTTTCCCCCCTTTTCCCCGTACTTCCTATTCCTCACTCCTTGTTTCCCCTGGCTCTGCACTCCGGAGCCTGACACAGCCCTGGACTGCTGGGGATCACATCAATAATGGGGGACAATGGTGGCCCATGATCAACATCCGACCCTGAAGAAACTGCACCTGCTTCTGCAGCTGCAGCAGAGACAGCCGCAGCCTCCTGGACTGCAGGCCTTCCAGTGCCCTGCGTGGCAGTGGAGGACACTGGCAGGAGGCGATGCCGAACCACACCCCTTGCGTCACTGCTGGGAGCTTCTGAAGCCTGTCTCCCCAAATCAGGCCTGTGCAGTTTGGGGCGTGGTGATGGACTCGGGTTGCTGCTGATGCCTGCCACTCCGCTGGCACGGCCCCTGCCACCTCTGCCACATGCCCCATTGCCTGCCTTACGGGCAGCAGACCGGCCTCCCCTGCTTCCCTTCTCTATTTCTCCCACCCAAATAATGCAGAGGAAGATTTTATATTTAAAAAAAATTATTTATTCAAATGTGGTATATAATATATATCTACTTCACTAACTGCTTGACTGCTATTAGCTATTCTGAAACCTATGGAACTAAATGGAATATTATTTAATATCTACAAAGGCCTAGTCCTACAAACACACTAAAATGTTTAAACTGATTCACTACACACTATCTCTATCTATCTCTAGAACTAAGCTAAGTCCTCTATCTATCTATCTATCTATCTATCTATCTATCTACACAGGGATGGGGGGGGAACACAGACAGCTCACAACAAACAACACAGGGAGGGGTACAAAACTGAAATGAAACCTAAATCAATCTAATGCTACTCTAAATAAATCCAAAAACAGGGGAAGGGAATCAGGGATGGAATATATACAGGGAGGAGGGACGGATTCAATGGAGGGTAGGGGAAAGAACACAGTGAGGGGTAAAAAATAAAAATAACACCTAATCTATCTAATCTAATCTAAATAAATGAAACTATGGAGGTAAATGTGTGGAAATGGGTGAAATAGGAGGAGGATGGCAATGGATTGGGAGGAACACAAACTGCTGGGAGAGGGAGACTTCTGAAAACGCCTGCTGACAGGATCAGTGGCTAGCTCAGAACAAACTGGAAGGGGGGAGGGCAATGACTTTTGTTACTTGCTGCGCCTGCCTTACCACAAGCCCCAATGGTTCCGTGCAGCCTAGCCCGTGGCCAATCGCAGACTGCCAAGTCAGTGGTCTGAGGAAAAGAGGGATGGTGATTGGACAGGTTGGCTGCTAGTCCAAGCCTCTCCACCCCTCCTCAGCTGCCTCCCCCTTCCCTGGGCCTGTCAGTCTCATTTTTCCTCCCTGAACCCACCTGAACTCATCCGAACTCGGCCGACTGTTTGGGGTTTTTGACTGGCTGCAGACCGGTTGCAGTAGGGGTGAAATTGATATTCTTGGCAGATTCTCTGTCCAATGGACCTGCCCAGTCTGATCTGGGACCAACAGAATGGTGACTGGCTGTGATCTTATTCCTATTCTATCAAAGATCTGGATTGGCTCTGATTTGAGTGCAGTACCATTTTGTCCATGCAAAACAGACATATTTCTTTTTTTTTGCACAAGCACGAAATTATTTTGCTTATTGCACCAGACCCAAGATGGAACTGCGCCAGGGTGGTATGAGAGTGTAGTGGAGGGATCCAACATAATCTGTGTTGGATCACACAAACTGGTCCGAAACCGCAGATAAGCTCCAGAAAGATTCAAGGGTTGTTTCAATTCAACCCTAGACTGCAGGCACCCCTTCTCATATAGGCCCACAGGGAAGAGTGGTAGGGTGGTTGATCCTCTCCCTCCTTTGACTACTCTGATTGTCCCCATCCCCATTGCAGCATGCTACACTGGGCCCTTCCCACTTACAGATCTCTCTGGATCATGGAGATCGTAAAATCTTTGTAGGTGGTTTGCGATGGGGACAATATTCCATCCCCCTCCAGGATTACAATGTGTTTTTCACTGTCCAAATCCTAACGCGGTAAAATATGTTCCAAAGAACTGTATCAGATGGTACATGCAGTAGATTTTGCTAAATACATTGTCATTTTAAGACTTGCTCTTGTATTGATTGGTCTTACTCTTGCATCTAATAAATCATTCGTTTTTTAACTATAAACATTTCAATGTGGTGTTTTGTGTTCAATATTTCTATTGATTCCATCCAAGTGACTGGTTTACTGCTGTAATTTTGGTTACCTATGTGGCGCCAGAAAACTTACAACCTATCGCACACACGCCATTTGGAATGTGCTATTTTTTGTGGCTGAAGCAAATTGCAGTTGTGTATGGTATTGATTTGGGTTAATGAAAACCTTGTTACTATCTTTTTTCCTGTAATGGGTTATGAAGACTGCTGACAGAGTTTTTATATTTATGGACACAAATTTCTCTATCAGGTTTCGTAGTGCCCAGAGACTAGCGTAATACGTTGCAAGAAAAATATTAGCCATTTTATTGCCCTTACCTTGGGGGGTGGGGCGGGGAGTGGGGGTGGGGGGTGTCTGATCTTAAAAGTACAGCACAGGAAAGACTACATAGGCAAAAATGGTAGTAAGATACATAAAGATGGCTTTCTTTAGGAGTGCTGTTTTCCGTTGGTAAGCAGCAGCAGCAGCAGCAGCAGCAGCAGCAGCAGCGACAATGCACACAAACACCTTGGTCTGTAGAATGTTTATTCAGTGAAGTCAAAAAGGATTGTTTTGCTAGTGTTCCTCTTTGTGCTGAGATCTATATGGAGAGGCTCTACCAACTTCCTTCAGTGGTAGAAACTACAGAACAGATATTTTTTGGAAGAATTATAATGTTGCATTATCTCAGCCAGGAGACTATCGATTATGTTAAATGAGACCAAGAAAGGCCTATAAGAACATAAGTAGTGTCATACTGGTCCATAGATCCCAGTATCCTGTCTCTGACAGTGGTCTGATCCTGAAAAGTGCTAATTCGAAGGTGGCACTGTAGGATATTGTTTTACTGCCCAACTTTTCAAAGCGAGGGAGCAAGCTATCAAGGGAGGTTGTAGGTTCTCCATCACTGAAGATTTCAAATAAGAGGCTGGACAACCATCTATCAGGGATGTTATAGCTGTAGTTATCCTGTATCCAGGCAGGGGATTGGACTAGATGACCCTCGATATCCCTTCCAACTCTGAGTCTGTGGATGTTTTTTCATGGACTGTCCCCACGTCTCTGCTCTGCCTCACCCCTGGTGCTGCCTGCTCCAGACCAGATCCACTTGCTGTCTTCTGGAGCATCCTGGAGCACTGCAAGCGGAGCGGGCCAACCAAACCAAGAGCACCAGCCGGGGGAAGAGAAGCGGCCCATCTACTTGGCATACAGGCTGCTACAGCTCTGCTTCAGGCCAGGGGTTGCCCCAGCAACACCATATATCTCTGGGCGGCGGCCTAGAGTGGTGGCCAATCCGCCCACAGCTCTATGATGTAGGGGAGGGGGCACCACGCAGGTGGACTGTGGGCCACAGCAGCCGCTGTGTCCATTTAAGCCTGCCGCTGTCATGGAAGCACGTGGTGGGATGCAGGGCTGGCCACCCCATGATCTCTTTCTAAAGACACCCTATGATTCTATTAAAGTAGTTTGGGCAATATCTTTTATTGGACCCACTATTGTTGGTAAGATTATGCAAGCTTTATTATGCAACAAGTTGGAAGTCTACATGCCTGAATTCTGACTTGCTTCATGCCTGGGGAAGGGCCCCGTGTGGCTTGAAAGTTTGATTTATTGCACCAGCTACAATTGGTCCAGTAAAAGAGATCACCTGAACTATTATTAGTATTATTATTATTATTATTATTAATAATAATAATAATAATAATAATAATATATAGCACCAGAAATGTACCTGCTGCTTTACAGAGAATAAAATAGACATGGTCGCTGCCTGGGAGATTACAATCTAAAGACAGAGGGAGGGGAGACAGGGAAGGGGGAACAGAGGGAGAGACAAGGGATGCAACATTCACGAGGATGTGAGAACTCAGGTACACGTTCTTGACTTGGTTACAGTAAATAGGAGTTTGCAGATAACAGGTGGGGGATAATCCTGGGTGGGGATGATTAGCAGGAGTTAGGAAGGGCGGAGCGGAAGAGGTGGGTTTTGAGGAGGGACTTGAAGGTGTGGAGGGTGGGGGCAAGGCGGACGAGGGCAGGGAGGGAGTTCCAGGCGTGCGGGGCAGCGAGGGAGAAGGGACGAAGGCGGTTGGGGGAGCAGGGGAGGCGTGGGAGGGTGAGGGAGGGGATGGAAGAGGAGCGGAGTGCTCGAACAGGGGTTCGGAGGGAGATCAGGGCAGAGAGGTAGGGGGGAGCGAGGTTGTGAAGGGCTTTGTAGGTGAAGACGAGGAGCTTGTGCAGAATACGCTCAGGAAGAGGGAGCCAGTGGAGAGAGGAGAGGAGAGGCTGCACATGGTCAAAGCGACGGGCTAGGTGGATGATCCTGGCAGCAGAGTTTTGAACAGAGATGAGGGAAGAAAGGTGAGAGCGGGGAAGGCCAGCGAGGAGGAGGTTACAATAGTCGAGGCGTGAGATGACTAGGGCATGGATGAGAGTTTTGGCAGAGGAGACAGACAGAAAAGGGCGGATCTTAGCAATGTTGTGGAGGGAGAAGCGGCAGGATTTGGCCACGGAGTCAATGTAGGGTTTGAAGGTAAGGTGCGAGTCGAAGATGAAGCCCAAGCTACGGGCTTGGGGGACAGGGAGGATGGAGACCCCGTCAATGGCAATTGACAGGGAAGAGGGAGAGGAAGGATTGGGAGGGAAGATAAGGAGTTCAGTTTTCGCCATGTTCAGTTTGAGTTGGCGTTGAGACATCCAGGCGGAGATATCAGAGAGACAGTTGGTGAGACGAGCTTGAACAGAGGGGGAGAGGGAAGGAGTGGAGAGATAGAGTTGAGTGTCGTCAGCGTATAGGTGGTATTGGAAACCGTGGGAGGCAATGAGTTTGCCTAGGGATTGGGTGTAGATAGAGAAGAGGAGAGGGCCAAGGACAGAGCCTTGGGGAACCCTGACCGAGAGGGGTAGGGAGGAGGAGGGGGAGGAGTTAGGAAGAGATACATTGAAGGAGCGGTCAGAAAGGTAGGAGGAGAACCAGTCGAGGACAGAGTCCCGGAATCCCAGGGAGTGAAGCGATTCAAGCAGGAGCGAGTGGTCAACAGTATCGAAGGCAGCAGAGAGATCAAGGAGGACAAGAATAGAGTAAAGGCGGTTGGATTTAGCCACAAGAAGATCGTTGGTGATCTTAGCAAGAGCGGTTTCAGTGGAGTGAAGGGGGCGGAAACCAGATTGGAGGGGGTCAAGGGAGGAGTTGGCGGAGAGGAGGTCGAGGCAACGGGAGTAGACAACCCATTCAAGGAGTTTGGAAGCAAAAGGGAGGAGTGAGACAGGATGGTAATTAGAGGGTTCAGAGGGATCCAGAGTGGACTTTTTGAGGATGGGGGAGACAGTGGCATGTTTAAAGGCAGAGGGGAAGGAGCCAGTAGAGAGGGAGAGGTTGATGATATGCAGGAGGAGAGGGGCGACGGTGGAAGCAATGGAGGTCAGGAGGCGGGAAGGAATGGGATCCAGGGGGCACGTGGAGGGGTTGGAGGAGGTGAGCAGGGAGGAGATTTCCTCAAGGGAGGTGGGAGGAAGGAGGACAGGTGGTGGGAGGAGGGAGAGGGGGGAGTGGTAGGGGGAGAGGGTCTGGAAGCGATTTCCAGGCGGATCTTGTCAATTTTAGAGGTGAAGAAGAGAGCAAGATCCTGAGCAGAGAGAGAAGAGGGAGGAGGAGGACAGGGGGTTTGAGAAGGGCTCAAAGGTGGAAAAGAGGCAGCGAGGGTCCCGGGAACAGGACCCAATGCATGAGGCATAGTACTGCTGTCTAGTGAGGGAGATAGCAGAGTTGAGCGGTGAGAGGCAGAATTTGAAGTGGAGGAAGTCAGCGCGGTAGTGGGAGTTGCGCCAGAGGCATTCAGCAGCCCGGGGGCAGGAGCGGAGATGGCGAATGGTAGGGGTGAGCCAAGGGCAAGGGTGTGAGCCGAGCGTGAGGAGAGGGGGGCAAGGGAGTTGAGGGTGGAGGCGAGAGAGGAGTTGAAGGCGGAGATGGCAGAGTTGGGGGAGGAGGAGGAGAAACTGAGAGACAAAGAGGAGAGAGGAGGCAAAGTCCTGGGGCATAATAGCCAGCAGATCGCGGAAGGGAAGAGGAGATGGGGAAGAGGAGGGGGAGCAGTGGGAGAGGTTGAAGGAGACAAGGAAATGGTCTGAGATGGGAAGGAGCTTCAAGGAGAGGTTGGAGACAGAACAGTTACTAGAGACCATGAGATCAAGAACGTGACCATCAGTGTGGGTGGGGGTGCTAGTCCAGAGGTGGAGATCAAAGGAAGAGGCTAAGGAGAGGAAGAGGGTGATGCCAGGCTGAGAGGGTGCATCAACATGGATATTGAAGTCACAAGGATGAGTGTAGGGATGTCATCAGAGAGGAATAGGGTGAGCCAGGACTCAAACTCGGAATGAAGGGAGGAGAGGGAGCCGGGGGGGGGGAGTAGATAACAACATGGAGGTGGAGAGGGGAGTAGAGGCATACGGAGTGCTGTCTCTTATACACATCTAGATGTGTATAAGAGACAGGAGGTGGAGAGGGGAGTAGAGGCATACGGAGTGAGTTTCAAAGGAGGGGAAGGAGGGTTGGAACTGGCAGGAAGAGGCGAGGAGGAGGCCTACGCCACCACCCCGGCCTTCGGCGTGGGGCTGGTGGGAGAAGGAGAGACCTCTATAGGAGAGGGAGGCAGGGGTGACAGAGTCAGTGGGGGTGATCCAGGTTTCACTACATGCCTGAATTGACCATATGAGTGTGGTCTTCATCTCTTACGTTTGAGACCAAAACAAGACCCACCAACTTTTCTAAGACATATTTGTTTTCCTGGGGATGTATGACACTAGGATTTCTCCCAGAGGTAAAGATGAAAGCCGTGATCCTGAAAACACTTACATGTGTTTAGTCCCAGTGACTTTGATGGAACTATACACACAAAAAAGTGTTTGTGGGTTGGAACTAGTGTACCTTTATGCAATTTTTTCCTCACAGGAATTGCCATACAAGTGACTCATCTAATCTAGCCTCTGACATTGGCTACCGGATGCTTCAGGAAAAGGTTCTAGAATACCTCAAAAAGAAAATTCTAGAGGTACCTACTTGACTTTGAAACAATAGTACCTCTCCCTGGTATATGCTTTACTTTCAAACTGTGGGTTGCCTCCCCAAGAGGGGTTGCATCTAGAGCTGAAACGAGTATCTGCTACTATCTTGCTAAGATACTATATAGTATCCGGTTTAGTAACCACCGACTATATGATTAACTGTATTGCTGCATCACCATTTACCACATTACCATTTAATTACCATTTGACTTTTTATTTTCTTTACCCCCTCCCTCTATCAGGACTGGATTGGCTATGCAGTAATGTGATAATTTGTAGGGCTAAAATGAGAACGGAATTAATTCTCGCAAGAATCTCGCAAGAATTTTGCAACTCTTGAGATGAGAAAATCTTGTTGAGAAGCCTAGTCTGGAGATTTTTGAGAAGGGAGAAATCTCATTTCAACCCTAGTAATTTGGTAAATGGTAATTTGGTAAATGGTAACATCCAGTATTCCATTTAGAAGTTAACCTCCACAGTTAACAGACAGTTACCGATTAGTCACAAACTTTCTTGAATACCAGATATTAACTGCAGATTTTTTTGTTGTCCATTTTAGCACATGTTGCATCATCAGTGGATCCAGATACTGATTGCTATTTGATATATTTTCCACGTCTTTGTTGCTATCTGGGATCACAAGTTTATATTTAAGTCTAGAGTTGATATGGGGGTCATACAGGCAAAGTGTGGGAAACACGTGCCTATTTAGATGATACAACATCACCTCTTAAAGAATATACATTGTACCAGAGGTGAAATGAATATTCAAAGCGAATATATTATCCGTCAAATTTGTCTGCTTCCAACTGAATCGGATGGAGCAGATATTCATTTTGCTTTGTTCGTCTGCACTGGAAATTTTGGTTTCTGGCTGTATAGTTTATTCAGATATTGGGTTTGTTTGGTTCAGGTATTTTGTTTGTTCAGTTTAATGCATGTGCGCAATAGCGCTAAACAATACTGAAACAAATCAACCAAATAACCAAAGAAATCCAAAAACCAAATAATTGAAGAACCAAATAAATGGATATATGGAGATCTGTTTTGGATGCTGATATTTGAATATGCAAATAATATTCATGAAAAAATAATGGTTTTAGAAAACCCAGTCACATCACAAACTGTAACAAGGATCCAGGTAAGCTACATGCTGCCATTGAGCCAAGCACAGAATGTACCACTGAAACCAACGTGTTGACCTCAATATAATAAAAAATATATATATCAAGGGTAAGGACATATGAGTTAATAACATACACCTCATTTACAATGAACATGAAAACAATAACGTGGCCCTTTAATTGATGCAGATGGATATACTATAAACTAAGTAAATAACTGCAGTGGCTTGTTATAGAATCCACAATGCTACCGGTTAGTGTGCAAGCTACTTTGTGCCACTCAGATTACATTCGTCTGTCCTCTTTATGGCTGTGTCTATCTAGGGTTAGGGCTATTGTCTGGCTATCGGTTTGAGCCCTGACGTAATCCTCTGCAAATTGTTATGGAGAATGCAACAGCTGGGAAAGAGCATGTGCTGCCTACCAGGAAGAGCTGGGAGAATGCATGTTTGAAAATGGAGCACTGGGCTTTTAAGGCATGCACCAATGAGAGGGAGAGAGGAGAGAAGGGACGGAAATGACAGCTCTGCAGAGCGCTATAGACTTATTTGCCCACAACATGATGGTGCTGGTGGATCTGAATACAAGGAGGTTGCACACAACCTAATTGATGGGATGTGGACACACGGGAGCACATTAGCCTGCATTTGCCCGCACGGTGGGCTATGCATTCTCCAGGAGACCCCGCTGTGAGTGGGGGATACAGGTCTAGTGGGTGGTGGCCTGTGGCCAGTGGGGGTGAATACCTAATGAGTAGGTGGACACTCACCTGGTGTGGGCTATTGTCTCGTTTAGTAACACACTTAAGTATTAAACACACTTAAGTATTAAACAATACTCTTAAGTATTAAACACAAAAGTATAGAGTCCTACTTTTTTTTTAGCTGCCAGACATCCCTTCTTCCTATGTGATGTAAGTGGAGAAATACTGAAACCTGCTTCACTTAAAGCCAACCAGTGATTATGACACATTCAGCTGAGTAGGCCAGATCTATTTTAACATCCATTCCTATCTCTTTTCCTATTTTGTCTCTTCTTTTGCCTTTTTTGAATGATAAACTTGCGTGCTTTGATTGGCTATTCAGCAAAGGTAAGGACTACTTGAGCTTTTATTGGCTATGTGGCTCCAGCAATGCTTTCTTTAATACATTTACATTTGGGTTGAATGAGATCTATATGCCATAAAATAGAAATGAAATTGACCATTTCACAGGAGGGGAAATGCTCGTCTTTCTTCAATGGGGGAAAAAGGCTTTTGTTGCTTCCCCCTCCCGCAAATGTAACTAATTTCACATGATTGGATTTTGCAATTCAAAATAATCTTTTACTCCAGCACTTGTATATATTAAAGTGAGACAATTTGCCTGAAATGAGACACTTCACTATTATATCTAAATTTCTCATCTAAGACTCTTGATTTCAATCTCTGGTGTTTGAGCAACTATTGAGGTTGAGACAACGGAAACAGAGAATGTTGTTATTTTCAATTTGCTGTAATTACACCAAGAGAGGTGCAGATGCAGATTCTGAACTGCACGGAAAGCTGGGCAGCTTGTGGGGAAACGATGGTAGCTTTATTTACACAGCTGCTGATGATACCATCCTGAATGATCTTAGTCTCAAATCATAGTCTTAACGTGAGCCGCTGCTGAGGAAGGCATCATGGATTAAACAGCTGCTTTACAGGACACCGTCTTCTATCATTAAAGTCAATAAAAGTTTTGTTGTTGACATCAGCAGGTGTAAGATTGTGTTTGGTTTAAAAGAGAAGAATATGTTTAATAAGAGGTTTATAGACAATGGGACAGGACCCTAATTGAGGTCACACTAGTGCTGAAACAAGTATCCATTGATATCCGCTACCTGCTGATACCCAGTAACTTGCTGCATAGCCGGTAAGCATTTAGCAGTTAAATCGGTTAACTAGATTACCAATTTACTGCAAAACCACACGTTACCATTTACCGAATTACAGTTAACCGCCCATAAATTTTTTTTACTCCCTCCCATCCTCCCTCCCTCCTTTCAGATCTGTTTTTGGAGTAGTAATGGTAACATTTGGTTATGCAACAATGCGGTAAACGGTCCCACAGATTTTAATAGAACTTCCAAACTTTCCTTCATAGTAATGCTTTCTTGACTTGGGGGTTGGGGAGTCACATTTTGCTCTGTGATTAATGTAATGCACATAACCTAAGCAAAATTAATGATGTTATGTAACTTATTTTTTATTATTTATTTATTTCGTTAAATTTGTATCCCGCCCTTCCTCTAAGGCTCAGGAAGCTTACAGTATTAAAACACAAAATGCAGAAATATTGATAGAAGGAGGTAGGGATGGGACTCTGGGCAAAATTTCTGTGTCGGTCAATTTCGGTTTCGGTTCTCATTTATTTAGGTTCTTTTTCGGTTTGGGTACTATCGGATCTTTTGCATTGATTTTTGTACCAGATTTTTAGCATTGCATTTTTTCAATGGGGGACAAACCAAAATGTTAAAAAGCCGGTACAAAAATCAATGCAAAAGATCCGATAGTACTGAAACCGAAAAAGAACCGAAATTTCGGATTAATCTGAAATGGCCATTTTCAGGTACTTTCAGTTTTATCCGAAACCGGAATTCCCATCCCTAGAAGGAGGTATGCCTTCAGAGTTTGTTTTACAGTGAGGCACAAGGCAGGGATGCCCTTTGTCCCCTATTATATTTGCGTTAACGATAGAACCTTTGGCTATACTGATTAGGGAGGGTAAAAAAAGTAAGGGCTCTTTTCCCAGCAGGGGGACTGAGCTGAGTTCGGGCAACGTACAGGTGGCAAGTGCTGGCTGGGTGGCAGCTCCCTCACACACCTGCCTTCACTGCAGCAGAGAAGGAAAGTCAGAGAAGAAATCCCTTTTCCCTTCCAGTCCCAGGGGACAGGGAGGGAGCAGCCTTAACTGGGCTGTCCAGCTGGGCAGCCTGACCTCTTTGAAAATGTAATGGGGGATGGGGCTATTGCCATCCCCCACACGCCTCATTTTGTGGAGGACGTGTCTTACATATCCCTTGCAACAATGACACCCATGAGAGTTTAATAGTTGCTCATTTACCCCTATGTCTCCAAGGCAGAGTACAGAGGTTGTAAATGCACCCCTTCCCTTGCCACATAGCTCTGAGCCTGGAGGTCAAAGGGGCTGGGGGATTTAACCTCTGACCTTCGGGAGCTGGGAGTGAATGGCAGAGAACGGATCACTCTAGTACTCCTCCTAAGTGACTGAGAATGGCAACTGTTGGAGACAGGTTGCTGGACTTGATGGACCATTAGTCTGACTCAGTGTGGGACTGCTTATGTTCACTTCTCATGTTCTTCTGAGTTTCAGCAAATGACAATATCTCATGCAACTGCATCAGCACTTGTGGGTCTCAGAACTATCTCATGCAACTGCATCAGCACCTGTGGGTCTCAGAACTGAGCTTCAAGGATCTCTCTCTCTCTCTCTCTCTCTCTCTCCAGACATGCAGATAAAGATCTTCTATCTTTTTCATGGACTAAACCAGAGTCCCATAACTGGGAATGTCCCAGTCTAGACAATGATTAGAAGCAGCTGAAACAAATATCCGCAGTGACTAGCATATCCAACAATTTCACCCAGCATGAACTGTATAAGCCTCCCTGAGTCACCATTGGCGAGAGGTGCAGGGTAGAAATATAAGAATACATAAATAAATGAATTCAATAAACCATCTCCTCTAAAATGAACAGTAACCAGTGACTATTTGGGCTCATCTTTGTCAGATACTCATTTGAGTTATTTTGGGTTATTTTCTTTGGTTGTTCGCTTACTTCATTTTGACAATGCTTTTTTTAATACAATGCAATGCTTGGCAATGCTTTCTTTAATACAATGCAATACTTGGTTGAGTATTCACAGTGACCAAAATGATGGAGTCAAACAATGGAATAGCCAAGCCCTCAAAAAAACATAAATGCGACTATCCATCTTGGCTGTGGATGTTATTTGGATGGTTAAGCCATAACTGTGACTATCCATGTGCAACAGGGTGCCTGGGATGGGACCCTGTCCCCTTCAGGAGCCAGCAGGGCCAGGAAAGCAGGGCCCCTTTAAGAAGAAGCTGCAGGTGAGAGACAGCTCAGTTAAGTTGCGATGCGGGCGGGGGAATAAGGGACAGCTGTGGGGTGGTTTGGTGGGCCCAACCAGATGCCGGCCAGAGAGGCTGGCAGGACACTCCAGGAGGAGAGTGCAGTGGTACAGGCAGGCAGGTGATGCAGCAGCAGCAATGAGACTGGGAGCCAGAGGCTTGCCCTAGAATGAAGGTACTTTGGGACCTGGGGGCGGGGGAGTTTAACTAAGGGACAGTGAGCAACATTGGGACCGGGGTGTGTTCCCTGTTACACCATGAATACACAATCCACTAATAGTTTCAACACTACATGGAATCCTGACCTGAATTTTTGCTGCTTGATTCCATATCCTTTTTCTAACATCTAATTCTGCACCATTTGAGGATTCACTGACAAATGCCTGAGCTGAAATTTTCTACTGAATAGTATTTATCACGGTGTAAGTTTATAATCCTAGTGACATTAACAGGTAAAGGATTATATAGGGATAATGATAAAACATACCCACCGGGGTGTAATTAGGCAAAATAACATATCATCTTTCAGGGTTATGGAGTCATACAGACATGAAAAGGAAGACAATAGCCTTTACATCTGAGATAATTGCTAATATGAGTTGCATTGTTGCATGTATAATTTGTCCCATCTGGTGAACCTGCATAAATTACATGCAAGGAAACATTCTAGGTGACTTAGGATTCATTGAGGAAATTTTCTTCCTCCTTGCAAACTTACCAGAAGGAAGAGGGAGAAAAGGGAGTGGAATTAAAGGAAGACTTTATGCAAAAAGAAACTTTTACGTCATTTCGTAACAGTACTGAGGCTCAGTGGGCTGTCATCATAGCTGCTGTACCGACACTTTGTAGAAGACAGTCACTGCCGCAAAGAGCATAGAATCTTAACAATAGGGCTGTGCGAACGCGGTTCGGTGTTCGACCTGAACTCGGCCCGTTCGGACGGCCAAACCGAACTCCAGAAACCCCGAACAGTTTGGCCACGTTCAGATGAGTTTGGACGCGTTTAGGTGGGAAAAACAGGACTGGCAGGCTGGGGGGGGGGGGGGGGGGG